>OZ002745.1:12500000-13750000 GCA_963924295.1 Dioctria rufipes
GATTTGCTGAAATCGAACAGGAATTAACAGAAATATCTAAAGTTAACTATAATGATTTGTACGATTATTATCCTTTAAAAGTTTATAACAAATTTGAAAAAAAAAATTCTCATTTTGCAACATTCTTTGTATGAAGATTTTAAAACATGAGAAAAATATGTTAATTTGAATGAAATGCAAGCAAACTTCATATGTTTTTAATTAATTTTAAAACAAAATTCATATAGAGAAAATACGTACTAAATGACATGAGATTTTTATTCTTATTCATGAATCTTTAATAATTTCAAAAGTTAGAACAGTAGTAATATCTATTAATCATCTTTGGATCCTAATCTGCACGATACATTGACATAGTCTTTGAAAGAAAAAGAAAATCTAATAAATTATTAAATAAAATAATTTTTGGAGGCTGAGTGGTGTACACACGAGACCAATATTTCGAATAAATCAAGCTTAGTTTGTAATTTTATCCCTTAATGTCATTTAGTATGTTCCTCTCTTATTAACCAATCCCTTTCTTACTTTTGTAAAATTTCTGTTTAATGACTGGTTACTAAAGCAGATTTAACCAGAATTCATGTATATAACAATAACAAGTTTTTATAGATACTTAATGACAGTACTGCCAATTGTGTTTTTTTTTATATTGAAATAAATTTAATTTAAATGACATTTTCATAATTGATTGTTTTATTCATGCGCCAAATTTTTATTTACATAATATGGATTAGTTAATTACAGGTACCCAAGCAAGCAGTAAATTACATGATTTATGTAGATTTTAAACGAATATGGCATTATTTCTTGCTATCAAAAATATGGCAGCAGGTACTTCGAATAACCAAATAATGAAAAAAGTTTTCCCCAAAACACAAAATAATGCTACAATTTTGAGAAATCTGCATACAAATCATGTAATTTACTCTCTAACTTTAATGTGCAATTGACTAATTCAGATGAAAACCAGCCCATTGAACCATTGCTTTTGTGCCTACCTTTAGTTCACAACTAAGTAATTGTAAGGTAGTATTTCCATTCATATTTGGCATATTTCCCTAAATTTGTTGGGAAAAATTTAAATAGATTTTCTGCTTTTTTACCTATATTAAATGCAGAACTCACTAATTTAGGGAAAGAGATTCCCTCGATTTTCTCTATATTTCCCTATTTTGCATCGAAAAAAATTGTAGAAAATCTAGGTAGCTGTCCACTTCACTAGTGTAAAAAAAATTACCTTGTAATAGGTAATACGTAATTTACCCACATTTATGTAAATCAATTTTCCATTAAAGTTGTGTACATTGAATGATTCCATCTTCTATGGAACTTTCCATCAATGTGGTGGCACAAATTGTTTCCACCAAGTTGATGTAAATATTTTTTACTGTGTATCTAATGATTTTATTTATTTGTGTTCCCATCGCACCAACTATGAACACTTTGAACCTATGCCTAGAATGTACTGTATTTTTAATTTGAATTTTCATTCGATTGACTTTCATATCAATAAGTGCCAATTAAGAAAAATCTTTAATAATTGTTCTGTATTATAGCTTTGGTTTGAGTATTGTTTTTGATATTGTAGCTAGCATTTTTAGCGAAATAAATAAATAAGTAAATTTTACTAAAACCCCCTTCTGTTAAGGATGACATTTCCTTAATTGGGCGTGAATTGGTGGGTTTATCCTACCTGTTTTAAATGTGGAACTTAAAAGCAGCTTGTGATGTGGTCAAAATTGATCTGACTACAGATTTTTTTTAAATTCCTTTATATACTACTATAGTAGCAGTAAGCAAGTTATTAACTAAATAAAATTAGCTGATATCGAGACACAATAAGGTATAATAAATAAAAGCAAAAATAAAATCTTCAAATCTTATAAAAAATAGATCGTTCAAAAATTTTCTCTTTTGAGATTTTTCTCAAATCATACAAAGCAATTTCCTCTTTTAAAATAATTTTTTTAATATCTAACTACATATGTACATACCTATATGTACAGTGAGTGTTGTGCAGAAGAATTTATGTTTTCATAACTGTAAAATAAATTAAAAATATCAGGCTTCAATATTTTTAGGTGTACAAAACTTAAAGCAACTTTACAACTGTTTTCAACAATCTCCTATGCAACTCTTACACATTTTTGCAAGATCATTACTTAAAACAGATACCATTCATTTTTGTTCATTGTACTGGATAGAAACGCTGGAATTTTCTTTTTCATTACGACGTACATAATAGGTTTAAACAATAGTTTCAAGTAAAAAATAATTGAAGAATTTTGCAACAAAGCATCTCAAATTTCAATCGCTAAAGAATATAATATTAATAAATCCATAATTCCGCGACTTATTAAGAAGTATAAAACAGGCTGAAATATTAGCACGCTGCATTTGGATAGACGACCGCGAAAAACTACAAGGACAGTGAGCACTAATTACTCAATTAAAAAGAACCGTTTGTGACGTCAAACGAAATTTGTTAAAAATGTTAAATTTAAGCATAGTTTTCAATTACAGTCCGATGGCACTCTTCCGAGAGTAAGTTAAAGACTTATATAGACCAATCAAGAAGCCATTGATAACTAAGAAACACTTGCAAAAAAATTGATTTTAATATTGTGATCTACTAATTTACATTAATTCCAATCTAAAGATTGAACTTGCATAAACATATTTGAATTTTGATAAGTGAAAACCAGTCTTTTTCACTGATGAGTCCAAATTTATTTCAATTAAATCCGATGGAATATGAGTAGATTACGAAAAAGCTGAATGACTCGATCCTCGATATTGCAAGGTCACAGCCAAGCATGGAGGTGGTAATATCAAGTGGGGACCTGCCTTTCAGCTAACAAACTATTTCCTTTCTGCTAAATAAACGGAATAATTGATCGCTTGAAATATAAGGAATTTTAGAAACGGTTATGTTGCCCTATGTCCATCGGAGCTGGGAAAAGAAGAGATTAATAAGAATTGGGTTCAATTTCTTGATTGGCCCCCGCCCAATCTGCTGAATCCTATTGAAAACCTCTTCGGAATCCTTAAATGACAAGTTGGAGACCAACAATAAAAAACAGGATGGGAAATTATACCTCAAAGCATAATTACTAATTTAATAGCGTCCACACCACGAAGTTGTGTTGAAGTAATTCAAAATAAAGGCCATTTTACGAAATACTGAGGAAGGAGTTGCATAAAAAGTTACTTTAGTTTTGCACACCTAAAAATATTGAAACCTGTTTTTTCCATTTATTTTACATTTATGAAAACTTTTGTTTCTTTGTGAAGTATGCCAATTTATTGGTGATTGATGAATGGATAAAAGCACAAAAAGGAAAAAAACATAAATTCCTCCGTTTCTTGAAATGGTTGCTTTTACTTTGCAGTGTGTATGTAAATAACTTATATAAAACATAAATGTAACTTCAAAATAAAATTAAAATCAAGCCTAGTCTTGCATTCGAGGCACATTTCTTCTCCGCAATAAGATATAATCTTCCGAGATAAACTCTACCTTCGCCGCATATCATTTTGCATGCTGGATTCGTACTGATATTTACATATTTCCTGGTATTAAAGAAGCTTAGTTTAAAGATTTCTTTTCGATATGGTTTCTAGAGACCACAATTAATTCGTATTTTGAAATCTTTTATAATTCTAACAACTACCTACATACATATGTATTTTTGTACGCGTGTATGTTATTACTCCACACGCAATATATGTATTTCAAAATATGATATATGCGAGCTATAACTTCAATATAGGGGATACATAATTTAACATCATCACTATTATCCTTTCGGATATTGAGGCAGCCTTGATGGCTCTGAGTGGCGCTCGGATAACAACTAAGTTACTGGGGAATTGCAAGTCATCTGGGATAAGTTGCGTATCCACAGCAAGGTATCCCTTCTGTGGGTTCCTGGTCACATGGGGATTATGGTGAATGAAACGGTTGACCTTTTAGCTAGGGCTGGCTCTGATTCTCCGTTCCTCGGACCGGAACCCACCGTAGACGTTGCCACCTCGAGTATCGGGTCTCTCATCAAAGCGGAAGTTCATAGCAAGCATCAGCAGAGATGGGCAAACCTGAGCACTTGCAGGTGTACAAAACTGTTTCTTGATGAGCCTAATGGGAATATCACCGATCTTCTCATGGCACTCGGAAGGAAACAATGTAGAACTGTGGTTGGCATCATCACCGGCTACAGCTCACTTCAAGGATGGGAGTTGTTGGTAGCCCTGAGGTCTGTCCTGCATGAAGGGAGAGCCTGAAACAACCGAACACATTTTGTGTGCGTGTCCGGCCTTCATCCGGTGCAGGCTGGATACTCTACGGTCTGCCCTTCTATCTGTGGATGAGCTGAAAAACCTTCCTCACCAACACCTGATGCGCTTCACTAAGAGGACCGGATGGTTTTGGTGAAGGGCCTTCTAGCAGGACAGCACAATGGACCGCTATGACCTCCATGCTTGGGATAGGGTCTCCTGTCCCCTTGCCTTTATAATAATTATAAAAAAAAATTATCTGGTGGATTCATCCGTGTGAAGATCTTAGTAGTAGGTATACAGACAACTAATTTGTAGATATTACTTTAGCTTATGAGAAGTGTTAATTCAAGTTTCAAACTTAAAAACAAGCAAGTGCGTTTAGGTTTATTTGCCACAGTAAACTTACGAAGTTACAAAAACTTATTTCATGATTTTATGTTTCCTTAAGAGAAGGTACTCCATTCCAGACTGAAGGTATAATTATTGTAGGAACGTAGACACAACCACAAATATTTTATTCAAAATTATTTTAAGGGAATCGCACTATTATTTAATCAAATCTGGATAATTATCACAATATTTTAGTTATTTAAGATATGTAAAAATTCATGCTATGCAATTTACGTCACAACAACCTTCCAAAATTTTTTAAAACAATAGAAGTTTAATATAGGGACCGTAAATATTTTATTTTTGGCAATCAGCTAGAAAAGTCCCATCAAGACTAAATGGTTTACTTGAGACGAAATGGCAAATAGTTAATAATTGCTAAAAAAACTTTTAAGTCTCGTAATAAGAGTTTCAATAAAATTTTTTATTCTTAACTTAATTATAACTGTTAGCGAAGACTTTTATTTATTTGTGATAAAGAGTCCCAAAAGACTTTAATTTCTTTAAGTCTCATAATAACAGACTTAGTTGACTTTTATGCTTTAAGTTCAGTGCTAAGAGATATCAAGACTTTTATTAATAAAAGTCCCACCATAAATCTCCCATAAGACTTTTAATTTTTTAGACTCAAGATACCTATCTTAGAAGACTTTTATAAATTTCAGTCAGTTATAATAGTTATAGAAGACTTTAATTTATTTAAGTCCCATAATGGATCTATCACAGATCTTTCACAGATCTTTTATATTTGCAGATCTTGGTATTTGATTTTGGATTTAAGGAATCTGATAGTCCGCATATCTGGATATCCGGATATCCCCATTAGCAAAGCAGAAGTTTTATGAAGTCACCTTTATTAATAAAAGTCTGTGATAACTCTTAGCACTGAGTTAAAAGTCTATTAAGACTATTATTATAAAACTTAAATAAATAAAAGCCTTTGGTAACACAGTTATGACTGTCTAAAAAAATACATTTAATAAAAAACTATTATCTCATGATCTAAAATTTTAAGTCTTTTATAACAGTTACATAGAACTAAAAAAAAAGATTTTTTTCAAAAAGTCCCATAACAGTTATGATCCCTAATTTAATATATAGTATATTTGGAAAATCATAAAAGCATTTACAACGATTTACGTAGGATAAACGTTAATGACATTTAATTTTTTTTTTAAATTATATCGATAGTAAAAATTAAAATCAATAAAATGTTAAAAAAATAACAATTCACCACTATTTATAAAAATCAGAACTGAGAAGTTCATTTTGATACATGTAGGGTCATTTATTCAGAGAAAACAGACACCGCTTTTTTAATAGGCAGTTCTGCGGACTTCGCAATACAATGAAAAATAAATAAATACAAATTTCCTACACCATTTTCTGTCCATATAACTTTTACTCACACTATAACTTTGCTGCTTCACGTTATTCTCTGGCTCGAATATTTTTCTGTCAAATTTTTCGTCGTCTGCAGGAATGTATGAATTTAGAACAGAATTGATTGTAGCTGTGTTTTATACATTTCGCACTTTTTATGTTGTTAAGGTTAAAAGCTGTACCGATTTGAACAGAATTTTTGTTTTGGATGAAAAATAAAAATCCAAGTGACATTGATGATCCAATTATTGTCGTGGGCACATTTGAAAAATTTGTGGTTAAAAAGTGCACCTTAAAGAAATTAACGTAGATAGTAAAAAAAAGGGGATTACTGTTAATATGAAAAATTATTTTATCCAATTTCAATATTTCTTTTCTCTTCTACTTAACCTACCTAGATGAATGCGATGCAGAAGATCACAATCAGCCATTCAAGTAGGTTGGTAGGTAGGTAGGTATACGCTGGACCTCAGAACACAACACATAATGCGAAAGCGAGTAATTACAGTTTAATTTTTGTGTTCGATAAGTTAATTAGGAAAGAACTTACATGACAGGATGCCTAATATAAACGGTACTATCGCTCAAATAAGTTTGATTTGTTATCATCGTTCACGGATAAGCTGACTTTCTAGTTTTGATTCTCTTGCCTTAAAAACCCGTTTTTTTTTTTTTTTTATAGGGATGGGAATAAAATTCAATTTTTAGGAAAATGTAGGCGCAGCTATTGGTTTTACATGTTTTTTAAGCACTAGGAACACTCCTCTTTAGCAACAATTCTTTCTTAATCTAGTCTTATCTAAATCTTAATCGTAGACGAATCCCTAATTCCATTCATATGAAAAATAAATAATTAATTTTTTAGGTAGGTACCCTATTTGTAATTTGGGTTTTTTTCAATTTCAATGTCCTAGCTATAGGTACTAGGCCTAGGTACACAATTTCCATTTCACATCAGATAATTTATGGAATTTCTTCCAGATTTGATATATTTCAGGTTACGGTACTTCGAATTGCCGATTGCTCATCTCACTGGCCAGATGGGAAAGAAAATTGTTGGGAACTATCCTTTGCTCTACCAGTCATGGTAGAACCAAGTTGAAGGAGAATGCGGGGAATAAAGTATAAGTCCTGAATATATCTACTGGATAAAGTAGGAAATTCATGCACAACGTGTAAATCTGTACATTCGTACCGACAATTGATCCATAAACATGACTTTAGAAAGAAAAAATCGAAATGTGCATGAATACAGAAAATACCATTCAGAATTGATAAAAGTCTGAAGTTGGTAGCTTTTCCTATTTCAGGATAATCGGGTCCCATTTGCTCATTTTTACCGAAATTATTTTTTCCACAGCTAGACTGAACCAATATCAGGCCGAGACAGCGACAATACCTAGACATTTTTGTAACTGCTTCCTTACCACAGCTTTGCTAACCATCCCCAAAAGAAATGTGGTTAAAATTTACTTACAATCTAACAAAAGCTTTTAGTTTTTAGACAAAGAACTAACAAAATAAATTACTTCAAAATAAACCAAATTTTTATTCCAAATTGCATTTTCACACTGACTAGAGGTCTTAAACCGTAAAAGCGTATAGTTAAACGAAGATTGTTAATTGCTGTTGGAGAAGACCGCTCTTCAAATATTTATCTCACAAGATCCATGCGAAACTCAAAGTTACAAGAGGCAAGGCATTTTTCAAGAGTAATTAAACCAACAGCGATAAAATGCAACTGCCTGTATGAAATATTGCAATTTTTATGTATGATGAAATGAATTTCTTGAACAAAACACAATGGCCTTAGGCCCGTATTCATATGGTTAAAACGCTAGTTTTAGCTTAACTGAATTTAACTGAACAAATATCAAAATATTGGGAAATATTGTGAGCCTCTATCACATTCATCGATGACGAAGATAAAATCTCAGAACAATTTCTAACGTCAAAGGCGATACAGTTTCTGATATTTTATTTAATCTGGCATTGGATACTTCACATGGTGAAATCGTCGTAAAATTTTCGTCAGGTACTAGGTATAAAAAAACTGCTTGGACCGCGACCTGATCGATAAAAGTTCTTCTGATATTAGCTGTGTTCTTTTGTGTCCGCAGAACAAGGCAGAACAAAAAATACACAAAAGAATGCCTCGTACATTTTCATAGCAAACAGCGAACAGTAAAAATAGTTTGCTTCAATCGACAGAACAATTTGTTCTCTCCAGTATATGGGTGTTCTAGAACAAGGTACACAAAAGTAGAAATGATAGTAAACTTTGACCACTGGTATCATGAAACGCTAGCGCTTAGCTGAGTCCTTGAAAGATCTTGGAGCACATAAATTTAACCAGCTATAGGTACCTATCTATATAGTTAACGTTTGATACCTCGGTATACGTATACGGATCCGTATCACACACAATAGTATAGAGCGATTGATTCGGTGAGGTAACTTAAAAACTCGTGGCCTTGTTAGTATAATAAAGGAGTGTTATTATCGAAAGCAATCATAAGACCTCAGGTGACATAAGAAATAGTATATGTTATGTGACCCAAGTCAATCCTAATGAAAGACAATTAAACCGTTCGTTGGGTGTTTTCGAAGGGAAAGTTCTATGGTCTATTTATTATAGAGATGGTGCTCGGTAAAGGATAATCTTCACATGCGCCACCCAGATGCTAAAAGATTTCATTTCTAAAGATGTCATAAGGATATATAAAAATTTTTCTAATCAAATACTTTCACTGCTTCTTAGTCTAAAGTCGCTAAATTTTGAGTTCAGATTGTTTTTCTTTCGCAAAGAATTATAGACAAGTTCTTACGTAATGTACGTTGGAAATGGTAATTTTAAAAATTAAGTCAATCTGTTTGGCTTCTGAGCAGCTCCTATATGAGATCTTTATAAACTAAGGAAAGGTCAAACAGAGGTCCACATGTTTGTGAAGGGACATTTTAAAAGACTTGGCGAAGCCAAATAGTTGGTAGCCTAATATTCTTCAAGTGGCATATTCATAACGTCAAAAAGAAGTGACTGACAACAGAATAAAAAACTATAATTATCTAAATCAAAAGTAGTAATAGCGCAATTTGGGTTTAGATAGAAGATCCAGTTCAGAATATGAGCGAAAGTAGAATAAAAATGCCGACCTTAATTGTATGGAGGGGGTGAAGCCTGAGCTCTTATAAGATTCATTTCCGGCAACCAGACTGATGATAATATATTTCTAAATTTGCAACGCACAGGGATTCAAAGGACGAATCAAGAGTTTTTATGATTCTTCGATGGAATAGAGTAATATAGTTGATCAACTGGTGCAATACTTCCACACGCTTCTAGTTCGAACAATCAGCTAATCTGCAATTGTCCCGTAATAATTCTAGAACGCCTGCAGCTTCTTCAATTTTTAATGGTGGTATGAAGTCTATAATTTCTCTCCATGGAAAGAATTCACCAATGGGGTAACACGCTAACAAGGCCGTTGTAAATGACAAGTTGTATTAGCAAAGTAGCCTATATTGTGTTGGGTTTGATATTAACACCGATATCAAAAACAAGATGATACAGTTTTCGCAGGACCTCAATCGTCATCAACCTATCCCTCAACATCTATATTTAAGGTAATAAGGCAAAGGACTCTATGTTAATTATGGGTTCAGCTAAGTTTCTCTTCCACTCATTAACAGGCAGTTGGAAATTCTACTTTTACTTGTAAGAAATTTACAATAATTTAGCGTTAATTGCTCATTCACATTTTTAATAACCAAATCCATGTTAAATACATTCAAAACGATTTTGTTGGTAGTGCTGCTGTAAATGGTAAACTGATTTGCATCTTTATATAGTTATTATCGACTGGACTGCTGACATTCTTAAGTGTAAAATGGGCAAAACATTAGTGTAAAAATAAATTTTGTTGCAACCAAATGAGTCGAGGGAATTTAGATCGTACTATAAGTAAAAAAATAACAGAAGAGGAGCAGAATGATAATTACGCAATAATCTATAATATACCTCGGATGAATTCGATGCATTTCAATTTTAAGGCTGTAAAAAAAAAATAGAATAATCGCCAGCTTGAGCTAAATTTGCATTGATACACTTTCTATAATGGGCTGAATCGAACACATAAACACACAAAAAATTTCAATTCGAGAATAAATTATGAAAAAACAGCATTAGCGAGTATTTCAAAAATCTTCTATACATAAATTAAGTGGCAGAAAGTGGATGGAAATTCATACCGACCGCAGACGCTATGACATACTACGGAGGATTGGGTATAAGAAAATCGATCAGTTAAACTTCTGAATTACTTACGCTTTCTAACAAATTAAAATATTTTGCACCTTCAGTAAAAATTTAATTGTTTTAATCCTAATCTGAACTTTTATTAAATGCGGTCAACTTCATTATCGACTATCGATTTATTTCTTTACAGTACCATAAGTAGGTATATGTAGGTATCCGTTTGAATGTAATAATATAAAAGCTAGGTATAGATAGATAGGTTAGTATATCGAGCTCCTAATAATCATCATTATTAAAGTATGTAGGTAGGTACATGTGAGTGTTTAAAACAAGCTTCTTAAGAGGCACTAGCAATATGAGACATGAAAATAATATTCGGATAAGACGACAGTTATGATTTCAACAGCATTTAAAAGAAGAACAAAAAATATCAACAAGAAACTAACAGCTTTTAAATTGAAGATGAATTTGCATACCTTTCGCCTTCTTTCAATAGTATAAGCCATAGGTAGGTACTCAAGGCAGCTATAATAAGTAAGTAGAAAAAGTATTCCAGTAGCAGCGTAGACTAATTCCATTTTAAAATCTTTTAAAATTTTTCGTTTTTAAAAAATTTCTAATTGAAAATTTTATTTTGAACGAAAAACGCGTTCTCATCGTGTAAGAAAAAAAACGAACATGCAAAAATTTAAAAAATTTCTTATTTAATATATTTTGTTATTTCCATGCCTACGCAAATTTTAAAAACCAAGTTAAATACAAATTACATCATGAAATCGAAAAACTTTTCAAGCCGCTAAATCACAAGAAACGTGATCTTATCATGCTGAAAAATTTCTCATTTCAATACCCCCGGAGCCATCTATTGGCAGAGGTATCACTATTCACTAGTTTAAAAAATAAAGAACATTCCAGGAGGGCTACAATCGTAATTTCGTCTCATTCATTCTTGTGCATTCTAAAGAAACAGCAAATACCAGGCGATCAGGAAATTTCAGATCACAAAAATGTTAAATTCTACTGCGCATGACCGAAATTTACGTTAAGTTCGTTAAATGAAGTAGTGTGTGTGAGCATACATTTCACCAGCCATTGAAAAGATGCAGTCAAAAATGGTAGTCGTCACATCACATTGCCTTCTCTCTCCTCTTCCAAAATTTAAAATGAATTTGACAATTCTATTATTTTCTGTCTCTCTCTCTCTTATGACCAAAATATGGAATTGTAAAAGAGATAAACAGACAAGGATGGGGAATTGTAAAACAGGAACGCAAAGAAGTATAACTGCAATCAACTTTCGTTAAGTCAAATAATGTGAGTAATTTATTCACAAATCCAATGAAGCAGATATTTTTAACTTTCGGAAGAGGAGAAGGCAAACGCCGTGATAATTATTGTTGTTTTCTTTGCTAGCAGCTAGTTCCCATAGCTGGAAATTTCATTTTGAAAACGCAATGCATACTCTTAAAGGAAAGAGACGAACATGCCAGAATTTGATTATTTTGTAATTTCATATATGTATGTAGGTATATATATTTTTTTATATCATAGAAGCATCCATTGCCATTTTCATGCCATTTTTTTAACTTCCACCATGATCTCTCTAGCTGGCTGTCAGTTTTGTTTTTGTGAAATCAATTTTTTTTCTGGTCACTTCTACTCTACTATCAAAGGAAAATTGTACCGGTTACAAAAGCAAAATTGAGAACAATTCTCAATAATAAAAAAAATGGATCGTGTCATAATGGAAGTTTATTTGGTTAAAAACTTTTGGATTTTTTTTAATGCTTAATTTGTTGATGGTGCAAGTACTGCTGAGTCTGTGAAGAGAGCATATGAAATGAAGACCTTCTTTAAGAATAAGATTTTTATAGTCAGTTCCGGTTGATGTAGATCCATATAATAATTACTGATGGTTAATGAATTATTCAATTTTCGAAATCGAGCTTTATAGGACAAATTTCTACACGGTTATATTTTTCGCGCTGATATTTATTAATTTTATCGTGAAAAATGAACGCGCATCTGTTTTGGTATTATTTGTGTCATGTGATCATAAAAACATGAAAAAATCAGAAGATTTTGATGATGATCTAGTGGAAATCACCAACATCTTTAACAGACAGCTTCTTCTGTAATGCCAGTACGATTGCTAGCTGTTCTGCGGAAAATTTGATAACTTTTCGTTTCATATGATCAAAGGTAGAATAAATTTGAAGAAACCAGATTGGAGCAACTGAATCAGATCAAATTGAATGGAAAGAAAATCAGATAATTTTGCACATCATATCCAAATGAAGAACATTCAATTATGCATGGCACTTATGCGATCGTGAATTTTTGTATGTATATGTATATCCTGATAGCGGAAAACGAAACAAGTTTCCCATAGCATGATCAAAGTTTACAAACTTCATCTGGCGCTAAGAATTTTCTATCTTCCTTTCTTATACTGACTGCTTCACATAAGCCTAAAGGATATTATGAAAGCTTTCAAGTCGGAGAAATACATATCAATCTGGAATTATTTCGAGTTCAATGATATTTTTGTAGTTGGGTCATACTATGTCAAATAGGCAACAGGTGTGACATGACCATCACCAATTTTACATACTTGGGAGGGTTTGTGAAAACAAAAACACGAATTAACAATTTTCCTACTACAGTGAGTATTTCGCGAGTTATGGCATTTTCAAAATTTCGCAAAAATGCTGTCTTGGTCTTCTTTAAAAATTCGTATATATTTTTCTATTTATGCTAAGACAGTGAAATGTGGCTCATTTATTTGAAAGATAAGATCTCAAGCTATCTAAGAAAAATATACGCGAAAAAGGACATTAAGGATAAGGAAATCGTACTTTTGATTTTGTTCATTTTTTATACCTTATATTATATACTAAAACATATTAAAATTTTAACTTGGGATCTCAACGGGATCAAGGAGTAAAAGTTCAAGAAAGCTTCACCAAAATACATCTATAACTACTTGCAAATAAAAAAAAACTTGTTTTTTACAGGGTGTCCCGTATCTGGTCTTGCATCTGAAGGCTATGGATAGGCCATGCTTGGACAAGCAAAAAATTGTATGGGCGGTGGGAGGAAAATCCTTACGGTTTTCCATATAACGGGATTTAAAAATATTTGGATATGTTTTTATATACCACCCTGTAACTTATTAACGTTGCAACCTATGATGATGATTGAAAATTTTGAAGATTGGACCTCTTCGGTGGTGTACAAATTTTACCCCACCTCTTCTCCGTTTAGAAGTTATGGTTCAACAAATCTAAAATTTTGCATTTTTAACTACTATATTTATCAAAAAATACGCCATCAACACCAATTTTTCATATGGGATTTAAGAAGCCCAAAAGCTTCCCTTTAAAATAATTTATCACACTCTGTACCTAAAACGTAACCTTTTCTGAGTTTTTTGCCTGCTATAAATACTGCCACAGGTATATAAAAGTACAGTACACACAAGATCGATTCGAAAATTACCTACTTTCTGACTTTAAGAGACTTTCTTTAGAGATTTGACGCTTGATGAATGCTGGTGTATCTTCAGTTTTTGTATATACCTACAGGAATTTGTTTGTGCTTTCTTATTGGTGTTAAGACCTCTTGGAATGTTTAGTAGATATTAAATTTAAAATTCTTTCTAATCTACAAATAGTTCAGTCAATTTAGTCCCTATTTATATTTTTACATTTTTGTCGTAGGATCAACCGTTGAGGAATAATTTAAAAAAAAAAACAATTTTTGGTACCTTTAATACATTACAAGATGGCGGACCGCACGGAGACCCTCCAAGAGTCTATACTTGGATTTTTCATCGGGGCCCGGAACTGAATAACATATATAAAAATCACAACTACCCCTCCTTTTGTAGGGCAAAAAACCCCTACTGACTGGACTAAAAGGCTTCTACGATGTTTTCTTAACAAATTATTGGTTGATATGTTTTGGCTTTCCGTCATAGCATGCATGGCTAGAAACTATAACTGACGCTGGATGATGATTTTTTTAACCCTTTTATAGAACGTAGAGGTCTCTATTGAATTGCGATTACAAGTAGTTATAATGTACGCGCTTTGAAAGATCTCTTTCCGTTTACTAGAGGAGTGGATGATTTTTCTATGGGTGTTGCATGTACTGTATGATGTGGCATTATTTATGTGAAGACTCGGTTTTGAGGCTTTGATTAATGTACTTAAAGTAGAATTTTACACTAAACAAACTAAAAAATAAATAATTTTTTTTTATTCCTATTTTCCGTCATTTCAAAATGCTACTGATGCCGATGATTTTAATCGATTTTGATTAAATGATATTTTCAGGGATTGAGATTTGTTTTAAATCACTGGATTCCATTAGACCTGGACATTTTAGTTTATATTCTGCTTCAATACCTGTTTTATTCATTACACTGTATTTGGTATTGATTAAGCTTTCAACAAGTTAAAACCCAATCATGGAATAGATGGCGTAATAAAATCTCACTACCTTTAGCATAGTAAATGTATGATAAACGTTTTCAATAATAACAGTACCATTACGTGTAAACCATATTACAACTTCTCAGAGCAAAACTAACGATCGTTTCATTCTTAATAAATATTTCGGTGTTTCGATAGGATAAAAGTGAAATTTAAAAAAATTTCTCGTATATAAAATTAATATAAAAACAATCGATCACTTACCTTGAAAGCAGGTTAGCGCTGTGTGATGCGGGATGATTTCTTTTAAGTATTTGCAGCCTGAAATTCAGAAAAAATGTGGATTAAATTTTGTATTTATTAATATTAAGCTAAAGAAATAACACGAAATCTAACTCATTTCAATGAAATTAATCAATATAATGTAAAATTACGCATGTAAATTTTATTTTTAAGTAACACTTTTAGGGCCGTAAACACCAACGAGCATAATCCTATTTCCTGTGTAAAGATTATTTCTATCCGAGAATAATCCTGCTTGCTTTGGTCGTAAACACCAACTCGTGTAAAACAATGAGTTTTTTGCTTATGTGGCATTACTTTCGGATATTTTCGGTATGTCGCAATAAAAGAATATTATGTTTTGAAATAAGAAATGTTGAATAAACAATCTAATGAACAAAATTAATTTAATTTTCAGTTTTCTTTTTTACATAATATTAAAAAAAAATTTAGTAGAGAAAGAATTTAAGATCAGTGCATTTAACCGAAATATCGTTGCCACGGAAACTTGCTATTCTTTGCTGTCTGCTGTCATTGTCACTTAAATTCAAATATTGCTCATCATATTACACATGTGTAATGCGATGGATTAAATCGGGAGTAATTTTGGTTGGTGTTTGTGCATTACACGTGAATATTGATTATTCTGGTTGGTGTTTACGGCCCTAAGTGTTCATTAATTTTTATGCCTAGCCCCCGCCTTTATTTATGGATCTAATTTTAAAGTTGAAGTAAAAATAAAAGGAAACCCACAATAGTCAAATTTAAATGGTCCTAACCCATATTTGGACGCACATAGTTTTAAAATTAATGTTTTTTTTTTTAGAGTTGAAATCGCCAGTATTTTGAGTAAACATAGGGAATTGAATTAATATTGAATCAACTTGTCTGGATGATGGCAATGCTGTGGTGACTATATTCTTAGATTTTAAACGCGCTTTTGGAACTGAGGATAGAGAAATTTTGTTAAAAAAGCTACATATGTACGGTGTGCGATGAGTGGAACTTAAATGATTTAGATCGTATTTGGAGGAAAGATCAGTGTTAGGAATCATTCTCTTTCTCATATACATTAATTATATTAAAAGTGCAATTCAGTTCAGTTAAGTGGCGTTGTTTTCTGACGATAATTTAATATATATAAGTGGAAGGGATATGAAAATTATGTGTGAACAGTTGAATGAGGACTTTGAAAAAATGAATAAATGGTTGAAAGCAAACAAATTAAAATTAAATCTATCTAAGACCAAATGTATGAAGTTCAACTCGGTGGACAATATAGCAATGTGTATAGATGGCACAAGTATTGAGTACGTGGAAAGCCTTAAATATCTCGGGGTGATAATAGATAGTAAACTAAAGTTTAAAGAGCATTCGAACTATATTTGTAAAAAAATAGCTAAAACTCATGATTCCTGAAAAGAATACGACCGGATCAAAATTTAAAAATGCCTTAATGTTATATAACGCATTAGTCTCGTCACATTTTTCATATTGCTCGAACTTCCTGTATGCAAGTTCAAACGAAATAAAGAATCGCCTTCAACTCTTACAAAATAAGAAATGCAGATGATTCTGAGATGCAATATATATACACCGTGTAATAATATTATTTTTGATCGCCATGTAATAAGCTTGTTCTGATGTTACACGATGATTTGTCCATGTTTTGTCCATGTTTAATTATTCGTCATGACCTTGTATCGTAGTTATGTTGAAGAGGCAGAGCGCAGCCGTACTTATTATTGGATGGCTAAGAGCCGCTGTAATAATGATATTAAATGGCAGAATATGCCAGAGTTCCTTCTATGGCAGAATATGCCTCTCTTGTTATATTATTTAAGGCAGAGTATGACAATGTAATATGTGTGGCAGAGCATGCCGCTGTTTATATTTAAAGGCAGAATATGCCGCTTTATAATGTATGGCAGAGTATTCCGCTGTTATATCTATACTAACGTAGAGTATGCCGCTATTATAGAGGGATGGCAGAGTATGCCAATGTTGAATTCTGCTAAGGCAGAGTATGCCGCTGTAATAGCATGATGGCAGAGTATGCCGATGTTGAATTTTAAGAAATAAAAAGACACCTTTCGATAGTCAGATTAAGTCTAATTTTTATTATTATTTATATAAATCGATTACAAAGGAATCAGTATTTCTTTACAATTCTAAAGGGGAGGATTATTGCAGAATTGCAATATACAAAATTAATAATCAGAAATTGTAGTGTCAGCATTTCTGATCACACAATTTCTGAATGAGTCACAATGTATCGATATTGTAAAGCAATAAAGAATATTTTATCAATGAAGAATTATGCTTGCATAGCGGAAATTGCTTGCGTTGCAAATTCTTCTTGAGGTCGAGCAAACTTTGTTTGTTTTCATTTTATTTTTCGTTCTGATTTCTGTTTACTTTTGTTGACCGTGGTCATGGCTTTACAGCCGATTCGAGTTATGCTGGAGACCTTACAGTGGATGGATGTTAGACAACGTACGAAGCAATGATGTTTATTTTTAAAATGAAGCATAATATACTACCTGCATATCTGCGAGAAATCTGCAGGACTTTAGACCTGAACATTTTCGAAAGAATTTCATTTGAAATAAAATGTTCTTCTGTATGAAATCAGTAAAAAACAAGTAAAAAAGCTAGAATTGCTCTAAGACCAATTCTTATGATACCCTAGATGAATGCCCGTATTAAATTTCGTATGGTCACCGATCTATGCGAGTTTGATTTTTGAAGTTGTTTTTCGCATATATTTCTAGAACAGTTTGTCGCACAGAAAAAATGGTAATAACCAATTTTATAGGATTTCGTATTCTGCAGAAGTTTTTAGTACAATAAAAATGTCTTTGACTGATCGTTTTCAAAGTATACGTAAAAAACCGAAATTTTTATATGGCAACACCAAGAAGGAGTTGCCCGACTTAGTCCATTTTTGACATTTTATTTGCTAATGTAGTAAAAACATCATGTACGAAATTTCAGCTCTCTACGTCGATGCGTTCTCAGGCAGTGTCCAAATATATAGCGGAAAACGAAATTTTTATATGGCAACCCCACGAAGGAGTTGCCCGATTTGTCTCATTTTCGAACTTAATTTTACTTTTTTTTTAAAGTCCGTGTACAAAATTTCAGCTCTTTAAGTATACGCGTTCTCGAGTTATCGTGCGCACAGACGGACGGACGGACGGACATGCAAAAATTGAAATAACTTTTAATATTATGAATGGGTGTCCAATCCATTTTGCTCTACCATCATTTTTTCGAGGTGTTACAAACGGAATGACAAACTTAGTATACCCCTATGATTTCATCTAGGGTATAAAAATACTTTGATGGGTTTCTTCCTATTTAACGAACGAAGGAATCTTAGAGGACAACGAAACAGTGACAGACTTTCTTTGTAATTATCCGCATTGCGGTATACAATATTTGGTGGAGTGGAGGATCATCCAAATTTATTCCTTAGTATAATCTTCAAGATATGGAATTCCTATGTTTTGATTTTAATAATAAGAGAGAGAAGTGCTCAATATCTGTTGTATAGTACTTTTCCCATATATTAAATGATGAAAGTGTTCTTGAATTTTTAAATACAGTTTCTGAACTTGCCCATAGATACACACCAATCGTCATATTATAGTAGGTAGCAAAATTTCTTAATTTAATCAAATTTATATTGAACAAGTAAAAAAGCTAGAATTGGTCTAAGACCAATTCTTATGATACCCTAGATCAGGGCTTCTTAAACTATGGGTCGCGACCCCAAATGGGGTCGCTTAGTGAAATTTTGCTGGGTTTAATAAATACAATTTTCGAACTTTTTGTGCAATTTATGATTTTATATTTTTGTATGTTTTTAAACAAATTCTAAAACTATATTTTCTCATATGTATACAGGGTGTTTTTTTCCATGGTGGTCAGTAGAGCAGGAGGTAATAGTACTCACTTAGACAATACACCCTGTACTTTTTAAGATGCAGAATGTTTTGTGAAGGACTAACTGTTTTTTTTTAACCACCCTCTAACTCCGAAACGGTCGATATGCCTCCCCCCCCCCCCACCCCAACACCCTATATATATTTTTGCCTAATCAATAAATCATCACAAAATGATTACATATATTTATTTTATATTTTTTTGGGTTGCGAAAAAATCACAATCATAAATGGGGTCGTGAATGAAAAAGTTTAAAAAGCCCTGCCCTAGATGAATGCCCGTATTAAATTTCGTATGGTCTCCAATCAATTCAAGTTTGATTTTGAAGTTGTTTTTCGCATATATTTCTAGAATCTATTTTATAGAATTTCGTATTCTACAGAAGTGTTACAAACGGAATGACAAACTTAGTATACCTCTATGATTTCATCTAGGGTATAAAAATGTATTATAGTTTAGAAGGCGTATCCAGGAACAGAAAAACTGCTGGGTTTTGTGGGGTTAAGCGGGATTACTTAAGAAATAAATTGATCCAGATATTCCTGAAATCAGGCCATGGAAAACACAAAGGATTACCTCGGTGTACTTGGTGATCGAATACAGGAGGTATAATTTTGATCTCGATTCTTCAAGCATTTATCTCGATAAGTATTCGGTACGTCCCAGGGCGGATGTGTGCTGCCATTACTTCCGAGGACTGATGGTATCACTCATAGAGAAGTAGAATGGACGCAACTCCCATTGTTTTTGTTAACAATTAAATAAATTCAATATTCCTCTGAATCCCATTTAAGTGAATTTCATTGTAAAAATAATTGTCAACATAAAAAGGGGTTTTCTTTTTCTTCATATCGAGTTCCAATGCTGTATATGATTCGATAAGACGGTGTGACCTATCTAATCGAGTTTCTCCTGATGTCTAATATCTAGTTTCATTAATGTATATAACTGTTTATAAGTCCATAAAAACGTATATTCCGTACAATCCGTTATCTTTACTCCTAGTTTTATTGCTGTATGTAACTCGATAAGGCTGTATAATCTGCTACTTTGATTTTATTGGTTAATTTTCTGATTTTTTTTTTTTGTTTTTAATCTATAAGGCTTGAAACACAATTGGAACTTTTCAGCCAGCTTGAGATTTGTTGACAATGTAAATCAATGTAGAAGAACACAATTGGAGCTTTAACTTTTTTGCCAGCTTCAAGCTGGCTTGAGATTTGATCAAATTGCAAATTTCAAGCCCAATGACTGCCAACTTGAGGGAACTTTTAATGTTGCCAACTGTGCGAATGTCGAATATTAAATGAGAATGGCTTTTGTTGACACATTTAAGAAGTAAACAACTACCAGAAATGTTAAAATGGAAGAAAACTTATAGAGTTAGTAAAAGATAAGCACTTTCTGTGGGACATAAAAAAAAAAAACCCGGTATTATTTTTACATATAATTGGTACATCTCAAAACTATCCAAAAAAGTATGCATTTATCATAATTTTGGAAAATCGGAAGCATTAACTGTCGTTCCTTAATAAATATTCTCAACATAACAAGTTAAAGTTGCAAATGTCAAAAATGCCAGTTGTGTTCAATTCGGGTTTTCCAGTCAGCTTTAGCAGAAAGCTGGGCATAAAGCTGGCTGAAAAGCTTCAATTGTGTTTCAGGCCTAATGTCGTAGAGCCCAAAGTTATAGCGTTAAGCAGGGGCTCATGAATAAATATACTTTGAATTTGAAATACTTAACGGCAGAACTCTGGTTTTAATATATGTATATATTCCGTTTGAAAATTATAGGCAACAAAATCCCACCGGAAGTCCTACAAACCTGTTAATATCAATCCTATTTGAGAAGGTGCAGCCAAAAAGGCCAAAACGCTACATTTCCATTAAAATAATAAAATCGAAAAGCTGCACTACATCGCAACAAATCATTAGTTAATCCTGGATGAAGTTGGGCGTTCATATCAACTTAACACACTAATTCTTTTTAATAGAGCAATTATAATAATATTTACGAGTAAAATTATAGCTTACTTGGAATAATCCATCCGCTGTTAATAGAAATTAAACAAAGGCTTTGTTCCTCCATCTTCCCAGTTTTGCACTCAATTTTGACACAAAAACCTTATCAGAAGAAATTAGTTTTACAATAAAATTTAACTATTTTTTCGAATCACAGTAAGTTTTTACAATGCGTCTTGTATTAAGGAGGATAATACGAATAAAAGGTAAACTGAAATTTGAGAGAGCTTTGCGAAAAACTTATTTTCCGGTGAACTAGAAAATTTGCTGCCATCTTTGTCAGCGAAAGCAGTGTGGAGATGACAGCCAGACAGAGCTCGATATTTATACATATACCATAGGCGAATTTAATAAGAGTATAATTATTCAACTCGATGTGAAGATAAGGCAACGGCAGATAAATACCGCCGACATATCCTTTAATCAGACGGCTGAAAAAAATTATAGTGGAGATGCTAAACAAAAGATTAATGAATTGTTTTTACAAGCTACACAATTTATTAAAAGAAAATCAAGCGGGTTTTTGGGGCAAAAAAAAAAAAGCAATTCCCTTTTGATTTTAGCTCTTTTGATATTATTTTCATCTATAAATTAGCTAAAGAAAAGTGTCAGGCTATGATAGATAAAATGAATAGTTACCTCGAGTAAGTAAGTACCTACCCATGTGGAAATTGACTTGAATTATTTATTTAGAGAAGACGATAAAAATTATCGTAGTAAGTATTCAACAGAAACGAAATTGAGATTGGATGACAATCAAATCAGAAATAATCAAAATCAATCTTACTACAAAATATCTAGGATTGTTATTTTCACGTAAATTCTCGCAGAAAAAAATGCATTTAGAAGAAAAAGTTATAGCTGCAAAAAATTGAAGTAGGGTACAACAAGGGTAAAAAATTAGTGTGCAATTAAATGGGTCACGGGAAATTAGGTCGTAATATGTATAATAACAGAAGAGGAGCAGAATGATATGATTATGCAATAATCTCTAAAAGACCTCGAATGAATTCGATGCGTTTTGATTTTACGAATATGAAAAAATTAATAGAATTACCGTCAGCTTGAGCTAAGTTTGGAGCTTTAAAAAAATCTGTTGGTTTTGCAAGTAACGACATTTGGATTGATACACACTTTACTTATTAGGCTGAATCGATCTCAACAAAACAAAAAATTGAATTCGAGAATGAATTGTAAAAAAAAACACAGAAGACAGAAGGTTTTAAAGATTTGGTCAGAGTATTTAAAAAAAAAAAAACTTCTATACATAAATGTGACTGGAAGATGGAAATGCATTCCGACCATACAATGAAAATTTATAATAATTAGAGAATGAAGGAAAATATAGATAGCAGTATCGGCAATGTTTTCTTGATATTCATACATGGGTGGTATAAGAAAATCGATCAGTTAAATTTCCGAAATTACTGCAGAATTACTCTTTCCAACAAATTAAATGAAATATTTCGGGCCTTCAGAATAAATTGCATATCGGTTTAATCCTAATAATCTTGATAATCAACTAAGGATTTATTCCTTAACAGCAACATAGGAAAGTGTTATTAGTAGGTAGGTAGGTAGGTATAGGTATCCACTTGAATGAAATAATGTAAAATCTTAGGTAGGTAGGTATATCGACCTAGTAATGATGATCGTTATTAAATTACATAGGTACATGTGAGTATTTAAAACAACAACATTAATAGAGCGATTTGGTAAAGGTAAGCTTCTTAAGAGACACTAGCAATATGGGGAATGAAAATAAAATTCGGATAAGACTACGGTTATGATTTCAACAGCACAAAAACTATCAACAGTCGCAGCATTTAAATTGAAGATGAACTTGCACACCTTAGTCCTTCTTTCAATAGTAGGTATAAGCTGTAGCCCCGTAGGTATATGTTCAAGGCAGCAGTAGAGTAATTCCATTTTAAAATCTTTTGGTTTTTATTAAATTTCTAATTGAAAATTTCATCTTGAAAGTCAAACGCGTTTTCATCGCTTAAGCAAAAAACCGAACATGCAAAAATTTTAATTATTTCCTTCTTTAAAATATTTTTTTTTTATTTAGATGTCATTGTCATTTACATGTCTACGAAAAATTAAAATAACCAAGTTAGATATAAATTACACCATGAAATCTAAAAACTTTTCAAGCCACAAATTACAAAAAACTTGATCTCATCAAGCTGAAAAATTTCTCATTTCGATACCCCCGGAGCCATCTATTGGTAGAGGTATCACTATTCACTAGTTTAGAAAATAAAAAACATTATTTCAGATCACAAAAATGACAAATTGCTCTAATGCGCATGACCGAAATATTCGTTAAGTTCGTTAAATGAAGTAATGTGTGTGAGCATGCATTTTACCAACCAATGAAAAATGGTAATTGTCATATTGCCTTCTCCTCTTCCAAAAGTTAAAATTCATTTGGAACAGGAGAAGGCAATGTGACAATTACCATTATTGTATGTCTCTCTCTTATGACCAAAATATATGTAGAATTGTAAACGAGATAAACATACAAGAATGGAGAAAAGTTCCACCAATGAAAAAGAAGCAGATATTTTTGACTTTTGGAAGAGAAGAAGGCAAGCGACGTGATAATAATTGTTGTTTTCTTTGCTAACAGCTAGTCCCCATAGCTGGAAATTTCATTTTGAAAGCTCAATGCATACTCATAAATGAAAGAGACGAACATGCCAGAATTCGATTACTTTGTAATTTCATTGGGTTTTTATTTATATCACCGCTTTAGGAGCAGCCATTGTAATTTCCATGCTTGTACCAGTAAGAAACTCAAAAATTCCAAAATGATCTCTCCATCTGATTTTTTTTTTCAGTTTTGTTTTTTTGTTTTTGTGTAATCAATGTTTTTTTGCTGGTCACTTTCACTATCGAAGGGAAATATGTAAAGTCGCTTACAAAAGCAAAAACAAAAAAATCGAGTGCGGTGATAATGTCTACAGAAATAGAGAGCGATTCTCAATAGAAAAAAAAAATAGATCGTGCCGTAATGGAAGTTTTTTGGTTAGGAACTTTTGGATTTATTGAATGATTAATTTGTTGGTGGAGTAAGTACAGACTCAGCTGTGCGAAGAGAACATATGTATGATATGGAGAACCTAAATTGATAATTTTTATCATCAGTTCCGGCTCATATAAAAGCAAAAATTACCACCACCTACATATAATAATTAGCGACTTTGGTTAATGAATTACTCAATTTTCGAAATAGAGCTTTATATGGGAATTATTTGTGTCGTGTTATCAGAAAAACATGAAAACACCAATCTTTTGATGATTTTTGATGTTGATCTGGTGGAAATCACCAAAATCTTTTGCAGACAGTTTCTTCTGTAATGCCAGTACGATTGCTACCTGTTCTGCGGAAAATTTGAAAAAAAAGTAGATAACTTTTCATTTCATATGATGAAAAGTAGAATAAATTTGAAGAAGCCAGGTTGGAGCAACTGAATTAGATCAAATTGAATGGAAAGAAAATCAAATCATTTTGCACATTATATCTACGTAGATTCGCGTTAGCACATTCAATTAATTATGCATGGCACTACTTATCTGATCGTAAGTTTTTCTTATCAAATTATATGCAAGTATATCCTAAGATAGCGGAAAACGAATCCAGTTTCCCATCAATTTTGTGGGAACTTGGGGGAATATGAAGGAAATAGCATGATCAAAGTTGACGAACTTCTTCACTTTTTATACTTTACATGAGCCTAAAAGTATTAAAGGAAGCTATTCAAGCCAGAGAGATATCAATCTGGAAATATTTCGAGAGGTTTTTATAGTCACAAATGTAAAATATCAGAAAGACGTTAGCTCTGTTTATAGAAATTGTTCGCTTAAGATATAGTAACGAGTAATGGTACTGTTATTGAAATAATATTGTAACAGAAAAGAAGGAACTTATGTTCACAATCGGGTAGGTATTAGATATATAAAAAATTTCCCTGAAGAAAATTATGTACTAAGTTAAAAAAAATAACCGTGATTGTGAAAAAAAGCTCCTTCCTATATACCTACTTAATATTAAAAGTAAAACATTGGAATATTTTAGAAACTTTTATTAATACAATTTTTTTAATGGTAAATATTTAATTATGATCTTGTCATAAATATGGCTATGAAAATTACCTATTTACTGACTATAGAGATTTTCTTTAGACATTTGACACAGATGAAATTTGTTTGCGTTTTTTTTCGGCTAAGTCCTCTTGGAATGTTTAATAGATATTAAATTTAAAATTCTTCATAGTATACAAAGGCTTATCTACGATGATTTCTTATTAAATTATTCGTTGATATATGTTGATTCTCCCTCTCTCTTCATAATGGTTTACATAGCATACGTAGATAGCTAAAAAGTAGAACTGTTGCTGAATAATGATTTTTTGAAGCTTTTTTTTAGAAATTGCTATTGGATTACGATTACAAGTAGGTATTATGTACGTGCTCTGAAAGATCTTTCAAAGTGTCGTTTATTCGAGGAGTAGTTATTTTTTCGATGACTCGGTTTTGATTAACGTTCTAAACTAGAATCTTAAGCTAAACAAACAAAATAAAAAATAAATATTTTCAGAGTTACTTTTCTTATTTCTCTTTTCTTTCATTTCAAAATGCTACTGATGCCGACGCGACGTCTTCTTAATTTTAACCAATTTTTTACTAAATGATATTTTCAGGGATTGAGATTTATTTTAAATCGCTGGATTCCATTATGGCTAGACATTTTGGTTTATATTCTGCTTTAAGACCTATTTTAACGCTGTATTTGGTCTCTTCATGTATAATTGATATAATCTTACTGACTAACAAATCAAGGAATAGATGTTTTAAATAAAATCTCTTTCAAACTATCTAACCTTTACCATAGTATATGTACGCCAAACTCTTTCAATCATAACAGTACCATTGCGTAAACCATACCTCAAACTTCTCTGGTAATCAGAGCAGAGGTAAAACGAATTATCGTTTCATTTGCATATATTTGCATAAGTAAATCATAATAAATATTTCAGTGAAATTGCTTACAGAAAGCACAATTTATAGTTTCTTATAAATAAATTCGATGTAAAAAATGGGATCAAAATAGTTTTTTTTTTAGTAATATAAAAATAATATAAGAAAAAGCCGATCGCTTACCTTAAAGGCAGGTTAACTGTGCGAATTCAATTTCTAGTAATTTATCTTCATCTTCTACGATATTTAATTTTAATCATCCATGAAGCATTTGTATGCCTGAAATTCAGAAAAATCCTGACTTAAAAATTGATGTTCATATTAATAAAGATACTAGAAAACAAATAACACGAAAAGTAATTTATTTTAATAAAAATTACAATCCTAAGGTTCGTAAATGTTTTATGCTTAACCCACCCTTGAATTTATTTGTGGATCTACTTTTAAAGCTATAATTTTTTGTTGTTGCAATATTGTGCGCCCACACACAGCATTGAATAAATAACTAATAAGGAAGCGGGGTTTCGTGCGAATACAGTGGGCAGGTTCACTGCCACTTCGGTAGCGTAGTCGTTGTCGTAGTGTAGCTCTGTCAAACCGACTACGATCGACTATCCTCCTGAGCGTAGTCGAATGTAGTCGACTATTTGGTACATTCAATGTACGGAGTGAACGATAGTCGTTTACTGTCAAAATTGGCGGAGTGAACGCTCGGTAGTGACTCGTAGTCGACAAAAAGTCACTATTTCGGTGGCAGTGAACGCGCCCAGTGTACGTGAGTAGGCAATTCAATGACAGTCAAACCCATAGAGCGGGGGGAGAAATGACAAGGGGGCTGGTCACTTATTTGATAATTCTGCTTAACAAGTCACTTAAATTATCATAGGCAACGCCAAGGAATATTATCTGAAGATAAGGGGGCACCAAAAATTTGCTTATTTTACATAGCAATTTGGATTATAAAAAATGTCCCCCTTCAAAATTTCACGGTTTCACTACTGCCATGACGAAACGAATTCAAACACAGCACACCAAAACATTTCACCGAGTGGCTTAAGTTTTCACCCGATATGCCGTTTCCTTATTAGTTATTTATTCAATGACACACAGTAGTAATACTTGTCAAGTAAAATGTATGAGCCTTTATGTCAGGTAACATATACATATAGTTAATGTCAAGTTCTGATCAGTAGTATTTGTGTCTTTGCACGGATGTTTTCAGTGGAGATATTTCAGTATATATATATTTTAACTTTAAGAAAATTGTTTTCAGTCTCCACTTCTTAATTAACTTCATAATGACGTTTTTTATGTTCGATGTGTTCCCAAGAAATGAATAAAACTATCAAAATGCAGCGAAACACATGTATGCGAGTTACGTCACAGCTGTAAATTATCATCTCACATAAAATCAGCTAATTAAAATATACCTAAAGACACATTTAATGAGTCTGCAGACAAAATGCTTATTTGCTTTCCTGTAAGGGCGAAAACAAGTTCGTCATCTTACATTTTTCCATACAAGCTTTTAGAAAGATAGAATTTGTAAACAGATAAAAAGCTAGATACGCATCGTAGCAGAATTTGTCACATTATAAAAAGTAATCAAATAAAGAGTATAAATTATCTTTTTTGAAGTGTAACCTTTATTTAATTCATTTTTCTAGTCGGAGATCACAATTTGAGCATATATTTTTATTGATTTCTTTTCTATCCGATCGAAGGTCGCATTTCACGCTTCTACATAAAAATGCACAATACTGATGAAAATCAGATCAGATCTGATTTCTTTCAAGCCTTCAATTTTACTTGAACTTTTACTTTAATTGTTGTCCTCACGGTCAGGTATCAGAAAAAAATGAGTCATTTCAAGTATCATGGATCGTGTGAGGGCCCACATTGTTCATAAAGCAAAAATAAAAGAAAACCCCACAAATGTAATTCATAATAAAATTTTATATAATCATAGCCCACATTTGGACGCATATAATAGTTAAAATCGTCAATATCTTGAGTAGATAAAAACATCTGCTAGTGTTATTCAACTAACATTAATGATATTCTAAGTCAGCTTGGGAAAGAACTGATATTTCATCCAAGCGTTCATATATATCAACATATCGAAATATCAGAGGAAGATTTTTTTTTTGGATTAAGTGGTAGCATAGACGGTACAAGAACCAACCAAGACCACAACATTTGAAATGATATATACGTCGAGTGATTCATATTTTTTCGTATCTGAAGTGTTGACGAAGTCGATCAAATATATGCAAAACTGCTATTATAAAAACATTTGCTTTCGATACGCTCTAAAACATGTTATGGTCCATTCCAGAATGCATTACCCATTTCACAATATGTATACTCTGCTCTGGTATGCCATGCGACATCTAGTTCTTGTGCAATCTATAGTAGTAACCAATTCTGAACGGTGATATTTCTCAATTCTATATTGACTCTATGGATGCAATCTTCTATGAAATCAACTTATTTGGATAAATAAATCTCAACATTGTTGAAATATAAATTGGATATACGCATGTCTTTGACGATACCAGGTAATATTATAATAAAATATAATAAAGGCAAAATAATAAGGGCCCCAAATAGATTCTTGAGATATTCTACTATTAATATATTTAACATCCACTGAGTACCCATGTTCGCTTAAGAAATTGGTAATAAATTCATTGGCCAGTCAGATGCAACTGTCGGAATTACTCTAATGGATTACAATGGTTTAATCTATGTAATTTCATTGCCTCTAGACATTATATCAACATCTTGTAAGTGCTCAGAGCAATGCATAAAAATGTCGGTCAAAAACTGGCAATATTCATGGGCTTCGCAAACAAAATGTTATGTACAAAAGTTGGGGGACCTGGGAAATGTATAGCTACAAAGAGTTCACTAAGCCTTAAGGAGTCGAGCTGCTGGTCAACAGCGGACATTAGTCACAGCAAAATACTGAAGATCTGTCCTGATGACTGTATACAGGGAGCTACGGATTACATTGTTCTAAGACTAGACTTCGAGAAAGCGTTCACAACTAGCATTCCTGGTAGAGAGGAGTGGGATGGTAATCGCGTGGCAATTGACTCTGAGATATGTCTTTACGGACGGTTCGAAAATGGAGTATACTCATCGCTCCCTGGAATACAGGAATAGTACCGCCTACTGGATCACTGTAGTGTGTTCCAGGCGGAGGTCCTGGCCATTTGCAAAGCAGCAAGGTTGCTGCGTTGTACCTAGCGATCGAGTCATTAGGATTTGTATTGACAACCAAGCTGCAATCAGAGCCTTGGACTCGGGGCAACGATGTCGCTATGAGCTCAGCAACTGGGCGCTAACCATTGGGTTATTCTTTGCTGGCCAACTGATGCTCTGGCCAGAAAGGGTTCCGCTATGAATATATGTCTGTCGGCATCTACAATCAGTGAAGAGAATTCTAGATGTACAAGCTTGTAAATTGGCAAATCGCAGATGGGAGAACTGACTACATGTGCGATTTCAAGACAGCTGTGGTCTGAGATATGTCCTGGTAAGACTGAATCTCTGCAGAGTAAGAACCGGACTGATGTACGTAATCTTATTGCATATATCACCGGACACTGTCTCTTTCGAAAACATGCAGAGCGCACAGACTGCTGTGCGAATGCCCTAATCTTGCTAAGCGTAGGAGGAATACGCTTTTTCTGCTAATTGGGGAAATTAGCAGACAAGAAGTTGGGGGCCTGGTAAGATTCATTAACTCTTGTGGCTGGTTACAGCACACCCCCTAAATCTGAGAAATCTTTTCCAGGTAGGGTTCCAATAAAGTGACATCAAAATGGACCATAAATGGTCTAAGTGTGACTAATCGTATATTTTTGCACGATACCCGCCACTCTAACCTAACCTAACCTAGGGTGGATCTCCAAAAAAATCATTCAGATAAAGATAGCAAATGAAGTACATACAAAAGTCCTATTTAAACATATGAAAATATTAAAAACTGATATTAGCTTACATGTATGTCAAATTTGAGATCATTTTCCAATGACACAAGAGGAATATCTGCATTCCGATTATCGCCATCATTTTTATCTGCTAAGCTGAACAGACTTCTTTCTAGATATCACCAGACCAATTACTATGATAATCAATAGCGATGAACATCGAATGATTAACATTAGGCAAGATGGTCCACATTCGAATGATGCATAACTTGCAGGTCCTGGAGTAACTACAAAAAACAAAAAATTAAAATTAGAATCGACAAACTTCTGTGAGAGTAATATCTGCAAAAATGTACCGGTCGAATTTTTATTAGAGTTCTTCTCTGAACCTCTATTTAATTTCTTCAGTTTCGATGAAATAGAATGAACCGCACAGGAACATTTCCAAAATGATCACATGTGCATATTCCGACTGCACCAAATATTTCTCGTTTATCCTTATTTGTAGTATGAGGACCGAATAGTTTCGATGACAGAGAGCAATCTTGCGGGCAGAGATATATACAATTTTTCACAGAGATTTTCTATTGGATCACATATATTATCAGGACAAAATGTAAGATCTGGTGAGCATGTAGAGTAATTAACTACGAGCCCAGATTCATTGGTACTCCTCCATTGACAATTGCCACCATTTGCACCATGAGCACACAATTATTACAATCTGTTTTCGTTCCTACATGAGACCAGGAAGCTGATGGGGCTATATCATCCAATTTTTCACATGTTGTGGTGTTCGGAGGACGTCCATCTACCAGGTGCATAATTATATTCATCGATGATCGTGATACTAAAATGAGTAGAAAAATTTGATTTAGTGAACAATAAATAATGAATAAAAACAATAAAATATTTATTGAACAATAATAATAAAAATGCTTATAAGAATACTCCTCACCTTTTCATCTTCCAATTTATCTAATAAGGATTGGGCGCTGTTTCTAGTAGTTAATCGAACAAATCCAGTTTTGTCACCCTTACTATATTCGATGAATGTTATTTCGATTCCGATTTCAACAGCAAGCTCTCTTAGCCTTCACGAATATTTTCATCACGGCCCTCAAAATGCAAAATTGCTCCCTTCAAAGTACTGTTACTATGATTTTCTGAATAAATCTTTATCCTTGTATCCTACATAAAAGAAAGAAAAGTGAATCATGAAACCAAACTCTTTTTGGTTCTTGATGCTATTCCCAAATAGACATACCTTCTCCTTACTGCCAGATTAGCATTACCGAAATAGTATTTAACTTGACGAAAAACATCAGATTCTAGTTTCGAAATACTTCAGCACTCGCATTTTTCTCTGAAGATCCAGTAGTACTAGTAGTCTCTGATTTTGGGATGTCTGCAATTGTGAGTGATTTTGTAGTCTGTTGCTACGGCATAATCAACTTCTGGAAATATTTCTGTAAGAGTTCCATGTCGCGAATTACTGGCATCACCACCAGCCTCTACATCTTCAGGTTTTTCAACAACATCCGCCACAGTTGAAGTGAATGTAGTATAATTCCCTGCAATTATTCAGACATAAGAAATTTATTTTAAACAAGTAAATTGTAGTAGGAAAATTGTTTACATAGTTGAAATTCAAAAATATCCTGGTTCACGGAAAAATGATATTTTTAGTGCTGCCTTCGTTCGTAGTTGGACTTGCGTGAAATGGCCCCCTCTCATCTACCGCTGGTATAGGTGAATGTATTGCTGCAAGTGTAGTTTTCCGGTGATCTGATTACAAGATAAGATCTTAATTTTAATGCTGATACTGATTACTCATCACATCTGCTTTCATACAAATGAATCCATCCAAGTTACCTGAAATAAGAAGTACGAAGTCAGTTCTAATTTTATATGAAGAAGCCAGAAAATTTACATTAGTTAATTTTGTGATGGATGATCTACTTTTTGTTATCCTTCAATCTGCAAATCTCAATTCTCAGCATACATGTTTATGAACTATGTATATTCCTTTGTAGTGCATTAGTCGTACTCCTCCTTGTTTTTTTGTACATAGATTCTTGTCCTTAAAATATTGGAAGATTAAGCAAATTAGCTTTTTTCCAGTTTTCAAATAAAGTTGAATTTTCTGATTGATCCTAGTTGAATAAGGTATATATACCTTGCTAGTTGAAATGGTACACAATATACTCTTTCGATTCCCTCATTAGAGCAATGCGGTTCAAGCATAGTATAGATAGATTTGCTATTTATTCATCATAAGATTTCGAGTAAATTTTGATCCAAATTCTCTAAGCATTTATTTATCACTTATCATAAGGCCTGAATTACAATTACGACTGATCAGTCGACTACGACTTTGCCCAAATGGGAAATGCATGTGGCAAGATACAATTGCAACTTCGACTTCGACTCCGACTGAAAATAAACTTTGCTCAAAGTGCAAAGTTGGTGTTCGCTGCGGCCAACTTCAGTTCAATTACAGGAGTCGGGACTTCTGGTTTGTTTAAGCAGTTGAAGCTTTAATTTAATTACAAATATCACCTCATCGTCGACTTCGACCTAAAATCAAGTCGCAGTCGATAGATCAGTTGTAATTGTAATTCACGCTTTATTCAGTACCTCCTCAACAGATTCCTTTAAAGGTGGTGGACCACAATACTTCCTTCCCAGCCTCACGTAAGTTTCTCAATCCACATACTTCACTTCACAAGTGAATTTTATGATCAATGGATGCAGGGGTGTGCTGCCATTAATGTCCTTTACTTTCAGCGACTGATGTAGTATACATATATAACTGTGGCGCTTGTGAGCTAATTATCACACTCCTACGAATATGTAATATACATATTGCCTTTCTCATAAAATGTTTAAGGGGAGGTTACGTCGAGAGGCATGAAAAAAGCTTGAACTTTGGATTTTTTTTTTTACATAAAATAAATACTTTTGGAAATGGCGGCTGCAGCACCCATCAAACAAAGCCGTGCACGGCGTGTTTTGGTCTGCGCGCGGCGCTCCACAGCTCCACAAATTCATTCGAAACAAATAGGGTTGAAAATGATTAAAATTTGGGGGACCTTACCGGTTTTCGTTTTCCAAAAAACCTCTATGTAAATAAAAACATGCTAGCCGTTTGAAAAAAAAACCCCATATTTTGCTTCTTTTTTTTTTAACGGACGAAAACCCTATTTGTAAATAAATTTTTGACAAAGATCGCTTCCTGATGGCCCCGCAAATTGAATTTCCATTCAATTGCGCAGATTCATGTGAATCGGTTCATCCGTTGAAGCTGTAGAGCGCCACGTGCACTGAAATATTTTGTTCCCAAAAAAACTCAGGAAGTTTAACGTTATAAAAAATCTTTAACAGCTTACTCCAGCTATTCCAGCACCATACAGTGGACTCTCTTCTTCCTTCGAGAACTGATTATGCTGAATCTGAAGGTTAACGGAATTTAGATATGAAAATATCCTTTTATTCACGTGTTCTAAACACTTTATTGATCATAATTATGTAAAAAAAAAAAAAAAAAATCGAATTTTTCATCGTCTTGAACGGAGCCTCCTCTTAATAAGATTTTCAATTTTAACGAAGATCCTTATTGCTTGGGCATTTTAGCCCATATTTAGGTTAATTCCGTAAATTATTTCTGATTTCTTTAATACAATTTTTATTTACTTTATTTTTTGAATGCGAGGAAAAATAGTTCTTTCTAATACTACTAAGGAAGAAAGGAAGCTAATTTGAAATTTATTCCAAAAGGAATAATCAGCAACATTTTTTTGTAAACAAATTTATATTTTAAGATACCTATATGAAGTAAATATTTATCGAAATTAAACAAATACTGAATTAGAATTTCTGAAATTTTCGTTGCATTTTATCCTTATAAATAAATTATATCGTTAGGTGTGCGAATTAGCTCGTCACCACCCCTGTAGAATGGACCCAATTCGTTGTTTTTGCTCAAATTGTTTTGCAACCAACAGTTGACAAGCTACGAGATAACTCCTAGTTTTATAATATGATAAAATTTTTGATTTAAATTGCTAGTCAACGTCAAAAATAAATTCAATCTTCCTTTGATCTCCATTTAAGTAATTCCAAATTATGAAAATTTTTGTCAACGTAAAAATACTTGATCACCTAATATTTCATACATACATTCAATTTTTGCACAAAGCTTCTTTAAAAAAAAAAAAAAAAAAAAAAAAAAGTAATGGCTATGGAAGTGCCGTTACTGCTAGCGCGTCAGGGTAAATTGAACTACATCACAATAAAACCAACTAACTTAAGACTTAACACTAATTCCTTTCAATAGCGCAATTGTAAAATATTTATGGTTAAATTAATCTTACGTACAATATCCACACTCTGTTAATGAAACTTTTTCTGATAATCTGATTTTGAAACAAAGCATTTCACTTTTTCGCGCACACATATCCGTATCAAATAAAATTAATTTTACAATGTAATTTTGTTATTTTTTCGAACTATTTCAAATTTTTAAAATGGCTCCTGTATTAAGGACGATAATACGAAAAAGAAAAGTAGACCGAAATTTGAAAGAACTGCGAAAAACTTATTCTGATGAACTGATAAACTTGCTGCCACCTTGTCTTTAGATAACACATGCCGAAACCAGAAAGAAGGTAGCAAGTAGCAAGCTATCTAGATGATATTCAGTGTTGCCATATGGTCGAATCTGAAATCCCCATGAAAACGGGAAATTTTTATTGTAATTCCCATTATATTAAAATTAAAGTATAAAAAAACAAGTTAAGAATAAAATAGCATACATGTACATAAAAGCAAAATAACATAAAATTAAAGGGAATTAAAGCGGACAAGTAAATTGAAATTTACAGATTCCGTAAAATTTGCGAACCGAAATTGTTTTTAACGCGTAAGAAGTTTGTGTTTAGTGTTAAAAGATTTCCTCCATTTGTAGTTGAGTGAATTTTGAGAGAAATTTGAAATGTTAGTATTAGCCTGACGGCGAAATTGAATGCATATAGTTAATTAGATGGAATAAGCAGATTTCGAAAAATTCAGTGACATTTGTTTCACTCGTGTATGTCATTGAATAAATAACTAATAAGGAAACGGCATATCGGGTTAAAACCTAAGCCACTCGCCGAAATTATTTAGTGTGCTGTTTGTATTCGTTTCGTCATTGCAGTAGTGAAACCGTAAAATTTTGAAGGGAGACATTTTTTATAATCCAAATTGCTATGTAAAATACACAAATTTTTGGCGCCCCCTTATCTCCAGACAATATTCCTGGGCGTTGCCTATGATAATTTAACTGACTTGTCACCAGAATTTTCAAATAAGTGACCAGCCCTCTTGTCATTTCTCCCCCTCTCCATGGGTTTGACTGTCATTGAATTGCCTACTCACGTACACTGTATTCGCACGAAACCCCGCTTCCTTATTAGTTATTTATTCAATGGTGTATGTTCGTTCCACTTATTTGTATCAAAATATGTAAAGGAGCTCGATTTTGTCAACAGAATTTGTCGCTTTTTTACTATTTGCATATATAGATATTTTTTTTAATTCTAATATACAAGTTCTAAAATGGGCAATCAATCCTTTCTAGATGTTCTTATACAAAAATTAACGTTTTTTCTACATACTGTCCTAGGCCAGTTTTATATTGTACTAAACGTCCTTCAAAATAAAAAATCCTATGAAACTGATTATAATCATTTGTAGTCCGTACAACCGCAAAAGCACTTAAAAAATCTAACTGCACTGAGGGTTCATACCTTCTAGCGTTTTCTTTGTTTAAACTTAATTTTTCCGCAAAATTCACCCGTTAGGAACTTTTTGTCAATGATACCAAATTTATCATCATCAGCTGTGATTAGTTTTATACTTCATTACGTTGAAATATTATAGTTCGGGCGAAATTTGAGAGCTGTTAACAGGTACCAAGAATCAGTACAAAGCTATTTTTTTTTCAATTTCAAAACAAAACTAAATTGAATTTGGACAAATCCGGCACCCCAAATCAAGTTCAAGTGATATTTATTTAGAAATTTTAAATAAGTATTTCAACTCGCTAGAATTCTTACAAGCTATTTTAATAATGGATACGTTAAATAAATGCATTATTCTTGCCGGATTTTTTATGCGTCCATTATGTAGCAATAGTACATTAATTAATTCAAATAAATCCATAGTCACAAAAATTGAAAATTCGTAAGGAAAGTCGTAACGTATAGCACGAATTCAATAAAATAAATGTATAAAAACTAAATCGAGAAAAATATTTTAATTCTTCTGCTTTACAAGAGGCTCCTCATCTTTGTCTTTATCGGATGCTCGACGTTTACGGTTACCCTTATTTCGATTTGGCTGATTTCTTCGTGACTTCATATGTTCAACAGCTTTTTTTAGGAAATCCTTCTCTTCTTCTTCTGTGAGAGTACGAAAAACTAGTTCAACACAGTCGTTCAGTTTCAACTAAAAGATAAAAACAGGATTATTCATGCAGATAATTAATAAATAATGAAAAGAACAATAAAATATTTATTATTTGTAATAGGGAGCGACCACTTTATTGCAAAATTCAATTTGAGTTTAATTTGATAAAAGATGCAGAATCATGCAGAAGTTCTTCTCGCTTATTTTAAAAAAATTCTTACAAGAATACTCATAAAATTCTCTCACCTTTTTATCTTCCAATTTATCTAATAAGGATTGGGCGCTGTTTCCAGTAGTTAATCGAACACATCCAGTTTTGTCACCCTTACTATATTCAATGAATGCTATTTCGGCTCCGATTTCAGCAACTAGCTTCTCTAAGCCTTCACGAATATTTTCTCTTTTTGTATTTTCATCACAGCCCTCAAAATGCAAAATTGCTCCCTTGGGAAGTTCATATTTCTCGTCTTCTTTACTTTGTTTGGCTTTCTTCTTGGAACCACGCTCTTCCTTCTTCTTATCTTCAAAATACTGTTCCTGTGATTTTCTAATTAAATCTTTATCCTTGTATTCTACCTAAAAGAAAGAAAAGTGAATCATGCAACCGTATTCTTTTTAGTTTTTGATGTTATTCCCAAATATACATACCTTCTCCTTATTGATAAACGATTCGCACTGTTCCTTTTTGGCGAATGTAACAAATACACTTCCCTTGAATTTATAAGCTTTCGATGCTTTGTCCAAATATTTTCTCATTACAATGTTAACTACTTTATCAAATGGATTGAAGAAGTCGATGAGATCAGACATTTCAGCATCTAGTGGAAATCCCTTTGCATATGCTGTACGCGAAGTAATCTCCTTTCGACGCTCCTCATTATATTCGGGGATGGGCTTCTCTGGATGACGCCGAATTTTTAATTTATCTTCGCTAATTTCAACAAGTCCTTCATCAGATTTCATTAAAGCATTTACAATAGCATCCACATCTGTGCATAGTGACGATAGCCTTTTAAACGTGAGTAAAACGGTGAATGGTACCCAACCATCTTCATCTTTACCGACTTGCTCCAGAAGAAACTTATCTTTGCGCAGATTAGCATCACCGAAATAGTATTCAACTTGACGAATAACATCAGATTCAAGTTTTGAAATATCTTCAGCACTCGCATTCTTCTCTGGAGAATCAGTAGTACTAGTAGTCTCTGATTTTGGACTGTCTGCAGCTGGGAGTGATTTTATAGTCTCTGTTGCTACTGCATCATCAACTTCTACTAATTTTTTTGTAGGAGTTTCTTTTTTCGCATTACTAGCATCACCACCAGCCCCTACATCTTTAGGTTTTTCAACTACATCAGCCATAGTTGAAATGTATGTAGTATAATTCTCTGAAATTGTTTAGAAATAAGAATTTTATTTTAAACAAATATGTACACGATAATTTGATTTTTGAGGTTAGAATCTTAAAACTGAGAGTGCTTTAGGAATGTTTCTCCCATAATTAAATGTTTTTACAAGCATTAATTTACCTTCTAGAGCAATTTATAGATTCTACGAGGACTTTAGATAAATGGAAAAGTTAACAACACGTGCAGTAAATAAATTTCCGCTTTTTCTACCTCTTTCACGAAAAATGCGCTTATACAAAAGTGCCGGACGCCGCGCCGCAAATTCCAATTTGACAACTTTTCGGCATTGCCAGCAATTAAAAATATTCCCATATAATTGTACGCATAATTTCGTGCAGATGAATTATAGTTAATTGGACAGAAAAGGCTGAAACAGAATGAAATTACTTCCCCGGGGATTACACGAAATAGTACAGCTTGCAGCAACGCGATTTTTAACTTGACAGCAGAAGGCAATTCGGTTGATGTCTTATCATCTTGCATGCAAGTTCATTTAAGCAGGATTTACATTATGATGACATCCAATTTTTACAGAAATTGTGAGGGAGATAGTTTATTGAAATTTAAAAGCTGCGGGAGCAACATCGCAATACCTCATACGTACAGTCCCCTCTACTTTTAATGGCAAAACTCTCAAACTGTCTAATTGGAAATTGTCAAGTTTTTAATCGTTTTTTCGTAGATATTCAAAGACGGATCATGAAAAGAAGTATAATTTTACAATTTCTAAAATATTGCATGAAAGCACGTAGGAGTTCGAAGCAAAGGATGAGATTATATCGAAAAAAATTGTCGCAAAATATCAGGTGGTACTGTAATTCAGTTCTACAATCATCATTTTGTACGATAACGAAATTTTTATTTAATAATTATTTCATATAGTAAACAAAAAGTTCAGTAACTAATTTGCTAATATGTAAACGTCAATCCACTTCATCCACTCAAGTGCTCACATGAAAATAATCCCACTCCACTACCGAACTAACGCCGGTGAAGATAATTCCAGTCCGGTTCGTGTTCACATGACGGATTATCTCAAAGGCCTCAGAAATAACTTCAATATTTAATAACTTTCAATTTCGCAATATTTATTTACAAACTCAAAACTTACTTTTGTTTATTTCGACAAATAATTTTACTTGACAGATATGTATCTGCCATAAAATTATTTATTTATTTATTTATTTATATATTCCGTCTACCGATATACAATCTTACAGACTATTTATATTACGTGCAAAAAAAAATATATATACATATATATATATACAAAAACAAAAACACATGCATTACGTGAAAAGTAAATCCACGAGAAAAAAAAAATAAGACTTTAGTATATAGGATTAGCATAAATTTAAGGGAGATCTAAAACAAAAATGAAATAAAATACTAAAAAAAGTTACAGATAAATACTAAAAATGTGAATGATAGTAAGACCAAAAAGGACAATTAAAATACATTAAAGAATAGAACAAAGTATTTAAAATAGGCATAGTACAATGTATTAACTAAAGCTAAGTACAAAATTATTACTTGATATACTACGTACAATAGAATAATAAAAAAAAAAAAATTGAACAAGATCAACAAGCTATTAACCGATGAAGTGATCACAAATTGAATTTATGAGAATGAAGTCATAAAGCTACTTACAGATTTTTGAGTAAAGCACCTATTGTCAACAAAGTCAATCATGCCACTACAAAGATTAAATTGTCGAATACAGCGACTAATTGGACCATTAAGGCAGTAATTAGTTCTGTGAAGGGATTCGTACAGAATGGAGAAGAATCTCAAATTCCTAGATGGAATGTAAAAATGAATGTGCTCGAGCAGGGAAGGAGAAACAATTTTATAAGCCAAAAGATCTCTTATGAACATAACATTTCGGGTCTTCCGTCTGGTAGACAATTTTTGTAAGTCAATTAATTGGCATCTTCCATTATACGGAGGTAGATCAGCACTCCAGTTGAGCTTCCTCAGGGCGAACCTGGTGAATCTCCGCTGAACGCCCTCAACTCTATTGCTATGAACAGCATAGTAAGGATCCCACAAGACAGAACAATACTCAAGGATTGGTCTCGCCAAAGAAATGTATAGACTTTTGAGTGTATAAAGGTCCAAAAACTCTGCAGCACGACGCCTGACGAAGCCAAGACGAGAGTTAGCCTTGCTCAAGATGAAATCTATATGCTGGGAGAATGACAACTGAGAATCAAGCAAGACCCCAAGATCAGATGATAGATTACATTTGGCAATTGGGTAACCGTTAATGGATAAATCAAGTAGTACCGGTGAGGACCTTCTCGTGAAGGTAACATGCTTACACTTTGATAAATTCAAAGATAAATGATTTAGGCAGCACCATCTAGCAAAACTAACAAGGTTGTGTTTAAAGTTAGCTACATCTTGAGTATTAACAATCCTCATGAAAACTTAAGTCATCAGCAAAACCAAGGCACGAAGCAAAACTAAAAATTGTAAAAACATCATTAATAAAAATTATAAAAAGAATAGGATCCAAATGACTGCCCTGAGGTATACCAGAGAGTACACGAATAGAACGAGATGTTATGTCATCAATAACAACCATTTGCCTTCGGTCCGATAGATAGGAAGAAATCCATTTTAGGAAAGAAGAATGAAAACCAAAGACACTCAGCTTCGCAAGAAGCAGGCGAATGTTTACCTTATCAAAAGCTTTACTGAAATCAGTGTAAACAGTGTCAACTTGACCTGAATCCTCCATAACCTTCAGTGAGAAATTAGCAAAGGATACAAGATTAGTCTCACAAGATCTACCCTTAATGAATCCATGTTGATGGGGTGAAATGTGCTCCTTAACAAGGAAAGAAATTTTATTAGTTACAATACTTTCGAACAGCTTGGGAATAACAGAGAGCTTACAGATTGGACGATAGTTAGAAACATCGTTTTTAGCGCCAGATTTATGTATAGGACGTAGTAGGGAAAGCTTCCACTCGTCGAGAAAAACACCTGAAAATAAAGAAATATTGAAGATATGGTATAATGGTTGAGATAAAGCCTCACGACAGCCAAAAACAAAGGCAGCCGGAATCCCATCAGGACCTGAAGTGGAGGATGTGTTAAGCTTGTTTAGGGCATCAATAACATTATCAACCGATATATACAATGATCCTAAATCAACGGAGGAAGGTATGTTCGTCATGAGGTCACTATCTAATGATTGACCCGTATCCATAGCATAAACAGATTCAAAGTAGTCCGCAAAGATATTACAACTTACAAGTATCAGTGATGTTATCTGCTATCCTATCATTATAATGGACGCATGAGGGCATTCCATAAGAGTTCCTTTTTCCATTAAGGTAGGACCAGAACCTTTTCGCATTATGCTTAATATCAGATTCTATGGAATTCAGATATTGATTATATAGGAATTTGTTTAAGAACTCATACTCCTTACGAAGTCTTTTGAATAGAATACCATCATTAGTATTACCAGTAGCCTTATATTTCTTATGGGCTACATTGCGAGCATTCTTTAAGTTAGCCAATCAGGTTTGGGCAAATTGCACCCAGGTACCCATGATATCTTGCAAAAGCTTTTTTATATTTTATTGTTTTCTCACGACGTTAAAAAAACGTACGTGAGAAAATGCAAAAGTTTTTTTTGATGCGAGCTATATGCATCAATGGAAACTGTAATCCGATATGCACTTGTGCGCCCGTCTTGAAATATTAATTTTAAGAGGGCGCGAATAATTTTGATTACTGTATGTGTGTATGTACATACAATTAGATTGGATTAAGTAGGTAATGTACGTATGTACATAGTACATACGGAAAAAAAGTAAGAAGACACTGTATGTAGGTAAGTGTGCATACCGTGTGAGTGGAATGTGTGTCTGATAACAAAATGCAATTTATGCTAAATTGCATTTTGTTATAATATGGGAATGCATTTCTAAATGCATTTTAAGTTTTGAATGAGATTTAAAAATGAAGTAATTTTTCATTTTCAAGGTCAATTAATGGTACATCAATATATCGTATTGGACGATATATTGATGTATCGGTATTATGGTTATGATTCGGGGCATTGGGCACCTGAGTCACAACATCCCTCCCACCTGGGGGAAAAGAAAGTTTTATTCTTTGTAGAAGAAAACTTTCTTTCTCAACAATGACGGAGTTTCTTAAACAAAATTGTAAGCTCCTATTTGTATAGGCAAATTAGATATGTTTGCCTATTTACATATTATTATAAGAGGAGAAGTTACATACATTTTTTATTTTGTTATTTATTCTCATCTACTGAAGTTATTTTAATATTTATATTTTCTTTATGCAAAAAAAATGTATATACTATTTATGTATATATATACATATACTATTTTATATACTATTTATAAAATAAAAAAAAGGTATTATTATTCTATAAGCATAGTTATGTATAATGGTAAGGAATATACATGACTAATAACGTGGTTACACGAAAAAAAAAATCTATAGTTTTAGTATCCAGGATTCTAAAAACGGGTTTATAAAGTGGATACTAGCTAATAATAATTATTTAGGTATATACACATACATATATATATATATTTTTTTTTATAATTTTACAACTACTGCATTTGCATTAATTATTTATTTATTTGTATAAATTCATATTTTTTTTCTCTTCTTTTCTTTTAAATGGATTTTCTTTTTTTCTTTTTTATACATAACTACATACATATTTAGCAATAAAATGTCCGGTATTATTCACCTCTGAAATTGTTTACTAATATTTTGTTTAGATGGAGATGGATATAGGAGGATAAGATTTGGGAAGCGAGAGGTTATCGTTTTTTGTTGTTATTGTCTGTAAGTTAAACGTTTTCTGTGGTTTTTCTTTATAGTGCAGGAGTTAATTTGAATTTTGGCCCTCTACGTGTGGGTTTAGGCACATCTTCTAATTTATGTTCCGGCGGAATTTTTGTCATATTGTAATTTGGATTTTTTTTTTATTTGCCATGGCCATGTCTTTAGCTATTTTGAAGCTATGCTGTAGACGCGCTTTTAACTCGTTTGCATAATTGTCGTAATTATAGCAAACGGTTGGAGAAGATTTCAAATTGTTTGGAATTTCGGCTGGGAATCCGTATAGGAGTTCGCGAGGAGTATAATTAGTATTCGAATGAGGGGTTATATTGTATACAAACATGGCATAAGGAATCCATGTATCCCAGTCTTGTGGATCTTTTGTTACATAAGATCGGAGATATTCCGCTAAGGTTCTGTGGCTTCTCTCCAATGCATCCTTCGTTTGAGGGTGATGTGGAGTAGTTTTAAGTCGTTTTATTCTTAGTAATTTAGATACCTCGGCGAACATGCCACTTATGAGGTTAGAACCTTGATCTGTGAGGATACTTTCTGGAATACCATGTCGACAAACTATTGTTGTCGTGAAGGCTTCCGCTAATGGCTTAGATTCGGTGTCGACTATGGGAATAGCCTCAGAAAATTTTGAGAGGTCGTCTTGGAATGTAAGGAGATATTTGTTTCCAGAATGAGAAGTTGGGAGAGGTCCTACAACATCTAGGTACACTCTTTCGAAAGGTTTGGCGCTAATGCTCGAGATTTTCATAGGAATTTTTGGGTTCCTGGATACTTTGTTCACCTGACAAAGTTTACATTTCCTTACATGCTTTACGATGTCGTCTGACATGTCTGGCCAATAGAATTGCTTTTTGATTCTTTTAATTGTACGGGAAACTCCTTGATGGCCTCCCGTCGGTAATGAATGAAAATCCTTTAGAACTTGTTCGATGTCATTAATGTCGGATAAATATTTAATAGAATCTTGATGGAGTTTAATGTTTATTTGTTTAGCAGTGAAGACCTTGGTAAAAATGTTTATAATAATTATTATATTCTGTGGATCTAATATGGGAAGGAGATATTTATTTGTTTTATCTGATTTGCTTCTGTGTATGAGCAGATCTTAGTTAAAATCTTTTCGAGGTCTGATCTATCTCTTTGGAATCGACAAGGTAAATTAGTTTTGGAAATAATTATTATGGAGTCTTTTCTTTTGAAGAACTTCAGTTCAGATTCTGAGAGTGGGGATTTATCTGAAAATTTTAGTTTCGAATCCAACACTCTTTCAAGTTCTGTATCTTGCATTGGCAATATGAAGAACTTAGGATTCGCATTTTTAGTCAGTAAAAGAGGAAAATTAGTCTCAGTTATTATGGCAGATTGCGTCGAACTTGAAAGGGATATCTTTTTTCAAAAGATTTGTAAGTGGTTTTGCAATTTTGGAAAAATTTGGAATGAAGCGGCGATAGTAGCCGACGAAACCAAGGAAGGCTTTAATATCTTTCTCCTTCTTGGGTCTAGGATAGGACTGAACTGACTTGATTTTTGCTGGGTCTGGTTTGACTCCATTTTCTGTAATTATGTGCCCTAAATACATAATTTCTTTCCTTAGGAAATGGCACTTGTCGGGTTGAAGTTTCAAATTAAAATTTCGGAGACGGCTGAATACTGCTGTGAGTCTGGAATTGTGATCTTTGAGGTTGTATCCATGGACTACGATATCGTCCATGTATACGAAGCAATAGATGTATTGAAGTCCAGATAAAACATTGTTCATGGCTCGTTGAAAAGTAGCAGGGGCTCCTTTTAAACCAAATGGCATACGATTGTATTCGTAGTGGCCATAGGGTGTGCTAAAGGCAGTTTTCTCCCTGTCCTTCGAGTCCATTTTTATTTGGTGGAATCCACTGGCTAAGTCGAGTGTGGTAAAATATTTCGACTTCCCCAACTGGTCTAATATATCAGTGATATTAGGCAGTGGGTACGCATCGCCAATAGTAATGTCGTTAATACGACGAAAGTCTACCACTACTCGCCACTTTTTTGTTTCCATTCTCATCTGGTTATTTAAGAACCAGGAGAAGTGGAGAATTCCATCAGGGACTATGTGAAGGTCTGATGATGTCTGACTCAAGCATTTCTTGTATTTGCCTATTTATTTCAGTTCGGCTTGCTTCAGGAAGTTTATAAGGCTTGGTATAGATGGGCGGTTTGTCTTGGAGTATCTCGATTTTGTGGGTAATCGCATCTGTATATGAAAGGAAGTCCCCTTCTATGAAGAAGAGATCGTTGAATTCCCTACAGATATTTCGAATACTCTCAGATTCCTCTGAATTACAGTAATCCAGTTTTATAAGGCTTTGCAGTTTAATTATTCTGCCCTTAATTGGATCTCTGTCAGAGTCTGTGGAAATGACCACAAAGTCGTCCAAGTCTTGGTAAACTGGGTTCACCTCGTAAGGTGCCAGATCGGCGTCCTCCTCATTTGTGTTCAGGATTAGGACTTTTGCCATACCGTTGACTGGTTTGACTATTGAATTTCCAAGAAATAAACCTGGCCTTATTTCCTTCTTGAAACAGACCGATTGATTTTGAATAGAAGGAGTTGGAATTTCAATGATGTACTCTGATCGAGCCGGAATTTTAATTTAATTTAATTTATCCGATTCTTTCGGATTTCTAAAAGGAAGGAGATATGATCCAACTCTTGTGGAATTTGGAAGGAATTATTCGATGATTCCGACTCGATAGAATTTGAAGGAGATAAAACTTTATTGAAATTCTTTGACTTCTTTTCTGATTTATTTCTGGAATTCACTTTTTGTGAATTTGTTGATGAAGGAGATAGAATTTTATTATATTTAGCCTTTTGTGCGGCTGTAGATGGAGATATAATTTTACTAGATGCAGCCTTTTGTGCGGCTGTAGATGGATATATACTTTTAGCTTTGTGCTTCATCTCTTGTGAAGCTTTCGATGGAGATAGATTTCCTTTGTATGTTGGTTCCACTTTACTTGGAACTACTGATGGAGGCAGTTTTTAATTTAAAAAAAACTATAGGATTCACTTCTTGTGAAGCATTTGGTGGAGATATATTTTTATTTAATTCAGCCTTTTTTCTGGCTATATATGGAGATAGATTTTTATTAGTATTAATATCGGAGAATGTTATCTCCGTATATAATAGGCTTTTTGTTTGAGACCTCTTTTCTGGGTCTTCGCTTTTCAAATAAACGTATGGATAATTGGAATAATATTCTTCGTACGGATAAGATGAATCAGATTCATTAACTTCCAGAGAAATGAATTTATTTTTATAGTCGATACTCGCATTGTATCGAGATAAAAAATCATGACCAAGCAGGTCATCGTATGAGAGGATGGAGTTATTTCCCACTATTTGAAATGGGTGTTCTAAGATGGAGTTATTATTATTCGAAGATTCTAAATTCAATTTAGCAAAGATGAGCCCTTCCGTAAAAGTGGACTCTGTAAACAATGTATTTATATTGCAGACAGCATCTCTGTAGCAGATACTGTCTGGCCTTAATGGATGTAGTTTTATTAAACTGATCTCTGCTCCTGTGTCGATTAAAAAAGTAAGTTTTGGAGCAGAGCAGATATCGACAGGGAAAGAAATTGTTAAAGAAATATTATTTACTTGGATGGGGATACGTATCAATTTAGTTCTGACTGTGTCGATATTGTTTCGGGATTCCTGTGAATTTGTGCTTCCGTTTGTATGTGCGAGGGGTTGTCGAAAACGACCCCCGCTGCATCCAGTCTCCCTGCCTGGATGCCGATGGACTTTTGCTATTTCCCCTCTTTGGAGATGGCGATCTAGCCGAGATATGGGCATTATTGTATCTCGGCGGTGGAGTTCGACTTTCCCGAAATACTGGCTGCTGCCAGTTCCTGTTTTGAGGCTGTCTGTCAGCCGTGTTCGTTGGTGGAGTATTGTTCATCTTCTGGAAATTGTTTTGATTTCCTTGATTGTTGCCAGAACGATTGTTGTTCGCCGCTCTTGTCCGACATTCCTCGATAGAATGTCCCATCCGATGACAATATCGACATGAAAGCGCTTGCGTCGGAGATGTAATTGTAACCCTATTGAAATCTGCAGGGCGTTGTATGATTGGGAATTTTGATGCTGCATGCCCCAGTCTATTACATTTGAAGCAGCGAAGACTTGAATTTATTGCTTGCGCAAATGGAGTTTGATTTACTTTGTTTTGTGCTTGGGAAACAAGTTGTTTCTGCTCTAAGCGTGATGCATGCTCCAAGATGTGTGATTTTAATACAGAAAAGGATTTTTTGGAATGCGCTTTGGTCTGTAGTTGTGGATTGGATAATCCATCCTCTATAGCTCTTACAGCCTGATTCTCATTATCTTTTAATAAAGATCTGAGGAGTATTTTGTCAGTTGTATATGAGTGTGTAGCCTCATTTAGCTTTGACAGTGTTACATTTAATCTTTGGAGGAAATCTTTTGTACTTTCCTCCTTTGTTTGTCTCGAATTGCTTAACTGAGACTGCAAGGAAGATCTAGAGGTTTTGACTTCGAAGGTTTGAGTCAACAGAGGTTTCAATTCAGATCAATCTAAAATTTGATTGTACCTATATACATCATACGCCTCTGCAGATAATTTACTCCTTATTAATCTAAGGAAGGAGTGTTTTTCGCTCACCGTCGATGCTGTTGCGTACATATCATCACAACTTGAAATAAATTTGTGGAAATCCTTAGAATTTCCACTAAAATTTGGAATTAATGACCTTGAGTCTGATAAGGAGAAATGCGACTGGTCTCTAAAAGAGACATTATGGTGATGATTTGTTAAATCATTTGTAGTATTTGATAACCTTGAAATCGCGAATCTAGCTGTTCCTGAAGTGCGATTATAGTATCTGAATATGATGTTTCCATTTTCATATAAATATCTTCGCTGCCTTTATCTTCGGGGCCAGCATTTGAAATTATTTCAATATGAGTTGTTTTGAAATCATCCCAATACCCATGCAGCGAATGTAGTTTTTGAGTTAAATATGCCTGGCTTGCAGTTGGTAGCGAATTAAGATTGATAGACTGGTAATATGTGTTATAGATTTTTCTCTATCTTCTTGCAGTCTAAATCGTATTGCATTAGACTGATCCTGGTCTCCACATTCCTGCATAGCTTCAGTATTTGTACTCTTTTGTGAAATTTTGGGAGCAGGGAAATAAAATGGGTCGTTTTCGTTATCCACATGGCTAGAAATTGATTTCAATCTATCAGACAGTGTTGCTTTGATTAGGTTGTACCAATCCTCTGCCTTATCAGAGAATGATTGTTTAAAATATTCATGAGTTTCGTCGAAATCTTTATGTCTTTGGATAATGGATTCTGTTTCTTCAAAGTCTGTCCAGTACTCTTCTAATTTTTTGATCTTTTCGGAAACTAATTCTGGAGTTCTGTATTTTTTGTTAGTCCTGTGGTATTCCTTTAATATTTTTTTTTGTTTTTTTGTATTTGTGACAAGCAAAGCTCGTCAAAAGATATGTTTTCTTCAGTCATGTTGTTAGTACGTGGTAGATGTTATTAATTTCGATGGGAAATAAAAAGGGAAACGAAAGCAAAAAAAGGGTTCCAGTAAAAACCAAGAAATATGCGTTAAAATAAAAATATTAAAACACTGGTTTGCTAATAATAATTCTGGTTGTGTGTATATATATTGTTGATATATGAGAAAACAAAATGGGAATTTAACTTTGGTTTACTTAAGTATACACATATATATATATTTAATTAAAATGTCGAAAACCTTTTAGAAGTAAGAGCTCCGTGTTTCTCAAAGTTGTTTGTGTGCAATTATATTTTTGATAAAATACCAGGCGGAATCGGTTAAAACAAATTTTTGTAGAAAATGCGAATATGATTTTTTTTCTCACTATATATATATACATATATATTTTCCTTTTCGCGAATTTATGAAATAACTGGGTGCAGCAAAAATCCCTATCTCCAACCAGTATCTTTCTCCTGGTCAATAGGCTTATGGGGCTCTATTGAAGGGGATCGAATGCTGATTTATCGAAGTCCTCTGGCCAACAAGTTCACGAAGTCTTGCCGCAGAGGTCGCTTCGTGGAGTAGTGTATTTCGTTGCACGCACACAAAAAATTAAAGGAAAAAGAATAAATGCATATATATGTATAGTATGTATAATAAAAAAAAAAAAAAAATATACGTATGTGTATATATATATAAGGAAAATTGGAAAATTTTCTCTATCTACGCTGAATAAGTTGGCGGATGGTTTAAGGATGGTGTTGGTACGTCACGCGTCCGGGGTGACGATTTCTTGCAGTCTTCCTTCTTTGGTACGTCTTGTTTGAGGCAGGGATGAAGCCTCGCAAGGGTCCCACGCTGAGCGTTGTGGCGCTTGAACTTTTATATTTTCCTCTAAGTACCTCCTGGGTATCCGGGCTTATTTTTTTTTTTTTTATTGGTACACAATTTTTTCTTTCGTTTGTGTCATATTTATATTTTAATTATTATTTTGGTTAATAAATTTTTTTTTTTAATTTTTTATTTTATTAACTTCGTTTTTATGATTTTTTATTTTATGATGTTATATTTTGATATTATAAATATTTTTCACACTTTAATTTTTTAAAAGGCACTGAATTTGGGGGAAAATACCGCTGCCACCAGTTTGCTTTGTGTGTGGGCTTTATTATCATTTTATTTTAATTTATAACTTTTTAATTTAGATTTAGTAAATTTGTTTTTAATTTTACTGGCACTGTTTTGGGGTACCGCTGCCACCAGTTTGTTCTAACGAGGCTCCGCTCCGTGCTCCGAAGGAGAGAACAGTCGCCGATATTAAGGAAAGGGAAAATTAAAAACTGAAACACTTAGTTATTCCTTTTTTTCTATTTTTTTAATATTACTATTTTTGTTATTCCATTTATTTTTTTTTTTTGCACTTCAAATTATATTTTCTTTTCGTTTTCACAATTAATTCATTCGATTTTAATTTCAAAATTATTTAGTTGGATTTTACTTTTCATTTTCAAAATTATTTAATTCGATTTTCCTTTCAAAATTATTTAGTTAGATTTTACTTTTCGTTTTTAAAATTATTTAATTCGATTTTCTTTCAAAATTATTTAGTTAGATTTTACTTTTCACTCAATTAATGAGTTCGGAACGGATTTTTAAAACGTTCGCAGCTCGACGGGATTAAAGAACGAACTCCCCGATGTTTGGGCAAATTGCACCCAGGTACCCATGATATCTTGCAAAAGCTTTTTTATATTTTATTGTTTTCTCACGACGTTAAAAAAACGTACGTGAGAAAATGCAAAAGTTTTTTTTGATGCGAGCTATATGCATCAATGGAAACTGTAATCCGATATGCACTTGTGCGCCCGTCTTGAAATATTAATTTTAAGAGGGCGCGAATAATTTTGATTATTGTATGTATGTATGTACATACAATTAGATTGGATTAAGTAGGTAATGTACGTATGTACATAGTACATACGGAAAAAAAGTAAGAAGACACAGTATGTAGGTAAGTGTGCATACCGTGTGAGTGGAATGTGTGTCTGATAACAAAATGCAATTTATGCTAAATTGCATTTTGTTATAATATGGGAATGCATTTCTAAATGCATTTTAAGTTTTGAATGAGATTTAAAAATGAAGTAATTTTTTGAGATAAATGATCGGATCTTTATTTCATTATAAAAAGGAAGGTATGCCGTTAATAATAGAAAATAACATCAGCCAAATGACCATATATGGCTCAAGTTCTTGATATATCTACATATATGTACCTTGAAATAATAGTACTTTTGATTTAATATTATATTTATTAATTAATTAATTTCTGATATGCTTACCTGTATATACCTTTGAACTAGTGATATACTTGTACATATACGTATGTGCCTTTGCTGGTAAATGAAGTACTACCTATCAGTAATTATAACGTGAACATGAACCGTTAAGAGTTTTAATTTCTCCTCTTACTTTCCTGGGGCTGGATTCCGCAACTATGAGTTTTCGCATGTACACAAACTTTTGTGTACACCACTTTGTTCCGATTCCGCAAAAGTGGAAATGTGTTTTTCTGTCAAAATTGTGTACACTTTAATTAATATTTTCTCATGGCCATTTTGGTCGTGAATTTTGAATAGGTACCTGTGAGTTTTTGTCAAACTTTATTTTCAAAATTATTTGTTATGTTATTTATTTTACCATTCTCTAAGACGTAGTCGCCTTAATACTAGTGAATTCACGTAACTCATTTCTTATAACGCAACTTAACTTCTTCAAACAGACTCTTTTCTCACTCAAACAACATTCAGCACAGAAAATTTTCATTCAGCACTTAAGTGTACACAGATCCTTACGGAATCGCTTGAAATGCAAAAGTGTACACTTGTGCTCACGTGAGTTTTTCAAATCGTGTACACTTGTAATTTCTTCACAGTTGCGGAATCCAGCCCCTGGAGCACTCTCGTACAGGTCAACTAGGGACTCTGAAAAATTTTTCCCTTCAGAGTCAGATGGGAGGATGGGGCCGGCAAAGAAGGCAAAACATCTGCGCCTTCGATTGTATATAGGTAGGTGACGTAAGGGTCCCCTCAGGACCGAATGTGTGCCGGCTTTTGTTGGATAGGCACGAAATTTTTTTTGATTATGGCTGACGGCAGCGGCAGGTTTTTCGTGGAACCTCCCCACACTCTCCGCCAATGAGCCGAGGCGAGCTAGCGTGCCGCCCTGCAGTCAACTCTGTCCGTCGGGTGATCTGTCAGCTCATGCTGGCAGTCTGGACTTTACGTCCAAGCCAATCACTCTTCATAATTCCATAACAAATTAAGTCAAAGTTTTTGATATAAACAATTACTGTATCACAAATTCACAGCACGCACGGACTTTTCCTACCCCCGAATATTTCTCACCCAAAAAAAGTTCCAATAACCTCCCCCGTGTGGGCTATGGCCTTAGAATATATAGCAAACAGGAATGGCTGAATCGTGTACATGAGCGTAATTATTTTAAGAGCATATGAGTAAGTGAGATGCCGGAAGGAACAATTGTCTAAGCTGAGTGCATGATTGTCAAATGCACTTTTGTTTTGTGAACAAGTCTATGCAATCTAAAATTCTTTTGCGAAATTTAACATAAGTACGGAATCAGTTATTTTCAAAATTATTTATCTTTGAAGTTTATTTAGTGCAAAGTTTTATAGTGCCACTAGTGCCTGTTAAAATCTTCATATCAATTAAAAAAACAGAAATGAAGTGCTCGGCCAATGCTTGCAAATAAAGGGTTTTCCAATAAGAGGTGTTATTTTGATATTCAAAGAAAAATGCCATCTTTTGAGATAAATGATCGGATCTTTATTTCATTATAAAGGGGAAGGTATGCCGTTAATAATGGAAAATAACAACAGCCAAATGACCACCACGACCATGCCTGCAGGACCATATCCTTTTCATGAAATTTTCCATAACCAAATCGCAAAGTGGCTGCCATATGTCCTCGATAGCCTCACGAATTCCATCTTTGAGGTCTTGAATCGACGCTGGGCTGTTGGCGTAGACCTTCTCTTTCACCTGGCCCCAAAGGAAGAAGTCGCAAGGTGTTAAGTCACAAGATCTCGGTGGCCAACTGTGATCACCTCTTCGAGAGATAACACGGTCCGGAAACTTTTCCCGTAAAAGATCAATGGTTTCGTTGCTTGTATGGCACGTAGCGCCGTACTGTTGAAAGCAAACGTGGTCCAGATCAATACCATCCAATTCCGGCCATAAAAAATCATTAATCATCTGTCGATAGCGCAATCCATTCACCGTAACTGTTGCTCCAGCCTCATTTTCGAAAAAGTAAGGTCCAATGACCCCGGGGGACCATAAACCGCACCAAACAGTCACACGTTGAGGATAGAGAGGCTTTTCAACAATAACTCTTGGGTTTTCCGAGCCCCAGATGCGACAATTTTGCTTGTTGACGAAGCCATCGAGGTGAAAATGGGCCTCATCACTCAAGATGAGTTTTCGATGGAATTCCGGATCATTTTCATGCATTTCAAGGACCCAATCAGCAAAGACTCGACGTTGTTGATGATCGGCCGGCTTGAGTTCTTGTGTTAACTGAACTTTATAAGCCTTAAGACCCAAATCTTTATGCAAAATACGGTGTAATGACGTTTGTGGAATGCCTAATTCCAAAGAACGACGAGGAATGGACAAATCTGGGTTTTCTTCAACACTTTCGGCTACAGCAGCAATATTCTCGGCTGTTCTTGAGCGACGTGCACGGGTTTTATTCTTCACATCACTAACTTGTCCCGACAGCTCGAATTTTTCTACCAATTTCTGTATTGCGGTCCGACAAGTTGCTTCACGACGACCCAAAAATGTTCGAGTTTTACGAACCGTCTCTACCACATTTTCACCATTTTTATAGTGAATTTTAATAATTTCAATGCGTTGTTGAATCGTGTATCGTTCCATTTTAATTAATGGCGTAGTTTCTCCTTGTCAAATGTCAAAAAAAGATAGCTCCAAAAGTAACATCTACCGAAATAGCGGGCTAATTAAAATAACACCTCTTATTGGAAACCCCTTTATAAATTGGGTTATAATATAGGGAAATCATGTTTCAGGCGGCAACTGCACTATCTAAATTATATTTTTTGTTAATAGAAGCAAAGATGTATATAAATTAATTATGTGAATTATTTCAAAATAAAGTAGAAAAAGGACATTTATACCACACAAAACCTTTGTTTACTTTTTGCAAATTGACAAGTTGCTTAGAATAGGATCGGCGTGTAAATACATCTAAAACATGAACTACCAACAAAACCAGAATTCATTACGCAAAATCTGACTATCACCATTCTTGTTTGCTATATATTCTAAGGCTATATCATATAGTATCAAGTATCACGAAATGAGATTGAGTTTTAGCGATACTATTGAAATAATATCACGAGCCAAATAGTATCACGTTATTACAATTAAAAATTAACTATAAAAATTATAACAATTCAAAAATTTGGCATCACTTTATAATTGCGTTAGTTAGTTTTGTACTTTTATGTGTAAACAAACAAAATTAGTAAGTTAAATACAAAACAAAATAAAAATTTAAAAGATGAGTAAAAGGAGTTTTACTATTGCATTCAAAAAATTCAGTTAAAATTATGAGGATTGGCATACATCTAAACATGATGTTTATGGTAAAGAATTTTGCGAGGTATGGACTACTTCAAACGAAACAGAAGTACAATGTAATAATCAACTTATTGACGAAAATGTAGAATATTTGTATGAATAAGCTGAATAAAGATTTAATAACTACTTGTTTTTATACTTTTAATTCGTGTTTTAACAATATCTATATATTTTGTTTCGAAAAAAAGAAAGCACCAAATAGTATCACGAAATGTCATTGCGTTTTAGTGATACTATTTGGCGATATTCGTTAATAGTAGGCGTAGAAACAATTTGAAGTTTAATTAGTTTTAAATTTAATTGACGCGTCTACCCAAAAGTTAACATGATTAAATATTTTAATAAGTTATTTTCATCAAAGAGCAGATTTCATTATTTAATCCTTCGTCGGGTGCACAATGACTTGAAAGTTCCGGATTTCGATTATTACCGCCGAAACTCCTCAAAGGATCCAAAAAAATCCCGTGATAAAAGAGAAAATGACGCGATTAAATCAAAAGTGGGCACGTATATGACGTTTGCAGGTAAAATATAATATTTTTAAATATACACCATCATGATTTATTCATTTTTAATTTTTTCGAAAGGGTTGTATTTAGGGACACTTTACGGTACAAAAACTGTAATGGAGGAATGTATTTTAATAATGGCACCATCTGCAGATGTTCTTGCAATGGCCACAATCGAAGTTGATCTAACTAGTATCCCTGAAGGCGTTAATTCTACTTTTAAATGGCGTAACAAACCTCTGTTCATTCTACACAGAACTCCTGAAGATATTGAACGTGAAAAATCTGTATCTATAGCAACTCTACGGGATCCAGCTCATGATCAAGATCGATGTGAAAATCCCGAATGGCTTATTGTTATTGGAGTTTGTACACATCTTGGATGTGTTCCAATTGCGCATGCAGGAGATTTTGGTGGTTACTATTGCCCATGCCATGGTTCTCACTTTGATGCTTCGGGCAGAATTCGTAAGGGTCCAGCACCAACAAATTTGGAAATTCCTCCACATACATTTTTAGAAAATGGCAAGCTTATTGTGGGTTAAAATTTGAATAAAAATTCAACAATGCCGACGCTATGATCTTTTACTTTAACTTCAGGGGCATGATGTAGCATATTTGCTCCAGATCTAACCTGTTAAAAATAATTGTGACGTTATCTCAAGTGACAAGTATATACCCGCCACCGGTACAGAGAATACAAGGCTGTGTTCAACTTTTGACTAGAGCCGGCTAGAGCAGGTTTAGAAAAATAAACAATGCACTTGAACAATATCTTACAGTAACATAATCGAATTTTACCTACTCAATATGATACAGGGTTTTCCAATAAGAGGTGTTATTTTAATTAGCCCGCTATTTCGGTAGATGTCACTTTTGGAGCTGTAATTTTTTGACATTTGACAAGTAGAAACTACGCCATTAATAAAAATGGAACTATACACGATTCAACAACGCATTGAAATTATTAAAATTCACTATAAAAATGGTGAAAATGTGGCAGAGACGGTTCGTAAAACTCGAACATTTTTGGGTCGCCGTGAAGCACCTTGTCGGACCGCAATACAGAAATTGGTAGAAAAATTTGAGCTATCGGGACAAGTTAGTGATGTGAAGAATAAAACCCGTGCACGTCGCTCAAGAACAGCCGAGAATATTGCTGCTGTAGCCGAAAGTGTTGAAGAAAACCCAGGTTTGTCCATTCCTCGTCGTTCTTTGGAATTAGGCATTCCACAAACGTCATTACACCGTATTTTGCATAAAGATTTGGGTCTTAAGTCTTATAAAGTTCAGTTAACACAAGAACTCAAGCCGGCCGATCATCAACAACGTCGAGTCTTTGCTGATTGGGTCCTTGAAATGCATGAAAATGATCCGGAATTCCATCGAAAATTCATCTTGAGTGATGAGGCCCATTTCCACCTCGATGGCTTCGTCAACAAGCAAAATTGTCGCATCTGGGGCTCGGAAAACCCAAGAGTTATTGTTGAAAAGCCTCTCTATCCTCAACGTGTGACTGTTTGGTGCGGTTTATGGTCCCGCGGGGTTATTGGACCTTACTTTTTCGAAAATGAGGCTGGAGCAACAGTTACGGTGAGTGGATTGCGCTATCGACAGATGATTAATGATTTTTTATAGCCGGAATTGGATGGTATTGATCTGGACAACGTTTACTTTCCACAAGACGGCGCTACGTGCCATACAAGCAACGAAACCATTGATATTTTACGGGAAAAGTTTCCTGACCGTGCTATCTCTCGAAGAGGTGATCACAATTGGCCACCGAGATCTTGTGACTTAACATCTTGCGACTTCTTCCTTTGGGGCCAGGTGAAAGAGAAGGTCTACGCCACAGCCCAGCGTCGATTCAAGACCTCAAAGATGGAATTCATGAGGCTATCGAGGACATAAGGCAGCCACTTTGCGATTTGGTTATGGAAAATTTCATGAAAAGGATATGGTCCTGTAGGCGTGTGGTAGTCATTTGGCTGATGTTATTTTCCATTATTAACGGCATTCCTTCCTCTTTATAATGAAATAAAGATCCGATCATTTATCTCAAAAAATTGCATTTTTCTTTGAATATCAATAACACCTCTTATTGGAAAACCCTTTATAATCCATAAAACGATTTTAGAGAAATTAGCCCTCGTCTCGTCGGCCTTTCTGGCCGTCGTAATTGAATTAATTCAATAAAGTGGTCGACGGGAGACGGCAAATGCAGATTCCTATGTAAAGCCCGGTATTGTGTTCATTTAGCGGATAAATATTTAGCAGAAATCTACAGGGACATTTTTAACGCTAAAATTGTTCATTGTTTTGAACTATAGGTGGCTGCTTTTCGCAATCAGCTGTCGTGAATTTGTGATACTTAGAATATAGAGCAAACAGGAATGGTTGAATCGTGTAAAATTCGTGTACATGAGCGTAATTTGTCAAGAGTAGGAGACTATACATAGGAGTAAGTGAGATGCTGGATTGACTAATTGTCAAAGCTGTAGAATAACTGTCAAATTTGATTTTGTTTTGTGAACAGGTTTAAGCAATCTAAAATTCTTTTGCGAAATTCAACAAAAGTACGGAATCAGTTTTTTTCAAAACTATTTAATTTTGAAATTTATTTTGTGTAAAGTTTTATAGTGACCTGTTAAACCTTCATACCAATTTAAAAAAAAAACAGAAATGAAGTGTTCGGTCAGTGCTTGCAAATATAAATTGGATTATAAACTAGGGAATCCCGTTTGAGGCAACTGCACTACCTAAATTATCTTTTTTGTTAATAGAAGCAAAGTTTTATATTAATTAATTATGTGAATTGTTTCAAAATAAAGCAGAAAAAGAACATTTTTTACCACAAATGCTCCGTTCAAAACATTTGTTTACTTTTTGCAAATTGACAAGTTGCTTAGAATAGGGATGGCGTGTAAATACATGTAAAAATGGACTACCAACACAACAAGAAATTCATTACGCAAAATCTGGCATCATTCCTGTTTGCTCTATATTCTTAGTTGTGATATTATTTCGTGTTCTTTTAGATTGCTTTTGCAATTACCCAATCTCAAAATAGTAAGGAAAATTATATTTATACTTAATATTTTAATTTTTTTCAAGAGAATTGTCTAAATGAAGACGGAATTTTTTTATCAAAAAAAAAAAATAATAAAAATACAATGATACTCTTGCATTCCAATTTCTTTCAACTTCCAACGTCAAAATTTTAGCGTGGAAAAAAGTAAGCGGATAAATCTGATGCTAAATGTTTGTAGAAATTACAGCCATCTACTTGTCAAAAATAAACAAACTTTTAGCTGATAACGAGCAATACCAGCGATTTGGCTAAATATTTCGCAACTAAATTTCCATACAAAATTTATCCGCGAAATGAACACAATACCAGGATACACGCTCCATAAAACTATCTACGCTGGAAAAAATTGTTCCCATTACTGCAATAGCCGTCGGTCGTCGCAATTGTGTTTAAAGGCGGGTTCTTGAAGCTGGTCGCGTTGCATAAAGTTGAAATTATTTCAACTTGAGACGCGCAACACCTTGACAGCTGCAGTTGAAGCAATTTATTTTTGCAGAACATTGAAATTGTGAGCGAAAATTATAAGTTTTAAATAATGCCACAGTATTTAATAACAACTTGATTTATTTATTTACGATTTAATGATTTCATTTAATATTGGAACGAAAATTAACACATGTTAGAACAGTATAAGCAACAGGCACTGTATCCGCGTCAGCAACATCATTCGCGACAGCGTCACATTGTAACTCTTAAGTCTTTAACGCGCTCCAGAGAAGACACAAACCAATTCATTTTTGTCGCAAAACTTAAAAATTTCCTAAGATTGACAGTTGTTATTTTTGTGAAGATTTATATCAAAACATTCTGTAGTCATGGCTCATAATCCTCTAGATAAAATTCATGCTTTAGATGCTATAGAAAAGGAAATAATAATGTGTCTCCAAAGTGCCGGTTAAATTATATTTTCGACGAAATTTTATCATGTTGTAAAGAAAATATATATATTTTAGGTCAAGCATTATCGGAATTAGGAAAAGAGAAATCAAGCCAGAAAGCAGCCGAAAATCATACTCAACAATTCCTTAAATCATTATCAGCAGTAGAATCGAAATTAAGTGAGCAAATAAATTACCTTACGCAAGTTTCTACAGGACAACCGCATGAAGGATCCGGATATGCGTCAGCCAAGGTCCTACAAATGGCCTGGCATAGAATCCATCATGCTCGATCGCGAGTAAGAGAATTGGAAGAATCGAAGACAAAATACACACAGGTTGCAGTAGCAAGACAACAGCAACAAATGAACAGATCAGAGTTTTTTAATTAATATATTAAGGGAAATTATATAAATAGATTAAATAATGCACTTTTTATCACCAATTCCAAAAAAATTATTTTCCACTACAAATCTAACGCATTGAAGAAGCAAATTTCTCTCATGTATAATGTCTGACTCTAACAATTTTTCGAGCATAGTATTTTGGCGGCGGGTTTTGCATTTCGAGTAATCCAAAAGACCAGTTTTAGGCAATTTTCGTATGGTTTCACGCATTTTATCGTTTCGCCTTATTCTTTGGCGTTTTTTAGAGTTTCTATATTTGGTGCTTCTTGTAGGAAATGCTTTCTGTTCTGATGATCCTTTTTTGCATTCCCCCCGTTGTCTAGAGTTTTCTTCTTGTGCATGTGTTATGAAGTTACTTTCTTTCTGAATAGGAGCTTCCTCAGGCATGTCGTCATCAGAATTGCTAGTATTCTGTTGTTGATTCCGTAGTCCTTTTAAGTTCTGATCTTTTGTTTCTAAATTTTCCACTTTATCACAACTTTTTTCTTCAGAATACATTAGATGGACTTGTTCTTCAATATCAACTTGACTTTCTCTAGTTTCATTGCACATAACGCTGTCAGAGTCTTCGTCAATTCCATAATTTTTTTGATTTGATAAACCATCACTTTCTGTTTCGCTATCACTAGTGGATTCTTCGTCTGATCCATACATACCAAGAAGACTAGCCAACGGATTTGATTGAATGGCTACCTTCTTCTTAGGCCTGGAATACTTTTCAAGTATTGATGTTCCCCTAAATTGCTGAAGTTTACCAATACAATTTTGATCATTTTCAGAATTGATTTGTTTGGCCTTTATATTTTCCATTATTTTAGACATCCTCTCTTTTGTTTTAATTGCATTATTTCGAGCCTTACAAAGACTTTTATTTTCTCTTGGTTTTCGTAAAACTATTCTTTGATCTAAGTGCTCCGTATTCCTAATATGCCTTCTATCTTGTTTGTTTCCAAAACGTGTATTTTTCACTGCAATTTTTTCTCCTCTTTTCAATTTCTCTTCTTGGGCTTTTCGTCTAAGTTCAATATTTGCCCGCGTTGGATAACTTCTACGTCTTTCTTCTCGCCACTTTGCAATTTCTTCAGGAGTACTAAGTTTTTTTATTTTACTGTAAACTCCACTATTGTGAGTTTGATTGATGTGATTTGCAATTATTTCAAGACTTGCAGTAAAAGAGCATCCATCAATACTGCATGTTTTATGCTCAGATTTATGTATTTGAAGATCTGAAGAGGATTGCAATTCTTCATCACAATTTTCACACCAATAATTCCGATGACACTAAAAAAATTGAATTTTGAAAGCTGTGACTAAATTCATTATTACTACTTGGGAACATTCAGTTTTACCTGAAGATTATTGTTGCTCTTATTCATATATTTGGGGGGAATTGTTGGACCTCTTGGTCCATACATCGGTGGTGGTTGCATATGGCTTGGCATCAGCATCCCTTGTGGTGAAGAAAAATGTATAGCAGTTAATTTTTCCTTACCAGATATATTTTTTCGTAAAGATATCTGCCGCGATGGAGGAGATAGAAATTCATCATTTTTTTTAAATTTACTTTGATTACTAAGGCCACTGGGAATTAGACCGGGCATTAAAACACTTTTAATTGATTGAAAATGTAAGCTTTCATGACTTTGAATAGATTTTTTCCCCTCTAAAAAACGCGGTGATGGTAAAGTGCCTTTTTTATCCATCGTACAAGTATTTACTGCTGCGTTTTACGTTGAATGTTTACAAAATTAAACTATTGTGGTCGGGCGGGAACGTCAAAATAATGTCACTGTCATCCGCAAACAAAACACGTGCTTTCCAGAAATGACTATACCATCCGCTTCTTGCAACATAAACTGAATAGATTTAAGAACAATTGTCTGATTGTATACATATTCTTAGAATTAAATTAATATTTTTTTTAAAAATAATATAAATAACATTTCTGTCAATTTATTTTCTTTTTACTCCTACTTCTGCCATCTATATAAATTTCCCTTTCAACTAAAAATGTCAAACTCAAAGATTTCCAAAAGTCAAGAAAAATTGTCTTTTTAGTTTCAGTTTATTTTAAGATCTCGTTCGGATGTAGTGCCTTTTATTTAATGTTTTTGTTTTTTTTATATATAAATCCGTAAGAAATTGTGAAAATATCCTCGCATATAAAAAGTTTTTATAATAGTTATATACAGAACTTTCAAGAATTGTGACTAACAAGTGGAACCTTTAATGGAATCTGAAAGTGAAAGATTCCATATAATTGTCAGATAAATAACAAGATCTTTAAGAGATCTAGGAGGAGAAGTGGTACGTGTGCTGAAAATTGTTCAATGAATGTTACATTTTTGTCGATGCAATGAAAATGTGATGTTTATGAGCATTGAGAATTTATTTTTAAACCTCATATGTTCAACGAGTGAAAAACTTCGTCCGTGGCGACAATGTTAAGCTTTTTATTGGTTCAGGAAAGAGAACTTTCAACTTTATGTTCGCACAGAAACTTATAACTATAGCGATACATACCTAGGATAGGATAGCTAGCTGGCGTCGTAAATCTTTTGAAGTGAAGATGTAATACGACATTCGTCAAAATTTGTGATTGCTGCCATAATAGGCCTTAAACAGCGGTAAATCAAAATTCAAGGTTTCCTGATATATTTGCTATGGGCAAAAACTAAGGCTAGTTTTATCTATGTTGCTTTTTTAAGTGGGTGCTCAATTGTTGAAATGAGTAAGATACACTGGTGAAGAATTAGTAGGGAGCAGAAAAAACTTAACAATGTGAGCCAAGATAAAGCTAAGAATTTTTTCTTCGCCTGAAATAACAATCATATTTTGTTTGCTTTACAATGTTTGTTTCACAAATATTACACCCTTAGGGATCAGACCTGAATGGCTGCTATGGTACGTTTCGAATCTCATCCTTAGTAGTTTTAGACTCAAACACCAACGATTGATATTGGTGTACTCAAGGTAAAAGTTGGATTTTGTTCGATTTTTTTTTCCAAAGATGATTGTAAATTTGCTTTAATGAATATCCAATAGCGAGCTCTTAATAATTTCACGCAGAACAACGTGCCTATGCCTACTCCCTCGGCATAATTATTTTTATAGTAGGTCGCAAATCTTCACTAGAATAACTCCTTTCTGGCTGTAATCGAGGTCTATTTTGCAATATCACCAATAGCCTGGTGTGAGCGATGCAATTTCACTTCCTAATTTACCATCTGAAGTAGGGGCCTTGAACTTTTATATACTAAAGCATACATTATGTAGGTACATCTTCATAATATTTCTTACAATTCGCATTCATACAAAAGCATACTCATTGAACGTAGGTAAAACCTTTGTTTTTACGAGAATTTCGACACAGTGCCATATCAAAGATAGTTCGACAAATGCAATCCTATTTGGATATTACTTATATCCTGACCTAGAAATTTTATATTTGCACAATAAATAATTTTTGCAAAATCACTTTACCAATAGCAAGTTCAAGAGCTATTTGCTAGCAATTTTTAGAAAATCATGATCATAGCTTGATATTGCTTGTCTTTGTTATTGACAGCTCAATATTTTGAGTTATAAAGATATCATTTATATTCTATGGTTTTTGGTCATCGTTTTACCGTCTGCCAATTTTATTTACTAATTCAAGTGTACAGAGTGCATCTCCTACAGACTATGCAATATGACTTAAAACATACCAATCCATTTCATACAACTACTCAAACAATTATTAAAATAAAGTAACTAGATTGTAAGATAAAGTGCAAGTGAATACTGAAACAATTGCTAATATAAATAGTAACGAACAAGTAAGTAAATTTAGGTATTACTAGAAAAGGAATAGTGTTAAAATAAATTCATTTAAGCTAACTACAAACACTTTGAAATATCAATATATTTAAACTTGGAACGTTCAAGAATTAAATCGACTTCATTGTCATTATTTTCATTAAAGTGACGAGAGCAATAGGAAATAGGTTCCTACTGACCATAAGAGGTTCGGTGTGATAAGGTACATATAACAGACATCTAGGTCTTAGGGCAAAACTTGGCACGTAAATATTGAATAAATTTAGCAAATCAGGTCAGCAAACATAATAGATGAACCTAGTATCCAAGAGCTGTAACCCCAAAAGCATACATCTTGCTTTATAATTGGGTAAACCACATGCGCCCAATTCAATGCAAATCTGTCAACTGATGCTTTTCGTAATCAACATAAGTCAACAACTGTTTACTCATCAATTGTCGTCTAGAGAATAAATTTACCGAATAACATTGACACATCGCTTACGTTATATTTGTGTCATCAGATATTCAATTCATGTAGCGCGTCCACTGCCACTTTGCGTAGCGTAGTCGTTGCCGTACTGTAGTTTTTTCAAAAGTCATAAATATTAACTACGTTCGATCTATTTTGCTACCTTCAAAATGCGAAGTGAACGATAGTCAGTATTCAAGCGAAGTCGTTAACAGTCAAAATTTGGGGGGTGAACGCAAAATAGTTTTTGGCAGTGAATAGTAGTCTACAAAAATTCACTATTTCGGTAGCAGTGAACGCACTTGATGATGATCACTTGTGTAGTCTCTCATCTCAAGCTCCGAGCATATACACTGGCAGCAAAGTATTCCCATTAACATTTTGGCACATTGCAGCTGATGTTCTGTGACTAATTTATATACATTTTTAAAAGAAAGACAGAGAGGAGAGCATATTGTGTTCTCTATACCGTACTTTCCTATACATTTCACGATATTACGTCACCTAATGGTGTAATATGGTTCGTAATGGGAATACCTCATATTCTATATACCTTGCACTGGTAGAAGGCTGATCATCAAAATATAACACAGATACTGCAGCTCAATTGCTTGGGCAATTGAGGCATATTATGCCGCACGATATTCACGCATCTTATTCGTTTTTCTATTGTTGGCAATACGACTTATTACTGCTTGTTTAAAAAGCAGATTAAGAAACACTCAAACTAATAAGATTCGATTTATTACTTTCCTTGTGCTGAGTATTATGCTAACGAAATTGTTATGTGATTCCAAACATGGTTTACCGAAACATAAGAATTCTGTATATGGGTAGATTTTTGTATCCTACTCAAACTTCTTATGTAATAATCATCAATCATCGTTCATTCAATCATTGAGAAAAGGAGCCATTTTCTAAAAAGTACCCAATTGAAATTTCTGAAAAATATGGATAGAAGAAATTTTACGACCTCACCCGGTAGGATATTTTTAGCACAGATCTCTCCATTATTTCACATTACTTTGATTTTCGAGACAATTCACACGCAATATGCTGTCGTTGAATGGATTAAAAGCTATTTACAAAATGTTTGGCTTACAAAAATATTCACTCAACGGAAGTTCTTTTGATTCCTTAAATCCATTTTTTTCTTCTTTTTTAACTTTAAGTATATGAATCAACGTACATACTGTATCCCGACAACCTGTAATTATTTAATCACAGCTCCACAGCCATAAAATGCAATAAATCACATAAAGAAATTTTACATAAATTGCTAAATCATTTTTATCAAGTCGCAAAATTTTTCACTTTTAATTTGGGCATCCCCCTCCTCCTTGATATTTCATACTCATCTGGTAGTTTAGTAAGAAGAATCATTATGAGTTGAAATATTTTAAAATTCATATTTAGCTGCTAGACATTTACCCGATTTCAACTTTTCAAGGAGCTACATAATGGTTTACATACATACATACATACATATGTATGTATGTAGCCGAAATTCCATTTTTAAAAGTGCTTCTATTTAGATTTATGAATAATGACTTCGATTTGTCTGTTGAATTGGGCTACTTTAAAAAAAGAACATTCTTTCAAGAGGTTTTTAAATTTTATGAATAAAAGTGGAAGTGCGCCACATTTGGAGAATGTCTTGTCGTGGGATCAAATCGATAGAACTGTTTTACTTTGGGTTCTTCTTTTGCATGTGAACTGGTGCATTAATTCATTTAAAAAAAAAAAAAAAAACAAACTGGCTCCAAGGAAATAACACAATTTTTGTGTGACAGGAGCGACCCACGGAAAGATTTTAATTAGGTGTATGAAAATGAAAATCAAAAAGTATGATTGTGTGAATAAATGTTGGATTTATGGAGAAGAAAAAAACAAACGTGAGATTTTTTGGTGTTATAATTTTGAATAAAATGTTTGTCATGTAGACGAGTATTGGTACAAATCACCGCTTACAAAATTTCTTGTGAAGTATTCACGTTCGGTTACGGCTAATTAATTTATGCTTTATTGCATTCGACCTTGATTCATTTCATGAGTAATTATGCACGTAAATACAGTGTGTTTCCGCCTAGGAGTCAATAGAGCAGAAGGTGATAGTACTCACCTATGCAAACAAAACACCCTGTATCTTAAAAATTACAGGGCGCACGGTCACAGTGAAGAGCTTATTGTCTGCAGAACTTCATGGCCTTTTCAACGACTGCTCAACCAGCCCCGTACCCTCTCCTTTCAAGAGTTATGGTGGTCTAAACTCAAAATTTCGGATTTTCTTACCTTTTTTTTTTTTATAAATATATACTTAACATAACTTTTTTTACAAAAACTGTAAACTGGGGACTCTTCTATTTAAAGAATTATTAACTCTCAACCTATTTAGGTCATACCGAAATTAGCCGACATTTTTTCAGTCACTACGGGAACAAATTATCTTTGAGAATATGTTAAGAGCTAATAACTCTTTAACGGCTACAGATACTACATAGGGTGTAATGAGAGTCTACAGTTCACAGTTTTTATAAAAAAAATTATGTTAATGACGTCAAAATAAAAAAAAAAGGTAAGAGAATCTGAAAATTTTTGTTTAGAAGACTCTTGAGGGTAGAGGGGTGCGCGGCTGGTTGAGCAGTCGTTGAAAAGGCTATGAAGCTCTGCATACAATGAGCTCTTATGTGTGACCGTACGCCCTGTACTTTTTAAGATACAGGGTGTTTTGTGAAAAAACTAGCTTGTTTTTCTTAATCACCCTGTAACTCCAAAACGGTTCATATGCCCCCCCCCCGCCCCTTCCATACAATTTTTTGTTTTCTAGGTGATTATTATCACTTCCTGCTAAATTGACCTCCTAGGCTGAAACACCCTGTAAAATCAAGAGTGCAAATTATGCAGTATACTGAATTGAGGAGAAGTATCGTCCCCTTAAAAAACTAACTCATACACATAATGGGCTTCATATAGTATTATTGTTTAACATTTTGATTATAAAGAATTAGAAAAGATTAACTGAATAATTAATTTACACAAAATTGGAATGTGTATATCTTTTGGAGATCAGCAAGACTTCAACATATGAAATTTATTATTTTTACGACCTTTACAAGTTCAGACTGCTTCAACGATGGAATTTTTGGTGAAATCATGAATACACCAATTTTTTGTGTTATTCTAAGTATTGGGGGAGAATGTTATGAAACGTGATTCGGACTTGGCATTGAATTCTTATTAGTAGATTCGATACTTTTACATTATTTAAGGCAAATTGAATACACATGACATAAATTTTTGTTGCCTATAACCAAAGAACTTCTAACAGTTAAGTTATATGGTCTTTGCTATTATGAAACTTTTTTTACAACTTTATTAAGGGACCATCTCAGTGTAACCGGCAAAAAAATTGTCATTTTTCGCGATTCTTTTTCAGCTGGATAGGAGGGGGGTTCGGGATGATTTTTTTGCGAATAAGACCACTTTTTAGCAATACAAAAATATTTTTTTCATTACTTTTTATTTATTTTAGAAAGTGAGTTAAAAAAATGGGGGCAATCGGTGTCCACGGTTGTGGCCACAGTTTGACAAAATGGCGACGGCTTGAGGAAAAAGTACGAAATTTAGCCCTGTTTTTCAACAGTTTTTTGTTTGAAAAAATAGGAAGATTTAAAAAAAAAACAAAAACTTCCATAGGGACATAAAGAATGAAGTAAAGAAAATTCCGTAAAAATTTCAAGTCGATAGCTTGAAAACTCTCCCTCTGAGAGCCGTTTGTAAAAAGGGCATTTCAAGAAAAACGCGTTTAAAGTTTGAAGGAGGGGTTTTTTTTACATAAATTGTTGTCTACTTACAATCAATCAGCCATCCCAGCTCCATACAAAATCCATTCTGCTTGCTCGAACACGAAACTGACGAATTTGACCACTCTATTTCGGTTATAGAAGAGCAGGTAAGAACCCTAGGTAGGGATGCGCCGTTAGGGATGGATCAAAAGAAATGACGGTTGAACGGTAGGCCAGCCCACACACACGTCGCCTTTTTCTAAGAATGTAAGCGACCGTAATAATGCGAATTTTAATTTGAAAATTTGACAGAACACGCACAACTATATATGTACTTCAAGATGAGCTAAAAAAAAAAATCGATTTTTCAAAAATTTTACACTGAGATGATCCCTTAAATTATTATTGGAAAGAAGAAACTGTTCGAGAAACTTCTAAATAGAAAATGTCAATGGGGGCCCTAGGTGATAGTTTTATCATTACATGTATTGTATTAGTATAAAATTTAGGTTAAAGCAAACCTGTTGTAATTTATTTACTTAATTTTATATTTAACAAGTAACATAACAGTTATCATTCTTAACACTTATAATGATGTGATGCTTAGTTAACAGACTTTGCTGTATAAAAGTTATCTAATATCAATTCCTTTTGCTATGGATCAATAAAGAATAACTGAAATTGGGTGTCACACCAGGAGCGGTGCGGCGCGGTTTTTGGTTACCACTGCGCGATTGCTCTTTCAAGATTAAATCTATAAACCAAACAAGGTGCGGCGCGGCGTAGCAAAATAGTTGCCATGTGGCGATTTTGGAGATTACTCAAAAATACAATTTTGCCGCTGCCGCTGGCTGCAAGATTTCTTATTCATTCGCAATAAGTCCACGCAACTCGTCAAAGTTGGCTTTTGGCATTAAGTCTTCGTAAAACTCATCATTTTTCTTCAAGCAGAACTACTAATAAGAGAATTTCTTCATTGGAATTAGAATACATTTGGAAAAAAATCGCCGCTCTCGATGTGAACATTCTATTTTGCCGCACGGCACGGCGCGGCGCAGCTCTCGTTGTGACCACGGCTTAAGGCTAGGCATAGTCAGAGGAGCAAAACTTTGTTTTTCCTTGTGAATATTCATTTGTCGACTATTAAGGCAAGATGCAGATAAAATAAGATTCGGAAAGAAAAATTTATTCCTTACATATGAAATAGAAATAGTTTTTTGGCTAGGGTAGTTTGATTGTGGGTTGGTAAAAAAAAAAAAAAACATATTCACAGATAAACTTGACTAGTATCAGATAATATTTCTCCCGTAATTCCATCCTTATTAAGAATAAAAAAAATTCTAAAGGGTTTTCCAATAAGAGGTGTTATTTTGATATTCAAAGAAAAATGCCATTTTTTTAGATAAATGATTGGATCTTTATTTCATTATAAAGAGGAAGGTATGCCGTTAATAATGGAAAATAACATCAGCCAAATGACCACCACGACCACGCCTACAGGACCATATCCTTTTCATAAAATTTTCCAATAACAAATCGCAAAGTGGCTGCCCTATGTCCTCGATAGCCTCACGAATTCCATCTTTGAGGTCTTGAATCGACGCTTGGCTGTTGGCGCAGACCTTCTCTTTCACGTGGTTCCAAAGGAAGAAGTCGCAAGGTGTTAAGTCACAAGATCTCGGTGGCCAATTGTGATCACCTCTTCGAGAGATAACACGGTCCGGAAACTTTTCCCGTAAAAGATCAATGGTTTCGTTGCTTGTATGGCACGTAGCGCCGTCTTGTTGAAAGTAAACGTTGTCCAGATCAATACCAACCAATTCGGGTCATAAAAAATCATTAATCATCTGTCGATAGCGCAATCCATTCACCGTAACCGTTGCTCCAGCCTCATTTTCGAAAAAGTAAGGTCCAATGACCCCGGGGGACCCTAAACCGCACCAAACAGTCACACATTGAGGATAGAGAGGCTTTTCAACAATAACTCTTGGGTTGTCCGAGCCCCAGATGCGACAATTTTGCTTGTTGACGAAGCCATCGAGGTGGAAATGGGCCTCATCACTCAAGATGAATTTTCGATGGAATTCCGGATCATTTTCATGCATTTCAAGGACCCAATCAGCAAAGACTCGACGTTGTTGATGATCGGCCGGCTTGAGTTCTTGTGTTAACTGAACTTTATAAGCCTTAAGACCCAAATCTTTATGCAAAATACGGTGTAATGACGTTTGTGGAATGCCTAATTCCAAAGAACGACGAGGAATGGACAAATCTGGGTTTTCTTCAACACTTTCGGCTACAGCAGCAATATTCTCGGCTGTTCTACCAATTTCTGTATTGCGGTCCGACAAGGTGCTTCACGACGACCCAAAAATGTTCGAGTTTTACGAACCGTCTCTGCCACATTTTCACCATTTTTTAGTGAATTTTAATAATTTTAATGCATTGTTGAATCGTGTATCGTTCCAGTTTTATTAATGGCGTAGCTTCTACTTGTCAAATGTAAAAAAAATGACAGCTGCAAAGGTGACATCTACCGAAATAGCGGGCTAATTAAAATAACACCTCTTATTGGAAAACCCTTTATATACGAGCTCTATCTATGCTTGGCTATTTCCTCCTTACCTTATCGTCATTCAACTTCTCTTCCGGTCAATGCATCATTGCTCAATGCTACAACATAGAGAAACATTTTTGAAGAATGAAAACGAAAATATCGGCAAATCGGTTTATTGTTTAAATTTCTCTGCTACTTTACATATAAATATATCTCTCGTCTCTGCATATTTTACATAAATATGAATTGGTTTTTCTCCAGACAATGCCTTCGAATTTAATGTGATGTAAACTAAAATTTATTTCATAGACATCAAAAACACTTAAATCCTGTATGTACTTAAACATGAAATGTAATAAAGTAATAAATTTCAAGTTGTTCCAAGAAACTACATTACTCCAGATTTTAATTACAAAAGATTTTGTTTCACGAATGTTTAATTGAAATTTTAAATAACCGTTTCCATAGAAGTTATAACTTTCAAGTAAGACATTAAAACTTTATTTTGTTGCATTCCCATACATCTGTTAATTAATAAAAGCACAGAATAATTCTTTTGTCTATTTAAGATTTATCTTCGATTCTCTGTTTTATTAGCTCGTAAAAATTACACTGAAAATATTTTCAAGTAACAAAAGAATAAGAAACAGCGCGAAATATTGTTGCTAAATATAAAAATAGCCTGCAGAATTTTTTTATCGCTTTTTTAGGCTCAATTTTTTTTTGCAATAAAAAGAAATCAGTTCAACGGTAGTAATTTCAATGCTGAATTGGGGTATTTTCCTATTTACGTAGATGTTGTAGATGGAAGAACAATTAATATTGAAATCAAGAAAAATCAATGAAGTGATTCAGCTACTTGCTCATAGTGATGTTCATTTTGGTTTTTATTTTCAAGAGCAGAAAATCTGAACCTCCTATTAAATTATTATTATTATTTTTTAATTATGAAGCCAAGATCAGGGTATACCCTAGAATGTAAAGCATAGCATGGTACAGGAAAGAGATAAGGAAAAGATTAAATCTATTTTATTTGCTTTAAATTAATTATAGCGAACAACAACATTTGCTTAGCCGATATCAAAAGTGTGAGCAGCTTGTTTAGATCATGCTACTAGACCGACGTTCTTTTGTTTATGGTAATGACTTACCGTGAATGCGTGGTCAAAAAGCCAAGATTCCTACTATAACAGTTTTTTTGGCATCATTGCAGATAAATTCAAGTCTGGTATATATTAGATATCGGTTGATAAGATATAAAATATAAATGGAAGAAACAATTTATTGTTGGAAGTGAAAATATTTTTTCATCAAAATCGTCGTAGCCGACTAAACATGGTGCATTTGTATCTTCGAGAATTTCATCTAAACTCTTTAGTACTAGGACTCGGCAATAAGTTATAAGTATCCGCGAAAAGACTCTAATAAGGGTACAATACACCCTCTGGGATTTCCTTCCCTTACCATGATCGTGATAAAATTTATGGTGCTATACGCACGTCGGTATTCTCTAACAACTAGGTACATATTTTAAAATAAATCGAATCAGAGGATGCTTCGATTTGATCTTTGATTTGTCTTCAATTGCACTAGATATCTACTTCCGTTTTTCGATTGTATCTGTAAAAGGATTCGATTTAGCAAAGCATATGACCTACATATATATAGCACCAGTAATTATATCCTAGATGAAATTTAAAGGGTATACTAAGTTTGTCATTCCGTTTGTAACACCTCGAAATAATGATGATGAGCAAAATGGATTGGACACCCACCCACGCATAATATTAAAAGTTATTTTGTTTTTTTGCATGTCCGTCCGTCTGTCCGTACTATAACTCGAGAACGCGTTCACTTAGAAGGCTGAAATTTTGTACACGGACATTAAAAAATAAAAGTAGAATTAAACTCGAGAATGAGACAAATCGGGCAACTCCTTCGTGGGGTTGCCATACAAAAATTTCGTTTTCCACTATATATTTGGACAATGCCTGGGAACGCGTCGACATAGAGAGCTGCTACATGATGTTTTTATAGCAATAAAAAATAAAATTCCAAAAATGGAATAAATCGGGGCAACCCCTTCTTGGTGTTGCCATATAAAAGTTTAGGTTTTTTACATATACTGTGAAAAAGATCAGTCCTAAACATTTTATTGTACTAAAAAATTTCTTCAGAATACGAAATCCTATAAAATTGATAAGAATCATTTTTTCTGTCCGACAAACCGTTCTAGAAATATATGCGAAAAACCACTTCAAAAATCAAACTTGCATAGAACGGTGACCATACGAAATTTAATACAGGCATTCATGTAGGGTATCATAAGAATTGGTCTTAGACCAATTCTAGATTTTTTACTTGCTAAAAATTAAGTTTGTCAATAATGATGATAGAGCAAAATGGATTGCACACCCACTCATTTTAATATCAAAGCGAACGCGTGCACTTAGAGAACTGAAATTTTGCATGCGGGCTTTAAAAAATAATAATAAAAAAAAAATAAGGTTCGGGGGTTGCCATACAAAAGTTTCGTTTTTCACTATATATTTGGACACTGCATGAGAACGCGTCAACGTAGAGAAATGAAATTTTGTACACAATGTTTTCATAAAAATAGTAAATAAAATTTCAAAAGTGGGATATATTTTACAACCCCTTCTTGGTGTTGCCATATAAAAAGTTCACGATTTTTACGTATACTGTGAAAACGATCAGTCTTAGACGTTTTTATTGTATTGAAAACTTCTTCAGAATATAAAATCATATAAAATTCGTTATGATCATTTTTTCTGTCCGACGAATCGTTCTAGAAATATGTATATTGCACAGAGAGGTGACCATACGAAATTATATCCAGGGTATCAAAAGGACTGGGGGAAAATTCTTGAATTACGACTGGTTTTTACGAATTCGTTATATAACGAATGGTTGAACCCCATTTGTGATATAACGAATGGTTTGCATACGAAAATAACGAAGACGGATTTCAAGAATACCATATGCACCTTCATTTCGAATGGTTTTGACAGCTTAACGTATACGGAACCTGCTTTCGTTATTCAAGAATAGGACCCCTGGTCTTAGACCAGTTCTAGCTTTTTTACTTATTTTCACTATCAAAAATCAATTCCAGACTTACATTCCTAAACATAATACATGCCATTGGAAAGTATGTTTTATGCATAGTGTCTGTTGAGGTTGACTCTATATATATGTATGAAAATTACAAAAAAAAAATTGGAAAATTTGGAACGGAAGTAGGTATACTATATCTATATTAACAGTTTGTTTTATCCGGAACTTACATATAAACGTTAAACAATGTCATCTCACAGAATTAGCATTCTTAGAAAAACGGATGTTTTTATATTTCTACAAAATATACGATGCGTATTTCCCGTATTTATTTTATTAATAAATATCTATGTACTCATATACATATACAGGTACCATTACCGTATCTCTTATACAGAATATGTTAAAATTAATCTTAAACTTAAACTCTCATGAAATTGTATATTTGAATAATTTGGAAATACTTTAAGCATGATCTTTACATGATAAGAAAATTTTAAATTGATATAATTGTTTATAAGTAAAATATATATATAAAAAAAAGAAAAATTTGGTGGCCAAACATAACTTTGGACAAATGCCAGAATAACGACGTCGTTGTCGCTGTTAACCGCGAAAATTGCAGAGAGAACAGCATGAGAATAAAAATTTCAGTAAATACACTTTAAGAAGATGCGACAGTTTTCGTTAAGGCACCACAATCGAATATCCCAAGTTCAGAACATCTATAATGAGTGAATTTTTTGAATTCTGTTGCCATAAATGTTGTTTGACGTACGGTTTTCAGTTCAGTTCACTTCTTTTTATTATTGAAGAAATATTTTTTCAAAATTTTAACCTTTAAACTGTGTCCTGCTGACTCAGAGTGCGCCCGAATTTGTATAGATATTTTTGTAGGTGAGAAAATGTGTTTAAAAAAAAAAGGTGCATAGATGAGAATTTTCCCTAGCTTTGCGTATATCTATGTGTGCCGGATGTTTTAATTATAAGATTAATCTAGGCATATTATTGCTCTTGAGCTTTAATAATAATAATAATATAACAAAAAGTCAAATATATAATACATATATAAAAAATTCCTTTTGATATTTTTTCTGATGAATATCAATATGATTGTGATTTCTCTTTTTCTCATTTTATATCTCTCTCTCTGTGTGTAAAATAAGTGAACTTGAATGTAATTTTGTACATAACTCGGTTCGTCACGTCACTGAGATTATTTGTTCTTTGATGGGTGTGTGAATAGCGGAACTGCCAGTTTTCTGTTACAAAAATAAGAGACACATCTTATGAAGTCATGAGGGGTCCTGAATGTTTCTCAGTGAATAATCGTGAAATCAGAAAATGTTTATTTTTGTATTCAAAGTGTGCCGATATCTCTATGAATTGGAAATTATTTGGCATTTTGGTAGAAGTAAGTAAAAACTATAAAAGCTACCGTGTGGGTCAATGATTTCTTTGATATATTAGAAAATAATGTTTTATGCTATGAGTATTTTTTGTGGTACTTGTATTATTTTGAACAGCGCACATACCTTGAATTTTCGTTATCGTAGGTATACCTAATATCACACTTGATACATATAAATACTTTTTTTTTTTATTTATTATTTATATTATTATCTGGTGCATATTTGCATCCTACATGAAATTGAGAGTTACACAGTAATGTGTTATTGAGTTTAAGAAAAAATGTTGGAGAAAACTAATTTAAATACGATTTCCTGTATATATGTAGGTACATATATAGCTACAGTCACCGTTACTTTCAATAACCCGTTTAAATATACGTCTAAAGGAACTCAACTCGAGATTAAGTGTTAGTTTTAAGTGCGGAATGCTTTTATAAGAAATATTTTAATCTCGTCATTTTTGTTTGATTATGAACATAGTCCAGATGTTTCGATGGGATAAGTATCCGGTGATTGTTAAGTCCTCATAGTATTGACTATATTTCATTCTTTGCTTTCCACTTAATGCAAAGTCGACTACATTGATTGGGATCATTATCTTTGTAAAGCTTGTCCCAGAAAAAAAAGAAAATTCTTCATTTAAACTTTTTTTCATAATCAAGCTTCCTTGTACTTATGAGGAACAGGAATCTTTTAATGGTTTACTTAAGATTCTACTTAGACTTTGATATGTTCACTTGTGTTTTTGCATTTTTTCAAAGCGTTTAATCTGCTGAATTTAAAAAAAAAAAATAATAAAAAATCTTCAGCACCCATTTTCAATTTGCCGATTAGACTCTTAAGATCTTAGCTCAATGACCGAAACCGTACAAAGATGTTCTTGGTGAAATCACATATTGCCATACTCGTTTACTTACGGTTATGAAAATTTTAGTAGCCTTGATTTAATAATAAAATAAAACACTTTTATCATATTTTTTCACCTGCGTTGTGTCTGTTTTTGCAATGATCTCCTTGATAAGACCATGGATACAGTTATGCCGCTTTACGTTAGAAGAATTGGCAACAGCGCACAGTAATAATTTTAAGAAAATTCAATTCTATTTAGTTTTTGTTCTATGCATTTAATTAGTAAATATATGTATTAATTTTATACTTTTTATGTTTTTATTTTTGTTCCTATACATTTTAGATACATATACCTACCTATGTAAAAAACTTCAAAGGCTGATTTTTCAAATGATTTTGGGAGCTACAGGCTGAAGCTAAATTTGGTTTTTTGCCATTTTATGTTGAACAACCAGAACTAATTTGATATATCGTTCAACAAGAGAGAATCCTTAGCCGTTGAACTAACAACTACCAGAGTTCGGGATGGATTGTAGCGCTTTAAATTTGGAATTTCAGAATGTGCACTTTCTTAAAAATAGGTCTTGAAAATCAAAATGTTTTAAGTTTATATCGTATAGAAGCTCTTTGAATGTAACTACTTCAAATATCTCAAAACACATTTTATCCGCCCCCCCCCCCCCCCACACACACAAAGGGGAATGTTATAATATTTGATAACGCAGAGCTTCATTGCATCGAGTGATATTGCCTATGTTTCGAGGACATTTCTCATTAGATCAATACTTGTTTTCGAAAAATAGAAAAAATCTATTAAAAAGAATTCAAAAACTTGCTATAAAATATGTATAGCTCAGAGGTATCATTAGTGCATTTATAAGCGGCGTGTTTTAGGTTCTCTAATGAAGTGAAGATGACGATTAGCTAGTCGATGCTCCTAACGAAGTAAATTTTATTAAATTTGGCCCACTTATATTGGTAGATGCCATATGGATACATTTCCAAATTGAATAGAGATCAGATACAGAAATAAATTTCAAAACTTATACATATGTATATACATATATACATATAACTCACTTCAAACAACCTGAATTAAGCTTAATTACAGAAAAATTCCTTATCTATGATCTAGAAATGATAAATACATAAATGTCAATAAAAAAAATCACCATTAGGAGGCATCGAGATAGTTCAGTAATCAGCCATTAAGTTCATTAAGCAAGATATCAAACCTTCGAAGTGATGACTTTAAATTGAACTTAATTTTTCGAAGTCCATGTAGAAAAAATTGGTACTTAGGGGTTTTGGTTTTCTTTGTTTATGCAACATTCGTTTTTGCAATAACATAATACTTACCAAGAATAATGTGTCTTTTAAATTTCTTTCACAGCATAATCTATAATTGCCAAAAACAAGAGTAACTTAATGCAATGGATCAACCATATATAGTGCAAGCGGAATATTCTTTTCGCGGAGAAAACAATGACGAATTATGTTTTAAGAAGAGCGATATAATAACGGTAACACAACGAGAAGAAGGTGGCTGGTGGGAGGGTACACTTGCGGACAAGACTGGCTGGTTTCCTAGTAATTATGTAAAAGAATATAAAGCACCTCTACCACTTTCTGAAACAATACGTCCGCCTGAAGAAATTCAAGAGTATCGTTCGGTAGTTTTTAAAGATCTCTTAGACAGTGAAAGAGCTCATGTTGCTGAACTGCAGGGACTTTTTGAGAATTTTTTGGAGCCACTACAAACAAGCCAAATGTAAAGAGACTTACAAATTTTTATTCATTTCGAAAACTTCAATAATTTATTTATATTTTTTTTTTTTGTCAAAAATTTAGATTAACATCAGACGAATATGCGCAATTAATGTGTAATTTTATTGAAGTTGTACAAACACACGAAGAACTTCTACATGAACTTGAAGATTGCAATGATCGTGTTGGGAAATTATTTTTAACAAAGGCACCGGTAGTAAAGAGTGTTCATCAGGCTTATTGTGCTGCCCATCCTAGAGCCATTGTGATTTTAGATAAATACAAGTATAATATTTTTTAACATTTTTTTCTGATATACTGAAATTTTATAATGTAATATGTCCTCGAATGTATAGAGATGATCTTGAAAATTTTATGGAACGTCAAGGTGCTGCATCACCTGGACTGTTAGTTTTAACAACAGGACTTTCAAAACCATTTAGAAGATTGGATAAGTACTCAGCAATGTTGCAAGAACTTGAACGGCATATGGAGAATAGTCATCCTGATAGAGGAGATACACAGAGAAGTGTTGCTGTTTATAAGGATATTGCAGTGAGTAGGCGTAGTTTTGAATTTGATGAAAACGTTGATATAAATTGAAAAGTATTAAATTAAAGGCAACATGTGCGGCTACAAGAAGACAAAAGGAATTAGAGCTTCAAGTTTTAACTGGGCCTGTACGTGGATGGCAGGGTCAGGAGCTAAGTACATTGGGTGAGTTTTATTGGTTAATTGAATTATCTTCTTCCGTTCTATCAAGGATAATAACCCTTCAATTCTACAAGAACACTTTGATTTAGCAAGATTTTAATAAAGGGTTAAATCAGCACTGCTTTATTCATGCAAAATTCAGCATATTAGCATGAATTTGAGTGTTGTATTACTGATGCGTTTTGAATTTCACCCAAACTTGTCGTGGCCTGCTCCAAACTCTTTACTTTCTTCTAGTTTATTTATAGCATTTATTCATGGCCTATTTACTATTTTGAATTGCGTTGACAATAAATGCATCTGAAAACCGGAGAATGTTGTCTAATTATAGACATACATTTTTCACCTTATTTATACATCCACTATGAATAAAATATGAAATTTTCTATAGCTTTAAAAATGATTTCAGGTGATATAATCCATATGGGTAGTGTAGCAGTTGGTCCAGATCATCGTGACAGATATTTTGTCCTTTTCCCACAGACGCTTCTTATATTAAGTGTGAGTCAAAGAATGAGCGCTTTCATTTATGAGGTAAAGTACAAAATTAAAAAAAAAAAAGGAAGTCCTTTTTAATTAAAAAAAAAAAAATATATTTGCGTATACAGGGAAAATTGCCGCTTACAGGAATTGTTATAAATCGCTTAGAAGATACAGACACAATAAAAAATGCTTTCGAGATCAGTGGACCTCTTATAGAAAAAATAATTGCAGTTTGTCAAGGACCAAACGAAGCTAACAAATGGGTTGAGCTTCTTTCATGCACTAATCCTACACTACCGATAACTATTAAACGTAATGTTAGTACTTCAGCTATAGGTGGTCCTCAACTTCCATCTCATGTAAGTGTTTAATATATTTTCAATTTACATTAAATTAATCTTTAATCGAGGGAATTTCCTTTTAATATAAAAATTTAGTCATCACATTTCCTTGATAGACGTGGCTATTGTGTACGTTTCTCAATATGCGCATACAATTTACAACCGCCCAACTTTCGCCCTACACTTCCACCAAAGTATTATCCTCCAACGGCTCCTTATACAAATTTAAGTGCACACTTTAAACATTTATATCGTGAAGGAAAGCTAACAAAATTTTTAGTAAAAGCCTTATTATATCCAGAATCTACAAGAAATTTTGATATTTCACGTATAGTAATGAGAAGGCGACACAGGACAACTGTGCGAATGTTAAGGAGAAAATCGAATTCTAGTGATAAGCAATTGTCTAGACAAGATGCATTCGAATTACCCACTGATTCAGAAAGTGATGGTGATGGGTTCTGTGATAGTAATCCTTTCGATTATATTAAGTTTTATACTGGCAAGAAAGTTAGTAGTGATGATGATGCGAGAACAGAATATGAAACATTTATTGATCACGGAGAAGACTGTGAGGCAATAGAATCAAAAGAAATAAAATCCTTAAAAGCTGATGCATCTAAGACAGATAGCTTTAAATCTTCTGGAAATAGAATAGAAATTCGAAATCAAAAAGATTCTCTTGTTTTATGTTCAAAGGCTGTGAGAGTTCTTGATAGAAAATCTTCTGGTGAAAGTGTTATACACACATCTACTGCACGATTAAATTTAGGTGAAATAAAGCAACAGTTATCTGAGACTTCTCATTTGTCGTCTTTTCATGCCCGAATATCTGGAAATTATATGGCATGCGAAGATTTGGCCAATATAAATGATGAAATGAAAATTAAGAAAACCAAAGCAAATTGTTTGTCTCCCGATGAGAGGCACAGTATGCCGACACTTTTTGTTGGAAATCGCTTTAATAATTCAGATCTAACTGAAGTTTATATACCTTCATGGAAGAATCGAAGTAATATACAAAAACAAAACGCTGGCCACAATAATAATAATAATAATGAAGATCTAATTGAAGGTCAGAGTGAAGATGACGATGATCACAATGATGATTCAATAGCTACGCATTCCAGTTCTATTGATCTTCCAGCTATTATGCCCGCTCCTGATCAAATACAAGCTGAACTATTATATAATTTGGATGGTGCTATAATTCGTCCGCCTAGCATGTTTCGAAATGATATTTTTAATTTATCTCGGGAAGTTTCTCCATTTAAAAATCATTCAATTAATTCTGATAAGAGGTTGCAAAGCAAAGATGTCACAGTACCTGAAGGAAATAGCCGACAATCTACACCACATAGGGATATAAAGCGTTGTATAAGTTATCAATATGTTCAGCTTGGAGGCGGAAATCACAATGATGATGCCAAATCTGAAAGTGGTAAATTAGAGAAAAGACCATCAACTAAGTGCAAATGCTGTGAAAGTTCCCAATGCCCAAGTCCACGCTCCAGTGATTCAGGAATGGCGGGAAGTTGTACTATTGCATCTCCAGATCCACCTAAACTCTCTGATGACCTTTACTATCCCATAGAGTTGGTAGTTGATGGCTCTGAATTAGCTAACGGAGGCCTAAGGCATACTCAATCAAGTAATGATTTGGCTCGGTTCGATGTATGTGGAATGTTTCGAAATAAATTCTTAAATCAAAATTCAGATGAAAATAGTTCTAGAAATCGTGAAATACGTGGACACAGTGTTGAGCGTACATTGCAAGTCAACAGAAAAAGTATTCATATTGGTTTCCCCCCTAGAACAGATGACACCGGAAATGAGGATATAGAGGGTCTAGGCATGTATAAAACAGGATTGTATGCGCACTGGTGGAAAAAAGAGAAACTACCAAATGCCATTGTTCAGGAAATTATTCATACACATAATAAAAATGGAAAAACAAAGGGCGAGGCGACACCGTCAACATCATCGTCTGGTGGCGGATGTGGCTCAGGCAAGCGAGCGTGCACGTTGTTGATGAATTTTTTCTTAATGTCTAAAAAAAAAAAAAAACTTTAGTTTGTGAACTTTATTAACTTAATTTTTTTTGTTTTCTGAGTGATAGCTTCCAAATTCGTATCGTTCATATTATTTTAATACTTTTAAAAATTTTTCCTTTTTTTTTTTCTTTAACACAACAAAGTCGCATTTCATCGCATTGCCTGAGCCCTTTGCTCCTTTTTTTTTATTGTTATCTTTTTTTTTAGTTTATTTTATGCAACGTGCGTTGTCATTAAGCCTACTAATAATCTAATATTATTTCAAGCTTTCTTAACAAATTGTTCAACGGCTCTCTTAAAAAAAGTGTTTTCTTATGACATTTTGTAAAATTAATTAATATTTTTATTTTTTGAAATGTAGATGTCTCCACCACCAAATTTGGGAATAAGTCATGCAACCAGAGGTACCCCACCAATTCATCAACAGTCACAACACAAACGGAGCCTTTCGTTCAATCATCACCTCAGTTACAATCAATATCACATTCACCATCAACAACATCATCCACAACATCATCTACAACAACAACAACAAAATCAACAAAATCCAGTGGCAGCACAACAAGGCCACAAATTAAATTTAGCCCAGATATCGAGCAACATTTCAAAAGTGGGAAATCAACAGGGGCAAAGCGCAAGGATAGGAAACACAAAAGGTATATAAATGTGCACCTTTATAATTTAGGTTTTGTATGTTATTCTTTGCCACAGTATTATTGCAGGGGTTCTCAGCCTCTTGATTTGAATTATTCCCTGCGGATTGATCAATCCAGCAAATTATTAGGATTAGACGCAAACACCTGTTCACAAAATGTTTACAAGATCTACATGATAGCTTGGTGAGAGCTGATTTCTGTTTTCCGTATACAAACATCTCTGGTGTGTTATCTTTGCTCCTGAAATTATAGTCGTTCAGGCTACCTAAATGGCTATATTTAAGCCTTGGAATAGGCCTCATCAGCTGTTTACTCATTTTAACAAGAGGACTTATATCCTAATGGTGTATGTGCCTCAATCCTTTGTACATACTTAATCGGTCAAATCGGTTTTGGGAATCCATACAAGTGTCGCCATTGAGCATAAAATATTGTTCAACTTTTTTGAAATTTTGCGAATATCTATTTTTACGAGAGTGCTCAACCTGATTCATATTCCACTCCACCTCAAGACTTTCAGAAAAAGTTCCAAAGCTGGGTGTTATGTATTTAATTAGGAGTTGTGGTTTTTTGATACTACTATTCTCAAATTGAACAAATTTCAATTTAAAGAGCTTCGCTACAATTCCGGTAATATTTTTATGTAGATATGTAACATACATATAATTATTTTTACATTTGAATCGCGTTCTGTTAAAATAAGAAGTTAATTTTGATTAAAAAATTTTTTTTCCCCTTATCATGCCCTTCTAATTGCACCTACATCTCTCCTCAGCACTATGATATTCAAACTTTATCCAATTTAAATGCTAACGGTGATAATTATCTTAATATTTATTTATCTTTAAATATTTTCAGCTAATTGGAGTATTACAAATTTACATTCAGCACCACCCTTACGGCCAAATTTGCTCAATCAACCCACTGGAGGTAGCTCAAATGCTCTTTCTAGCTATTCCAGTCGAAAGGTTCAACCAACTTATGAGGAAGATGCACTTGTTTTACGAGTCATTGAAGCTTATTGTGCTGCCTATCAAAGTAATGCCAGGAATACTATTCACTCAGGTAATTATCAATTTTTTATTTATTTTTTATTTATTTTTGGAGTTAAATTAATTTTATGATAAGACTTTTAACGAATTTGTAACGAATTTTTAAAGTAAACCGTTTGTTTAATTTTAATGCAGTATTTTTATATTTAAACTTAACATTGGGTTTTATATTTTAATTGTGGATTGACTTTTGTACCTCTCCAGTTACTTGCATCTCATTAATAATAATTTTACTAATGTTTTTTTTTTTGTGAGAACAAAAAATTGGAGTTACATATATGTATATAATTTTGATAGCTTTCTTTCTTGTTTTTTATATTATATTTATCATTGTTTATTAAATTGTTTTATTGTTTTTCTGGCACACAGCCATATTCGTGTTGGTGTGTTCATCGGTGGTTTTTAGTGCAAATAACAATTTAATTTTTAACATTTTCTATCGAATTAAAATCATCAGTCAAGTACTGAGAATTGTTTTCATTACTCATCACCCATCCCATAACATAAACTTATTATACAACATAAATAGTACATATTATAACAAGCCAATGATTTTGCTGCTGAGTATATAATATGCATAGAAAATCTTCATTTGGCTACTATATCAAACTCAAACTCATCTTACTACTACATGCATATTATAAACATACTACACCTATACAAAAAAAAAAAAAAAACATCATACCTCTTAAGGATTAAAACGAATGATAAAAAAAAACAAATTTGCTCTGGCTGTTTGGTTTTGTTGCTCCTTTCTTTTTTTTCTCTTTTTTCTCTTCTTTTTTATCATACTGTAGCCCTTCAACCATGGACACCATGCCTCCCAATACGTGGCGGAAAATTGAAAACCAGTAAACATTTTTCCACATCAAACCCTCAACTACCTTTTCTCTGCTCAGCAAGTAGCAATATTTATTCAAATTCAGCCGTACAACAGAATTCAACAAGTAGCTTAAATTCATCGTACATTTGGCGTGAAGCAAGTCCCAATAATTTCAACATGTATTCAGCATCGATATCATCATTAAATACAGCATACAGGTATTCACTTGGTGGGGCGGCTAATAGTGGTACTAATAATAATCATAATAATAATGTGCCATCAGTACCAGCTACTGAATGTCGAGCTATATCAGAGGATCGATCTCAAAAGAAAAATTATAGTTTTTACACAAATAGATTTAAGACTGGATCAGGCTATGACAATATCTATATGACACCGTTGTTGCCTCGTAAAAATAAACAAGTGAAAGTGTTCAAAAACTCTTCGTATCAGACACATCAAAGAAATGCAAAACCATCAATATTAGATTCATGTCAGGATTCAACTCGAAATCGTTCACAGCCAGGATTATATGATAGACGATTGAATAGATCATTTGAGGCTCCTCAGGGATTAATTAAATCTTCCCCATTACGACGTAGTACTCCACATTTACCTGTTGAAGATACAATGCCTGATACCGAGAGTCAACGGCACTCAGCCACATGGTGTTGTGGAAATTTTGTAATGCGTCAATGGCGAAAAATTAACAACTATGATTAGTAGATAATAATGAGAGTGACTAGATACAGACAATGTCGGTAATTTAAATTTTTGACTTTTTTTTCTCAGTTTTTTGCTTTTATGAATACCAACATCAAAAATTATTTTTATAACTTGCAATTTTCTGTAAAAATGTTTACATTCCAGTTTTATTATAGCAAAACAAAAAACAAAACAAACAAAAAAACAAAATTGAGAATAGAGTTAAAGAAAAGTAAAAAAGCGTATACAGTCAGTTTGCCTTTTAAAAAGAAAAAAGAAAATGTTCTTAATTTAAACCCGAATTGCTTTAAAAATTTTAATTTGACGAAATTTACTTAAACAATACTCACATACATACATATATGAGGAAAGTCAACTAAAAATCGAATTCATAGATATTTTCATGGAATACTCATAGCTGTATTTAAATATTAATAATTATATAATACTGTGATGTTTTTAATATTTAGCTTTAGAATTTAGAATTTTGTAAAACGTAACGTAAAATAATTGTATATTGGTGTACCTAGTAATATTAATAGTAAATGTGAAAAATTTCACAAAGCTCATCAGTGTTTTTTACTGCAACAAAATATTCGATTTTTGGAAGAAAATATTTAGATTTAATAACGTATGCCTGAATGCATACATGCGCCATTGTAGTATAGGTGTACTAGTTTAAATTTTTAATGCTTACAATTATATTCAATGCTCGTTATTTTTATATTGGAAGTAACATTTTTGAAAATATCTATTGCAATAAAGCTAGGCTATCACTAACCCATTATCATTAATTTGAAAATATTCAATCTTTAAATGTTAACTTAGAATCATGACTTGAATCGAATGAAACGAATGCGATCACTCAGGCGTTACGAGTCAATCTCAAATCAATTGGCTTGTGTCAAGCTAGTTTTAATTCTTCATAGCTCTCTATACTAACATTTCGGCTGAGCCGAATAAAATTGAGTTAGTCAACCTGGAGAACGACATTCGAGTCGAGTTAAATTAAATTTGTCGAAGTTTTTAAGTTTATCACTTCTTGTTTTAAGCACTTACATATATGAGTATACATATTTAATTTTTGTTTCTTGGGTAAATCATCTATATACATAGTTACGTACATATATACTAGATATAACCACTAACCATAAAAAGACATTGAAGGTTCATGTACAAGAAACATTTTTCAATAACAATTATTTTATTCATTTTAGAAAAAAAAAATCGAGTTAAGATATTAATAAGGTACGATGGGGTAAATGCATAGACGGGGTAAATGCCTGATAGCATAATTACTCCTAACATATGTCATATTAAAATATGCCAATAGAGAGCATGGCTTCCACTAAAATATTTTGATGCGACATGTCTGAACAACATGATATGCTGGGAGTAATTATGCGATCACACATTTACTCCGTCTACGCATCATAAAATTTGATAGATTGGAAGAGAAAACATTCGTTAAGTGATCACGACTTAAACAATTGGCCCGATAGATTTTCGACATATTGTATTTTTATTATATTTTGTGATTTTCAATTATAATTTATTACCACTATTAAAAATTATCAATTCCGGCAATCTATTGGAGATTTTTCGGATTTTACCACATCCAAACTGTGTTTTGTGAACAAATTTAGCTTAATAGATTGCGAGATTATGCAACGTGCTCAATAGATTTAATTCTGAAGAAGATATATTCTTGGGTTATCGAAAGAATGGTTAGGGCAACAAGAAACCATAGAGGGTAGTATGTACACTGTATTTCAAAGCTATGAACGAATTTGAAATTTTCCGTTTTCTCAAGAACGCATACAACTTCTGATAAATCGTTTTCAATAAATGGAACGACACTCAAGACTGCTCTAATGCACTAGATAAGTTGTCTAGTCTAAATAGTATTTGAGCTGTGTAGATTAAATTTCCAGAAATTGGAAAAAATTATAGATTGTATTCTTCTCAAAAAAACGGAAAATTTCAAATTCGTTTATAGCTTTGAAACACGCGTGTATTTTTCAGAATATGTTTAAAATTTTATAATTCTACTAAAACTCCACTAAAACCCAATACATACAATATTTGAACAGCAATATTGCCGAATGTTAGCAATAAATATAAAGCAATTATTTTTTTATGAAAAATAAAGTCGAATTGATAATGGACTAGGGCTGCTTGCACAATTGCTTCTTTGTGAAAAAAAACGAAAACTGATTAGTACGAAAATCTTTTAAATTTATAATAAATTTAATGGTTTCATAAACAAAAATAACGAACATTGATAATATTATGAATGGGGTGCTATATTTTTAGACAATTTATTACAGGTTTTATTTCCGAAGCCCATGCCAAAAAAATAAAGAAATTCTGTCTAAAAAAAAACAAGATAAAAAAAGTTTATATAAACAAATAATACTTAGAAATTGTTAAACGAAATAATTTGTAATATTTATAGTGCTGTATATGTACAATGTAAAAACACATACATAAATTCATGTAACTATTTGTCTGTATAATTGGGTAAAAATATTTTAGCTAGTATTTTTGTATCATCAGTTCAAAAATAAATTTCAATAAAATAAAAATGAATTAAACAATGGAAATTGGGTGGACTTTGTTATTTTTTTTCTTTAAGTGTTCTTGTAATAATGTAAATTTAACCGTATTTTCCTTTTTTTATGTTTGTTAAGTTATAGTTGATATGTTAACTCTAGATTTGGTGGATTTTCTAAATTATATAAGAATTACAAAGACAAATTTTTGTGAATATTATACAATGCACCCCTACATTAAATTATTTATAATATATATATTTTTTTATTATTCTAAAATGCATGATAACATATGTATGTATACATATTGTATTTTGTCATACATATTACAGTCATATTTCCGGTTAAATTTGTTGTCAACCATTAGTTTCCTTATTTTTTAAGAAATTATCTTTATTTATTTTTTTATTATGTGTGGTTCAAAAGATTTAACTTTATTAATTTTAACTTATGTGTACTTTATATGACACAAGACTTCCATGTCGCATACGTAAATTATTTTAACATGTTTCAAGCTTTCCTCCTATTTTTTTTTTTTAATTTTATATTCCAAGACCACTATTGGCGATTTTATGTATACAGAGAACTATAGCTACCCTTCATTAGCAGCAACATTAGATTCATAAAGTTTTTTCCTCAGGTGCTAAAGAATTTTTGAGAACCGAGAAATGGATGAAATTACAAACTGATCACAGAAAGCAACTGATCATAGACAGTCGCATATCTTTCTGACCATAAATACTGTCCACAATTATTCCTCTTATTGGAGGTAAATTTTATTCATCAAATCATAACGAGAATTCGATGAAAATCGTGTGAACAAGTCATGTTTTCATGAGTCTTGATGAATATGTATCATTAATCAATATTATCTTTAATAAAAACGTTACACTGGCAAGACTTCTCAATTCTATGGATCCATACACTTTATTTATAAGTTAATATTGACATGTTAGATATTATTGATTTTGGTAGAGGGTACTTATAAGTGCTTTTGATTGGTTCACCGTTTGTTAGTATCCCGTCAGGTCTTTTTTTTTTCAATGGGTCAAGATAATGAATTTAGTATTTGATGAACATCAACAAATAATTTATATTTTTCAAGGTTAATATAAGTTAAATCAACAGATTAAGGTAATAGAAAAAAGAAAACAGCTACACAGGAAGTCAAGTTCTGTTATCTTGAAAACTGTTCGGAAAATTTTTGGATTCACACAATGTACATACATATGTCCTTTACACTAAAAGATAGGACACATGACAACAATATTCAATTGTTGGAGGGCAAACTGACCCCTCAGAAATTGAATATCGACACTGTCATCACATTATTATAACATTACACAAAATTAAATCACAACAATAAATGAAAAATAATAAAAAAAAACTTAAAAATCCACCAAATCTTCCATGCATTTTAGCTCTAGAATTTATAGCCTTTACTACTGTTGTTAATGATTGCCTTGCTTTTGTTCTGTTTTTTTTTTTTTTTTTTTTGAGTAATATACATAAAATGTACATTATATGTTTTAAAAAATTTCTATCTTAGTCAATTATAAAATATATTTTATTTTCATATATAGTAATTTTATCTCATTCTCTTCATCTATGAAATGTTTGTTTTTTGTTTGTTTGTTTTTAATTTGCATTTGCAGGTTTAGAAAATGAAGATTTGACACCGACATTACGTCAATTATGGACAGCAATTCGTCAACTACAACAAGACATGGCCCAAATGAAAATTCAAATCAATGAAGAACGTGCATTACGTGGCAATCTTCAGCAACTTTTGATGAATCACTTGGAAACTGTTGGATCATCGAACACAACTTGCTAAAAAATAAACTAATTTTGTGTATTATTTTCTCTATGAGATCAATCTACCATAAATTGTAGGATGTCAATCAAAATTGTGTCTTGTTGTTTTGTTAATTATGAATTTTCCTTGCATACGAAGTTATTTAAAAATGTATTACTATATTATATAAGTCATTTATATACACATGCATGCATACATACATACATGAATACACGTACACACACACAAAATAAACTATCCTTGATGTATTTTTCGCTTTTAGTTTTAATTTTTTAATTTTTAGCAAGATTTATATTTGAACAGAACGACGACCAAATTATTGCAATATTTTTCTTAGTTTATAGTTACATAAAAACAGCTTGAACATTTTCAGCTGCAGCTGTTTTAGTTTAGAGTTTATTATATAATTTATAGATTGCGCTTCCTATACATATATGTAGGTATAAGCGAAATATTTTATTTTCGGAGTAGTTTTTAATGTTAGAATAAATAAATACAAAAAAACAAGAAGAATAAAACATTTATTTTATGATATATAATTGTGCGCATTTTTTTTTTAATGAATATGTAATAAGGAATTATTACGTAATTAAGGGTAAATTATGCTTCATCATAATTGGCGGTAGGTTGTGACATCCAAATCGTTAATATGACAATTATTGGGCTCACATAGGTATGTAAAGAACTGTTTACTATAAAAAAAAAAACCGGAAAATCAAAAATTTTCGGGATTTTTTTTTATTTGATTAAACTAAATTTATAGGACAAAAGCATTTTGGTACGTAAAAGGGGTATTAGTCATATTAGGTCTGTACATATGTTTACTCGAAAGTTTTTACCCCGGCTTCAAAGTTTTTACACAGACTCGAAAGTTTTTTACCCATAATGTGCATGTTAACTTTTCGGACTAGAAAAATTTGACAGTTGAATGTATTTCCAAGTTGTCTGTTAACTTTTTTCATTATTATCTAGTATCTCCTCTGTTTTTACTTGAATTCTACTCAGACTTTTTTACACAAAAGTATACATACAGACCTATTATATACATCTTCATTAACTAGAATATTCGTATTTTCATTTTAATAAATCTTTGAGTATCACAGAATCCTTTGGAGTGTAAGTCGGTTCCACACTAAGACTAAAGTTTTTATAGACAAACAGATTAGAGTAGAAAAGTCACAATTTGACTTTGTAAAAATTAACCAATTTTGATAAAACTTGGTGTAAATATCCCCCTCTCCCTCCCGCCCGTTAAAAAAAACTGAGAAAACTCTTGGATAAGTACAAAAAAATAATTAATGAATATAGAAAAATAAACTAAAATCGATTGATACATATCTAGGCAGAGATATTGTGTGGTGGCCGGGATTTTGAAGTGTTAATTACTCTCGAACGGTACAGTATCTATCCGGAGCATGGAGACAAAACAGGTGAAATATAGCATTCACGTTTGATAAGCAAAAAACTATTTGTTAAAATCGATAGTAACGATAGGACGTAGTAAATAGGAAAAAAAATTTATTCACTATTATTCAATAACAGTAAATGATAGAGATTAAATATATAACCGATGGAGCAAAAAGAGGGGGTTGGAAGGGCAAAATTTAATTGTTTGAACTCATTTACATACATATTTCAGAATATAGACGTTCGCCTTCTTCTTTTTTTCGTAAAAGTTAATAAATTTGTTAATATTTTTGGAGGTCTTTGAATATTATGAGTATTTTTTTCGGTGTCCATAGAGTATCCATGAGACAATACAGAGTTGTAGATATCCATAGAATAAGTCGTTAAAATTAGGAAATTTTTGTAGATATTAATAAAATTGGTCGTTGAAACCAGGACTTTTTTTTTCAGAAAATCCTGAATGTTTTCTAAGGACATTGTCAAAATTGAAATTCCTTAGATGGCAAAAGTTGTAGTTTGCTTCTCTTTAGAAAATCTCTCCTCCCACAATAATAACTATAGGAAACATAATGAATTTTATGACATTTCTTTCTGTGAAACTATAAACGGATCCCATATAAAATTGCAGTTTTAATTATTACAACAGCTTTATGAAAAACAGATGACTTTCTCTATCAATGCCCTCATTTTCTTCACGAGTTGAATTTAAATGAGATAATGAAGGGGAAATGAATAGCAGGGGGTGGATTGGGCAGTCGATTTAAAATAATTTCTTTTTACAAATAGCAAAATAAAAAATTTAACGCTCCCATTACTGAACATTATCCAAAACAATACTAAACATATAAAAACCGCATAAATAATCGTTACAATAATTGGCAGAAAGCGATGATTGTTTTGAACAATTTCAATGCAAAAAAAAAAAAACAAAAAACTTTTGTTTTTCTTACTTTAAAATACGTTTAAGGTGACCCATTTCAATTAACTATCTAGGTCTAGGCTAGACGAAATAAACAAGAAAATAACTTTTTACCACAAAATATATTCTCTGCGGTAATTTTTACATGGAGCGCGTTCTCTGCTAGAAATTAGGTTCATAGGTATGCCGTGCGTCAACACAACGTCGAACTAATCAATCATACAGATTCTTCGGATCCAAGAACTAGATACAACTGAAGATAAAAACAATCATAAAAACCAGTTCCATCGTTACTCATTGTGTGATTTTATCAAAAAACCGTCAAAACGATTTGAATTACGTACACAAACATACACATTTGGATGAGAAGTGAAATAACAGGAAAGTATCTTGTTTAATCTAAATTGGAGGCCAAATTGCTGTGCAGTAATTGAAATTGAAACAATGGCAAATTAGATCTCTTGACAAAAAAAGTACGAATAAACATGATAAAAGGGAAAATATGAATTGAATTTTATTAAAAAATTAACAGATGAAAGAGACAAGAGTGTGCTGATTTGATTCAATTGTGAATTGAATTTGAGTTTTTCTGAAAATAAAAGGGTTACAAGAAGGACATTGGCGAGGCTGCGAAATCCTTCCGTCATGGATACAGTACGACGATAATTAACTAGTGGAAAATTAACGATATATTATCATGGCATGAAAGAATATTATGTTGTAAAAACAACCCAGTGAATTAATTAGAAGGGTAGATCAATTCTTCTGGAATATGCTTGTTAGAGCTTATGGTATAGTAATCCATGGTGAGAATTATTGTGGCTTCAGAAAGGGAAGATAATTAACGTAACTCAAATCATAATTGAGTGAAAAATATGATCGTTAACCTGAGCGGAACCAAAGTAAGTAGATAAAATCAGTTAAAACAACAATAATAACTAATATAGAATAATTCACTTGTTTTATCTGATTATGAAATCTAAAAAATTATACGAACTTCACCACCAAGTAGGGAGTGCACTTCATTTGCCATGGAACGTGTCCGAAGTAACGAGTTATCACAAAGAGCTTTGCAGCAGCAAACAAGGAGACTTGTCGCTGCATCGACCAATAAAAACGACAAAATGACACTTGTTAGATGCAACGAAAGGTTTTATATAAGTATATGTATGTGAAAAAGACAAAACAGTCTTCGGGTAATCAAGTTCATGGTCTTCTCAAGAGTACTGCTGCTGTCCTCCCTCAGTGACTATATTTGGTTTCACCTTTGCTATCTTTGTAAAGTTACATATACAATCGTCAACTAAACAGGGATTTGATCAGTGCGAATAAATTTTACTCCAACAGCGAAACTTACCTCTACCTTACCATCTAAAGACGGTATAGACAGTATAGGTAAGCTGAAAAGGTGCAAGGTACTTTTGTTCGTTGTATACGACGATAAAGCCTCCACAATATACCAGGAAGTGGTCGCGGGTCGTATAAAGATTTGTTTTTTTATTAGCATCGCGCAGCGTATAGCCGATTTTAACTGCTCTTTTGCAATTATCTACGCATAAACGAATTTTAAGTTCCGTTCTCGTTAACGTGCATACTTTTGGATTACTCAATTCGGTGGCTCTCTAGCTTGTATGTACATAACTAACTTGCAATTAGGTTTATTTGGGAAAAAAGCTATATTTATGCAAATTCGTTTTATGCTCGTTTGTAGTAGTAGTTACTGTAGGAACTAATGAGTTTGTTTTCCCAATTCCTTTGATGTTTCATTTACATTCCACTTGAAAATGTACCTACTACGCGCACGCATCAGAGAATTGCAGATATTCAACGAGGTAGGCACATTTTAAAGAGGAATAATTGAATAAATCGGAAATTACAGTAAGAAACATAAAAAGTAAAAGTTCATTTATGGTGTAGGTACATGTCCGAAAACATTATGTAATGAAGCCCAAAGCTGTAGTTTACTGGAGTTTGCAATATAATACATATATTTTTTGGACTACAGTTATATAATTATGTACCTAGTAGATGATACCAATAGAGGTAGAAAGTTAGGAATTTATTTTACACTACACTACGACAATTAGAAAAAATAATAACAATAATGTCCAATATAGATTTTTATAGGAGAAGCGTTGAAAATTTTCTTGCACAAAGGAGTGGTGTATTTTTTGAAGGCGAGTATAAGTCATACATAACGGATTGTTTAAAATTATGTGGCTGTGTAAGTTCTGCTTAAAACTAGGTACCCGTTTTTAAACAAAAATTTGAACGATATTATTTGAAAAATAAATAAATAAGAGATTCTCTGATTGCAACTAATTTTGTAGATTCTACTATATTTTATAAGATTGGTAATAGAACCAAGCATAGAGCACATAAAAACTTATCTATGACAAATTTATCATCAAAATCTCATGTCTTCTTATGATAACAAATTTTCATTGCCATACCTGAGATTTTTCTAGCAACAGAGCAGATACAAAATTTTATACCATTACTTGGGGAAAGACTGGAAAAACGTGTAGGTACAGGAAATGTTCGGCCATTTTATGCATTCCATCCATGAAGGATAGACACTTCAGATTATGAACGATACTCATTTTAAAACAAGTAAAAAAGTTAGAATTGGTCTAGAAGACAGGCAGTGTACAAATATATTACAGTTAAAAGATACATTTTTGTATGGCACCCTTACGAAGAAAATGTCCGATTGGCCCCATTTTCGACCTATTTTTTTGTAAAAAGTCCGCTTGTAAAATTTCAGCTGTCTAAGTTAACGCGTTCTCGAGCTATCGTGAGGACGGACAGACCGACAGACAGACATGCAAAAATCAAAATAATTTTTAATATTAATAACTGAAAACAATATTTTCTACTTTTTAGGACATCTTTAGATAAAATTGAAAAAATTGCATTTTTTTTATATTTATATTAATTATTTCCATAAATTTTTCTAGATAATTTACACACAAATGTACTTAAATCTTATGTACAAGTACAACTAAATTATAATTAAAATTTATTAATTACAAAAACATGATTTTAATAACATTCAAAAATGTACACAGGTTGTACACATAAACCTTGTACTGAACATAGTAGGTACAACATACAAGATCAGGTATGACTTAAGATCAGTAACCTACTGTAAGCTTTAAGAACTCTTAAAGAAGATGTGGTAATAAGAGTGACGAGATGGGGATACCGCAAAATACAGGTATGACTTGAACCTTAGTCTGCTTTGGGCTTCCAGAGCTTGATGGCTATGGTCGATGTATAGAAACCATTCAATAAACAGTCTGACTCTTGTCGTGATCTCGAACGGAACTTGAAGTGTTTTCTTGTGATCTGCGGTATTTTTTTGAATGACTCGACGTGATCTTATACCATCAAGTTTTTTGCATCGCCCCCTAAAGTGTACAGTTTCCATTCTGTTTTCTAACTTTAATTTTAATACGGAATTGACAAGAACTTATTAGTGTTAAATTTAATATTATAAAAAAGAAAAAAAAATTAGAAAATTCGTGTGCAGATTGTATTTTTCTAATTACAAAGGTCAAAACAGCTCTAACACTATACACACAGCAAATAAAATGTGGTCTGAGATAGCAATTAAAGTGCAATTTGGACTGGTGATATTTTTCTTCTTAACATTGCGACTAGTAGTCACCACCGACAGATCATTTGACTATGGTAAGCGATATTGAGTTCAATTTCAAGTTTAGTACTATATATTATAGAGTGTTCTCTTATAGCATACATATTCGAAAAAAAAAATGCTAGGATTATCCCAATAATGTCTGCCTAGAATGAATTAGGTTCTGTTCTGCAGATGCGAATTTCTTAGTGAAAATGTATCTTTGCTCGAAAATGAAAATTTTTGTCTTGAAATTTATAACAGTACTTAGGTTTTTAGGTAAATACTTTCCTTTTATGTACCTACATATCATTCGAAGGTGTCATTATAATATCCACAGTAACGTAGTAAAACTGACATGGGAAGATTTGAAATTAGAAAACATTATTGCACTCAACAAGTAGATGAATCTATCTAATAGAGAAATTTGAAGTAAAATTACCAAAGATACTTGGATAGCAATTTTATCAAAAATGAAGAGTATAAAAAAAAAATTTCAAATAATATGACGATAACGAAAAATCATACGAGAAGCATTCCACTGAGTAGTCATATTGGAGAATATTCCCGAATCGTGTACAATTCTGCAAGTTTAGAGAAGTGTTCAGAAGCTCAGAAAATCTTGCTAGTAATTGGGAAAAACACCGAAATTATAGCAGAATAAAAAAAACTGCATAAATGATTTTCGTTGGAATGAAAGACATGTCTTTAGGACGAACGAAAAGAGATTAACTTACAGTTAATGATAATATTTACAAATTAATTTTTTTTATATAATAGTCTTCATCTTCAATACCGTACCTTTCACACATAATGCTATAGAAGCCATGAATTAGTATATTTGAAATTACATTGGTGCTTCATTGAAAGGAATAAACATTTTATTTTAATTAAGTCATTGAGACTTAAGCTAAGCCTTTGACAGAAAGAGAGGAAGTTTTGTCCCGATGATTTAAACTAAAAATAATTATAGCGAGTAGAACAAATTTATGAAAATTATTTAATTTTCAGAAAAAACTATCAGTATAAAACGCACTTCTTGTCTTGACACACTGTTGATATTTTGATATACATATAGTTTGGGGATTTCGTTCAAATACAATAATATCTGCAAAAACAGTGATTAGATAATTTGAGCAATTCTCATTTCTTTTATTTCTCAAAATCGATGTTGATTTATACTCGGGGACTTCGTTAGAAAAAGTTTATAAATATTAGCGTAGAAACGATCGAAAATCGGAAGATGACCGCAAAAATTCACATCAAAACCGATCTAAGTACGTATTTTAATCGAAATCTTTTGTCTTGTTACTGTACTATCTGATATTCTATCGAGTCAAGCTTTAATACCAATTTATATGTCTCTCCCAATAAACTTAACTAAATTTGTATATAGTACATATAACAGTTAAGGCGTAAAAACAATTGAGCGATGAATATAGAGCTAACAGCGTCGATCAATTAACGAAAATTCACTGTCACATCAGGCAGTCGTTAGAAAACAACAAAACATAACTGTAACGAATGGCGAATTAAATTGAACATCAATCAAAATAAGCATCACTGCAACGAACGACAACCAAATTACAAATTGGATTAGCTCTAATCTGAATGATGACCACACCATGGTTCATTGTTCGCTGCTCTTAATTATGCGCATTCTTATAAAATTAAGTGATCTTAAAACTATGACAGCGCAAACTTTTTAATCGATCTTCATACAATTTAGATAGAATTTTCTTTAATAATTTTAGGCATAGTTTAACAAGGTAAGCTCTACTGTAAAGCAAACAAATTAGAGCAGGTTAGCTTCATCTTTATCTTATTTGAGATAAGATCTCCTTCAAGATTTTTTTTTGTTTTTAGATTTGATTGATTGATTAATCTTACGTTTTATGATTCGTTAATTATTCAAGAAGCGATTCTCTAAGTTATGTAACTATCAAAGGAGAAAGAGGTAAACAAAATGTTGTGTGTGTTCGCCATCGAATAGTTTATCTTAATACCATTCTGAATAAGTTAACGGTTTTATCCGACTTTTAAGGGATTTGACAGTGTAACAAAAACTGTGTGAGTTTACAAAAATTCAGATTTCTTCTTCTATGAAATGATACTAAAGGAATAAATACCAGAGAACATAAGCTATATCAAGAGTAGTCGATGAAAGGAGATTCTTAACAATATGTTAAAAACACTATTTTCATCTAAAGACAATCTCTAGTTAGCATTGTGGGTTAAGAAGTCTAAACTGAAATACGTTCTAAGAATTTCAAATAAATTCGGTTAGACAATCCGACTTCGAAAACTAAGCCAATGTGCCAATTACACCCAGCAAAAATCCTGTAGATAGCTTAACAAAGATTTAACAAAGATGAGAAGAGTGAAAAATCGCTTTACCCCAAATAATATTATCAAAAATTCTAAACACATATTTTGATTTATTGATTAGTTTTTCATAAAGAACTTAAGACCACTATGGAAGAGAATTATTACGTTTGAATAACTGGAGGACTTAAATTTAATTCATAAACTTTTTCAAATTTTCAAATACCGTTACATTTCTGTACAAGGGAGTTCTTCAAAGTGCTCGCAGGTCTCAATGTGTCAAAGGCTGCTGGGCTTGATGTTATTTTGCCCCTGGTACTCAAGTGCTGTGCCTCTTCTTTAGCTAAACCTCTACGCAAACTATTTAACCTGTCCTATACGACAGGAGGAGCTTTTCTTTATTATAGAAACTTGCATATGTTCTGCTTATACCCAAAAAAGGAGAGACAAGCGATCCCTCAAATTATAGACCAATTGCCCTTACTTCGATTCTTTCGAAGGTTTCCGTAACACTCATCAGCACCTAATTGATGAAATATCTAGAAACTAATCACCTTATTAGCGATCGTCAATACGGATTCCATGCTGGCCGCTCTACTGGAGATTTAATAACTTTCCTTAACGAGCGTTGGAATCAATGTCTCTATAATTTTGGTAAATCTGAGATCATCGGATTAGATATCTCGATGGTCTTTGATAGAGTTTGGCGACCTGCTATTTTAGCGCTAAACTTCAGGCATTAGGTCTAGACCCTCTTTTCTTAAAATTGATTGAAAGTTTTCTCTCCCGCCGTTCAATTCAAGTTATATTGCACGGAATTACTTTTGACTGTTTTGTAACTCATGCCGGTTTACAAGGTTCTGTGCTCTCTCCTACTCTCTTCCTCATTTTTATTAATGAACTGCTTGCTAGCTCTCACTTTCAATCCTATTCATAGTTTTGCAGACGACAGCACCCTTGATTTCTTGTATTAGTTCGACTCTGGGAATTATATAGTTGACAAACGAAGCGACATGTTCAGTTCACTAAACTACAACCTCACAACAATACTCGCTTGGGGCAGAGCGAATCGGGTCTTGTTTAATGCTTCAAAAACGCAATATTGTCTGTTATCATTGAAACGTGCTCCAACTCTCATTCAACCAATTTCCGTCGATGGAGAAGATATCTCGAACTCGCCATCTCTTAATATCTTAGGCATTAAAATATCAAAAAATATCCACATTTTTGGTATCGCCAAAAACGCAATGAAATGTCTGGGCTTCTTGTAAAGATGCAAGAAATATTTTACTACATCAGCCTTTGCGCAAATCCACAAGTCTCATATCAGGCCCTGATTAGAATATAACTCCCATATTTGGTCAGGGGCTGGACGCACTGCATTATCCGCGTTAGACTAAGTCCAAAAGAAGTCTTCTGGCCTATTGCGATGATATATCAATAGCACCGGCGTAATGTCGGATGTCTGTCTCTCTTTTATCGCTACTTCTACTGTAATTGCTCTGACAACATTTCTAGCATGATCCCTTGTAGAATTCTTTCTATACGCACCACACGAGCTGTAACCCGATCTCACCCTCACACCCTTTAATTCAAATACGGGCGTACCATGAAATTCCGTGAATCCTTTATAAGCAGAACAGTACGAATGTGGAACAGATTGCCATCCTCTGTTTTCCGCCCCCAGCTATGAGGCACAAACATTCATGCGTAATGCGCACCTTCACCTACTTGTTTCAATTCAATAATCCTCAATTCCCTACCCCTTATTCCTTTCCTGCAAAGGCTGTGCTACAACATCATTATCGGGTATTCCCTGAGCCTTGTCAACATCGTAACAAAAAAAATTAGGGCAAATAATTCAAATGATTTTAGACAAAAAAATGTTTTCTTCATAAAGAATGCATTAACGAAGAGTTGAAGAAAGACATATTTTAAGGGAGGATATCATCAGAGCCTACTATTACTACTGCAACTTCACTAAAAGGTTTAGGATAGAAAGGGTACCTGATCGAAGTACATATATATGAAATATGCAGACAACAAAGGTTCAAAGTTTTTTAAATGTTGAGGCATCATTTTACGTAAAATATATTTGGCAACAAATGAATTACTAGTTTGCTATTTAATACCTAAGAAGTCGAGGTAGTGTATGGAACCCATAAAAAAATATCAGGACCGTTACCCGATAATCTTTATTTACGAAATTCATAATATTCTGACACAATTTTCCCACATTTAGAAAAATCATCTTCTGCAACAACACAGCATGGTGTAATCAAAATGAATTTGGTGTCAAGAATTATTTTAAGGAGGGAGTCGTCAATTAACGGTTTTCCTACTTTAACATTTTAAAATTGAAATTATTATATCTTCCCATCACAATAAGCCAAAGCTCATGACTCGAAAACATTTAAATTAGCTTCGCCTAATGAACTTGAGCTCACGAGAAGATTTATATCCTCTCAAGTCACTTTATGGTGGTAAATTTACGACGATTCATTAAAGTTAGTTGACCTTGCCGGCAATAACTTGCTACCGTTGCTGATGATGATACCCTACCCACTGAATCTTCTTCTCTCGTTATAAGTAATACATATGAAGTGGTTAGATACGGTATTCAGTACTTTCTCACCTACTTCCAAGATTTACAATGGTTGCACCACTCCACTAGCATTAATTACTCTATGCGCGTCATTGTCTCAATTATGCTTGAGTTTTTATGATTTGTGTTGCATTTGCAGCATTAAAATAACACGAACGACACATAATATAAACGCAGATGCCATTTTTCATTTTGTTTATTTTGATGGTAACTTAAAGATTACTCCATACTATACGTACTATTAGGTCACATACATAAGTGTATGTATAGTTACATGCAAGCTAATTTTACGGATGTAATAATTATTATGCATCTACCTTACGCATTAACGTCACTTGAAGGTAAGTATACAACTGTCCTGATCCAGACCAGAGTGATCAAGGAAGAGAGATTGAAAATCTGGGCTAATGACATGAGTTGAGTAGTATACCTCCTTATCGGTCGTCCAACCCAAGATAATTACTGGTCCAATTTGTTCAATAGATTGAATATTGTATATAAGAGTGGTGTTTGGTGTACCGTTTTGTCACTATAATCAACCGTTCGGCTTTCATTCAACTTTATGGCGACCCACTTTTATTGAATTTGGAACGTATCAACATATAATATTATATCGGACCAAAAATCACATCATTAGCAATCTGCGTCGGAGTTAATGGCTGACTGGTTGGCTGCTCAGAAGCTCCAATTCTGCCGTTGCTTTTACTTTCGATTTTTATTTATGATCGAATAATATTAACGTTAATTTCTCTACTAGTGCTGGGCGGGTGAGAGTTGATCAAGCGTAGAAAGTTCACTCAATTAAGAATTCAATTTCTCCCTTTAAATGCCAATAAAAATTTAGATTTTTCGTGTGCATATCTGAATATGTAGTTCCAATTTGAATAATAATTCATTTGCGATATTTCGTCGTTATTATTCGTCCGTTTGAAATATATATGTAATTATGAGGTAAACACTCAGTAAGATTAGATAAAACGATTCTAATTGCCCTTGAGAAGGGAACAGTTTCCGTTTGAAAATAGTATAAATTTGTAATGATTAGCAATTAATAGCTGCTTTTAAAATTATCTGATTTTGATTAGGTTACATATGTAGATAAATTATAACCTGTTCATTTGTGATTTTATTTTATTATCCGGTAATTAGATTAGAATATTTTATGTTGGTCTCATATCCCTGAAAAGATGAGAGCATTAATTGGGAATTAACGTAAATTACGTATGAAATTACCTCTAAGTTTTGCATTAATAGATAATTAGACTTTCTCCGATTTGCAGGAAGTATTATTACAAATTATATGCATAAGATTCTTGTAAAAAATGTCGATAATTGAATTCACTTTAATTATCAATTTGTCTGTGGTTAGCGATGAAAATTTCTTAGAATTATGGAAAAGATTTTTCTTCTTCATGTATAGATTTTAATTTATTACCCATTAAAAAGGACCTCTAATACAGATATGCGAACAATACTATGGCTAGCTTTGTTCATTAAGGCTCATCGAGCTAAATTCTATATATGTATATGGGGTAAAATTCACGCAAACAAAACATTATGACGCTATAATTCGTATATAACTTATCAGCACATTGTTTATGCTATTGTGAATGCAGCAGAAACTGTTTGTGTAATGCAATTTTGCGATAGGCAGTATTTTAGAGATGAATGCGAATGCATACTCTGCAACGAATCAACAACACTAAGGTCAGAATTTAGTCCTATATCGTTCATTACAGGACTGTTGTAACCACCCTGTAGGAGGTTTGTAGTTGCCTTCACTACATCACCATCTATAAATATCTGTCTCAGGTGTACCCATGCCAATCAGCAAGTTGCAACAATTATTTCCACATCATCCAGCCATCTAATGCGGTACTTTCTATGTTTCCTGAAAATTTGCCTTTAAGACCAGTTTGGGTACCTACCCTGCAGCTATTCGTTCTTGAAACATGCCCAGTTCATCGAAGTGTGTTAGATTTAATGTAGTTGATAATTTTGAGAGCTTCAAGGATGGCTTATAGTTCATTGGATTTAACACTTAATAATCATGTATGTGTATGTTTACAGTTATGAATTATCCGCTACAGCTTATTCAAATTCCATAAAACTGGTTTGCTTAGTTTTTATTACGCTTTTGCATCTTGCAGATCCCAATATAAAGATTAGATTCATATTTTCATTTAAATTGATGTTAATTAAGTCATTCATTGAAGATTAGGCAACAGTGCCACAAGTGAGTGTAAAATCTCAGTTTAAAAAAGTGTAAATTTACTTTCGATTTAATATAAAAACACGTGTCTAGTGTAATTTTAAAGTTATTCAAAATTACATTTAGATATAAAATTTTCTACAAATACGTCATAATTTTATTTCTTGCATATGTATTAATAATTCACAAAATTCTCGGATGTAAGCAAACTATTCTATTTCTTGTAAGGCGCGAATCAAGCTATAGAATTAACTTCCAATTTAAATCAAAGAAATGTTTAATGCATCATTGGCCTATCGAGATTTTCCATCCTAAATTGATAACAGTTGGTCGCACATCTTTTGTACAGTGTGAGATCGACCGTTGTTTTGCAACAATAGAGGTGATTTTCGATTGACAAAAACAGAGGATTGTATGAAATAATAAGGTATCTTTTCCAAACATCCCTTTTAAAATATGCTTAACGATTGTTTAGTAAACAAGACCTAATATTTTTGCGCAAGGGGTTTAAGTTGTTTTAGAATATTAAACATGATACACACCTCCATAAAGGATTGTTTTTGAAGCTTTAGAGGTGTGATCTTAGAAATTTTAACTTACGATTTATAAAAAGGAATAAATAAAACACTTACCACAATTGGTGATGTTACCTGGAATACAAAAATAAAAATTTAGAATGTATTTATATCTTACAACATAAATTTTTTCTGTTTTTATTCATTTCGATAATTCAATTTACATAGGTTATAGAAATAATTAAAATTGCTATGCTCAAAGCTGTATATTTCGTTCTTTTAAATTGAAGGGGTTTTTTTTAAGGGTTGTGAGAGATAATAAAGTGCTATGTCAACTAAAAAGCCCATTGAACTAACCTCGTCATCATTTTAAATAAAACCAAACACCCTGAACAGGTTTAATATAGACCATGAAATAGTTCTCCATCAAACCACCAGACTGCAGCTGTGGTTTACTTAGCTATCGTCATATAAGTAAGATAGTCTGAAAAAGTCTCCAAGTTAAGATCAAGGACCAATGTCAAAGGTGCTTGCTCAATTGATAATGGCCATTAATGAGACAGATAAGAATCTGACATTCTTAGAGAAAACACATCGATACTTGGCCGATTAGGAGTATACTGAAACTCATCTGCTTTTTATTCCTACGAAATCCTTGATAGGTACTACGATATTCAGATTATTAGATCAATCCACATCCAGACCTAGCTTTAATAGCTGTTTGATCGTCAGATGAGATGAAAATGATCTTTTTGTATTTTATATTCTCATAGGCACAGATCAATTTAGAATAAATCTAAGCTTGAGAAACTATAGCATACCTTTCCATACCAAATGTCATTTAAAATGTAAGCCTACACATCCATCTTAAGTGCCAAACACAATTCTGACGTTTCGATCTGATTCGATCCAACCCATTTCGATCCAAACGGATGCATGAGCACATTTGTTCCGTTCGGTTTCAAATACTTGACTTTAAAATTTTGCCAGATTTTGTCTTTCATCCATAAAAACATTCTTTTTTTGTCATATAATACACGTCTTTTTTTATTTCCCCAACAAAAGCCTTTTCATGCATCTTTGAGTATAAAGAAATCTTTACAGATGGTTTTTCTAGGTTGTGTCATCAGTAAAAGTTGAAATTTGCTCAACTTCTCCGTTTCGATTCGATCCATTTCGATCCATTTCGGTGTAATGTGTCCAATTGCACGTATGTCTCATATAAGCAAATTTGACATTTGTACGAATCGGATCGAAACGGTGGAATTGTGTTTCGCTCTTTAGTTTTGAACCCATCTGTGTATAAAAGTAGTTTCCGTTGGGTATTGTCGGGAAATCATCTGCCACCATTATATTGGATGGAAGGAATGACGAGAGTCACACTCCTCGAGAGCCTCTGCTAAAACCTAGTATTAACCCTAAATATTTCACCTTATTAATAAAGACTATGGTTGTTCCTAAGTGATTGGTGACTGCTGGTCTATCTATTAGTCTTTTCCTTGTAAAAAAGTATTCAGACAGTCTTACCAGGACCATGTCGACATTATATCCGCGGTTTGCTAAAGTGGTTCATGAATCTCACTTCTAGACCTATTTGAGGATTGCAATCACTAATGTCTTTAGATAAGCGTAGCCTTTCGGAAAGAAGTTACCCATGTTGAGGTGCATCAGAACTTCGACCACTACAAGGCACCCAAGGATAGACTAGATTACGGAATACGATACAATTTTTATCAAATCTTATTAATCATATTATATATATTTTTTAAATTGTTATAAATTTACAATACGTATTCCGTATCTGGCTGCCTGCTCTTTGCGATGTAACTTCAGCACTCCAATTACTTTAGAACAACTCACAAAAAAGTACACGTAAATACTCAAAGTGATTAATTATGCTCATTACCGTTTAAAAGAAAACGAAAAAAGAAAAAAAAAATTTGGTCACGAATTCTTGGACTGGATCGGCACCGTAAAAGAATACTTTCTTTTCTTCCATCCTAATAATGAGGAATTCATATTTCATGATGAATATCATAGAAGAAAAAAAATTATTTAGACTTTCATAATGGGCCATTAACAATTTATGAGAGTATCACAAAAGTTTAAATTTAATCGCCTGACGGCGTGACGTCCCATTTCCGGACTCCCTCCCGCAATCAGTCAACCAGCCTTTCTCTGGCGCACATTAAATCAAAATTCAAATTATAAAAACGTTAAAACCTTCCTCTCAAGTAGCCTAATGACCAGATCAACGGGAGATAAGAAAACTAAAATCAACCAGAGATACATGTGTATACAAATTCGCCTTAATTTCACATCAAGTGGATATGCAGGTCAATTCTTTCACTAATTAAAATGTCTTTGTTTTACAAATTGGGAGAAAACAACCGGACAAAAGATTTTTAATCTAAATCATAGTCAAAGAAATGTTTTTTTTTTTTTGTTATTGTTGTTGTTAGTTCATATTGTGTTAGATGATCAGTTTAACTTTATGTGATACCGAAGGTCAAAATTTCAAGTAAAAGAAACTAATCAAAGAATTTCTAGATACTAACGTCATCGGATAGATGTATACTATACATATAATTTCTATATAGTATCAAGTTGAAGTGTGAAAACTTACAGACCGCAGAGCAAGCAACATCAGTAGCTCTATTTGGCACAGCCTTCTTTCTAGATTGAAGAAGACCCAGAGTAGAGTAGAGAGTCCGTAGGTTACTCGTGCATGCGATACCTAAACCTAGTGCTCCATGGAAGGCTGACGTGACGAGGGCAAACAATGGTAGTCTCGACCTGTAATATACCGAAGCAATAAAACAAAAAAAAAACCGTACAATGAAGAGTACATCGCACCTTTCTTACACCTATAGAAGAGGTATATGCTACAAATAGAAAATGTTCTATAGCCTAGCCAGAAAGGTATGAAATTATTTTATGTATATGCAAGCAACTTGGAATGTGCAATTCGAAGCACGACAATTTTGCAACATAAATAATACATAATGAGTTTTCATCTTTGCTATTTGTACTTACCTATATTAAAGCATAAATAACAGATTAAGAGGAATATAGAATACTACTGTGGAACACCATGGCAATCATGCCATCAACGAGGTTTCTTTGATACATCTGCATATAATAGCAGCAGAATAAAAAAATTATCCACGTGTCTTAACAAATGCGCATCTTTGTAAGTCATTTACAGATGTTAACAGAAAAATATGTATAGGTGGATACGTCGAAGCTTAATCTCGAGAAAATAATGCAAACAAATAAATACAATCACAAAATTTTCACTGAAGAAATCTTTCTGTTGCTTTACATCTCTGCGGTTTTATGGTTTGGTTGAAAGAACAAAGCTGCTCCTCAATTGAGGTGTAGAAATCCCGCAAATAATATTACTATAATAATTCTGCCGCAAATTGTGAATTCTTATCATGTTACCTAAATCTGTATTCACACCTTCTTGAACTACTCTCACGGTATTCAAGAGTTCTATCACAGTCTCCTCCAATACCGTAATAATCCAGTGATCCAATGAAATACGTATATACCTGTCAAATTATACCAAGGCAATTGCGGCTCTAATTCATTTTACCGGCTGAAATCACTTAATTAAAGATGCCTCATGCAAGCAAAAACACGCTAGCTTGTGTCAATCACTGAAGCTTCTTCTCACTGAAATTAGTTTAGCTTCTGTGATTTGTTGTTAATGTTATGCTCGAATACAAAGAAATAAAAATATTTTGCCTTATTAAAGTGAAGTTGTTGATGACTGACTCCTCAAGAACCGTTTGTTGTTAAAAAATTCTTGTATTCAAAAAAATTATGTGCTGCACGAAAATGACGATGATGACGATGATGATGATGATGATGATGATAATGATGAGACCATTATTAGTAAGCACCGGAACATTTCTTTAAGTGGAGGAGGTCATATATATTTGCTATATATGTAAAGATGTACAATGGATGGCCTTGATTTTGTTTAGAATTTAAAGGTTTGTTTTCGGCGCAAAACCAGGAAAGAACTCTTCAAAATTTGGGTTAACAGTTATACATCACAACACAGGTTAGTGGGATTGAGAGATTTTTCTCATTCAGGAAGAGCATAACAATGGAATAAAAAAAAAATGTGGTTTAGAATCAATTCAAATCTTGAATAAATTCTGTATTTTACTCAAGTTATGACGTCTATCTTTTCTTTTGGCTTAGCGCTTGTTGGGATAAATTGAACAATGGAATGAGAAATAATATGCGGCTCTTTTGGTATTCTACTTATATATAATGTGGCTGTGATTTTTTTTTTTAACATTTTTGTTAATCAGTTGAACAGTTAGAAAGCATTAACCTAATGCAAGAATTTTAAGATTAAATCGAAAAATAATTAATTCAAATCTGAACATTGGTGTAGAAGTTCTTTTTGACATTATTACCCCAATTCATGTATAATGTGGTTCATACAGTCTGTTATTATAATATTATATAGCTGTCAACTGCTTCATTGTTTAAGAGGAAGAAAAAAAAAATGATAAATTAACTTTGACTATTCAGTTCCAAATGTTGTAAGCTATAGCATGGCTTTTGAAATAGGACGCGGGACAAAATACGAAATTGGCATAGGATATGTTCAGAAGTGTTATTGTAGGAAAAACTAATATTATATTAATAATAATCCCCGCTGAAAATTTTACAAGAAGAACATTTACGAACATAATAGAATTTAAGCATATAAAAGAAATGCATAAAAGATTGACTATTGATCTCATAGGTCCTATGGATTCGAAGCCCATTATTGTCTTATCTTTACAGCTGATTGTTCATGCATTCTGACAATAACAAGTAATAAAACTAGACATGATCTAAGATCTACCCTAGATGAATGCCGGTATGCAATTTCGTGTGGTCACCTCTCTGTGCAAGTTTGATTTTTGAAGTGATTTTTCGCATATATTTCTAGAACAGTTCATCGGACAGTGCTCTCTACGTCGACGTGGTCTCAGGCAGTGCCCAAATATATAGTGAAACCCAAATTTTTGGATGGAAACCATACGAGGGAGTTGACCGATTGATCCCAATTTTGAACTTAAATTTACTTATTATTATTATTATTTTTTTTTTTTTTCAAATAGGCCGTGTGAAAAATTTGATCTTTCTAAGTAAACGCGTTCTTGAGTTATCGTAAGGACGGACAGTCGGACATGCAAAAATCAAAATAACTTTTAATATTATGCGTGTGGGTGTCTAATCCATTTTGCTCTATCAGAAATATTTCTGTGCGTTACAAACGGATTGATAAACTCCTCTACAAGTCCTACATCAGACCTAGAATGGAATACAATTCCCATATCTGGGCCGGGGCTGGTCGCACAGCCTTAGCTTCATTGGATATTGTCCAAAAGAGAGCCTGCAAGCTCATTGGCGATGTGGCAATTACTCGTCATATCGACTCGCTCGACCACCGTCGCAATGTTGGATGCCTTTCGCTCCTTTATCGCTATATGCATGGCCAATGTTCTGATGAAATATCTAGTCTGATCCCTTGTAGAATAGTTCCTGCACGCAATACTCGCGCTGCATCCCGCGCTCATCCTTTTACCCTTCAAATTACCTTCGGCCGTACACTAAAATTCCGTGATGCTTTCTTATCCCGAACTGTGCGAATGTGGAACAGTCTTTCCTCCGGCATACAACCTGCAAAAGTTTAAGGGCGACATACATCGGCACCTCCGCCGCTCTCCTTATATCCCATAATCCTTTCCCTATCTCCTTCCTGCCACGCTGTGCTCTTTGCATCATAGGGTATCCCCTGAGCTTGGCTTAATAATATAAAACCAAAAAAAAAAAAAAAGCCTATGATTTCATCTAGGATATAAAAATTGTCAATGTACCCTAGGCAGACGGACAAAATCAATGATCATTCGTTCGTAATTGAATTTTTCAAAAATCGCTTTACCTTTGAATTTGAATTTTAATTATTAAAAATGTGCTGTGAATTACATATAAAAATTTACCAGGAATTTCGTCTTAATTCACAAAATCTTGGGTAAGTTGATTTTTGAAAAAATCAATTACGAATGAATGATCATTGATTTTATCCGTCTGCCTAGGGCATTAAGTCATTGGCAAATTAGAGCATAAAATTTGTCCAAAAATATACGAATTTTTACATTTGCCCAAGAAAAATTATATTAAAGCAGTTTTAAGTAGATGTGGTTTGCCCAAGACATAAACTTTAAGTTTTAACCAGACTAATGCCAAACTGTCTAATTCTAATTTATTAAACTTGAAAAGCTTGGTCTAGTACACATTTTCACAGAAATTCTTTCCTTATCATCACAGGGAAAATAAAATAAAGAATTTTAATTTTTAATTTTTTAATTTCAATCCAAAATTCGATAAGTATGTATATCATACGAGTGCCTCATTAGTTGCGTTCTAAGATTTCCAATTCTACTAAGGATCACTTAATTTTTCTTTCCCAGTTAGAGAATACCCTGTTATGAAATTGAACAGGTACGGCAATAGTCAATGCAATAATATAGATGCCTAGATGGGTGTGGGTGGAGTGGTTAGAGATGCATAATATCTAAGCTATCATCTGACTTGATCGCGAGATTCCGTACTCAAGGGTTTCACTCTGCATTTGTGTGTGTGTGTTCGTATGCGTGGGACAGTGTAGCTCTCTAAGTCGACGCGTTCCCAAATATTGTAAAAAACGAAATTGTTTCCATTTTCGAACTCAAATTTCTCTTTTTTTTTTTTAAATAGGCCCGTGTACAAAATTTCAGCTCTCTACACACATCACAAAGTTTATCCATCCACGCTAAAGAAATCTTTCGTTACTCCTATCTTTAAATGCGGTGATCTTAAATCCACAACAAATTACAGACCTATATCCATCTCCAATAGTCTTGCTCTTGTGTTTGAAAAAATAATTTACGACCAACTTCTTCCCCAAACAATCTGCATTTTCAACTCTCAACAACATGGATTCCTTCCAGGTAAGTCCACTGTCACTAACTTAGCGATATATACTAACAAAATTGCCGTTGCACTTGATGAGGGGAAACAAGTTGATTCTATTCAAACTGATTTTTCTAAGGCTTTTGATAAAATCCATCACTCTCGTATATTATTAAAAATGTCTTGTTTAGGTTTTCATACAAATCTAATAGAATGGTTTGCATTATATCTCCCTGAACGACTTCAGATAGTAGTTTTAAATGGTTATCAGTCCACCCCGTTTGTACAAACGTCTGGTGTCCCGCAAGGTACCATTCTTGGTCCTTATATATTCCTCATCTACATTAATGACCTACCCCTCCAACTAAGAAGTGAATGTCTTTTATATGCAGACGATGCAAAAATTTTTAAAGTTATTGAGACAGAAGAGGACTGCATGTCTTTACAGAGAGATATTCTTGTTTTAGAGAACTGGAGCAAAGATAATTTTTTACCGTTGAATATATCCAAGTGTAAAACCCTAACTTTCTCTAGAAAAACAAATACCATACATTCCCATTACAAAATTGCTGATATCTGTCTTAACCGTGTTACTGAATTGAAAGACCTGGGTGTTATTTTCGACCAGAAACTATTATTTCAATCACACATCTACTGGATTACTTCCAAAGCTTTTAGATTACTTGGGTTCTTATTCCGAATTTGTAAATCTTTTAAATCTTCATCCTCTTTTATTACCCTTTACAATTCTTTAATAAGAAGTCACCTCGAATACGCGTGCACTATATGGAATCCTTTTTATGGTGTGTGTATATACAACAGATTGAATCTGTGCAGAGGAAATTTACTAGAATTCTACAATACAAAATGGAATGGATCTTATCTAAATTATTTTTCTCGACTTGACAAATTTGGTATCTCTACCCTCGAAAAGCGGCGTCTTTTCCTAGATGAAATCTTCTTGTTTAAGATAATACATAACCATATTCGTTACCCTGAATTATTAAGCAGCATTAATTTTGTTAATCCAACTAGAGTTACCCGTTCACCTTTAACTTTCCAGATCCCTACTGCCAGAACCAATCTGCGTTATAAATCTCCTACTTATTGGATTCAGAAAAATCATAATGACCTACTAAACGATGTTGACATCCTCAGTCTTACCCTCTACTCATTTAAAACTGTTATCAGAAATGAAATTGAGACTCCGCAATCAGAGTAACCATTATATAATAATAATTCAATACTAAGAATCATTGTATATTTCCCCTTTTGTTGATTCATCAAATTTACTTAAGCTTTCATTATTTAATTTTAATCTTTTTACCTTTAATTATTCCCTGTTATCTTGAATTTTTGATAGTAATTCATCTAATTTTCAATAGCTGTTAATAATAACTTTATATTGAATTCCATAATACTTATCTATATAGCATCTAGCTTTTTTAATTAAAATTTGTTATTGTTTTAAATCTTCATCTGCAACTCTTATGCATATCACTTTTGTATTTTCTAGTTATTAAGATCCCGGTAGCTTTTAATTGTGACCAGTCTGTAAGCTATCGCTGTAAATTTTTGAATAAACAAATAAATAAATAAATACCAAATTTTAGCTCCCTACGTCGATGTGTTCTCAGGCAGTGCCCAAATATATAGTTAAAAACGAAATTTTTGTATGGCAAGCCTACGAAGGAGGTGCCCGCCTGAACTTAAATTTACATTTTTTTTTAAAAACGCTGTTTACAAATGTTGAGCTCTCCACATCAACGTATAGTGAAAAACCAAAGTTATGTATGGCAACACCAAGAAGGGACTGCCGATTCCAATTTTTCTTTCCCTAAGAGCCTTATTCGGACTATTACGAACAATTAGAAAAAAGAATTAGCTCAATCGCTCCAGCGTTCTCAGGTGATGCGATTACAAACGAACAGGATTCCATTTTTATTATGTAGATATGAACTACTCAAAGGAGATACCTTTGGACGTTTCGCTCGTCTAGGCGAAAGTTGTTGTGGAGTGAGAATTTCTGAGGACACGGTTCAAAACGGCGCAAATTACGAATTCCATTCAATATTTCATCAGAGAAGCGTCAATGGAAGTAGATGTGAAAGGCTAAGATAATTATGAGCCGTACTGCAGACTATTCTTGGCTTATGTATCTAGGTCTTTCCAAAAAGTTGGTTGAACAATCATTGCTCCGCTGTAGGCTCATTTTTAGCTAAAATTTTCAAATCTAAATGGGATTTATATTCACGATTACTCCTGAAATCTCAATTCAACAGTTTAATCGTTGAACTATTTATTCAGTCAAAATACAAGAGAATATAATCCTGCTAGAGGATTATCTCGAATTTCGCTGGTGCTGTGCGGAGTTTCATCAGACAGCAACTTTTAAGACTTGCAACATTTTAGAACATGTGTTATTGAGCAAAGGCAGAATATTGCTATAGCAATGGCTGAAATGCTTAACTGCGTAAAAAAAAATTTCTTTCTTGAAAGTCTCTACCGAGAATAGTAGTTCTTCAATACTTTGTTTAAATTTCATACGGAATAAAAAAATATTCTAAATATTCTACATTCTTATGCAAATATGTATGTAAAACCAATTGGAATTGGAAAAGTTAATTTTGTCTAGCACATAAAATACAACCGTTGTAGATATTTTCACAGTTATAGTTAAAATAAAAAATTTCTTACAATACCGAACGTATCTATTCTCAGCACAAATTATTTTTCATGATAAATTTCGGAAAAATGTTTGAAAAACAAAATAAACGTATTTCGCATGCTCAAAAGGTAAAGAAATTTCATTGACCTGTGCAATTAACTCACAATTACGTTTGCGTTTCTCATAGCAGCAACATAAGAACTGGTGTAATCTGCAAAATTGCCACTAAAACAAATCCGTGTAAACCACAACTGGAAAAAAACAAGAAGCAGAAAAGATTAAGAATCAACTTCGATGACAACATGGTGTTACACGAGAGTATGTGTTACACAACCAGCCCAGCCACTAACCATTTGATCGTATGGGGTACCGCTGTTCCTCCTACCCACAGAAATGGATACGTTGACACGTTATCCAAACTGAACGGATTATTTCATGCATGATGCTTTTGTTGCATTCAAAAATGTTAAGTGCTTTGACTTTGATGATGGGAACTTGAAAACCATGTTCAACAAGCTCAAGGTGTTCGAGTTACCTTAACGGATACAAATTCTGTAATTTGCGTTCATTGCCATTGTTATGACAAAATATTTAAGTATAGCGGGAGAAAATATAGTAAATGTGATGAATAGAAGGTGTAGTAAGAAGGTATACATTACATAATATACTTGAAGAACATGCACCTCAATCTGACCAAGCAACCTAGTGCCTCCACATTGCTTCAGGTATTTGAATGGATGCTGATCAAATTTCAGAGATCCAAACGGGCCTGGTTGGGCCGGCGTGGCGAGCCGACGCGACTGCATTAAATGTAATTAGGAGACAATTTCAATTTTATCTTCCTACCGTATGAAATCTAACGGCTCTAATCTTTGAATTGCATTTGCAAGTTTATTCTATCTAGATCGCTCTATTAGACATGTCGAACGCCGCAGCCACATAGCGCGTCTAAGTTGACAACTTAATTCCGTCAGATACCTACTTTATATATATTAAACGCCGTTTCATGACGACCAGACCTGAATTCATCTGATTTTCTGGTTCTAATCCTGAAATCACTCGAGTAATTGTGAAAATTCGAAAACAGTTAGACTTGGATTTTTGTGTGGTGTTATACATGTATGTACGTACTACATAGTCAGCATCTTTAGATAAGTTCGACCAACATGAAACTATACGGTGTGAAGTCAAACATAACCGCAGGGAAAATTAAAAAACTAAATAAAAAAATAAAAATAAAAAAACGCTTTAAAAACTTGTCTGTAACCAATTAATGTAAAAAAAAAAAAGAGTTTAACGAAATCCCGTCGGCGATGATTAAGTTGTCAAGACGTTCTATAACTGATCCATGCTGTTGATTTGTCGTCATTGTCGAGCTTGTAAGTGCGGCCTTTCAATCTTACTGGTTGTGCTATAGCTGATTACCGTGGAAATACATATAGTATATAATGGTGATGGGTCAGGTCAGGTCAGAAGTTGATTTACTTTTGACCTATGTTGTTTTCATATCGTGTAGACAGTTTTGTAATTAATCGGCACACATGGATGAATTAACGGTCTGAATGTAAATTTTTATTCTTAGAGTAATACTGTTCACCTGTTACACCTTCGCTTATTTCACTTTCATATGCAGGAAACGTAAGTAAGGCTTAGGGATGCTAGCAGATTATGCAATTTCGTTACAGCGATTTCTATTTATTCAATTGGACTGCTGTGTTGTCAGATGATAAGTAAGGCGGACGAGATATTAAAATCTAATTGCAGATTATCATGATCATTACAACCTAATAGAAAATTTCAGACCACATTGCATAATTTACAAGATGAAAGAAGCTTAATTGAATAGAACTATCCCCAAAGTGATACAATGAGATAATGTTGTCAGCAATTTGCGAGGCAAATCTTGGCTTCCCCCAGTTTTCGTTTTTGTACACTGAGTACTTACAGTACCTACTACATGAGAAGATGACCTCAGGGCCTCGAAAAAAGTTATCCAAGTCAAACTATCTCATAAAATATTTGAGCGCAGAAACTTTTGTTTGAAAGACTTGATATCGAGTTATATTGAATTAATGTCTGATTACGATTTAAGATTGTCATTGCCAGCTCTGCAATACCAGGTAATATGACTTATGGTTTTCACAGTATACGCAAAAATCATAAATTTTTATATGGCAGCACCAAGAAGGAGTTGCCCGATTTAGCCCATTTTTGAAATTGTATTTATTATTTTTATAAAAACGCTATGTTCAATAAAGGATAATAGATTTCAATTTAATATATTTAGAAAATATACATTCTGTGATAATATAATTCTTTTCGACTCAGCACATCCTTGAAACATGAAGATGGCAGCATTCCACTCGATGCTAAATAGATTGTTGAATGTCCCATTGGAAAAGGAAAACTTGAAAACTGAACTACAACATTAAAAAAATAGCAATCAATAATGGATATAAATCAAAATTAGTCCATCATTTACTAAGGGTTAAACTAAGAAAAGGTGCTGTAAAATCTGTCTTTCCTGTTAATAGAGATGAAACTAAAATTGACAATAAGTGGAAAAAAATCCCATATATTAACAAATCGGTTGAGCTCTTGAGAAAACCCATGGCAAGATGCAATGTATCCCCAGCTTTCTTTATTAAAAATATTATAAAAAATTTAATTTTTAATAACAAAATAAGACTAAAATTAGACAAATTTGAAAGCAGTGGGATATATAAAATAATTTGTAGTGACTGTGATGCAATCTACATAGGTAAGAATAGAAGATCTTTTAATACCCGATTCATCTAGTCCGCTAACCCTGCTTCGTGCCTCTCAAAACATTTAAAAGAAACAGGACACAGTTGTTCTATAAATGACCTAGAAATTTTACATAAGTCAAATTCTAATCCGACGCTATGGACAAATATGAAATCCTAGAAATCAGAAAAACGAGGGACGATGGTTGTTTTTTAATTAATGACCAATTAGATTTTACTAATAGAAGTCCCCTGCTTAACCCTCAATTTATATGTAGCCTCTCTGTTTGATCATTTGTTTTCTCTCTGTAAATTAATTATTTTAGAATTGTTTGTATGTATGTTGGATAATGTCCTAGTCAGACGAAACCACTGACATATACAGGGTGTCCCACGTAACGTGTTCCCTGGGCATTTTTCTCGAAAATGTGCGGAGATATCGAAAAAGTCCTAATAATAAAAGTTACGCATCGTTAGTCAAGGTATCCTCTGGCATAGCCACAGTCCTTGAAAAAGGACTTGAGAAAGGCTATATTTAAAAAATGTCCTTTTCGTCCTCATTAAGGATACATTTAGATTGCATTTTTGAATTCCGCAAATAAAACTAAAACGAAAATGTTATATTGAAAATTCCAGTTTAACCCTTTATTATTGAGATATAAGACCTCAAATTGTACTCTATGCACCGTGTTCCTTTGCCATTTTTCTCGAAAATGCCACAGATATCATCGAAGTGCTAGTACCAAAAGTACCAAAAGCTACCCATCATAAGCCGGGCTAACTTTTGGTATGGTCAACATTTAAAAACAAAAGCCACACGAAAAAATGGTATCTTCGGTTTGGTCCTTTTCGTTCTTTCTGAGGATGTATTTTGGTTACATTGAAGAATTTTTAATAGGTATACCACTTTTTATCTAATTTGATTTGCAGTTATTCAATGTAGCCAAAATACTGAAATTGCTTACAATATTTGACATTATTATGGGATCACTTTTCTGTGTTTGTCTCTTTTTGGTTTAACTACTTTATTCCGTTGAACTTCAAATAATAAATTCTATACAAAATACACCATAGTCCAGTTTCAGTTCAGTGGTTTTCCAATAAATATACAGAATAGAAATAGATGGCAATACAATATTTGTAATCCTTTCTCTGTCCCCCAAACCTACTTTTAGGGACAGGCAGACACAGATTGCTTAATTTTATTTCTTTAAAAAATCAAGCTTAAGAAATATTGGATGTTGTAGGAGATAAACTTCCAAGAATAGAAATGATTTCGAATGCATCTGTAATTTGTTGAACTTTTAATATGAATATTAAAGCGAAAGTAAAACTTGAAATTAAGAAAATTGTCACACCCCTCCCAACAAAAGTTGACCCATATGAAATAGAAAATCAGGCAGTCCATGTTATATATGTCAGTGGACGAAACGCGTCGGCCTCTGTAAAAAATTTAAGCAGCATCTTAAAAAATGCCAAAAAAGTTTCAACGAAACTAGTATTTTTATACTGGGCCTGCAACCTTAGATGTTTAGACATTGCAACTTCCGAGAACTGCGGCAGCACGAAAAAGTTGCAAGCAATCGAGCTGCAGGCGCAACTTTTTGGGTTTCAGAAGTGTTTCTTTACACATTGCAATCCTCGAGTAGCGCAGCTTTTTGTACTGTGGTGCAGTAAAAGTTGCAATGTGTAAGGCGGCGGTCACACTGATGAAATATGCAGTATGCAACACCAGTATTAAAAATGTTTTAACTTTTTGGTGGTTTTTAAGGGACCGTAAGCACCTGTCAAAAAGGAGGTGTTGGATTTCTCCATTTTTCCTAACGAGTCTATGGATGATGAAAAATTCAAGGGTTTCTACAGAATGATCAAAAACGGTTTTCCACCACTTCCACAAATATTATATTGAAACTAATATCTTTAGGCATTTTAACAAAAACTGCGCAAAATTACGAAATAATCGACAAACAAAAAGATCGAATGACTTTTCTATTTAAATGACTTATCGCTTCAACCTCTTAGCACATACTGCACTAGTAAATATTACGTGTGTTCTTTTGTATCCGCAGAACAGGGCAGAACAAAAGATACACAAAAGGTCGCATCATATGTTTTCATAGAAGATTTATAAATGAGGCGAACAGTACAAATAGTTCGCTTCAATCGACAGAACAAATTGTTCTCTCCAGTATACGGGAGTTCTAGAACAAGGTATACACAAAAGAACACAGCTATTGCATGCAATGTCAATGTGCCCGCTTTTCAGCGTGTTAAAATAAAATGTCTTACACAACGCAATTTCAGTCGGAATGCAGTAAGTACTGCATACTGCCACAGATGGCACAAGAACCAGATATCGCATGGTATACTAGAGCAGAGTATACAAATTGTGAAATGGGTAGTGCATTCTGAAATGGATCATAACATAGTTTAGAGGGTGTCTAAAGCAAATGTTTTTATAATGACAGTTTTGTATAAATTTGATCGACTTCCTCAATATTTCAGATACGAAAAAATATGAATCACTCCGCGTATACATCATTTCAAATGTTGTGGTCCATTCCGGAATGGACCACCCAGCCATATAAATTTTGTATACATTTTTGATATTGCATGCGACATCTAGTTCTTGTGCCATCTATGATACTGCATACTTTATAATTCATCAGTGTGACCGCCACCTAATCGTACCTTAAAATAAATAACTGAAATGTAGTACAGTTTTACATTCTGACCATAATACCTTCCCTATTGTGTGCCGAATACGAAATTAAAAATCAGATGTGAAAAATGATTTGCTCTTACCCAATTAGTTAAATTTTTAACAAAAATAACACAGCGGAGCATGTGCTTTGTGAATATACAGGCTTTGTTCATCATATTCATTGATATTTAAGCAGAATAATCATAGTATCATTTCGGACGTTCAGAATTGCGATCCTCACGACTTCATAACAAAATAAAATTAGGGTCATTACACAAAAGATCTTACTATATATTATGTGAAGTCATAATGCTCAACCTAATCCTGAAAACAGTAATAATAACCATGTTAATAAATTTTAGACAATTTAGGTCAACTTTCACACCGTGGGCTTTTAGAAAAATTCTAAATCTTATGAAATTCGCCCTATGTTCGGGGAGAAAGAAATTAACAACCACACGCTTGCATACACTCCATACATATGTAGTTTGTATTTCTATTCACACAAGTATTCCATAACAAATGCCTCAAATGACGTAATAATTTTACAGCAGGAAGGGAATTTTAAAATGAATGAGAATCAGTCCCCTCGGCTCTTTCGTTTTCTTTTTCTATGAGTTATACACGAGATCTCGCGATCGTAATTAATTAAATCGAAAATGTTAAAAAAAAAAAACCGAGCCTCAGTAATTTATTGCAGATTATGGGTATAGTTTTTTCATAGAAATTTCAAAATATAATTATACAAATATCACTTTCTATTTCAACACCAATTTAATGATCCAGCAATTACTGAAAGTCATGTATGTTGGTATGTAGACTGGCATAACCCTTTCTTTACACACCCACTTAGTCTGATCGTTATATTCAACACTCTTTGCACAGTAAATATTACATCCTCCAGCAATTTCCTTGTATTATTTTATAGCTAGCAGTAGAGCTACCATTAAATGTTTCTTAATTCCCGGTCTTCTATTGAAACATAAATTTATTACGCCCAGAGTTAAATAAATTATTAATTGAAAGCCAGAGAAGCAGATTACCCGATAACTATACCTATATGAAGTTCCCGAACGAAGTAGACTATCCGCTATCAGCACAATCAAGCAATAGTTTGTTTCTATAATTTTTTTTTTGCATCCATCCAGAAATACTAAGTGGGCACTTTACATGTAATTTGCTAAGCAAAGTCAAATTGCATGTTGTACTTGCATGCTTATTCTAGACACAAAAGGGTTTCTGAAAAATTCCAGACGCGACGTCATACGGATTCGTTCATGTTATTCACAACTGTGGGAATTTATGCAAATCTCTAATCTCTTTTTGCAAGTGTTCTTCTGCCCCCTGAAGTTGTTATTACACATGAAACGAGTAGTCGTCAATGTAAGAAAGAACAATCAACAAGTTGAACATAGATCGAGACAAGATCATCTATACCTAGACCTACCTACCTACCTTTCTACCCTTTCCTTCGGCATAATGTTCTATTGGAAGATAATTATTGTCTTCATTGTTTATCCATTGAGGTTTACATGCCATGAATATGTTCCACTTCCACTGGGCTCATCAGAAGATGATATCAATTGCATTACATATCTTGTATATGTTGCATGTAAGTCTGGTAGTTGGGTAGTTGTACATGGATTCTAAGCAAGTTTATTGTATTAATGATCTCCTGACTATCGTAATTAGAGCGATTTGTTCTCCTTTCAAATGAAATTGAGCTCTTTTGCTTGATATGTGCAGTGTTGACGACTTATGAGACGACGATGCTCGACTTTTTGTGTACTCTTGAATTAACAAGGAATGACATAATGCCTTAAAGAGAAGATTCCGTGATAGAATCTAATTATCTAATTAAAAATAAATTTACTTCGGGTTAGATAGGATAATTTGCTCACTTAGTTATCCAAATGGAGGTATTTACTGGTTGGACTTTTTTTTTTTTTTAATGAATTTGGAAATTTTCGATAAACGGTTCTCATGAATTATACTAGGAAGTCGAAAAAATAGATACATATTTATTGCGGCCAAAGATTAACTAACTATTTTGGAACGTACAATAAATATGTAGGTGCAATTCCACGGGTTAGTTGGCGATTACCACATGTCGAGCGTTCTATTTGTATGTGGGTCAGTTTAGGTTATGTAAGAGGATTGCCGCTAGACGACTAGCCTGCATCACTTAGACCTCTAGTGGGTCCATTGTGACCCTAGGCCTCATGGGATACACTTTTAAGACGCCCCAGATCCATCCTGCTTCCCTTAGGAAATTCAGGATATCTCTAAGACTCTTTACCTAGTTCTATCCTGCTTCTCTCAGAAAACTCAGGATATACATATTTAAATTCTTTACTTTGCAGCTCATTAGACTTGAAAAGAAGTAGATACTCAATAGCCTACTTCTTTTATTCATCAAAGCGTTGCAATCGCAAAGCACGTGTTGGACGGATTCGATTTGCTCGAAGTCCTTACAGCTCCTGCAGAAATCGTTCGCCGCTATACCCATAGTCTTCTAGCATGCTTTCCTACAGCCCAGTGACCCGTAATGACCCCTGCTAGAATCCTGGTATTTGTTCTGCTGCCATTAAGCAGTTCCCTTTTCCTTTTCCTATCATATACAGGCCACAATTGCCTCGCAATAAGGTAGGTATCCCTACTGTTTCACCGGAGGCTTTGATAGGCGCCTTTGATGATTTCCTTTGTTATTGCTCCGATTGGGATCCTCACATAAGCTACCGCTGCGAAGCTATCCAATTCAGAGTCCTTTTTGGCCAACTCATCAACCATCAACCTGAGATATGCTTATGGCCAGAGATATCCAGCATAGGGTCACCTTGTGCCTTATAGTCAATTGCTCAAAGCTGGTCATGCATAACCGCACCAATTCTTACCAGCAAAGCATCCAGCGCCTTGATGGCTGTCTGGCTTTCAATATATATGCAGATGTGCCGTGAGGGCTCTCGGCACAATGTTGTCGCCTGATAAACCGCTGCGAACTCTGCCTCTGAATTTGTCAGGCAGTCTATAAGGCTCGTGCTACTGGAGGTCTCTGGAGTACACTCCAGCCCCTGTGCCCGCACTCGCCTTGGAATCATCCGTAAAAATAGATAGATCGGATGTTACGACCATCTCTTTCCCATCACAGTATTGACAAACCCACTAAAAGTCAAGATGGGTACTTGGTAGTATGTTTCTTCCCTATCTTCTGGAGTATATTGGTGTGCTCAAAACCCATCTTCATCCACCAACCCCCGACCTCAGCCTGACAGCATTAATTGACGTCTGCAATAGATGTCCAGCGGCAGTAAGTCAAGCATGACCTCGTGCCGCCGTGGCTGTGGTGCGCACACATCCAGTTATTCCCATAAAGGCGGTCCTGTGGATTTTTGACAGCACCAAATATTCTCTTGCACGTGTAAAAGGCCACACTGGACTTCTTTATGCGTTCTTCTAGATTAAATTTCCAGCTTAGCTTGGAGTCCAGGATGATTCCCAGATACTTTGCTTCGCTGGAGAGAGTAAGATCCTCTCCACCCAGCATTGGAAGTCTGAAACTTTGCACCCGCTTCCTTCTTTTAAAATGAACCAGCTTCATCTTCGAGAGGTTTACCCTCAATCTACTATTATTGGCCCAGTTATCCAGCTTAAGCTATTTTTATGTAACTATCTGATTGTAAAAATCTCTGAATTACTTTCAAGTAAAAGTAGAGAGTTTTGTTTATATTTAACTACCAAACTACCAAAAAGAAAATATACAACTGACATCGTAAAAAAACATGAAGCATATTTTGGCAAACAATTTGGCCAACAAGACTAAACTTTTGCGCGCCGTATAGAGTTTTCAAGACTTCTATGGAATCATTTTGGTGTATTAAATAAAAGGAGGCCGGAAAGGATTTGACTTTGGACTGTCGATGACATGGAGTGAACGAAATAAAATATATTTAAAATTTTTTTAAATAAATTGCACTAAAAAGTAAAAAATATTTTTTCTTTCGCAGTGATATACACAAGAAAAGTTTGGGTATGAGTTTCCTTTAGACAATTGTGAATATAGATGGATTATGGATGTTCCAACTTTTCTTATGCATATATCACTGAGATATTTTTTTTTTTACTTTTTTTTGTATTATTTTCTACTTTTTAGTCATAACTATAAATAATTAAGAAATTTTTAAATTGATTTTTCTTCTACTTCTTCTGTAAGTCCATCCACGTTTACTACCCTAAAGCTCTTCTCAAAATTTCACACTTTCGTCACTAGGTTATGGACTGTAGATAAAAGTTATTTAATAAATCACCTCAATAAGCATACCATGTCAGGATAGACTATCCTGCGATTTTATTCAATCAATGGCACTTACAGTCTCAATATTTCCTGAGCAGACTGCTGTTACAGGATATTATTCAAAAAATTCATCCTGGAGAGTCTTTCGTCTGCGTGGAAATTCACTATACCAGTTAAACATGTCAAATAAACAAATCTGATATCATATTTGAAATCAGGAGCATACATTTAATGTTCCTCTGTTATTATACCCTAGATGAAATCTAAAGGGTATACTAAGTTTGTCATTCCCTTTGCAACACTTCGAAATAATGATGGTAGAGCAAAATGCATTGCACACCCACGCATAATATTAAAAGTTATTTTGATTTTTGCATGTCCGTCCGTCTGTCCGCACGATAACTCGATAACGCGTATACTTAGAGAGCTGAAATTTTGTACACGGACTTAAAAAAAAAAGAGTAAAATTAAGTTCGAAAATGAGACAAATTGGGCAACTCCTTCGTGGGGTTGCCATACAAAACTTTCGTTTTCCACTATATATTTGGACACTGCATGAGAACTCATCGATATAGAGAACTGAAATTTGGTCATGGTGTTTTCATTATACTAGCAAATAAAATTTCAAAAATGGACTAAATCAGGCAACTCCTTCTTGGTGTTGCCATATAAAAATTTCGGTTTTTTACGTATACTGTGAAAACGATCAGTCCAAGACATTTTTATTGTACTAAAACCTTCTTCAGAATACGACATTCTATAAAATTGGTTATAATCAGTTCTGTCAAACTTGTACAGAAGGGTGACAGTACGAAATTTCATACGGGCATTCATCTAGGGTATCACCTTTTTTATTTGTTTTTTAAAAAACTCAGGTTTAAGTTATTTCATGCAATTGCAGGAATCTGATTAGAAGAGAATTTTAATCCTACCGCGTATATGATTGTTAATTTTTATAGAATTTTTGAAGCACTTCAGGTAACAGGATGAGGTGAAACGGAAATATAAAATTTCATAAGTTCATAAATATAGGGCAAAGAATTATGCTTCAACCTGTCCCATTGTCGGTCTTCTCAACCTAACCGGATGAATATCTTTAATAAAACAAAGGAAGAAGAATAAAGTAAGCACGAGCGCTTCATCAAAATATAGTGGAAGACCAAAAAGAAGAGTTCATAGTCCCACGACGTTGAAGGAATTAAAGTGCGAATACATATATATAATAAAATTTTAACGGTTGGTGGTCGGATGTGTTTGCGGTTTCGTGTGTATCATGTCGGCGGTATCAGTCAACTTCTATAGATTTTACTTGAGCGTGACTTGAATTCTGAATGAAAAATGTCTGGATTATATTCGGTTACATCATCATCATCAGTGAGGAGTGAAGAAGACTATATAAACAACTAATTCTAGTGGTTCGTTGACTAGATGGACGTGTGTTTGTGGACATCATAATATCATATTGTCAGAAAGTTGTAATTCCCATATTCTTAGACACGTTCCGTTAATATGTGACGACATTTTTTTTTATATAAAGTAGGTACCTAAGACAATGTTGTTTTATGTAATGAGTATCTTTAGGCACGAACATCTTAAATTTTATCAAAGGAATTTCAAGACACGAAAGGCTGTTATTAGTAGTAATAAAGACAAATTTTTGTACATTTTTCAGTTATATGTACTTGTGAAATTGGAAGATCAATGTACTAAAAATGGGTGGATAACTTTTGTACGTAGACCCAGAGACCCAGGTATTTTATAAGAATTAAGGCCTGCAAAAGTAAAATATTAAGTGAATAACCCAGATAACAAGATGGAACATATTCTAAAGAGATACTTTTTGGACACAGATGATTGGCTCCAAATCGGTAAAAGTATTCCACTGGATATGAATAGAAGATATTTTTAACATGCATTTCAGATAATTGAATTTCCGTTCCTGCCTCGGTACAACAACGTTCGAGTTTGTGTACCGTCGGACATAGAAATGATACGTTTTCCATACATTATTTTATGTCGAATTTTCGTTTCGAAACGGAATCTCGGTTAGTGTTCTCAGTCATTCAAGTGGTATTTTCTAGTGAGTAATTTTGGTAGTTAGTTTATGCTTTTTTCAATTTTATATTAATTTGAAAACGTTCCGAATATTGGTTTCATTCATATCTATTTAATATCGTTTTGAATACATTTTGAATATGTTTCCGTGGATGTTCATTTATATCAATCTTATATCCTTTAGAATACGTTCTAAATATATTTTTTCGGATACGCACCGATTATCACAGGATCATTTTTAGCCGACATCCGAAGACTTCGCTCGGTAGGGCGAACATGAGTTTTATAAAAAGCATATGGAAAGAATATGATTTATGATATCAATACGTGTAGTCAGAGAACATGTTCTCATATCCTGTGGAGCATATCGAGTAGATGATCAGAACATATTCTGTGGTATCTGGGTGGGAAATACCCTTAATTAATCTAAACAAAACGCTAACCAGAATAAACGAGGTAAAAATATATTATGAAGTAACATGATGAATTTACGAAAGGTTTTCTTTTTTCCAAAATTCGATCTATTTTTTGACATAATAAATTTTATCTAATGGTTTTTCAACAAATTTGATAAATAGGTCACAGGAAATTCAGGGAATTTTACTCACGAATTAACACAGAGGATGAGACGTGTGTTTATCATTAATTAAAAAAAAAAAAGTTATTCAATCCAAGTAATGGTTACTTGGCGCAAAGAACCACCTAACACTTTAATGGAAACCAGGACACTCGAGAATTGATGGGAATGATAAGGCAGGCATACTGGCCAAAAAAAGGAGCATCCATACCCCTTATAGGACTGGAACGATTTTGCGATATTTCATACAACACCATGAAGATTACCTTCCAAAACTGGATCCAAAACCAAATGGACGAACGATGAACTTCAATAATATAGCCAGACAATCCAAAATATTCATTAAAAGACCTTCGGCAAAGAAAAGCCAGGCACTGCAAACAAAACAGACACATGCTTCGGATAGGTATGTAAATTGTGTCTCGAAGAGAATAATACATCGGAACACGTCTTATGGGAATGCGGGGCCATTGCACAATGTACGAGTACATTCCAGGCTTTTGGCTCATACTTCTTAAAGCCTGCCGATTTTAGAGTAAACAAACCTCATTCAAAAAAATACTCCTCTTCCTAGGAAGAGTGGGATTATTGGATGAGTTGTAAACAAAACGGTGTACAATAAGCCAATGCAAATACAGTGCAGTGCAAAGGGCAATCGCTCTGCTTAATGGTTACTTACTAAGAGGAACTAAAAAAAAAAATTCAGAGCTGAAGGATGAATCGGCAAAGCAATGGCAACTGATTTTTGGAATAGGAAGAAGACAATAACGACTATGAAAAAAAAACAAGTTCGAGGAATTTTGAAATAATTTTTAATTCACCCACGCGATATGTAGTCTTATGCGATTTTTTTAAAAAACTTTTTAAAAAGGTACCCAATGGAATTGCTTAACTAAATCAGGAACGGTATTCTGACATTGTTCGTGAAAAAATGGTAACATTGCATACAAAAGTGTGTTGATGTATAAAAAGTAGGTAAAAAAACATAGAATTTTAAGTTACCGATATGTGCTTTAATTAGTTAGCCTTCAAACTTTTTGATTCAGCTTTGTAGGTATAAACTGATGAAACAATTTCTATCTTTCTACAAGTAAGAATTAGGGGGAGTTCGTTTGCATTATAAATAAGTAATAAAGAGCGGCCTTGTTTTCTTTGTTCCATTAGCTGATTTACTATTAAAAGCGCCTTTGCAACTCTATTTCTATTTTTTTTTTTTTTTTGTTATATATGAATATGTTCTTTGGTAAGGGAAATCATCAATTTTGAAGTCAACGATTTTTTTTGCTATTCTTAAGCAATTGAATTCGTGATCAAAAAAATTACAGTAAAAGAAGAAAAAATTTAAACATATTTTTTTTTCAAAATGACATTTCTATTTTTATTATATTTTTTATATAAAGTCTGCCTCTTACTCCTGAAGATATAAACAGAAAACACAAAATGCAAAAAGAGATACTTTGGGCATAAATGAGTTAGGTCCTAAGTCTCAAAATTTGTAATAAAAACAAAATTCTCTGTGTACATATACAAAATGATGTTGAAAATTATAGACTTCATTCTATTATATCTGTATTATTTTCAATCCGAGTTCAGTTTCTTTTGTAAATATTTTTCATGCAGTTATGCAAAAAGATCTGTAGAAAATATGTATACAGATATTATTGGCCGGAAGTCAGAATAGATGGCACACAAGGGAATTGTAAATTAATTTAGTATTAGTTTCATCTCATAGACATACATATGTATATATACAAAGATGCAGTAAATCATGAAACGGTTATTGAATCTTACTTCAATTCTTCACTGAATTAGCTACGAATATTGCCTATGCCTACTATCAGATGAAATTGCACGTACATAGGTATGTTTGTAAGTAGTTCCTTTCGATTACACCACAGTTTTTCAAGTAAATTATACAATTGCACTGTAAAATTATAGATTTAATCTACTCATCTAGCCGTAGCCTTTCTGATTATCGGTTCAAGCTAATGTTATGTGTGGTGAAGAAAAAAAAACTTACTTTCAGGACCAAATTAAAACTATCGTTCACATGTGAGTTTTATTTAATAAAAAATCATAAATGTAGACTCAATTTAATGTAAAAAGATTTAGGTTTTTCTAGATTTTGACTATACATTTATGACAGCCATGATGCTGCTGATGGTGGTGATTAAATATAATCTAGATCTAAACTATTTCACACGGTTTGGTGAAATTTCAACATACCAAAATATCATTTATTTATTTCTTAATCTCATTTGATTGCCGTAAGCTCAGCTTAAGATAAAAATTAACATGTTTATATACATAGTTTATGTGTCAAATTTATGCATTCTTAATAAATTACCTTACGGCTTACGGAATCATACTTAATTATTTTCTATGTACCGAAATAATCCGTGTAAGTACATATGTACATCTATGTATATTCCTTTTCTGCACATTGTGTATACTTAACTTACACAATCGTTTGCTCCTAATTCCCTCATAAATTTATCTATCTATGTACAAGATTTCTACTAATGCAAGAACCATGTTCAACAATATTCAACAAAGAATAAGAAGAAGAATACGAAAAATCTTCTACGTCGGATTATACGAAGAATACCGTTGAAACTGATTATATGAGAACAGTCATTATACAAGATATTTGCCCTTCTCAAATTTATTACAAATATAATAAAATTTGCCAACCTGTTGTTGGGGTAACGCGTAGACGGATCAATCGGTATTACACATAGATCTTTGTGGATGCTGTGCTAAAAGTGCTACACAGAGAGTGACGTTTAATTCTTTATCATTGTAAAGTATCCATCAATATTGCGCTTCTATATGAATCATTAGAGGCTAATTCAGATCCCCAGTTGGCTTTTGTGATCATCAATCATATTGCAATGTGTTGATCGTGAGTGATCAGTTACGCTAGCTACATATATATGGTATGCAGTGAAATGATGGCCTACTTGGTATTACTATATCGATGGAGGCTCCTTAAGGCCATCATTAATTTGGTAGATAGAAACTACAAGTTATGATGATTACTCAATGAAGGAAATCAATTTCGCTGATGTGATATTATTTGACTGAGATCTCTGGGAATTCACTGATTATTTTACACGAAGAATACCTCTCAAGAAAGATCTAATAAGAGTTGAGAATTATGGGTTTCAAAGTAGGTCTTTGATAGACGATCTACTTAACACAAAGTTTTTACTTTATGTATAAGCATGAGTATATGCACGTGCTAGAAAACAGTCATAATGTAGATAGATGGATATGAGCGGAAATGTGAATTATGTAATTTGTTTAATTATATGCTCTGATAGAGAAGTGCAATCTAAAGATATAAATCTTTTAAAATAAATCTATTGAATTGGGATATGCCCCAGAAAATGTTTTAATAGGATTTTTTTTTCTTCTTTCACTTATATTGTCTACATGCATACTACATACATACATCAAAGATTGGTCTCAAATTATTATCATTGACATAAATTGCTGTTTTATAATGAAGTTATTCAAAAGAAATATGTAATACAGAGTTTGGTTATCGATTGATGTTCTTGATTTTGTTTTGAAGAAAGAAAACAAAATTCTTTAAACTAAACTATTTTTAGTAATAAATTAACAGTAGAAAAAAGTTTATGTACTCAACGGATTCTGTGTGTGTTACTGTGTTAAATAGTTTCTAGAATATATTGAAATAGCTTTTAGTCAGGTCAGTAGGGACTAAATAATACCTTTGCTCTACACATAGTTATAATAGGTCAAATTAAAGAGGAGAGTCCAAAGTTTACAGTTTTTATAAAAAAAAAATTAGGTTAAGCGTCTTTTTGTAAAAAAAAAAAACAAAGAAAAAAAGACGACAAAGTCAATAAACAGGTAGGAACATCCGAAATTCTTAATTTAGACCGACAAACTCCTGAAGGGAGAGGAGTAAGGGACTGATCGAGCAGTCGTTCGATAGGCCATGAAGTTCTGCATACAATCAGTTTTGTAAGTGACCGTACGTACAGCTTGTACATTTTAAGAAACAGGATATTTTGTGAAAGACTAGCAAATTTTATTAATCACTCTGTAACTCCGAAACAGTTGAGTTGCCCCCCAGCACCCTCTTGCCATATACTTTTTTGTTTGACTAGGTGATTACTATCACCTCCTGTCCTATGGATCATAATGGACGAAACGCCCTGTATAACTATACATATATATAACACCCTATGGAACTATACGCATAAGTTTTTTTGGAAGAATATTCACGTTTCCGCCGCTGTAACTCGTTACACATCAGACTTACAAAAAAGTGCTTATACAAAAAATCAGGGATGTAAAGGACTCAAATTTTGACTCAACTCATCGCTCAACGAAAGCAATGAGTCCGCTCAACAGTGAGCGGTGGTTCATCTCTCACTGCTTGAGTGGACTTGAGCGGACTCAAATAATGTTTTGAATAACGGAGAATCTGATTTAATTAAAATTGAAACTGAAATTTAAATCAAATAAGAAAAGCTCACAAAAAAGTCGTTCATTATATATAGTTCATTATTATTAGATTTAGCTCTTGTTAATTTTCTTAGCCAACATTTCTCTTGCTCTCAATATAATGCACAAATTCAACAACTTGTAAAACCTGTAGGTAAAGAAAATACCATACTTGAAAATGTTAACTTAATTCAAGGAAATTGTAGTTAGATTTTTCCATAGAATCAGCGTCCTACTTTATATTTTTTCCATTGATATGTAACATCACTTGCATTTCAAAGTTTTCTTCATTTAGACGACATGTATTAGGAGTTAACGTTAGTTTTCCCATGCTAAATAATCTCTCTAGCGAAGCACTACTAGGCAGTGCTGTGTTGTATTCGGTAAAAAACACTTTTTATCACCGAAAAAAGTTTCTTTTCAAATACGCTCTGAGTCCCAAAATAGCGTAGCATAGAAGAAATGTTGACTAAGAAAATTAGCAAAAGCTAAATTAATATAATATAATGAACGACTTTTTGTGAGCTTTTCTTATTTGATTGAAATTTCAGTTTCAATTTTAATTAAATCAGACTCTCCGTTAGTTAAAACATGATTTGAGTCCGCTCAAATTTCGAGCGATAAACCACCGCTCAAGTTTTGAGCGGACTTAATGATTTAAAACCCTAGAAAAATATGTAGGGAATTAGCCTTCTTCAAATTTGTATTAGGCATTTTTGTCGTCATATCAACCGTTGAGGAATTATTTAAAAAAAAACCACCCGGGATGGAAACTTGAATTTTTAATGCGGGCTCGGAACTAAATAACATATAAAAATCACAACTACCCCACCTTTTATAGAGCATTACGGAATTCCTGCGGTTATTAGTTTTCTCTTGCGATTCGGGCGCCAGCTATTATCAAATACACTGTCTTATCAGACATTCTCTGTATACCTTATCAGTCGACTATCCCCTATAGATCACAGCCCACCTACCCGTTGACTGAATATTTATTTAACGGCCTTCGTACTTGATGGGTTTTTTCTATTTTAATAAAACTTTATATTGCTGTCATTTGTATAAATTATGTCTTCTATAATATTTAAAAAATTCGCAGATTTGATAATATTTAGCCTTATGACCAAAAGAGTGTAAGTGAGTAAATCAAATTAGCTTGCATTCATTGAATTCTAAGCGTTTAAGTCGCTGATTAATAAAAAAAAATCAATAAAATATATCGAGATTAGACTTTAAAGCTTGTCAGAAAACCAACAGAGATTATCACACAATATTCTTCTATCTATTTAAACAATAAGAACCAGCTGTACACCCTCGATTACTGTTTGCTTAAATGAAAAAAAGAAATATCTCAATTCTAAGTACAAGTTTATATGCAGGACATGACTCTGGGACCATGTTTATATGTGATAAAACTAAATTCAGGATACAGTCCGGCATATAAAAGAAGAGATTTAATAAAGACATAAAAAATTTGAAACTTTCATAGAACCGTCTCATAATATTACTATAATAATAATTGTTGCTAAATACTTTTCTTACTTTCACAGAAATCCGAATGTTATCCGGTGAACCAAATTACAAATCTGTTCAGTTAACATGGGAACTTGAAGCGATACCAGCAAATAATAGCAGCCATGAAAAAATAGAAACTCCTAAAAATTTTGCAATATTTTACTGTGAACTACAAAATTTTGGACCACATCGATGTCGATCGAAGCTTATTGAGAAAAATTCTATCAAAGCAAATGAAGAGTAATCAAACAACTTGGACCACAATTTTAATTCAATTAATCCTGATTTTCATTTAAATTCCAGTTCAATCAAGCAATATTCAACCACAATCGATAATTTAAGAATGGCAACGAAATATAGTTTCCATATAAAATCAATGTCGAAAAAAAAATTACAAAAAATCACTGGTAGATCAGATAACCGAGACAATGAAGTTCAACCAGATTCGATGTTTAACGGTCAAACTATTGTCATCCCTACTAAAGGATGTAAGGATTTAAAGAAATAATTTTAAATATAATATTATTTCCAGATTTTTTTTTTTACATTTTTTATTAGTTTCTGCTCAAGCAACTAAATGTCTTCCTCATGCGTCTGAAATTGAAGTTGAGACAGGACCATATTTTGGAGGAAAAATTGTTGTAGATGGTGGAAATTGTGGAATCAAAGGAAATCCAAAAGATTCTATAAATAAATATATCATGAGAATTGATCATGCTAAATGTGGAAGTATTGTACGGCCAGAAACTAATACAGTTGAAACTTTTATAACAGTCCAAGAAAATTTGGGAATTTTCACACATAGCACACGAAGGTATTTTTTAGTGAATTTTTAATGGATTTAATTTTAATTAGGGAGTTTTTTTTATTTTATTTTTAGGTTTGTAGTTGTGTGTACATTTCAGTCTGGAATGCAAACAGTTAGGGCTAGTTTTACAGTACCTGGAAAAGGTGGAGCATCAATTGTTCCCAATGATGATTTAGAATCTGATCGAAATGGAAGAGAACGACAATTTCGTATGGTAGATAAAAGTGCTTTGATTCTTAAAGAAACTTCAAGTGATGAAGAAAATGATAAAGATGTCCAAAATTCTGTTAGTACAATAGAAGATATTAAAATTCCAGAAACAAATGAAAACACAACAGATGGAATTTCAAACGAAAATTTAGTTGCAGAGCCGAATGTTGATAGATCATCTAAATATGCTAAATATTCTATGCTAATTGATGGATCTTATGAATTAGATGAAATTATAGAGCCAAACGGTGGTAAGATTTTGATGCAGCTTTTTTTTGTCTCTCGAAATTTTCTATTAATTTTATCTTTTCTAAAACAGCTAATAGTAAATCTAGTTACACTGGATTAGTGATAGCAGCTTCATTGTCTCTTATAATGATAGGAGCTTGCACATACATTATTCAACGTGAAATCAGACGATTCAAAGCAAATAGGCTACCAAAACGACAAATTATAAGAAATCCATAAATTAGGACAATAATTATGTATTAAATCCTAATTTCTCGTCGGTAAAATCTATGCTTTTTTGTCTTGTCGAATTATGATGAAGCAAGTGCGCAAGTGAAATATTATATTTAAGACTGATTCACTGAAATAATTAGCTCATTTCGACTTAAGACGACTGAACATAGTAAAAAAAAACGAAAAGAAGACATAAAAATATGTACCTTCTCCTGGCATTAGACTGCACAGTTTTAGATTTAGATTTGAATTCTAGTTAGATAATTTTATGTAAATGTGTCAAAAATTGTGAAGAATTTAATAATAGTAATTTGTAAAAACATTGATGAAAAGTGTTTTACTCACTTGGGTTTGAAATGTTGGGTGTTATTCTCCTAGTTGATTGATGGTGTGTGGGTGTGTTCTTCTTAATTATTATAATTGTAATTTATTTTGAGTTTATTTCACATGTTTTCTTCACTTATTGAATTTATTGTGTAGTATTGTGTGTATTAAAAAATTATCATTTAAAATAAAAACTCAAATTATAACATTATCAGGATTTTAGTGGTGATATAGCAGGCACGATAAAATTAGCATTTAAAAATATATATATATATATTTATTAAAAATTATCAACTTAATTCTGTAATTGTAACTTTTTTCAAGTTTTCATAATCTTTTATGCCAACAATTTTTATCTCTTTCTTTAATACTTGTTCTGGGAATAAAAATGTCTTGCATTTCTCACTTAAAGCTTTTAAACCGTTTGTTGCATGTACTCTGGTAACATTATCTCTATCATGTTCAACAATTAAGGTTAAAAGTCGATAAATTGGTAGTAGGTAATCTTGGTAGTCAACTATATTATCCATTCCCCATAGTAATTGACTTAAAACCATTACAGCACTTCGTTTTGCTGGTAGATAACATTCAGTTTGTAGGATTGCATCAATTATTGAAAGAAGCTGAAAAATTAATAGATTAAGGTTTTAATTGTTAATAAACATTAAGAATATAATTATATGATTACCTCTTGGAAGAAATTGTGAACTTGATATGAAAGTATACGACAAAGTGTCGCTAAATTAGAAAAACTAGAAGCACGAAATTCATTGATTTTACTTTTGCATCCGTATAGAAAACAATTTAGTAGAACATCCTTGTATTTATATGATAAAGGACCTGAAAAATAAGATTTTTTTTTATTAATGATAAAAACCTTATGAATATACATAGTATCGATCGTATCGAATGTATAAATTAATAAGAACATGTATAATAATTGTAAACAACGTTTTGTCTTCGATTTAATTCTGACCAAAACATCAGAATTAAGATAAAATTCGCAGATATTCAGATTTTAAGGCATTTTCGATCAGAAAAATCTTTTAGCCTGCATAACTTTGTATTGACAGCATCAATAATATTTTAGATGTGCGAAGGCATTAACGGTAATTTCGACAAGGACGTTATATATAATTTGTACTAAGCTCAAAATGAAATTTTCCCCCTGAGAGAATTATCTGCATTTAACTCTATTTTGAACAGTATTTCACATATTTCGGTAATTGGACATACGATTCTGATTATCCACACATGACCTGAAACATGTGTTATTTTCTTGAGTGAGCGTAACCATGAATCTAGCCTAGCATTCTGCTTATCTAAGTTTTCATTCCTCTTAGTACGTAGAAGCTCTAAATTACAACTTTATTTATTTAACAGACTTTTATCTTTTTTGTTTTTGAGAGATCGAATCAGTTGTTATTGCTTTCCAACTATAAAAAATTTTGTTCTCTTGGCACAAAAGAGTTTATCAACACGTTATGTACTAGGTGGATTGAGTTGTACACACGAACTGTACCGTAAAATAATTCCTGGAATAATACAGAATAAAATAAGAACTGAGTTTAGTAACGAAAATCAACTTCCTGTTAAATTAAGTGTAATTATAGACGGAGGACAAATTTTTCAACAAACATGGTTAGGAGATTGAAAACGATAAGCCTTCAGTGAGTAATTCTATTAGAAGGAAGCAGTTTATTTCCCAGCATATGAGACAAATGAGTCTACCTTTAATTAAAGATTATATATTTCTTGGACCTAACATGTGCGAGATTAGAGTATGCATTATTTTCCAACACTTCAAAATTTTATTTAAAACAAAATGTTAGCTGCTTTTTTAAAAGAGGCTAGAAAGGTCGAATATTATTTATTATTATTATTTCGCGTGAGAATATTAAATACTTCTATAAACACATAAAAATACTACTTACCTAAATCTTCGGTGATTTTAAGAATAGCCTCTCCAAGTTTAAGTCTGAACTCCAAGCTCTCGTCTTCATTTAAATACTCAGCAGAAAGTGTATCTAGAACTTCAGCTTCCAATATACCGACCAAACAGACTAAAAGTCTCACACAATTAAGATATGTGTATGATTCGTCATCCCGTAAAGCATGTAAAGCAATAGCTAAAATTGCATTTCTATTCGAAAATGTTTCCTCATCTTTGTCCTTTAATAATTTTAATAATTGTTGTATTCCATAAACACGCAAATGTGGTTGCGATTCTTCTATCAGGGACCTAGCAAAATTATATTGTGACTGATTACATTGATCACTATTGACTGTTGTCCCATTTTCTATGAGATTAATTAAAATTTTAACTTGATGTATCGTGGCGACATTTTTAACTCGTTTCAAAAAACATTTTAAGGTACCACAAAATTCTTTAAATTTTTCCATATCTTTTGAGTTCTCCAGACATTCTTGAAATATTGCTAAAACCATGGATAATATGTGATCGGATTCATCATTGTATGAAGGTTTTGTTATTCTTTTCTGCAAGAAATTTCCTACTACGACAACAATTTCATTAGGATTCTCTTGAAATTGGGAATGAAACGGTTTATATGCTATTAAATCAGTCAATAAGGAGACCGCTATCAGTTGTCTTTTATAGTTAAGCAAAATGAATTGATCAAATTCGTCTTGGTCGTGTATGAAATCGATGTTATGTGTTTCGCTATTAGAAGAGTTCAAATCAAATTCCTCATCCAAAAGTCCAAGTATACAAATGAAAACATTGTAGATAAGAATATTGTTATTTGATGTTTTCAAAATTCTTGGGAGTATAGAATGTGGTTCGACTGTATACGGAAGTTCTTCAGGTATTATTTGCAAATTGTATGTATTGAGCTTGTCATTAAAATTGACAGTAATTCGTGGATGTAGTTCTTGGAAATCTTTTCTATCATCTCTGCTACATTGAAGAATGTAAGAGATGATAGATTTCAGATCAATTTTTTCTCTATTGGCCAAACATTGGATTATTATTAATTTTATCTGATCACTTTCATTAGATTTTTCCGGAAGTTGACTATACAAATTTACAAACAATGGTAAATATTTTATTAATATTTCGCTCGGTAGCCTCTCCAACGAAGAACTATAAAAACAGTTGAAAAACATGCAAATAAGTAGCTTAAACTCATGATCTTCCATAACAATTGCTCCAGTTAAGATAACTTCAGGTTCATAAAATGGTTTTAAATATTTGTTAAATTTATCCAAGATTTTTTCTTTCAAATTATCACTTAATAGATATAAATTTCGAAGGCTTATCACACCAGCTGGAATAAATGATGACATGTTGGTATCAATAACTGATGATCTTATAAAATCGAAGATTTGTTTAATCATATTGTCGTAAAATTCCTCTGAATGGCCTTTGCATGCAACAATATTTGAAATAGTTTTGTAACGTCTCCACTCAGGTATATCCTCATGTCCCGGTATGATCAAATTTTGCACAAGGATCTTAAAACCACCTGGTTGGGACAATTTATCAAGAAGATCTTTATGTAATTTTTGCTTAGTTGATGCTGATAGTTCAGAGATACTTTTAAGAATTAAAAGATTTTTGAAATATTTTTCTTTTGATGTATAATTCCAGAGATACGTTAGAATTTCGTTTAGGTAATCGTCGGATTGAAGCGAATATATCATGGCCATAAGTTCTAAGATTACAGGATCTGTAGTGCTGCTAGATGCAATTGTTTTAATTTGCAAAATTTCAAAAAGAAATTGTAACATTGGTTTTATTTTCTCGGATGTGGTAGATGAAGGTTGTAAAGTTATCTGAAAAATAATATTGAAAAGGAAAAGTGTATTTCGTCACTATCAATGGAGCGAATATTTTTGTTGGTTTTTTCTAATAAATCAGATGATAACAAGATTTCGTGCTTACAGGACAATAATCAAGAAGGCAAACGATGGTATAAATAAGTAAATAAAAGGGAGTATGTAAATGATGTGTGCTTCGTAAGCTTAGTGCTTAGAATAAAGATTCAGTTTGCTAATTTGTCCTTATTTAGTTAATAAATTAAAAATGAAATACGCTTATTCCTCTTGTCTAAAATTATGTACGGCTGCTAAGTTATCTGATCCATTCAGAAAATGGTTACAGAAAGTCAGAGTTGAGGCTTCAGATTACGCTGAGTATACTTCCTGGTTTTGTCTCTAATTAATTAATCAGCTTATTCAGATATTACCTTGCAGTAAAGGGGTTACTTGCTGTTTGTTTATCCATCAGCTAATAGGTATCACACAGACTAAGTTATATACTTATATCAGATAGAACTTTATTTTGATTGGATAAAAATTATTCCTGCCTATTACTGGGTGTTTGATACAATGATACACACAAAAAAATTAGTCACGAAAATGAAGTTTTATAATATCAAAAGTATAAATAAATTTTTATTTCTAGGCCGCAGTATTCAAGCGTAATCTTATCTAACTGTAAAGGCAAATGGGTTACTTACCTTCATATTAAGTCGAAACAGTGGATGGTTTCTAATGTTAGAAGGAAAACAATATCTAATCCTATACCGGGACATTTCAATTACAGCATCCATGAAAAGATTTAAGTGCTGAATACTTATTAAGTCTTCTTTTGCATTGCTGTCGAAATTAGCATGCTCCTTTATTGATTTCAACAGGTGCATCAAGTAAACCGAATAATTCTCCACATTAGTTAAATCATTTAATTCTTGTGCACTAATTTTTAAATATCGCTGCAATGTTTCCATATTATCTCCGATCCGTTGGATATCATCTGAAGGTGTAAACAAAAAATATCATAAAATAAATGATAAATTCTTCTTATTAACAGCTTATACCGTTCTTGTATTTAGTAAACAATTTCATATTTTCCAAAATAGAAAAATATTTATTAATATTTTCCATTAGAACTCTTTAAAAACAATTTTTTATCTGGGAAACACAACACAATGCAGTTATTTATTTTTCACAATTTAACCTGAACCTAACCTAAAAATAAGTAACTGTCAATGAAGATGTTGCCAGATTGCAGAATTGTTATTTATCACAAAAACTATATTCTTAATGAAAGCATATTCTTGCATTTATTTACCCACTTCAATAAAGACAATAAATAGAATAAAAAGATTGCAGTAGAGTTCACTTCATGGTTTTTATTTCAAATTATAAATAAATTACAAAAAAATAATGTTACAGCCATCCATTAAGAACAGCTGTGTTTATCTTTATCATAGTACTTGGGAAGTGAAATCCTTTAAAAAAAAAGGAATTTTTAACGACCACCACGTAGAGCTAAAACTAAATGAAGAACAGAGCCTCCCTGGACCTTGTAATCAGCTGCAGTTTTATCATCATTCCTAGGATGTAATAAGAAATAGAACTGTTAATATGTCGAAGCATTTTTACTTCTCAATGGATAAATTTACATTTGTTTCCCAGAGAAAATCAATCTTTGTTGCTGCGGCGGGATTCCTTCTTTTTCTTCAACTCTTTCTTTAATCCTGTCGACTTTATCTGTTGGCTCTATATCAATTTCAATTTCTTTTCCAGTTAATGTCTGCAATAATTTTGTCAATGAGTCCAAAACAAAAATATTAATTTGCCTTGTGAAATACTTACTTTAACTTTAATCAACATTTTGATATATTTATTGAATAATTTATCACTTAAAGTATGAGTTATTTCTAAACTTGAAATTATTTTTGTTAATTTTACTGTCGGATTCCTATAATAAGTGAACAAAATCACTTAGCACAGCACTAAAATCTTGGTTAGAAATTTGACAATTGTATTCGCGGTGACATTTATAAAAATGATACAATAACGAGTCTCGATTGATTTATCTATTTACCAGTAGAGGTGTCTGAACTCTAGGAAATATTTGAAAACAGCCCGCTTTATTTGAATAAAATTAATAAAGTAATTTATTCTGAAAGATTAATATCATTTTTAAAATTACAAAAATTTTGATAATAAAATATAGTTTCTATCGGTGAGTTCCTTCCGTTTAGAGAGATTGTTGCTGCTGGTGTTGACCATCTCGCTGTGGCTCCTTAGCACCAATATTTACATTATCTTGCACAATTATGAAGCATTCAATCTCATAACTTGTACGTACCATAAGCATTCTATACTCTACCCTCCAGACACAGGAGGTGGCTATGACACTACTGATGTGAATAAATATACCTAGTTATGATGATTCCATAACGAAAGTAAAAACTTGAACTGAATACAGAGCAGGGAAGTAAGAAATGCATTTTTCTATACAATTGATTTTATAAAAATTTAATCAGCAGTTGGTCCGCTAGAATATAAAATAAGTATCACAACCTAACTCTATTTATAAAGGATCGAAACCACAGACAGGATTTTCTAGCGTAGACGAATCTTTGTAGTGATCAGACAGAATTCGACAGAAGCTCATTTCATTTTAGCATCTACAAAACAGAATAATGCGAAACGTAAAATTATTTGCAAGGTAAAAAATGTTTTTCTTTTTAATTTTTAAAAAACATATTATTTTGGAATAACAATTTGCTTTCAAATAATTAAATTTATATTTCGTTGTAAAACAAAAATCATACAATAAAAAACTTAAGACTAATTTACTTATTTCTCTGTTAATTTAGTGACACATTCCTTAATTCTAGTTATATCTCTAGCATATGTTCTACAACAGCCTCCCACAATTTTTACTCCCAATTCAATCCATTCTGGAACATAGCACTCTAATGGTACACAATCCTCCTTTCCAGTCCATCCTTGTTTAACATCATAGACTTCTCCACTATTTGGATAAACGATTAGGGGTAATTTCTGACCTTCAGGACAAATTCCATTCAGTGATTTGAACAATGTAGAAACGAACTACAAATAAAAATTTATGAAATTTTACTACACAATAATAGAATGTAAGAAACTACCTTAGGATGTAAGCAATTAACACCAATTGCTAAGCAATTTTCTGTTGCCTTACGTTTTTTCAGTTGATCCCAAACAGCAGAGACGGCATCAGAGAAAAGTTCACCATGAGCAAGACTGCTGCCATCCTATTCATTTATACCACGAAAATTAATATAAAATAAAAGATTTCAACAGAGAGAGTTAAATATGACGCATGATATGAAAGTTATTGTACAAGCATTCCTAGGTATTCTAAGGAGGAACAAAATCTAAAAGGTACAAGAAATAAACAGAGAAGAACCCCATCATGCAGGAAAAACTCATTGCAATAACAGACAGATTAGTATTTGGATTACTTCTTAGATCTGTCTTATACCTTTGACACACAGCTAGTACAGATATCATAGTACACGCATAGCACGCATAGACCCAGTTTAGACGGATCAGTATAAGATGCGCTTTGAGGTGCCTCAAAATGTCCTTCATGATTACATCAGTTGACTTGCTGCCCTTACTACCTTCAGTCGGTGGAACAAATACACCGAAAGATCATGTAAAGTAACAACTACACACTACAATGCTTGAAACTGGAATGATCACATAACTCATAATGACCAATAAAAATATGTGCTGCCTGTGAATTTTTTATTGTTGTACATCGTTCCTGCCCCCGACCTTCATCCTACCAACAAGTTACGTGTGGCAGGGTCAGCATACTGATCCATATAAACAGGCTCATATCTGCATAGTACAAGCTGAGCAAACTGATACGAGGTTAGTATAAATACTTGGCTTTTTCCAATGGTGTACGGAGCTTTTTAATGATTTCAGCGCCGCTTACAAGCAGTAACAAATTTATCTATCTTATAACTTTTTGTATAAGTAGACCTTTTCGGGAATATTCACTAATTTATGATATGCGCCAAGTTGATACTAAAAATATTTCCGACGATTTCTTGAAAAGCAAAACTTACTGTTTTAACAGCTCTCAAATGAAACTATAATGCCATGTGTCACTTAGCATGGTATGTACAGCGAATACAGTCGTATCCAAACTATGGTATCTATACTCGCTGTGTGTCAAAGGTATTACAGACACTAACTATAGAGTTTTAACAGAAATTCAACAGAATCTACTAGAAAAGCTATTAAAAAAAACATCTGTGGTTGCTGAGGAAATACTACGTTACAAAATATTTTGGGAGTGTGCCAGTATAACAACGTACTATGGAAAAGTTGTCATAAGAAGGTCATTGAGGTAAGAAGCGATAATATTCAAAGATACGAACAGAAAAAAGTTCAAGCTAAGAACAGAATAAAGTTCATAGAAACATAATACTAACAAATGCTACAGTTAATGAAAACAGAAGATTTCCTACCCGTACAAACTACCACTTTTAACACTTTTTTTTTGTATACTTATTTAATTTGTTAAAACAAAAAACGGCTCTCTTTTGTTCTCTTGCCATTTAACTTATTCTTCACATCTTCATGACGATTATGCGCAGATGAAAGTTAAAAAGGATGAGAAATTTTAGTAAATCATACCACCTTGCATTGAAATGAAAGCCAAAATTTAACATCTGGGTATTCATCACAAAGTAGATCAACAATAGTCTGAACTTCAACCTGAAGAAAAAAATAAAAATTATTTTATATTACAAATTTTATTGTGATTAAAACTATTCGCAAAAATTTCATACCTGACATGGAATTGTTTCAATTGCTAAGGCATCAATACCTGCTTCAACAGCAGCATCAATTCTAATTCGATGCCATTTTCTGATGGTTTCAGGTCGTACATAGTCAGCATAACTTCCAGTATATTCTGATCCATCATGCAAATGTGCCCCATATGGACCAATTGATGCAACTATCATGGGAAGTCCTAAAATTAAATTTCATTTGTTTGTTTGTTTCATTCTTTCTTCGCACAATCAGAGAGAATTAATTTTATTGTTTATCTAACCTGACAGTAATTTATGTTTTTCCAATTCGGAAAGATCATTCAGATATTTTTCTCGTGCAGCATGAGCTAATTGAACAGTGGTTTTAATTAAGTCAATACTCTGATCTTCATCTAGATCTAAGTGCTCAACATATCCTTCGATACTGGCTTGATATGTATTTGTTAAAATAATATCTGCTCCAGCTGAAATAATTGAATTAGTTAAATGTATACTTGTATATGAGTAAGAGCAAATTACCTTCTAAGAAATCTAAATGCGTTCTAATAACTGCACTAGGATTAATAGCGTTGAATCTTGCGCTCCATAGGGGATCGCCATCAATTTGCTCACCAACGTGAATTGTTAGCTGTGTCGCAAATCCGCCATCCTTGATTAATATTTTTTTTAGCACCATTTGTTTGCTATCTATAGGATAGTAATTGTTTATAGTATAACTACCCCAGGTATTTAGGGAATGTTGTTACGAGTACATAATTTAAAGAACTTAATAAGCCGGCTTTATTTTTTTTTTTTTGTGACTTTTCTTCTCGCAATCTTAATAAATATGCTGTTGGATGAAGAGCAGAGCATGCATAATAAATGGATTGCTAGCATTGACTATAGTGAGTGTTCTGTAGAATGTTTAAAATTATAGAAGGAAACTCAAGAAAGTTATGAAGTGTAAAAGAAAGGTAACAAGAAAATTACCTTCCAGTTTGGAGTTTCTGAGGTAATGATGTACACCACTGGGTAATCGTATGGTAAACAGAGGGAGATTTGGTTTTGTGGCTATAGTTATTCCCTTGAACAAATTACACGTATATATCTCGTCGAGGCTGGCTGTACATTCTGAGCTTATTGGTCTTTGACCGCAGCTCCGATATCCTCGGTAGCTCCTGAATTAAATTTGGATTTATTTCATATTCAATTCATGCGCTTTGGAATGAACTTTGAATGTTGTGTCAAAGCCATATCTTGCGATTGTGTCATCCGATAAGGGACTGCTGTGGTATTTAATTAGTATTTTAAAAATGATTTCAATTAACATAGTTGACATGACAGTACGTTGGTGTATCTATCGCTTTCATAAAAGTGTTATCAATTGAGTCAATTGAGTAGATATTGATAATCTCAATTGCCGAAAATTGTAATTATGTTTATCTTACTATTATGTACATACATGCTTACGCATAAGTAGAGATTATTATAGAAAATTAATGATAGAGAAAATATTTTAGTTAACAGAGTAATATAACTGTTGAGGTTTAAGTTAATTTAGCCTAGGTGAGGGTGAGAGTGGTTCTGTTTGATTGTCTCCCACCAGCCTCACTACTTAGATCACTAATTGCATCTATTGTACCAAATAGATTCGTGAGAATCTATCCTTATATAGCCACAGGTTTTCCTAAGAAATTTCAAGATGTATATAGTACATCTCCGCTCTTGAATTTTACTCTTAAACTAAATGAATTTCTCCAGAGACTTTAGATAAATATTTCTTGAAATCAAAAGTTTAAGATTTCATCAGATTGCATCATTTGTGAAAAAATTATTATTAATTAAAAAAAAAAACACAAGGAGCTGTTTTTATTAGCACCAAAGTTGTCATCTAAAAAAAAACCTCACGCCTTTAATTTATTTAAACAGCCTTAGCTAAAAAAAAAATCTAAAGTGAATCCTGCACTCGAAAACTTGCGTCGTATAAAAAGCTTGTGATGCTAATGAATGTGTCTTATCTCGACCTATCGAAAATGAAAGTATTTTATTTTTGATATGTACTGTACATAGATAGCAATTTATTGGCTAGCCTGTTTTGTAATAGCGACGTGATAAGAATGAATGATAACATGATTTCCCAGACAAAACAAGCTACTGAGAAACAAACGCTTAATTCAGATTTTAAAGCATTCCAGCGACTCTCCGATAAGAGATACAAACAAACAAGAAAATATTGAATCTCTATTTTATTTATAGACGTATTTATTTAAGAAAATGAAAATTTCTGCATTCAATTATTTACAAGAATATTATGAAGAGAGAGAATTCGGGTCAAGAGCAAAAGTAGATGTTTTTTTGTCTGCACAGACTAGCAATAGCCACGAATTTATCGAATTTTCTATATCAATTTCAAATATAATGCCTAACTAAATTTATTGCATTCCTTAATATTTTTAAATATTAAGATTAAGCTATGAAAAATAAAGATATTATTACTCAGTTTTGTTGTTCAGAATTAGATATGTGCGCGCGCGTAAATCTGATTTTATTGGATGCATTTTATAGCAGCAGATATTTGTCATCTAAAGACCCATGAAAAAAATAAATACTAAATGGCAGTATACGTTCCATATACGAGGTGTGTTCAAAAAATATTGTGAATTGTTTTATAACAAACAGAGTAAAAGGTTTACATCAAATTTGAATTAATCTCTTCCAATGTACTCCCATTGTCTTGCGATGCACTTATCACAACGTTGATTCCATGATTGGAAGCATTTCTGAAAGGCTTTCGAAAGGGCCCTTATCTGCTCTGTCGTGGCCACTGACATATATACAATGGACTGCTGACGCTACAAAAATTGCTTACATTATTTGACAATATTATGGGATCACTTTTCTATAGTTCTCTCTTTTTGGTTTAACTACTTTTTTTCGCTGAACTATAAATAATAAGTTCTATACAAACTCCACCATAGTCCAGTTTCAGTTCAGTGGTTTTCCAAATGAATATATAGAATAGAAATAGATGGCAATACAGTATTTGTAATTCTTTCTCTGTCCCCCATACCTACTTTTAGGGACAGGCAGAAAAAAATTGCGTAAATTTATTTATTTAAAAAAAATTATTTGATGTTGTAGAAGATAAGCTTCCAAGAATAGAAATAATTTCGAATTCAGCTGTAATTTGCTGAACTTTTAATATGAATATTAAAACGAAAGTAAGACTTGAAATTAAGATAATTGTCACACCCTGCCAACAAAATTTGACCCATATGAAATAGAAAATCAGGCAGTCCATGTTATATATGTCAGTGGTCGTGGCCCTCTAAATGTCGAAATGATATCAAAACGTTTTGCTTTTAGTGCAGTTTGTATTTTTGGGAAGAGCCAGATGTCGCATGGTGCTAAATCCAGAGAACTCGATAGATGTGGACAGACAAATTTGTTTTTTCGGCCAAAAACTCCCGAATTAGAAACGAGGTGTGGTAGTACGGGGCGTTGTCGTGATGAAAGAGGAAGCCATTAAACCATTTTTCTGGCTTCGCGCGGACCCATCGCCTGTTTGATCAAATCCGTTTTGTCTCTTTTCGCACAAACAAACAAGCTTCACTGATTTTAACAATTGATGAGCTTCTTTGAAACTTTCTTGCAACTTAAAACAAAACTTAATATTAACACGTTGTTCGAAATTCATGATGTGCAACAGACTTCCTACTCTGGAGGCCGACACAAGTCACAACTTGTTCAAACTTAGCAATGACTTTCTCAAAAAATCAGGCTATCAGAGGGATATGGATATAGGCATTAGTAATTACTGCTATAAAAGTTCTTTCACCGTATTTTTTAATCGCATCTCGTATACAGGTCTAAGACAAAATCTGACACATTTCCGTCCGCTTAACTTGAATTTGTAAGCTTGTTGTGGTTACAGAAAAAATTTGCTTAATACCAAAAACTCTGAAACAGTTAAAATTCCACACAATAAAACAAATGAAAATTTTTGAAAAAACCTTATTGTGTGATGATCAGGTGACCGTTAGGTAGCTGGATTTATCTAAAAGAAACAAAGTAAAGTTGTCAAACTTTTATATCTGTACATATTTATGGTAGACCTAAGGAGTAAGGGCGTGCTTAAACCGGGTGCGATTTTATAGATGGAGTACCAAAAGATACATTATCTTTGATCAACCCTGCCCTCACCCCCTACCGTCTCTGGGTCACAGTTTGCACAACTCTCTTTTAAAGTAGTAGAATTCTAGCCTTGCAGCAATTTAGTATCACTAGTCTTCAGTTTGGGAGAAAAAAAAACTGGTCATTAAAGCCCCTCATTCACTTAAAGATTATCTACAGATCCAAATTGTAGATATATTTGAATTCCGCCAGCCATTAACAGTTAAAATCGTACGATTTTATGGGCAGTCTAGGTAATTTACATGTGTATGCTGAAAATTTGTACGACTTGATTGTCAATAAGATCGACAGTTCATGAAGTACAGGCTGTAGATAAATACACCGCATACATGCAGTTCATCATAGGACTGCAGATTTGTAAACTGCATACAAAGTATAGAATTTCAACGTTAATTATTATATTCAGATCAGTTTGATATTTTCGTCACATAATTGTTGTTTTTCATCAGTCGCAACATGGATAGAACTACAACATTCAATGAATTCTGAAGTACCACAGGAAACATCGAAAGTAAAATATGATTCATATTCGGACAGAAAGGTAAAAAAAGAAGGTTATAAGGAATAAGTAGAACGTTATACTGTTAGGAACAAGATTAATACCCTCATATATGAAATGCTTTGTCTGTGAAGCAATCAATCTGCCACCCAGAAATGTTTTTTACTCTTCACTGGTACTTCCGACAAAAGAATAATTATTACTAGAACAGCAATTTTCTTCTTTGACAAAATCACAGTAATATCTAAAGTTTTCTGTCTATTAAATTTCAAACTTCAGACGTGATCTGATACTAGTGGGCGGACGAAAACAGATTTGGACTGAAAGATGCCATCTACAGTCTGAAACTGCAGCAGATAATCTGTAAGTGAATGCGGATCTATTATTCATCGCATGGAGCACCTTAAATTTTTACATACGATTGTGGCGGCTTGATATAACACATTGTTTCAAAACATTTGACTTACAGTTACTCAGATATCTAAACATTGTGATTTAATTAATAAATTTGCCAGTATTAAGGTCCTCATCTATAATAACCATGAATAATCAATCTACCAACTAAGAAATTTCTAAAAAAAAAAAATATTAGTCATCCTAACAGTTATTGCGGGGGCGAAATCCGGAGATCTTACACCATCTAAAATTATTGTTTGTCGTCCTAAGTGTCGTCCTAATAGTCGTGCTTTACGCTACGCCTGCAGGTTTTACATAAAATTGCTCAGAACTAAATTTATAAAAATAAAGAAAAACTTTTTATATCACGAGTGACACAACATAAATAAAAATTCTTTTTTTTCTGTAAAGCGAGAGAAAAGAAATTTTATGAATGTTCTTTATTTTTACAAATTAACAAAAAAACAAAATTATCATAAATACTAAAACATGATGCATGATATTTTACTAAATTTTGTTTACAAACAATCTCGCGCGGGGCAGGTATTCCGCAAGCGAAGAATGTTAAGATAAAAAAAATTTTAAATTCGGGATGAGAATTTTTTGGTTTTGAAGGTAAAAATTATAAGTTACAAAGTCCACTTTTTTTTATGACAGCGTCTAGCGTGAAAAATTCGAAGGTTTTATTCTACAGAATCTCGGTAAAGACCTTAAAAATTTTTTGAGAGGAATCCTTGTCTTTTAAACATACTCACAATGCTATTAAATAAATATTACTTAAGTACGTAAATACCTACACATTTGACAAATATGTCTGCACCAATTACCATACACTACACGTTTTTTATTTTGTTTTTTTCTTTCGTCCTCAAATAAACAAAAGCTGCTCGTATTAAAAGCCAAAGCCACTCGGCCGTTAACTACTGTTTCACTATGAATTAAGCACACTAGAAATAATATGATCACTGCACAACAAACAACGAGTCGATGATAGTAGATAGAACACACGCCGTTAATCTAAAGTAAAAGCACAAGCTTGTGTAGATAAACAATCTAATACCGTTAAGTAAGCCCCTCAAGGGGGCCATGGCGACGTAGTAGTCTCCGGCTTATTAAGCCGGAGAATTTACGTGCTATCCCTGTGTCAGGGAAGGGGGGTACTTCGACTGAAGTTCCTGTGCAATGGCCTGCCCTGGAGTTGGTCTAGGCCAATGCACAGAATGTTCCTACCGGCGTTGACGTCCCGGTTCCACGTGGTACCACAGTTTTTGCAAAACTGGAACCTGTGTGGAGACCGAGATGTCTTCGCCGGCTCGAAACATATGCTGCACAGCTTCGTTGTCCTGAACTCATCCACTTCCAGGACAGAACAATGAGCTTTAAGTGCCCGCAACAATTTCGTGTGTGGCGTCCGCACGTAGCCACGTATTGGCGAATTTGCGGCAATTTTCGTTGAACCAATACACACTAGAGTTTCACGAGTATTGTTTGTGATTGTTTTTGCCAATTGATGCACTGCACGCTCTGTGCAAATGTAGTGCTTGAAGCGCAAACGTGCAACTTTGCGCTGCCCATACACCGCTTGGCGTTGCGAAAACCATTGCAAGCGTTCTTTGGTGTACTCCAAATAATCCTCTTGCATCGGCGATTGCGTGCACATTACTGCAGTTGTAGGAAGCGATCTTGTATACTTCGCTAACGAAACTTTGCGTGCATACATAGACGTACTGTAATGGAATGTCGAACTCTTGATTTTTATTAAATCAACAGGTTCGTTTACATTCGGTGCTCGTACACCGCCAGCGATCAGCCGACAACCAGGATCTAATCCAACAAATAGTTTATAATACCCGGAGTCAAATTTAGCCCGGATATCGCGCATTGTCTTCTCATCCTCCACTTCACAATTATTTGTTTTGCGTCGTTTTACCGGTGGTTGGGATGGTACTACCGCCACTTCCTTCTTCATCGAAAAGGTCATTGCTACACCATCTGTGCAAATGGACCAATCAAACTTCTTACGGCCTACCGATGTCGGTAGTTTGAAGTATTTCGACCATTCGTCTTCGCGAACAAAGTTTTTGAAAAGACCCTTATACAATTTTAGTCCGCATAGACGTTGCCAGAGCGCATATGAATCGTAGCGCACATGGCGCAGCCCATGCTTGAATATAGGTACGAGAGCAAAATTTTTCAAGTTATTTGTCTCGTTGTACCGTTGCAGCTTATAAAATATCTGCAAATAATCATGTGGTTGTTGCTTAATGTTGTAAAACTTAACATCATCATCAACATAACCAAGATGTGCAGTCATTTGCTGCAAAAGTTCAGCCTTCGGTACAGATGTACTTCGGCGTGTGAACAAATAATCTAACGTTTTATAAACTTCTCGTTTATCTTTTGAGAAACGATTTAAGAATTTTCTGATTCTCCTATACGCATGCATCCAAATATTATTGTTGAACACAGTCTCGTATTGCCTGGCATCAAACTTAAATAGATTCGCTTTAAAAGACATATCGTAGAGACCACGTCCTATGCGAGAGCCACGTAAACCTTTGTACTGCATGTCAATGTTATATTTAGACTTTGCTCCCTTTATCAAAGGGTAATAATAGTCTAAAAAGTTAATTTTCTCAAAGTCACCGTTTCTCCATGCATCATTCAATTTGAAATGGATATACATAGACGCTTCTACGGAAAGTGCAGACACTTCCGCAACGTCAGACTGTATTTGTTCGCGCAGTATGTCATTCTTACAGTTCTTTGCAAACCCCATCTTAACGCACGTATATCTTGTTGTTGTTGTTGTTTCATTTTCTACTGTTTGTGAATAAGTTCGTTTTGGGGGTCCTGGGTTACTCTCCACACCTTCACAAGTAAGGTCCCGAAAAAAGGGATTTATGGAGAGTAACCCGAAAATTCTCAAATAATGAGGAAGGGGGTGGGTTGCTAACTTCGTCCTCAGTGCCGCCGCAACCAAAACGACACGTCGCAAAGCTGGGTGGTTACCTCCAAGGGTAACCGATGCTAATATCGACCTCAGTGTTCCCGCACCAAAAAGAACACGTCGCACCGCGGTTAAAACATATGCATAAACGGCCATATCCATATTTCGCCTGCTTATCGTCCCAGGTCTCGACGAGCCCATTCGGTTCTACCTTCTTCTTCATCTGGGGAAAATCAACACCAACGGGCCAATGATTGATTTACCCCAACCGTCGTGAGATCCCGAAAGACCGGCTATCTCTACGATCGCATCATCCATCCGCCATCCCCCTCCCCTGGTCAAACGAGCCGGTGGGGCTGCCGTCTTAACCGACAACTTGCGCCTCGAAGCCAGAATCTAAAAAGATCCGAGAGAAGCAAGCTTTCGCGAACGTCTCCCTGAAAGAGTACCGGAATGGATGATGGTAAACCGTATGAGAACCCGGCAGTTCCCATAAACTACCAGTCGCGATCTCACACCCCAATCCCGGATTTCCAATTGGGTCTCCTCCTAGCAGTAGCCTCTCTGAGAGGTTGTGGGTGCTGCCGTTGTTCCAAAAGAGATTTGGAATCATCCGCCACCAACCCGACTACATGATCCTGCTAAATCATGTAGGCCTTCACTGGACCTCGCCCTGGATAACCCAGTATAGCTCCAGTGAGGTGTTTAGCAGTAGTTTTGAGTACAAACTGCATGATGCTGCTAAATCATGCAGGTGTCTCTGAATCTCGCCCCGAATATGTCGGTATAGGTTCAGAGACAAGCCCTTTTAGTCGCCTTCTACGACAAGCAGAGCCTACTGTAGGAGTATGCTCACCCCCCCCTACAGGGGACAAGACAGAAAACAGAGTGTGGCATATATCCACAAAAGACAAAAAAAAATGGGGCGATGAAAAAACGGATATACTATTCACAAACATAGAAAAAAAAACAACCGAAACAACAAGATATTCGTACGTAGTGGTTTTGCCTAGAAATTAAAAAAGCCAAACTGCACGAGGCAACAGTCTGAAGCTACAGCAATCTCTGCGCTTTCCCATGAAACTGTCCATTTACATTCATTCTCCCAATTGAATAAGGCATGGGCATAAGATAACTTCGAGAAAATACATTTTATACTATTTCTAGCCAAGTCCAAATACAAAATTGACATCGTTACAAATTTTACGCAGTATTCACATACTCCATGGTTTCTCAGATATATCTTCGGACCAATCTAATTACTTTTGGCGCCAAACGATAGGATCGAGATATTTAACAATGAGATGGAACGCATGCTTACAGAAAACTTTGAAAATTCTTAGCTCTTCCTCAATTGACGTCCGAGATATTTATGGAACGTTCTTATTTGTTCATACGAAAAAGGCACTTTGTACCGAACGGTGGACTAAATACAACAAATGTTACAACATCTGTGTTATGGGCTTGATGCTGTGAAATTGCACAACTTAAACAACCGCTGCACAAATATTTGCATTTACTTTAAACGTAACAACGTTACAAGAGACCAGTTTGAAAATATTGCGTTCATACATATGAACAAACACGGGTTACAGAATGGTTGCTACAATTCTGTTACACTCCGCCAACGTCTATGCAGGAAAACATTGCATAAATGTCCTTCGTGCACGTTGTTAGAGAAGAAGAATGGCTGAAATACTTATCAGCCCATAAAACATTTGATGCGTCATTTCCATAGACGGCATATCGCTGACATTTTCGATGAAGTGAGAGGGCTTTATACCACACCACCACCAGAAAAACGTCGCAAAACAAATTGTTGTGAGGCATTTGATGCCAAAACAATACGCGCTATACAGGCTACATTTTGCTCTGGATATTTTAACCATTTGCTGGTGTAAATCCTGCCTGTCGGATAATCGTTGGCTATACGACTACCGAGAGTAGAACGACCTCTTGCTCGAATAAAAAGCAAAAGTTGCCGATTCCACTACAGCACCTCGATGTCTACACGCTCAGTTTTTTTAACGAAATCTACAGAATCGCTTCGCCAAAGGCAGAACGATGCATGTAATTCCGCGCAACAAGATTATTTTCCGTACACAAGAGAACATCTACTCTGGTTTTCGGAACGCAAAGTACTGTATGAACAACGTCAAAATTGAACGCTTACGTCAATACAATACATTTGCACCGAACGAGAGATGCATCACTTGGCAAACGTTAAACACCGACAAACACTCCTGCCACTCTAGTGTGGATTGGACCGACGGGAATCGCTACAAATTCACCAAGCCGTACTTTCGCACGAACGTCCAACAGGAAATTTTTTCGGGTTCTCACAAGCCTATTGTCTGTCTTCCAAGTGGATGACGCTACAACTAAGCTGTGCAAGTGTACCCCCCTTTGTGTTCTTTTAGTCGCCTCTTACGACAGGCAGAACATACCGTGAGAGAATTCTTTATCCCCTCTCACAGGGAGGTAAAGGCTAATGCCCAAGAAGACTTAGATTTTGTTTTAATTTTTATATGAGTCCCAAAGAATGTACAACAAGAGTGTTATTGTGTAAATAAAAATTGTTATTTTGAGAGTATCATGTGGCGCTCATTTGGAATTTAACACGTCTTTATACCACGCATGCAACTAAGTCCAACTTATAATAGGCTACCATTTATATTAACCCGAATACTATTTCCGGTAAGACTATCTTTTGCAATGACCATCAATAAGGCTCAGGGACAGAGTCTTACAAAGATAGGTATATTGCTTAGGGAACCAGTCTTTTCTCACGGAATGTTATATGTCGCGTTTTCGGGAAGTATTAAACTAATTTTGGATAACATTATTTTTTGTTGGTGATCAACAATAGTTGTTCATTATTTAGTTTAATTCCAAAACATTTTTATCGTATAGAGTACAATAAGTATCTAAAGTATTCTTACTGTTTCTCATGTAGAAATACCTTTAAGTAAGTTAAAATATTTTTAGATATTGTATTTTTGCGAAAATACCTAACTTCTGTTAGGGGAAACATTCATATCTTATGAATGTAATGATGGTTTATAGGCCTCCTTGGGAACTACCATTTAAAAAAAGTAAGAAAGGAAATAATGGTTATAGGCCTCTTTGGGAACCCACCATTTAAATAAAAGGGTAAGAAAAGCATGGTTATAGGCCTCCTGGGGAACCAACCATGTAAAAATAATGGTAACGAATCTAAAGGGACACCTCATGGGTGATTTGGAAGGTCCCTCATTATATTATATTATATGGTATATATATTTTTTTATTATTATTTTTTATTAAATATTTTTTATGTAATTTTAATAATTATTTATTTATTTTCTAATTTCTAATAAAAAAAGTATCATTTAATTTATTGATGTTTTTTTTGTAAACAATCCGAATTCTATTGAGAATACAATAACAGATTGTCTTATTAAAACTAACGGTATATGTGAGGATGTTAAACATCCTAAAATTGATATCGAAAGCAATATACCTTTGCCCATAAAAAATGTTAGCAATTTCGAAGATAATTTTACACAATTGAAAAAACCAGTTCAAAAAGTGATTCCATCGAGAAATTTAAAACGAAATAAGATGGAGGATAAGAAAATTGAATCTGATAACGAGTGCTGTGATTATATAAAGCCTGTGTATAACGGAATCTCTGCAAGTAATCATACATTTATTTCGAATAAGACAGAATCTGCTGTTCGGGGACCAAAACTTAAATTATCACGGTAGGTATTGAAAATTTATTCACTTCCATTTTTTTTTTATAAGTGAAGTGCTACGAATGTTTGTTTTTCTGAACGGTCACATATTTTTACTACATAATTCAGGCAGCAGAAGCCTTCTCGGATACAACTATGTAACTGTTGCAGTATAAAAAATAATAAATCTTTGTTTTTTGCCATTTATAGGAATGTTTCTTGGAATCAAGATACATCATCAGAAATATTGAGCTTCACAATGAGAAGAGAATTTGATAAGCAGAAGGAAGAAACTGAATTACTTGCGCAATTAAGAACTGTATAAATAAATAAAACCAATTTACAATATTTCATTACATTAATTCTTTTTAGATAATAGAAACACGTCTTAAAATGAATCTTCCTGAGGATATTGCATCTGCTCTTACGGATGGCGTTGTTTTATGCCATTTGGCCAATTATGTACGCCCTAGATCTGTAGCTAGTATTCATGTACCTTCACCTGGAGTGGTAAGTTATTTAAAAAAAAATTGATATACTAAGTTTGTCTTTCCGTTTGTAATGTATTGAAATAATTATGGTAGAGCGAAATGGATTGGACACCACCCAACGCATAATATTAAAAGTTATTTTAATTTTTGCATGTCCGCCTTTTCACACTTGCTTTTAAAAAAAATGCTAGATTTAAGTTGTAAAATGGGTGAAATCGGGCAACTTCTTCAAATTTTGTAAATGTCGTTTTCACAAAAAGAGTAAATGAAATTTCAAAAATGGAGTAAATCGGGCAACCATTCTTTAGTGTTGCCATACAAAAATTGGGGTTTTTTACGTGTACTGTTAAAACGATAAGTCCTAGACATTTTAAATGTACTGATAAGTTCTTCAGAATATAAAATCCTATGAAATTGGTTATAACTATTTTTAGTGTCCCAGGACCCGTTCTAGAAATAGATGTGAAAAATCATTTTAACAATCAAACTTGCACAGAGAGATGACCATACGAAATTACATACGGGCATTCATCTAGAGCATCGTAAGTGGTCTTAGATCAAATATAGCTTATTTACTTGTTTTTTATAAGGTTTATGGTTTTATGATAGTTAATGAGTTTTTACATGAAGTGTGTGAAATTTTTAATCATTTCATGAAATGCTACAAGCCTTTACGCCGATAGTGTAATATACCACCCGATATAACCAAATACTAGGAGAGGGGGAGGTCGCACCAGGCCTACGACACACACACACACACACACAGAGAGAGAGAGAGAGAGTCTACGTATTGAGGAGTAATCCTAGACAACAAGTTTACCTGGAAATTCCCCACATTGAAATGATAACTAACATTAAGGAAATTAATAATTTGTTAAGTTTTTTAAAATTAACTTTAATTTTTTAGCATGTTTATTTAAAAGCTAAAATAATAATTTTTTATTTGCTTTACAATTTTAGTCCAATCGATCTCAGACGTAAGTGTTTTATATTTTCTTATAATACATGTACTAGGACGTAATTTGAAATATGTAGCGCTCATGTGAAGTCAGATTTTATACGTTGCTCAGTCAATCATGTATTACAATAATTCAAATGTATCAATCTCAGTGGGAGAAAGGATCATGCTAGCTAGGGATTTAATCTAAAAATTTTTTCACAAATAATTAACAAATTTAAAAATTGGAAAAAGAATTTGTTTATCAAAAAATATTGGAAGAGAAATTTATGCAGTAGGTAAAGAGCAGTAAGTCAAGTGTTAAAATGCAGAGAGATTTCACAAATCGTTTAAATGTAAGTCAACTGCATAGTGCCTTTGTAAAAAGAAAAATTTTTTCACAAATAATTAACAATTTTAAAAATTGGAAAAAGAATTTGTTTATCAAAAAATATTGGAAGAGAAAGTTAAAGTTAAATTTAAACAAAGGTTTGTTATCTCTTTAAACTTGTTCGTCAGTTAAACTATCAGGAGCTAGATGATGATTGTGATGATATTGAGACATTTATATATGTACTGTAGAAAGAAAGATAGCAAAAGTGGTGAGTATCGGTACTCGAATAAAACGAATACTAGTAAATCATCAACCTCACGGATTATATAATTCGTTTAAATGTAAGTCAACTGCTATAGTGTCAAATAATTAACAATTTTAAAAATGAGATATTGGACAACGAGCAATATGCTAATATTGGAAGAGAAAGTTATGCAGTAGGTAAAGAGCAGTAAGTCAAGTGTTAAAATGCAGAGAGATTTCCTCAGAAAACAAGGATTTAAAAAACCTCACCTCAGTGAAAAGAATCAGAACGCCGAGATTCGATTCGAGATTATAGCCGCCATTTTTTCCGTGAGTCAACACAGTGGAACTGGTAACTGGAAAGTCGCAATGGCAAAATTTGTGGAAAGGACGGATAGCGGACGGACTATTGTCGCTGTTTTATTTATTTTTTTTATATGTGAATTGTTGAGCTTATGATGCCATGAAAAATTTAATTATTCTACTTAGGACATTGACAAAGGTATACAAAACGAATTCATAATAATTATTGTAGAAATAAAGTTCAATTATTAATTACTCGATGTATTTGTTTATCAAAAAATATTGAAAGAGAAAGTTATGCAGTAGGTAAAGAGCAGTAAGTCAAGTGTTAAAATGCAGAGAGATTTCACAAATCGTTTAAATGTAAGTCAACTGCATAGTGCCTTTGTAAAAAGAAAAATTTTTTCACAAATAATTAACAATTTTAAAAATTGGAAAAAGAATTTGTTTATCAAAAAATATTGAAAGAGAAAGTTATGCAGTAGGTAAAGAGCAGTAAGTCAAGTGTTAAAATGCAGAGAGATTTCACAAATCGTTTAAATGTAAGTCAACTGCATAGTGCCTTTGTAAAAAGAAAAATTTTTTCACAAATAATTAACAAATGTAAAAATTGGAAAAAGAATTTGTTTATCAAAAAATATTGGAAGAGAAAGTTATGCAGTAGGTAAAGAGCAGTAAGTCAAGTGTTAAAATGCAGAGAGATTTCCTCAGAAAACAAGGATTTAAAAAACCTCACGGATTATATACTACTAATTCTTGTGAGTTCTTCGAGCCAAGTACGCAGCAGTGGAAAAAGCTTCCACCCATGAAAACAGGAAGGTGTCACCACGGGTGTTTATATTTTGACAACTAAATCTATGCATGTGGTGGATTTTATTGCAAAACTGTAGAAATGTTTGATGTTGGAAAAGGAGCATGGAATTACGGCCCAGAAATGCTTGCGAATAATTGGCGTTTTGGATTAACTGGAGTAAATGGAGCATTATATGCCATTGGAGGCTACACAGATACGTCGAAATATTAGATCCTCGAACACAGAAATGGAGTATTGTTTGCAGCGATTTTCGACGTCCTTTATTTTACCCATCTGTATGTTGTGTTTCGATTGGTGCTTGCATCTATTGTTTTACTAAGGAAAAGAGATTCATCTTCGACATTCGATCAAACAAATTTACCGAAGAAATTTGTTGTAAAGATTTTGATCATGGTTCTAGTTTTTGTGAAGAGAACATGATCACATCTATTGGAGATAATAAGTCTTAAAGTTATGCAGTAGGTAAAGAGCAGTAAGTCAAGTGTTAAAATGCAGAGAGATTTCCTCAGAAGGTAAAACAAAGAATAGGAACAATTTAAATAGTAATTGGCAGTTGGCAGTGACCCTTCTTTACAGTAGAGATTATGAAAGGTAGTGATGGAGAATCAAAACAATCTTTAATAGAGACCTTCAACATGGTTAAGACAGTATGAGTGCTGTTATACACTTGATTTGTAGGTATATTTATTCATAGAGGTATTTTAAAGATAAGTGGGAATTGAGAGTTCTCTATGAATGAAAAAATTAAGCGGATAATCGAAAAAGGAGCTGGTGGATCAAGAATTACAATAATTAGAGTATACCACGGTTTAAATGTAGATCACCACCGACCAAATATTATTACGATTCTGTATTTGTTTCACAGTTCTTTAATGTATGTTACAGTATTTCATAGAGTGGGTGTTCAGACAGTGACGTGTGGTTTAAGATATCGCTTGAAAACAAAGACCGCGGCAGATTTGCCAAAAGGGTGGAAGAATTTTTTTTGTTAAGTCCAATGAGAATTCCAAAGTTAAGGAAATCGCCTGCAGTTAATTGGGGAAAGGTAATTTATTTATTTGTAATCAACATACAGTCATGAAAAAGCTCTTATGAACTATGCTACTAATCGAACCACATGAATTAGATGAAGCAGCTACACGTCAAGATGAAATTATATAGGAATGCATTGGGGAGCAAAAGATAGAAATGGATGACAATGAAACATTCCAAAGGAACAGAAAAAATCATTTGGGTAGATTTTGATCATCCAGACATTATGAATTTCAACTTAAATTACAGAAAAGGCGATGTGAATAAAAGAAATCACAATCAGTTTAGGTAGGTAGGTAAGACTTGAATTAAACAATTGTACTTTTTTGAAAAATCGATTCTTCAATTGTTTGTTGCCTTGCAACTTGTATTGTTTGCAGAATGTGGTTGTTTAAAAGTTTTTTTTTTCTCAAGGTAGATACCTTTACAATGTCTAGGATCTGCGATAGAATAGGATCACTTACATGGGTTTCTTTGAATATGGCCGCTTGTTATCCATGCATATAAGAAAAAAATAAAAACTGCCACAGTAGTAGCGCGTAAAATGCTGTCATACGTGATATGAATTTTTGTTTAGTTCAACAAGGCAGAACCAGCTTAACTTCAGGACAAAATGTCTACCGTTGCCCTTAGGCCTTAGACATGGCTCCCTCAAGCTGGAGATATTTATATTATTTTTAAAAGTACTACATTCCCGATTGATTTTTTTTTTTCATATTTGCTTGATATTTTCAAGTCTTCAAAAGCAGAGAGTAACATTTTTCTAATAAATCTTTTATTACTCTGGCTACCTCAATGTAAAGGGTGTACACGTAGGTTACGTTTCTGCCACTTTTATTGTCTGGTATTACACAGAGTGCAGTCTGATTTCTTAGCAGGACTTTAAACCTTATAATTTGCATCTCTATCTGTACAAAGGCCCGGCATTTGAAAGCTGTTGTTAACTTTGACCGTTCCCGGCAGTAGAGAGCCATGGTGTAATTGACTCTGTTTTTATTTAATTTAATTTGAAAATTAATCGGAAAGAACAGGTAATCAATACATTATTTTATTCTACCAGATGAAGGTTCGATGTCAAAGCATTGGCTAGAATATATTTGTACGTTGTGGAATATTATCCTCCGCGGGTACTGGTTCTACCTTGCTCGGACTTTGTGGGTAGTGAACCGCGTCTCGCGTAGACCTGTCATAATTAAACAAGTCAACTAATATCGCCTATTAAAGTTAGTTAGATGTGGATAACGAACGGCGTCTTGCAATAAACCTAGTGAGTACTATATCCGTGGTATTTTACCGCAATTCGTTAGTTCATGTAAATTTGGTATGTCCCAAGCAATTTGTTAACTGGAAATTTTGTTTTCTCCAGTTCGAGTAGGCTATAATGCATATTTTAAAGGATAATTCAGTAGTGTCATAGTGTGAGACTTAACTATTGAATAAGAATATGTATACTTTTGCCAAAGCTTCGTATTTAAGGAATATCATACGTTTTCCTGCTTATGGTTTCAAAACCATTATTATCTATTTTAAGATTTGAATAGGCACTTAAATAGAGTAAACAGCGAATAGGAGGAAATGCATTCCTGAAGATCATTAAAGTGGTCGCAGTAATGCAGTAGGTAAGTAGGTAGGTAAGTAGGTAGGTTTCAAATTGGAGCAGAGCAATTTCAGATGACGAGTGTTCTTCAAAAATTCAACAAAATCGTGGTATATTCGGGAAGTAACTAGTTGAAAGAATTATGTTTCAATTGTTGAAATGGTCGCATTTATGCAGTAGGTAAGTAGGTAGGTAGGTACATAGGTAGGTTTCTAATTGGAGCAGAGCAATCTCAGAAGATGAGTGTTCCACAAAATCGTTGTTTAAGCGGCAAGTAACTACTTTAAAGAATTTGATTTTAAGTAAAAATTAGTAACTTTTTCGGTAGCATCAGTTATTTAAATTGGAGATTTCCTCCGAAGATTAAACAAAGATTAGAAGCAAGTAACAAGAATTAGGTTTTTAAGTGTTTAAATGGACGCAGTTATGCAGTAAGTAGGTTTTACTAACACTATAAATGGAATAAATGGAAATGGACAACAAAAATATTGAACTAGTCAAGGCAGTTTTATTCATTCATGCATGACATGTGCATGCCAAGTAAAAATCCCAATCAGATGACCACTTTCCTCTGGTACTATGTTCGATTTGAAGGATTTTGGAGAAATTTGTACTCGTCCAACACCATAAAGGATTCAACATTTAAGAAATTGACATTAACACAAAGTCAGGTAAAATATTGTGCATCGGAAGCAGGACTATATAATATATTCTTTTATACATAACAACATTATCTACCAGTGAAGGTAGTAAGGTAATTTAAGTAGGTAGACAATTTAAGTACACTGAGAAAAATATATTAGTAAATTCAGCAAAACCTAATTAGTTGATCTTATTTTAGATTAATCAACTAATAATTTGAATTTTTTAACGAATATATTAGCTTTACCTACTAAACAGATTTGCTGAATTTGTAAAATGAAATTGGTTGGCTTAAGCTTACAGACCCATATTCATATTAGCATATTACTAAGTAAAGATTATTCTAGAATCTTTGTTAAACTCTTCCGAGAATTTTTTATATGTTTACAGTAAATTCTACATTCATTCTGCAAAAATTCCTTAAGATTTGGGCTTTCTGCGTTTGATTTTCAAAATTGTTCAGAGATTATCGAAGGAACTCCATGAATCCTTTGATCGCTGAAAACACCCAACTTAGGGAAAAATATGAAATACAATTTGTTTTGCTCCCCTGTATACTACCCAGATTTGTAATCCATATTATGTGTATCGAAACCTCCTTCAACAAAACACTTAAAAGACTTTCTAAAAATGTAGGAACTCGGTGCTTTCGCTAGCTGTCCTCTAAGGTGTTTTTACGTCTTCAGCTTTATTATCGTTCGTTACTTTATGATTCTGGTAATATTAGTATTCCATAGGGAAAAAATGAGTAGATGGATAAAGCCAAGACCATCTCTTTCATCCATCCAGTCATTTTTGTCCTAATATTACCAGAACGAACAGAAAAAGGCACCTTAGAAGACAGATGAAGGTCTTCAAAACTGAACTTAATCCACTACATACATGGACTATTGCTCATCTTTTAAATTTAAAAAGTCCTAACTCGAAAATTTTATCTAGATGATATCACAAAATTAATAATGCACACTCATAGAGTTCATTGAGGATACGGTAGTTAAGACAGTTCATCTTATAAATTGTTTAGCTTGAAGAGTCTATGTTGCCTCACTCCACCATCTCTTTGTTGTGCTGGTGGTCAGGTCAAGTTACAATGCTATAAGTTAAGAATTTTGAAATAATCCTAATTGTGAAGGGGGAGAACCTTTGACTTTATTCCATTTTACCTATATTTTCGTCTCCCATTCCATAAAGAATGTGAAAAATGAAAAATATATTCTAAGCTCGTAATAACTTGTTAAAGTTCATATAATATTTGCTTTATGTGAAATATTTCATTAAATACTAATTAATTTTTTAAATCTGTTTCAGCCGGCCCATGTGAAAGCATGTTTTCTAGGAAGTTCATTGACAATCCCAATAACAGATGGTAAACTATCCCTAGGAACATGGCAAGGCGTATGGTTGTGTGAGCATCGCGATCATGCGGGCTCAAGAAAATTAGTTATAACATTATCAGGATGTCCAAGAGATTCAGCACGTAGTCCACTGTCACCAGTATCACCAATTGCTTCAACATCAAGTTAGGGAAGGCCTCGCTCCGCTCGCGATAGCCGGTAATCGCGGGGGAGCGACAATAATGACATCATTTCGTCGAAATTAATTTTAACTAAGAATTTAGCCAATAAATCGTTAGTAACAGCAACTAATACTACGAAATCATCAGCAACATCAACTTTAGTAACAAAAACAACACCATCAGTAAATAAGTTAAATAGAACTATTAATAGTGTTACGCCGGCTAATAGTTATAAAACATCAACAGCAGAAGCAGCAGTAACTTTGAATGAATCTAATATTTGTGTACAGCCAAAGTTAAACTTACAAACTCATCCTTCAAACGATAATCAAACGAAACGAAATGATGTGCATTATTTGTTGAAACAATTAAATAGCTTTAGTGATATAGAAGAAATAGAGATTGTTGACATAAAGCAGCAGCAGCAACAGCAAAAACAATATACCGATAAGCAAAGAGAGCAACAACAGCAACTCCAATCCTGCCATACCTTGGAAAGTGAAAGTGGTTTCGCTACAACTATTACAACTGCCACTACTGGTAGCAGTAGTAATAGGTTTCGACATTCCATTAGTAGTACCCATGGTGCTGCAATTGTTTATAGCACTACTAGTAGGATGTCTGGCGACGTAATCCATACAAATTTAGCGACTACGACTACGACGAATAATTTGACTATTTCGACTTCATACAGTAATATAAATGGACTGCTTGTTGAACCAAAAATGCATGAAAGCAAATGGCACCACTTTCATATTCCTGTCCCTTTCCATAAGAGCATACTTTCCCACTGAACTGTGACGATTGAGAACGAGAAATTGCGTGTAAAAATCCTTGTAAAAACACTTTCTTCGACTCATAATTAAAATTTAACGATACAAATGGTCCCAAATACTTTTATGGTAAATTCGGTAAATCTCAAATAAAAATGATAATGCAGATTCTAAAAGCCTACGCGGTAGTATTAATGCTAATGATGTTTATCAGATTCTGGAAAATTTAAAAGAAGCCTCAATGTTATTTGTTAGTAAGCTATTCAGTGAAAGTCACCTTACTACAAAACTAATTCAGAATATTTTGTCTTATTTTACGGAAAATATTACTAAGGTTCTATTCAGATCGTTATCTGACTTATTAATTCCGATGTTCGATAATGAAAATGGGTCTATTATTAACAAACTTTTGCTTTCCTGCTCTGAGCCATTTAGAGGAATTGATACGGAACATTTGTTTCTAAAAACGATGAGTGAAAAAGGATTCTACGAACATCCTAAAAAAATTGAAATAGATAAATCCGTTTCACAGATATATAAAAATAGTAAAAGTATTTTGACAAATAAAAGATGTGAAATAATTTTAATGCCTATAGTTAACCAGATTAAAATGTTTTTTAAGCAGGGCAATGTTTTAAAAGATACTCTTAACAACACAAATCATTTAAGTAACGATTCTAAAAATAATTTTAATCACTTTGTACAAGGAAAAATTTGGAAAGACAAAATATCATATTTCAGGCAAGATCAATATGTTCTACCTGTTATCTATTATTATGATGACATAGAAATGGGTAACGCATTAGGTAGCCATTCCGGTAATCAATCAATGGCTGTATTTTATTATCATTTTCCAACCTTACCCGAGGACTGTACTTCTTTGGAAAATATATTCGTTGCGATGCTGATGAAAAGTGCTTATCTTAAAAAATTTTCAACTTCTAAAACTTTGACACCGTGCATCAAAATGGCTCTTCAAAAAAAATGGCCAAAATTTAAATATATGTATTTCAAACATTTAAAAAAAAAAATTGTACTTATCTTGTTCCTTTCAATGTTATTTTAGTAATCGCAATCATATTTCATCAAATCGTCAAAACTCTTGCGTGGTGTTATGTCCATAGTAAAACATTTACAAGAACAAGCTGTAACCGGACATTCAAAATTTTGGCTGTAATATGGCACATGAAAAAATTAATAATAAGATAAAAATTTTCTTAACATAGAAAGAATTGGTATGTACCTAAACCATTGCATCAAGTGTTCCGTATGACCTCCATGTCGACAAGTCTGACACCAAGAAAACCATTTAGAAAATGGTTTTGATTGCCATCCTAAGCTTTCATGACCTGGACTGTTGTGTAAAAAATTACTAGTACCCATGTGTAAAAGACACAGGGAGCATCGAGGTAATGGTTTACGACAATTTGGACATGATGAAAGCTGAAAATGTAAATAGTAAGACATAAAAAAATACAAAACGCACGCGCAAAATTTGAGAATTTTTACCTTATTCAAATTGGATGAAGCGTTACGTATTGGTGCTTCTTCATGCAGAGCTGCAGATACAGATTTTCCACAAAAATTGCATAGTAAGAAAACTGATCGAGTTGGCTTTACAGGAGATCGAGTATTCTCCATTTTGATTTCAAGTTCAGCACGTTTTTCCCATAGATTCCACGCATCTAATAAATCTAAATAACTGCAAGCAGAAAGATACATATATGCAATTTTGATCGAACTACTTTGAACAAGTTTAAATAGATAACAAACATTTGTTTAAATTTACCTGGCGATCCAAAATTGTACTCGATATTCTGAGAAAATATCATGATGCAAAAATCGTATAGCAATTAATGATGCAGTCTGCACATCTTGTGTCCAATCCAAATAACTTTGAAGCAAATTTATTCCGTCATTTGATTCTCCTGTTAATAACAGTCCATTTAAATCTGCTGTCTCTGTACATGTGTGGATCATTACTTTAACATAATCTACTAGCTTCGTATCACTTAAATATTTACACGCAAATGCCAATCTATCACCAAGTGATACACCTTTTTCCATCTATATAAAAAAATATTATGATTATACGAGCAAATCGATTCGAAATCGAAATGCGTTGCATTGCAGTGCAAGTTTTTTTTTTTGTTGATAAAAAGTATGGTACTGCCACAGTAGCTTGAACTCAAACTTATACCGCGCGTTCATGAATCCGTATGGCCCAACCCAGACGAGAAGTTTTTAGGGAAGGAAGGAAGCTTGCCATTGTTATAAGTCAGTGGTACAAATAGATTTTAGCAGAAATTTGTGTCGTTTTTAAATATTGGAATTAGATAGGATGGCTCAGTCCATTCTTATTATATCCGTATGGCCCAACCCAGACGAGAAGTTTTTAGGGAAGGAAGGAAGCTTGCCATTGTTATAAGTCAGTGGTACAAATAGATTTTAGCAGAAATTTGTGTCGTTTTTAAATATTGGAATTAGATAGGATGGCTCAGTCCATTCTTATTATATGTCAGTGGCACTTCGGTTGCCTCTAGAGCGAAACTGATGTTCAAACGAAAATAACAGTAGATTAACAATCCCAATCAAGGTATTCCCATTAAAATTTTGACACATTGCAGCTGATATCGTGTTACGTAATTCTGTAACTAATGTATATACATTTTAATATAATAGGAAACACAGAGAGAGGAGAGAGAGTAATGTATTCTATGTACTTACTTTCCTATACATTTCACGATATTTCGTCACGCAATAGTGGAACGTGGTTCGTAATGGGAACAACTTATATTCTGTATACCTTCGGCCCAATTATCTGTCAATTGGTTGCTTGCCTTATTTGGCGACAGTTGTCACAAAATTTGTTCGTCTCCATTTTAATAGTCCTACCAGACCGTAGCGTAAAATGTGCTCGGGACTGAAAATGCGACATTATGTGACATTCTGCGTGCACCTGAACGCACGGCCTCTAGAATTTTCGTTCGACCTTTATTCTGTCATAGCTTTTTTCGGCCTCCGAATGGCTCTGAATGCACCTGATAGTGAATTGTGTTCTGCTTCTAGGTGCTAGCACTGCCACTGAATCTGTCATTTTCGTGCTCTTTTCTTTCCACCACACCCGTAGGAAATTTTTAATATTGCCAACTGTTCGAATGTCGAATAATGGCTTATGTTGACACATTTAAGAAGTAAAAACGTAAAAAAAAACTCGGTATTATTTTTACATATAATTGGTACATCTCAAAACTATCCAAAAAAGTATGCATTAATAGTAATTTTGGAAAATCGGACTAATTAACTGTCGTTCCTTAATAAATATTCTCAACATAAACAAGTTAAAGTAGCAAATGTCAAAAACGCCAGTTGTGTTCAAGTCGACTTTTCCAGTCAGAGCAGAATGCTCGGCATAAAGCTGTATGAACGCTCCAATTGTGTTTCAGCATTTAACAATCAAGCAACTGTGGCAGTCCCATGCTTTTTATGAATTTAGGCAATGCTTCTGCTGAATCATTCATTGGTAAGTTTCACCGTTAGCAAGCAGCAAGCAAGCAAGTAAGAAGTAAAGAATTTTTATATCTTATAAATAAAGGTTTGTATCTAATTTACTTTTTATATTGGTTTTTTTTACATTTTTTTTTCAATCGTTGATCTAATGACTTAAAAGTGTAATAGGATTAGATTAGTGAAGGTAAAATATAGTAAACAGTGTTGATTTCCAATCAGAATGAGTGCGAGAATAAGTTTCTGAATTTTTTTTAAGAATTTATGTATAATATTTATATATAGTTTATATATAGTTACAATCACATAATACCAATTTTCCGAAAATTAAAAGAAATGAATTTCTTCTCATTTTAGAAATGCTGACTTTTTTTAACATGCCCACTTATAGTATATTTATTATTACATAAGCCACGCGCACAAATATCGCAAATATCACCACCGCATTCTGTGACAGTGTAGTTCGGTCCAGAATCTCGCTGGTAGTATACATTGTCATTCATTCCTATAATAATATAATATGATTAACAAAATTATAAATAAACAAGAGAAAAGGTTATAATTGGCTTAAGACCAGTAATATTATACCCTAGATGCAAATAAAAGTTAAATAAAGTGAAAACAAATGGTTTTGTCAACACCATTCAAAATTAAACTTCGATGGAATTTCGAAGAAATAAAAATCAAGTGTAACACAATCTATATATGCCTTTAAATCACTTCAATTTGCTACAGAGATCCATTCCATACTAGTGATATCTTTCGCTCTATGTCTGCTCTTCCCTTTTAAGGTAGAATCTAACCATTACCAATTACCATTTTTCTGTACCATCTAAACGCAATTGGCTGCTGTGCTATATAGGTACATTAAATATGTACAAACTATTTGAAATAATTTCTTAAAGATTTTTCTGCGTGTAGCTGCGTATGTGTATTAACACTTGACTAAAATAAATAATTAAATAAATTTAAAATGTCGAATATAAATTTTAATTAAATCTTTTATTTCAGGATATCGAATTAACTTCAAAATACTAGGAATAGAACTCAACGTCATTTCGAAGGTTTCAAAAGGCGAGTATTCTAATTATAGTTTGAAATTCTAATTAAATAACGAAAGTTTATATAAATATGGGAAAAAGTATATCTACATATATATGTTGATTGATTAAATATTTAAGAGGCTAAATTTCATATTTATAAAAATTATAAAAAACAACATACGCTTCCAAAAACATAAATTACCCGTCAAAAATAAGGCATAAACGAAAAACAAATTATTCAGATTTATATCTTAAATTCTACACTGTCTGGACTGATTTACAATTTGTTGTAATAATTAGCATTTGCTGAAAGCTATATTAGTTAAAAAAAAAAAAAAAAAAACAATCAGTGTGCTATATAGGTACATTAAATATGTACAAACTATTTGAAATAATTTCTTAAAGATTTTTCTGCGTGTAGCTGCGTATGTGTATTAACACTTGACTAAAATAAATAATTAAATAAATTTAAAATGTCGAATATAAATTTTAATTAAATCTTTTATTTCAGGATATCGAATTAACTTCAAAATACTAGGAATAGAACTCAACGTCATTTCGAAGGTTTCAAAAGGCGAGTATTCTAATTATAGTTTGAAATTCTAATTAAATAACGAAAGTTTATATAAATATGGGAAAAAGTATATCTACATATATATGTTGATTGATTAAATATTTAAGAGGCTAAATTTCATATTTATAAAAATTATAAAAAACAACATACGCTTCCAAAAACATAAATTACCCGTCAAAAATAAGGCATAAACGAAAAACAAATTATTCAGATTTATATCTTAAATTCTACACTGTCTGGACTGATTTACAATTTGTTGTAATAATTAGCATTTGCTGAAAGCTATATTAGTTAAAAAAAAAAAAAAAAAACAATCAGTGTGCTATATAGGTACATTAAATATGTACAAACTATTTGAAATAATTTCTTAAAGATTTTTCTGCGTGTAGCTGCGTATGTGTATTAACACTTGACTAAAATAAATAATTAAATAAATTTAAAATGTCGAATATAAATTTTAATTAAATCTTTTATTTCAGGATATCGAATTAACTTCAAAATACTAGGAATAGAACTCAACGTCATTTCGAAGGTTTCAAAAGGCGAGTATTCTAATTATAGTTTGAAATTCTAATTAAATAACGAAAGTTTATATAAATATGGGAAAAAGTATATCTACATATATATGTTGATTGATTAAATATTTAAGAGGCTAAATTTCATATTTATAAAAATTATAAAAAACAACATACGCTTCCAAAAACATAAATTACCCGTCAAAAATAAGGCATAAACGAAAAACATATTATTCAGATTTATATCTTAAATTCTACACTGTCTGGACTGATTTACAATTTGTTGTAATAATTAGCATTTGCTGAAAGCTATATTAGTTAAAACAAAAAAAAAAAAACAATCAGGGTCAATACAATACACATGCATGCATACTAACAGGAGAACCCAATTCAATCTAGACCGAGTATAGTAAATTCCATAAGTCAATGAAATATAGCCATAAAATATTGCTGTGTTGCACCAATGCAAAGTCTCAATATGTAATATCAGTTCTAATATCTCCCTTGAGAATCAAATCCATTCTAAAGTGAAAAATTGTAACAGAAATTATCCTATCTATTTAATCTGTTGTTAACATACATATATGTACATACATGTGTAGTAGCAGATTCCGAAAATACTCATTATTTTTCTTTCATATATATAGTAGGTAGATTCTAGACCTTGCAGCTCGTTAACTATTGAAATAACTCAGCAACGTTAGAATTGTTGAAGATTGAAATTGATTAATGAAATGAAAATATTCTATTAAGTAAGTGTGTCTATTAATTAAGCTTACAATACTTGATATTTTAATTAATTCTTGAGCGAGCATGAATAGTTAGTCCGTAATAGTTATATCAATGAGACTAATTTGAGGAACTGAATATATTGCTACCTACACGTTTATGGTAATTCCCATGTAGAATAATTGTTTGTTAATATAACTAAATTAATATTGCAAGTGTGCTCTTCAAATATAATATTATGTATCAAGTGTTATTTTGGGTAAATTTTCTAAATTTTATGCTATTATCATAATAATAAATTGTATTGAGTAGTTAACTTTGATAAACCGTGAAATTAGACCGTTTCACAACAGCTCTCAAAATTAAACGCCTATTTCGAAAGCTCATGGCTGCGTTATATGTTGCCATCAACGCAGTCATTCATTGTTATAATCGGGTGGTTCTGCTGTATTTTGGGTGCGATGGGATGCCCAGGAATTGCACTAGGCCAATTTTCAATATTTTCACGTCGGCGTTGACGTTTCGGTTCCACGTGGTACCACATTTTGGACAAACCTGGTATCTGTGTGGAGACCTCGACGTCCTCACCGGCTCACAACAATTGGCGCACAACTTCATTGTCCTGAATTCGTCCACTTCGAAGACAGAACAATGCGTTTTAAATGCCTGCAACAACTTCTGGTTTGGGGTTCGTATGGCGAATTTGCGGCTGTTTTTGTCGAACCAATACATACTAAAGTTTTTGGAGTATTTTCGGTGATTTCGGTGCGCTGCTCGTTCTGTGCAAATGTAAAGGAGCGTTTACAATGGCAGAGTAGTGTGGAGTCACCAGATGGCATTGTTTCTCTTTTTCTCGATCTTGTACTCTAGTGAAAGTTCTTCGCGCCTCCCACCAGAGTGTATTTCACAGAGTAGCGTCAGATTTGAAAAATTCCTAATCTCACGTTGGTCAGATGATGAGAGAAAATGCAATCTGGTGACTCCACTCTACTCTGCCATTGTAAACGCTCCATAATGCTTGAATCGTAAGCGTGCAACCTTGCGCTGCCCATACACCGCTTGGCGTTGCGAAGACCATTTCATCAGGCGTTCTTTGGTGTACTCCACATAATCTTGTTGCATCGGGGATTGCTCGCTCGTTACTGCACCTGTGAGAAGTGATTTTGTATACTTCGCTAGTAAAACTTTACGTATATATATTAGTGTCATCTGCGAAAATATTGTATTGCCCACGTAGCTTAGCATATTGCAAATTGTTTATGTACAGCAGATATAGTAATGGTGCCAATACTGAACCTTCGGGTACTCCGCATGTAGATACTAGAGTATCACTTAATATATCATTTACTCTTGTTTGGATTTGCCGTCCGGATAGATAACTTTTTAATCATTTTTTTGCTACACCTCGAATTCCTAGTGTGCACAAAAAATCCAACAACAATTCGTGATGAACTGTATCAAAAGCTTTTGTTAAGTCGATAAAAACTGCTCCCACATAATAACCCTCGTCCAGGTAGTCATTAATTTTGTTGAGTGTTTCCGCTGTAGCTAATTCTGTATTACTTTTGGATTGAAAGCCAAATTGCTTTCTGTCTATGCCTCCATTTTCCGTAATAAATTTCCTAATCCTGATTTCCATAATTTTTTCGTATATTTTGCCTAAATTGCTTATTAGGGCTATAGGTCTATAATTGTTCATTTCTGTAGGATTACCTCCTTTGAGAACAGGTGTGATTACAGTTGTTTTTAGGGAATATACCACTGCTGATTGCTGTATTTATCACTTGCGCAAGTGGTTGACTGATTAAATCAATTACATCTGTTATGTCTTCGATCGTGATGCCATCCTTACCTGGGGCTGTCTTCTTTTTAAGGTTATTAACGACATTTTCCACTTCTTCTGTACTTGTTGGCATTAAAAAAATTAAGGTCAGCGGCATATTGTTTAATGTTGGACTTAGGGTTGGAATAGTGTTTTGTACATTGGCACCAATCCCATTGAAGTTGATGTTAGTTTTATTTGCTATTTCTTCGTGATTTGTTATAGATAAGCCGTTTAAATTAATCTCCGGTATGTGTCTAGGCATATTGGTTTTTTCCTTATGTAATATGTCACTGTCGATAATATGCCATAACTTCCTTGTATCCTTTCCTGCTAAGATGATTTTCTCATTTATGTAATTTTCCTTTGTTTTCCTTACCAAGGCTGTTACTTCATTCCGCATTCTCTGATATTTAATTCTCAGATACTGATTATTCGGGTATGTTTTCATCTGTTTGTACAGGGTGTCTCGTTCTTTCATTTCCATAATAATTTCATCAGTTATCCACGCGTTTGATCTAGTTCGGAGTTTTTTATATGTAGTAGTAGTTCTTTTTGCTTCATTCATAATATCTATTATGTTCTCAATTGAGATGTTTTTCATATTTAAGACTTGTTTTTTGACATGTTGTTTATATTTTTCCTTATTTTTTATTGGGATTCTAATTGCTTTCATAGGTTTTTTTGTATAACATTTAGCCGCAAGATGGACTATTATCGTTCGTATAAGTCCAAGTCTCGTTTAATACTATTATTTCAATTTGTTGATGTTTTATTGAGAATGCTTGGACTTCATGCATTTTGTGCCGCAGACTTCTAATGTTTAGGTATAATATATTTATTTCACTTGTTTTCACTAGTTGACAATAAAATTAATTGTTGTCTCACATGAATGCTTTTTTCGAAACCCAGACTGTTCCGGGATTATTATCTTATTCCTTTTCAAATATTTTTCTAGTTGAATTTGTACAGTTTTCTCTAATATCTTCTCGAAAACATTTAAAAAAAATGAAGTGTCTTTCCACTTGATTCATTAACTTACCCTGTATATTTTTCGTACAGAATGGATAAGCAAACGCAGACAGATTGGTCGGAGAGGCATGAGCTGCCACCAAATTGGAGAGAGATGCAGGTGACGGCTCTGCTAATGTTTGTAAGTATTATTTTTATAAAATGTTGATTTAAATGGAACTTCAGTGCAACACCAGTATTGCACTTCAATATGAAAATGTTCGATGGGACAATTTTTATATCAGAAGTGCAACACCAGGTTTGCACAGACTTCCCTGTTAACATACTAATCTAAATAATATATATATATATTTTTTTTTATATAGATGCGGCCCAGGGCGCATTTCGTCCAACAAGGCCAGGAAGCCAGGCCTTTCGGGGCAGCGCCCAGAATTAAAGTGGAGGTGGTTATGAATGACCTTTCTTTTCTTGGTGTAGGGGCAACGGCGAAGCAAGCGAGGCTGGACGCCAGCGCGAAAGCACTGAATTTCATATTCGGTTTAAATATACCTAATGATATTGTTTAACACGAAACTTCTAATATATATTTTTTTTATTAAAATTAAAAAATATCTAAATAAAAATAAAAAGGGAAAAAAAAAGTTTTTGTCCATTTCAGTTTTTTAAGGTTTCCGTATGGCCCACTGACTTATAACAATGGACTGCGCGATTTACTATTTCATGTGGCACAAAAAATATTGTGTTTTTGTATGTCAGAGTTTCAGCACCCTTTAAAATATTTACTACATAAAAACATGTAAAACTCTACTAATCAGATAAAATTTTACACCCGAAAATCAAATTGAATTAAAAAAATATCTTTCTTCTATTCAAGTGATATTTTAATCGCTTATAAGATTATTAAACTCATTCCGAATTTAATTTGCAAAAGGTTATTTTTACCTGAATCCTGCGTATGGGCGAGAGAGACTGGTGATTGCATAAGCAGCCAATATAATAACATCAATTGGCATAAGAAAACGTTAAGTCCATTGTTATAAGGAAGTGATATGGCCTTTTCCTACCCAGCAAAAAGAAATTTAAGAAATATCACTTGCTAAGCCATAGTGTCAAACAATTTGTCGTAAAAATAAATTAATTAAACCCAATTTGTGGTCAACACAGAATTACAGGCAATTTGTCTATTCCTTCCATAACAAAAAATTGTTCGCTACTACATCTGAGTGCCTGTTCGCCAGACACTAAATTCCAGCCTTTTAGATTCAAAGAATAGTAAAAATGGCACTTTGAATTTAAGGTTGACGGATCTTCTGTTGTTGATGAGTTGCACTGTATTGTAAAGCAACTGACTCTTGAATTTCGCGCTCTGAATGACTGTTTCCTTTATACCTTACCTTTCTTATAAAGCACTGGAAGAGTATTCTTCCATACCTTTTAAACTGTAATGCTGCTACGTCCGGATATGATGTACATGTTACATGTACATATTGATATTCTAGAAGTGTAAATGGTTTTTTCCAGACACAATTGTTGGTTCATCAACACAATTGTTGCAGAAAGTCTGTACTCTTTTCGTTTTATCGCGAGCTTCTTTTGCTCCATGTTCTTGAAAAATTCTTGCGCTACTTTTACGTTTGCCAAGTTGGTGTGCAGAAGGCTTCCTTGATTTAGGGGAGCAGTGCTATTTGAGACTGCAGTTTCCTCGACATTCTTCAATAGGCCTTCGATAATTTTTCCTCGAAAATTTATCATTAATACTTTGTTTGTTGAGTGGATATACTTGTTAAAGATAACCCACGAATTGACGATACTAACACCAAGGAGAAGCTCAAATCCAACTATTTTATACCACTTAATAGTGTTTCGTAATAGCTAATAATAATTTGTCATTTGGTCCAAGAGTCTAACGTTTCTTTTCTTTATTATAAGCTATAATTGCTGGAGGCATCATTATTTCTTTTTTAAATCTACCCTTTTTTCCGGTTGGTACTAAGATAATAGTGTGATCTGGGTTGTTGGAAATCATAAGTATATATATATATATTGCTTGAAAAAAATTCTGCCTCTTCGCGGGATCATCGACTTATCTATGATGACTGTTTCTCCGGGAGTTAGTGATGATTTGAAGTTTTGTGCGATAATGTCAAGCAGTTGATTTATTTTCGCTAATCTTGTTTCTCCCTGCACGGGATTTTCATTGCTGGCGAAATGCACACATTTTAATTATATTTCAAATTGAATACGTGACATTTCTTTTACAATAACAGGATTTATGTACGTAGGGTTTTTCGAGCAATATAATCTTATACTGGAAACAGGGCAAATACCCATTATTAAAACAACAGCAAGTAATTTCGTGATTTCCTCTTCATTCGTGTCCTTCCATTTTGCCATAATTGAACGACGACTGATGATGTGCGATTGAATGAATTGCGCCGCGTATCTGTTCGTGTCTGTCACAATTAGTTTTACGACTTCATCATTTAAAAATAATTTATAAATACTGAAAGGATCAGTACAACCGAAGTTACATCGCAAGCAACCGTTTTTTTCAGCAAAGTTGAATTCTCGCACTATACATCTAGCTTCTTCCCATTCCTCTGATAGAGAAGAAAAAGTAACGCCTGCATGCTCTAATACGAAAACGACTAACAAACTAACCTAATCTTAAGCTATGTATGTACATGCCATGCCAGCCTCCACGTTTCTCATGCAGTTAAATTTAGACATCTTAAAGCAAGTGTGAGATAGTTTATTTACCTTGTTGATTGCAAAAATCTTATTTTGATGAAAAGCGAAAGTTCTTATCTACACGCACTTGCAGTGTTGGCACAACACCCCCAGGGAACGAGCTATCACCAAGTGATTGCTATTGGTAGCTTTGGTAAAGCTTTATATTTGTTTGGATGAGGATGATAAGAATATAAAAAAAAACATTTTATGTTGATAAGATGACTCGCGAGTCGCGACCATTAACTTCACAGACTACATACAGATTAGTATATTTGCTTTTGTTCTAGACCTCTAGTCTAGATGATGGATTTTACGAGGACTACTTTCATTTTTCCGGCAGTATTATCAGTAGCAGCTGCCCCTTAATTTCAGTTTAATTGTAATGTTCTCATATTGTACACAACTTATTGACATTAGGGGAGGGGGAAGTGTGTTGCTGTGCAAAATCAGCTTATCTAACATGTTGTTCTTAAGTTTTACTTTATTATTAACGGCTTCCTATTTTGGATGGGTGTTAAAGGATATTCTAGTGAAATTAAAGGAATTATATTCATGGGAATAGGATTCAAATTCTTCCTCAAATGAAAGTGTAAATACTCCAATTTGACCTAGAGGTTTTCGACTAAGTAGGTTAATGTCCCTGTTAACTAGTTGATTTCAGCTCCTTTTTGGGAAACGTATGATAAATGCTCTAAGAGAACTGTATAATGTAAAATTATCTTTCAATTTTATAAACAAACGGAAATTTTAAGAATGTCATCAATAAAAAGTGAGGGTTTCATCAACTAAATTGCTAAAATTAGGTATAATTGCGAAATTTCAACACACGAAAGTTGCGTCTTCTGTTTACACGGCATTCATTTCAAAAGGAAGATTGAAGCCCTCCGGACAGAGGAGTCTTCTCATCTCATAAAACAGTTTCCTTAAAAAACCATTTGTTTGTTTCAGGAAATTTATGAGGAACTTAATATGACAAAACGTACTTACAGGACTCCATATTTTACACAAGCATGTGATGATGGACACAATACTCATGCTCCGTCGATTACATCTCAAAACCCTAGTTACAGTATATTCTACCCTAGTTATAGTGCGCAAACATCTAAACAACCACTTTCGAGTGTTTTTAAAGTGCTTGGTCTTATGCCAAATATTCCGATTGGTGCAATAGCAACTGCTAGTCAATCCTAGATTTAGCGTAGTAACATAACGTATAATCACTGTCTACTTTTTAGCAGTGTTAGTTTTTAAGATACCCATGATGGGGCGTTAGTCAGTGCAATATGTTATGTACCTTATAGTTATAGTTATTATAAATCCACCAGATCTCAACTCTGTTAATAGGCTGTAGTCATACCTTATCATCTTAATCTTTTCAAACCTACTACGTCTATCTCCAGTTTTGAAACTGTGAACTATTGAAATACTACTAACCTCTTGTGGACTTTAGGCAGCCAGTAGTGGCTCTTAATCGCTATTACCTTTTACGCTGTATAACTGTAGAGATATAAGTTCAATTCTGTCATTGCTTGGCCTATTGGTCTTCCATTATTTTTATTCTTATTAACCACAAACACTATCAAGTCTTGTCTGAACTCACACTCAGTATAGTGTTAGTATTAAAACAGCCCTGATTGAACTTGAAAGTGGACAATGAACCCAATAAATAGAGCAATGCATTTGATTGTCACCAATGTGATCCCAAATAAACAAATAAGTAAATATGTTGTCATAGATTAAAATGAATTAAATAAATTGATAGATTTAATTTTAGTATTAGCACATTATGTTAAATGTTAACTTAAATAAGACGCTATTTACCCTCCAATTCGCTATTCACAATTAACTATTGTTATACTTTTTAAGTTCTAGTCATACTCAACTGTGTATTTATCTTAATACTCTGTTCGCTATACCCAACGCTTATTTGCGTGGCGCTCATGCCGGGGTTTGTAATAAATAAATTTTATATTTGAATAAAGAGTTATTAGCTAGTGTGAAAGTTGTCACAGTCGACGATATATGTATGTATGTTCGTTCAGCATGAAAAAAAAGTTCCTGCCAGTAGTCCAGATGAGCGCCATTCGCGATTCAGATTGAGTTGATAGTGAAATGGTACTTGGATCATAGAAATCAGTTTTTTTTTTGTATTTCTCCCTCTAATCTAGTTTCCACATGCTGCTAACAAAACTTACACAAGACACTGAAATGCAAAACTAAATAAATTTACAAAATACAATAAGACTACCGCCTTCCATTAAATCCCTTTTTTCTTGTAATTTATCTTCGGAGACCTCTTTTTATATATTTCTATAATTTTATCTTCGGTGTAATTCCACTAAAATCAAAAAGAGTTCCTCGTTAATATTAGAAATTGTTTGAAGACAGACTTCTCCAACTAAACCGTGAATAGCTAGCTAATCATTCTTCATGCTGTGCATAACTATCACCATATAAAATAAGTATACATGCTTAAAAAATATTATTACTAGATTGATTGAATTGAAAAAAAAAATGAATTGCAGTGCTTTAAAAAAGAATATTTTTTTATGAATTAATTTCATTTAAACATAAACATAAACTTATTTGAGTACCCGTGCCAAACGCACGCATAGCGCTGGGCACATCTTAGAAGGTTACATAGTAGATTTACACTGTAGCAAAACAAATCATAAACGATAACAGAGAGCAAAAATGAAATACAATGAAAATAGAATCCAACTAGGAGCCTAAATGTAGTACAACAAACTTAGAATTAGATTAGTTTGAATAATTTGATTAGTATGGGGTTGAGTATAGATATTAAAAAAAAAACTATACAAATAATCAAAGCTTCTGAATGATGGATACCCATAACAGCTGTGAAGCAACTGGTGTTCATGGAAAAAATTAATATTTATTTATTTACGCAAATGCTTTTAATAAGAGAAAAAAAACTTACTTAATTCTTTAGATGTATCTCTACAGCAAAAATAATTTAAATTGTCACATTTTTGTAAAATTATGCACTTGAGAAACACTAAAAACCACACACAGCTAACACGACTCGAATTTTTCACGTAATATCCAATTATATTACATATTCGTTTATTATAATATTTAATTAACTAAATGATTATAATAAAATCACCGCAAAGAAAAAGGAAAGACTTTAATTGATACAATTTCACATATTACAAGAAGAGAGGAAAACAACGGTGCCTGTATCGTGAACATGTCAGATAAATGATAATAAATGCTTTGTTCGCAGCGGCGTCACCTCACCGGCTGCGAAACTCGAGTCTCGAATATTATAACGTTTTCCAGAAAGCGCGAATAATTTAAAAATATATTTATTTATTTGAACAACTTTTACAGTTACGCTACCTGCAATGTATTTATAGTTAATTATTAATAATAATATACGATCATCGATTAAGCAATACATCATTATGTATGAAAAAAAAATGTTGTGCAGTGTACATACAACAAAAATGCTTTCTTGTTTTTATCTTTTTCTTAAATCCATCTAGAACATGGAGTGGTTTCCCAATGGTTTTCGAATCAACTGCTTTCTAATGGAATTTCTGTATGTTTCTACTCCCTGAAAAACTATTGGGATGTTGTAATATCAGTAATATTCGACTCAATGATTAGGAACCACCCAAAATAGTAGATTTAATTAGAGAATATGCCTCTATGAACTTCCGCCACTGTGTAACTTGTAACTTTAATGTCTGACTATGAACCTATTGCAGGCGTTTTGTGCTAGAGTTCTTTTTACTACTACTGTGATCCTCACCCAACTATCCACATCAAAATATATAATATTGCAAGGGAAGGAGTCAAATATGAGTTTATCGCCCCTGAGTCTTACTGTGATCATCATCCAAAAAGCTAGACTTTGGGAGGAGCTCACGTAAAAGACGGGAGAAAAACACTACCCTGACACAATAGGTTATCTCCATGTGGAGATGTTCCTTGCTTATGCTACCTAACATATAAAGTATTATATGTGGCTAAAACTTAGAATGTACAGTTGTGTTTTATGAATCGAACTTTTGGCAATATCTATGAAAACACACATGCTTGATTTGCTACCCTCTGGATCTGATAATTCCTAAGAACGCACTGAAACCGACTTGCCAGTCGAAGAAATTAACAGATGCTGGCATAATGAATATGTTATTGGACACGCGTGTTATATTGAAGAAACTTGCAGAGCAATGTAAATTGTTCTCTATAATATTTGAAAGAAGATATGATGACGAAGGAAGGTTGGGAAATCCAGCTGGAATGGTTAACAAATGTCTTCTATACTCGAACAAAAAATTCGGCTTTTTCTTTTATTATATAAAATTAATTTTTGCTACTCTATACTTACGATTATAAAAAAGTACAAATAAAAATTTTGAATATTCAGGGAAAATTTTAGGTTAATTAGTGTACATTTTCCTCTAAATGTGGCGGATATTTACCCTTGTTTTCATGTACTCAAGCTATTTAAAGTAGTGTAATGCAACAATTCATTTCTGTTTTGAGTTTAAATTAAGTTAGAGTTTTTACTGATCTAAAAAAAGTCTTTTTTAAAAACATATTGGCATTCCACATATCTCAATTATATTGCCTTGCCTGATCCATAATGAGAAATATTAGGAACTCATTCTAAATTTTTTATCGGTATTAATAAATTTCTGTTGAAATTTACACTCCTGATGACGTAATTCTTGTTTTATTTTGTAAATGAAATAAATAATTTTTTAATATTTATAAATTGACGGCTGGAGAGGAGAATAATAGAATAATTATAAATATTGTTTTGATTGATTGAAAACTGAGGTTGAGGTCCCCTACGTGGTCTCGGAACGTAGGCCATAAAAAGGCCAATTGCTCACTCTACTGACTTATGAGCAATTGCTCATAGGTTTTAATTCGAGGCTCTTACGAATTTGGGTATATGGGCGAAGCGCACAACTTAAAATTAAGCTAGTCGAAACACGTTTGTGATGCGCACGGCTATTGTTAAGGACTTACGCACTGTTCTAGCACATATCTTTACCTGCTCTAAATAATATACCTATGTATATTTAGATATTTCTACGACTTCCTTAACATTTTCTTTTTAATTACGATACGTCTGTTGCCTTCTTCTTGACACTATTTGCAAATTTTATTCGTACATCTCCATGTTCTGCCAGACGAATCAAACGGAATTTAAAGCCATCCACTACTTTAAGTAGCTTACCATTTCGGCTAATTCAGAATTTAGAACACAGAATAAAAACACTGTGGAATACTTTTTTTTAATTGACATGCATCAAACTAGGTGATGAAAATTTCAATCCAGTCATTTAAATCTATACGTATAGGTATATTACAGAGACCAGGTAAAGACACATGATAGAATAATGCATTGTCATTAACCATAGCCGCGCGTTTCCAAAACAATACGTAATCCCTTAACAATAGGCATGCGCTTCACAAACATGTACTTGTGCGCTAGTGTTTTTATCTGGCTTGTACGTTTCGCAAATACACCCACGAATTTAAGTAGTGACTCCCTCCTTGCCGGCTTCATGTAGTTCGTCCAGGAGGTGTGAGCCAAGGAATCTATAACGCTTTCCTGAGAGAGCCGGAAAGTGACACAGAAAGTGAGTCACCGTTTCCGATTCCTCTCCGCATCCCCTGCATATAGGATCAGCAACAAGCGCCAACCTCCGTAGGTCAACCCTGAGAAAAGAGTACCAAGTGAGAATTGACACCAGAGTTCTTAGGCTTGGCTTGTTTAGTTCCAATAGCTTTTTTGTTTCGTTTGGGTTAGATCTGCCTCACAGCTCCTTTGTAGTTCTACCTGAAGGGTGTAGTCTAACCAAAGGCGACTGTGTTGGCAGTCGGTCCAATCAGAGATATTAGAGACAAGGTGTTTTGGTGCTATCCCAATTGTGGAGGAGGATGCCTCCGAGGTTGCACCAAGACGAACAAGTTCGTCCGTTGTTTTATTCCCAGTAATGTCGCTGTGACCTGGCACTCAAAGCACCAATACCCTGTTGTTTCGAGAAAGGGAGTTCAGGGTGGTCTTACATTCCAATACAAGCTTGGAGGTTGTCTTGCAAGCCTGAAAACCGCGACTGCAAAAGTGATTGTTATACGAATCAATCTTTTCTTTATTATATTTTCTTTTGAAACAGTTAAATCAACAGATTTTTGAAATATTGTTGATGTTTATGAGAAATTTTAGAATGCTACTCGGTGAGAAACTTTCTGATCTGATGCATGTTGGCTTTAATTATTACGGTAAAAAAAAAATCAGGGAGTACATTTAAATACTATGCCACAATTAATATATCAGTTTTCATGGAAATTTCCTCACTTGGCTCTTTATGTGCGGAAATAAACGAATTTAATTTAAAATGTCACTCAACTCTCATGGGTTATTATTATTTCCTCTCCAACTGCAAATTAAAAAAAAAAGGTTTTTTTTTTTATAATAAGTCTAAAGGTCTAAAGGAATGTAAATTCAACAAAAAACGCTGTCGTTTAGCCCAATCTAAGGTCCTTCGCACACGGAGCTACTCAAAAATTACTATAAAGTAATGAAAATGTATTTTAAGTTTCCAATTAGTAAGTTATGTGTCACGCCCTATGCATTTCAATGGAAGTGCACTCATGGCGCTACTAGTTTATAATCGATTTGAAACGCGTTTGTGATTAGTCACTTTCAAAACGTGCGTCATACTGATCTCCAGCCTATCATTTACAAACCGGTTTCCTCAGCACTCGCGCATTCTCTCATATTTTTATTCGTTTTTTGAAGGCAAGTGGCAACGATTTGCACCAAATCAAGGTAAGACTCCTTAGACATTCTATAGAATGCTAAAAACTTTGTATCTGCCTGAAGCAATTCATTTACCACAACGAATATTCTACAGTTTCTATGTATTCATTTCAATGTACGAATGAATCCAAATCTTCTTTGCTTATGTCTCCTGTATTGATAATATTGATAATATATAATAAAGGAGGACGAAATTCTATTTGTCACTTGTTTCAGTAGACATTATATTAATTATAAATATGTACTTCAAAAACTTGAGACTTGACTTGCTACAGAAGCAAAGTGACTCGAGTTCAGTCATTTCTGTAGCTCTGTATGCGAATCATCAGTTACTAACCAAGTTGCGACTTTGATTACCAGTCCGTCACAACTAAGTAGTTCCGTGTGCAAAGGGCCTTGTATTATTGTAAAACCAAGATAGTATACCCTAAATTTACTCGGTGTTTTCATCCAATCGATTTTTTTGGTTTACCGGAATATAAGATAAACGACAAAGGTAAACAATCTTAAATTAAAATTGTGTAAAAATTGGATAGGCATACATTTTGGTTTAACAAAAAAATATATAATTCACAATAATATATATATATATATAAATACAAATATATAACTATATTTGGAATAACACTACAAAATGATACACTTTCACAATAATTAATAATAATAATAGATTATAAAATACAACAAAGAAATGCAATGAAATTGCTTTTTATGAATATTTATGTATGGGGTATATATAAAACTTTATAATTATTTATAATACAAACACTTTTGTTGTTGTGTGCCTACGTTAGCAGCAACAATGCAATAATATTACGATAACAAAAAATAAAGAAAAAAAATATTAAAATAATTGAAATACAATATGATAACAAAATTAAAGAGAAAAATGAGATAAATTCAATTAAAGTGGGAATGTTTCTTGTTTTAAATTTTAATAATTATAAACACTACAATTAACCAATTATATCTTTAGGGGTGGGTGCTTTAGTGGAATTTATTTTTTTCGGTATAAATTGATTAAAATTTATCTTGCCATTTTTTTACTTTTCTTTTTTATATAAATTCATTGAGGTTTCTCATACCTTTAAATTAATATGAATAAAAAATGTGTAAAATTTTATTTCTTGAGGAGAAAGTTTTTTTTTCTACGTTCGTCTAAAAATATACTACTTATATCTTATACCCTAGGCAGATGGACAAAATCAATGATCATTCGTTCGTAATTGAATTTTTCAGAAATCCCTTTACCATTGAATTTTAATTTTAATTATTAATAATGTGCTGTCAATTACATATAAAAATTGACAGGACTTTCGTTTTAATTCACATTTATGATTGTCCTGTCCTGTCAATTTTTATATGTCATTGACAGTACTTTTTTAATAATTAAAATTCAAAGGTAAAGGGCTTTTTTAAAAAATTCAATTACGAACGAAAATGCGCACGTACGAATTTTTTTATTCAGTTTTTATGAGATTGTTAGGCAAAATATATTTATGTATGTACAGCCAACAGCAGTCGTATCGTGTAAATTTATCAGTCTAAGTGTAATGAAAAATTTTATTTGTTTTGTTCGAAGCGATAGGAATATTCTTGAAATTATTTTTATATTTCAAATTGGTAATCTATGTATATATCAAAAATAAAATAGAAAAAATAAATAAGTAAATAAAACAATGGAAAGCTTTTATTCGTAAAAAGTAAACTCCGTAAGGGGGTCATGGCTACGTAATAGGCTTCAGCTTTACGTGCTATTCGAGGTCAGGGAAGGGGGGTACTTCGGTAAAAGTTTTGGTGCAATGGCCTGCCCTGCAGTTGGGACAGGCCAATTTGCAAAATATTTTTGCCGGCGTTGACGTCCCGGTTCCACGTGGTACAACAGTTTTTACAGAACTGGTACCTGTGTGGAGACCGAGACGGCTTCGCCGGCTCAAACATATGCTTCACAGCTTCGTTGTCCTGAACTCATCCAGAACAATGTGCTTTAAGAGCCGTCAACAACTTCGTGTGTGGCGTCCACACGTAGCCACGTATTGGTGAATGCGACAATTTTCGTGGAACCAATACACACCAGAGTTTCACGAGTATTATTCGTGATTTTTACTAATAATGCGTTAATGTTAACTTCTGGGACTCTATAAAGAAATGTATTAATTGAATGAATTTCCCACACCTGAACAAAAGTTAACATTTTTAGATACGGTAGAGGGTATGAGTAAGTTTTATTTCGGTGCATTTGGAATATTCACCTCTAAGTTGGACATTTTTTATTATACGATATCTCATATACACGGTTCGCTGACGTACATCTTGTGTAATCATATCTTCTCGCAACATGACTGAAGAACTTGATTTGAGTACAGATTTAAAAAATCAACACAGGGGCATAAAAGAAAGAATAAAATATTTCAAAAATGAAATTGAGAAGAAAAACGCTGTAATCATTGAATGTTAACTTCAATCTTTTCACAATAAACTTCCTTTATTATATGAAAAATATGACAAGATGCAATCAGAATTGCAACAACTCGATCCAGATCAGTTGGAATTCGCCATCAGGGAACAATTCGAGGAAGAATATGGTTTCTTAGAATTACAAGTAGCAAGTAGGGGTACAACGCAGTTAGTAGCTGTTAAATTACCAAACATAAAATTGCCTTCCTTTAGTGGTGAGCCAGAAGACTGGCTTAAAATTCCGCTGTGCCTATTTGGATTTGATACATAATAACACGATTCTTTCTAATTTCTTCAAATATCATTATTTACTCGCTTAACTTGCGGGAGGAAGGGTTTATAATTTTATAGCAACGTTACCTATTAGCGATGAGAATTATGAAAGCGCATGGAAAAGCCGATGAGTACGACAATGAAATTCGAATAATTAAAAAACATATGCGAAATATTTATGAACCTTCCAATGTGCAAGAAAATTCAGTTACCTCGTTACAAGCCTTTATAGAGATCCCTTTTAAAGAACTTTCGAGCACTCACTGCGCTTAATGTACCCCCACTGAACATTGGAACATTTTCCTAATGCATCATTTATAAACAAAATTAGATACCAGCACACGAAAGTAAGTACAAAACGTTCCTGCGGACAAAATTCAGAGTACAGAAAAGTACATGGATATTTTAAATTCACTCCTGCGAGTACTCGAAGCAATGTCTTCAATCCAGCCACCAATCAAGCTCGTGCGTCAATTAATACCAACATACAAATATGAGAAAACTCTTCAAACTCTTCTAACATCATCTTCTTCATCTTGTCCGGTGTGCAAATCAAATCACTGTTTTTAAGTGCTCAACATTTTTAACAATGAGTGTATATGAACGACGCAAGCTTGTGAAGAAACTCAATTTATGCTTAAACTATTTTTGCACCCTCAGCATGGCTCAACAAGTGTGTAAGTATGGTTTTTGCCGAGTATGTCATCGGAAGCATCATACGCTTCTACATTATACTGATCTCCAGCCATCAAAAAGCATCCAAACCATCGTAACGTTCTCACAAGGGCAACTACCCGAATCCGACAAGAAATGCGATCACCCAGCTGCACTACTGAGTAACTATCATCGAATACAGACAAATTTGCAGGTGCAAACAGGCAGCGTGAGAATAATGGTCCATCTTATATTTGCAACAATCATAAATGTGGTCACAAGCTTCTTCGTGAGGGTCTGCGCACTGTCTTTAGTGATATGAGTTGAGATAATCTAAATTAAAATTGAGAAATTATCCCATATATATGGCGAAATCCCGACGCTCTCCAGATTAAACTTCTCTATAGAGAGTCATGGCTGCATTGTATGCTTCAGCAAAGCAAAAGCATCAATGCAGCCATTCCTTGCTACAGGAGCTTAGTTTTTAAATAATTGCTATGTAATGTTCCTGCTAGTGAGCAAGGCCAATTTTCAAAATGTTTTTGCCGGCGTTGACGTCTCGATTCCACGTGGTACCACATTTTGGGTAAAACTGGTACCGATGTGGAGACCTCGACGTCCTCACCAGCTCACAGCATTTGCTGCACAACATTGTTGTTCGGAATTCATTCGCTTCGAGAACAGAACAATGAGCTTGCAGTGCACACATCCGGAAGAGAAATATTGTACCAATCAGATTATTGAAATTGAATCTTTTTCAAGAAAAACTACTGAAGAATCAAAAACTCTTCTACATTTAACCACCTCCACCCCATTAGGAGTGTGTACAATAATTTCAAGAAAATTCCTTCACTTCACAGCAAACACATGGAATCTGTAAAGAATTAAATTAAAAATATAATAATAAATAAAATAATATATAAGAAATCCCTAAAAATATCGTTGTAATACTTTTAAGACACATTCAACTATTCTACGAAAATAAATTACTTCGTCGCTTTAATGATCCGAATTTCTTTTCAGCTTCTGCAAGCATCTTTTCATTACGGACGACTTCAAAAGGAATAGTTTTTGACATTCTATCGATTTCCTGATCGGATGAAATCCTCAAAGCTCAAATTACTAAAACCTGTCTTTGAGCTTTGTATCGTATTCGATTGAAAGTATCCATTACTACTTTCGTTGGAACTTTGAGATGATTTACTTTTCGTTTTACTACCACCCGATGAAACTTTTTTGTATGTGACAACATTCGATTTGACTTTTTGTGTTAATTTCGCAGGTAAAGTTCGTACACTGGATGATGATTTCTCCTTTTTTTGTTTCCCAGAATTTATAACAACCGGTTCTTCTTCATCGTCTGGAGTAAAATCTGAACATCGTTCTTGTGAGGCTTGAACATATTGTGTATCGGCAATCGGTAGCAAAGCATGTTGATTTTTTAAATTTATATTGGAATAATTGATGTAGCTGCTTGCTGCCGAAATCAATTGAGGTTGTTCCAGTAAACCAAAATCAGATGAACTCTGGACAGGTTGTTGTTGTTGTTGTTGTTTCAGAACAAAACTATCTTCAATAAAGGGATTAAAAACAGGTTCATTGAATTCATCGAGTTCTTCTCTTTTATCACATTTAGTAGAAAGACATGGTGAAAATGGTTTATCTGCAAAACCAGATTTTTTTGGTGTTGATGTCCATATATTATCATCATCATCATCATCATCATCATCATCATCTTGAACATCATTATTATTTTGCATTTCGAATTTTTTTTCAACTTCGGATATTTGCGATTTGGGTTTGTCTTTTTTTAGCTTAAGTGGTGGAACAGTAGGCATTTTAAATGGTGCCATTGCAAATACATCAAAACTATGATCATTTCCTCCTTCTGGAGAATCTTCAAATTTACATTTTGAATCACTATTATCACCAGAACCATAATCTAATTCATCATCAAGAAGCAATGGCTTATCACCGAATTTATGTAGAAAATCATTTGATGATGGACTCAATTGATTCTCATTAATAATTGTATTTGAAGATTCATTCATTCTATCACGTTTCTTCAAACGAACTTTATGCACAACTCTGCTTACATCATCTTCATGAGTTGTTACACTTTCACATTCAGCATGATAAGCAGATGAGCCACAAGTTTTTACACTTTCACTTTCAATGGGTTTACGAAATTTGCTAGTTGTGGTAATATTTTTCTCATCGAAAAAATCATCTTCAGCTTCTGCGCGTAAATCACTTGCTGAACCAATAGAATCTTCATCATCATCATTATTATTATTATGTTTTTTTGAATTTGATTTGCCTGATTCATTAGTATATTTTTTATGTTCTATATTCTCATCTGTTTTATAATTATTACTACCTCCTACTCCACCTCTTCCTTCTTTAGAATTTTTCAATTCCTTTCGAGTTGATCTCAATTTCCTAACAATAGGAACTTTTATTTGTGTCTTATCAACCTTTTGGTATGCCGCTTGAATTTTATGTATTTTTTCTGGAATATTATTAGTAACAATATGTTTAAATATAACTTTCTTACTATTATAATCTTCATTAAAAAATTCCGAATCAGAATCATCGGAAGTTGGATTATCATTACTCCGTAGTTTCTCGTATTTATTTCTATCTTCAATGGGAATTTTCACAAATGTGCTATTGTTGTTGTTACTGCTACTACCGCCGAGATCTTTTTCCGAATCAAAATCATTTTTGATATTGCATGTATTTCCAATCAATGATGTTTTATCTTCAGTATTTTCACTTGAAATTATTTCCAATGTTGGTGATAGACGCCATTTACTACTTGATGGTGTTGCTGATGTAGCCGCCGATGAATTACCACCGGTCGTTGATGAATTCCAGAACACTGAAACAAAATTTATCAACTTTATGCGTTAGATATAATTTATTCAGATTAATTTTTCTAAATGTTTATATTAATTAGTATCCATGTAGGCAAGTCATTTTTTTTTTTGTAATTTTTATTAGTATATAAAAAATCTCAATTTAGATCTCTATTCCCAAGCATTAGTTTAGGTTGTCGTTTATGTAAATTATACTACCAAATATGTTCATGTCTTTTTCTAATCTGAAATCGATCAGAAAGTGGGAGAACAGGGCAGATAAAAAAATCTGTGCCAACTAAATGCTTCTGAAATGTATGAATTGGGACAAGATAAGGCTCACTAATGTTATGTTACTGATTACTACTAAACCGTACCATAACATATTCTCATCTGGTCTAAGTCTTTAGAAAATAGTTCTATTTTGCATAAATTTACTAAACAAAGTGGATGAAGTGGAAATTTCTAGCTGTTTTATTTTGCGTTTGTATGTGTACAAACCAAAGCAAGAAAAAAAGAACTAAACAACACCTCATTTGAATATTCGTGAGTGGCAAAAATTTAAAACTGAGCAACTTCCTCCATTGCGATACGAGAGTGATAGCCATATTATTTACGCTCTATATTCTTTGGCAATTGAACGGTTGAGAGTGGATCCTGTGAAATTTTGAAACCAGCTACATTTAGATATGCAATAAGTAAGGTTTGCTTGCCCCTGATTATCACGTAGACATCAGCACAATGGATGGCTTTTTCTTATTTTTTACAATATTGTATTTGAAATAATTGTCAAGTAATTGGCTAGTACCCTTCAAAGAATATATTCCGTAAGTAAGTAAGCCAGACAAATTCAGGGTGAAAATTAGGTGGATTGTAGGAATAAGAGTACTTTATCCATTACATGAAATATTTAGGCAAAGAAGGCAATAAAAGACCTGAAAATTTAGTTCAAAACGCCGATCGGGGAAGTTAAATTATTTTTGATACTCTTTTTTCCCCAGATATTAATTAGTCCCTACATTATTATCTAAAGAGCTAACTAGCGTACAGAAGTTAAAAATAAAAAAAAAAGGTCAAGATAAATTTATTTTACAATCACGCTAAAGCTATATGCAACAGCATATTTTCAAAGTGAAGAATAGCTGCATTAGTTAAATATGTATCCTGATTGGTAACAGACCACAAAGTAATAGAAAATTGTTTATCTATTCGGGAAATCGTGACATATTTAGTTAGACCTCGCATACTTTCTCGTAGTAGTAAGAAATGAATCACTGCAGATCATACATGTGTAATGAATGAAATTCTTAACGATAATAACGAAGAACACAGAGCATCAAGTTAGTATGTCGAATGTCAAAACAGCACTCTGATAATTGAAATAATTTGTACAGGGCATTCAACAAAACAATCAATTGTAATAACAAGTAATATACACAAACAAAAATTGTAATATATATAGGTATAATAAATAATTAAATATTTAATATTACAATTTCACTAAAAAATAAACCATATTGAAAAATAATTTAGAATTATAAATTTAATTTGTTCTGTACTAAAATTCTCTGATGCTATTCTATTTGTTTGTGTTTAAACCATTCTATCCTGATTAAGGTTTAAGGATGCCTTTGATTTAAAGGATTTATGCAACAATTTAGTACACAAAATTGAATTGTATTTCACAGATACCATGAATACAAAAGTAATTGGAAGTGGTAAGCGGTTTTAACTCCCCCAGCCCAAAATTATTTTTTATATTACAGCGTAATTAATAAATTCTAGGCAAGTTTTTTGACGACATGTTTCTAACAATTTTAATGATTTCTTTTATTATTTGTAGATTTACTTACTAGAATTTGTGACTAGCAGCAGGTTAATGTGGCATTGCAGAGACAAGAAAGAATTCAATTGGGGCTTACTTTCCCGTTTACTATACATTGAGTCAGGTTTGCGCATAATAATTATTGTCATTATTAAATTTAATTAGCTGGATATGAAAACATTTAGCAGAAGTTAAACAGACAATAAATTTCGATAGCTAATCAAAAATAAATTTGTTGTAGTTGGCTAACATCTGATAAGAGCCCCTCCCCCCACAGAAAATCCTACAGTAAGATTACAGGGTTTAAATTTTGTGATTATAAGACGCGCATTGATTTTATCTATTATGAAAAAGAAATTATGATCAGTAAGCATAATAAAATATTAAAATCAGCCATAAACCTTACCTGATTATTATTATTTCTTTTTTATTTGAAATCTTGAAAATATTAATTAAAAAGATAACGCCACCATTTAGATAATTTTACAACACCAAAACGTGAAGTGTGTTAATGGACAATGCATTTTTCTATGAAATATGATAGTATGAATGTTAACGTTGTGGGTTAAGGTTAACACAAAATAACACACCACAAAATAATTAAGAGAAAAAAAAACGGACAAACATACAACTCACATTAATTTGTATTAAAATCACCCCAAAACAAAACAAAAATAGATTTTGTTATAATAAAAACTATGCAAAAAACAAAAACGTTAATAATAATCTTACAAAAATATTTTTTTTTCTCTCCTAATTCGGGACGGGGAGCTTTGCATTATCGAAGTTTCGGACAATTATGAATCATTTTCGGTTATGGCAGAATTGAATATGTAAAATTTGACTATTTAATTATTAAGCGAATTTCAATGCTCTCAGAAGTAAACCATTGAGGCATAAATTTATCAGATTCAACTGGTAATATAAGGTAAAACAGTTTAAAATAGAAAATCCCTTCCTCACCAATTCAATTCTGACATACACCCAATGGGTGGTAGACTTTTTCGATGATCTGATAAAAGTTACGAAGTTTCCAATTTACTATACCGATGAGGTTCCTGAAAAAGCTATATGCTCACAATATTGATGTATGAAACAGACTCTTGCATAAGCTTTGTTGCGTTCTTTAGACGACCATCTTTTAACAAGAGCCAAAGTTAGTAATGATCTTAGAAAGAAAATCAGGTATTAAGTCACATACATACACCTAAAACTTTAATTTTGTTGAGTTGTTTTATTGAATAACGGTAAAATCAAGGTGTGGATTGGTACTTTTTAAGATCACAATTGTACACACATTAAAGATAGATGAAGCACCAACTATGAATAATGTCTGTAAGAATAATGTCTGTAAGTCTATTTTTAAGAGGTATATTCGGGAAGTACAAGAATGTCTACAATAACACAAGTGTTACAAAACTACCTAACTATTAAATATAGCTTCTTTTTTTTATATATAGAACATAAGGCTAGAAATACTGCACCAATCACAAAGAAAATATAAGGGACCTACATATATATTGGGAGTACAAATGGAAAACCCTGTTCCCCAATAGATGGCGCCGGCAGTAAATGCTGGTCATTTGCGAGAAGTTTTGCTATTTGCTTTCAATTCAAAAATATCTGCGGCTGAGGCGCATCGAAAATGGGTGATTTCGGGCTGGAAAACAAGGAGCGTTCGGGACCGGTGTAAAAGTTTGAAGACACATAATTGGAGGCGTTACTAGACGTAGATTCACGTCAACAAGTAGTTGCAGATGCATTGGACGTGACTCAACGATCCATCTCACATCGTTTGATAACCTTGGGAATGATTCAAAAGTAAGGAAATTGGGTGCCATACGAATTGAAACCAAGAAATGTCGAACAGCGTTTTTTCACATGCGAACTACTGCTCCAACGAAAAAAAAGCAAGGGTTTTTTGTATCGCGTTGTCACTGACGATGAGAAGTGCATCCATTACGATAATCCAAAGTGAAAAAAGGCAAAAAGCCATGGCTCGAAATAATGCTGTGTAAATACACCAAATAGTGGGACCAGCTCAGCGTGGTGCATTATGAGCTGCTGCAACCGGATGAAACTATCACAGGACCTCGCTACCGAGCACAACTATTACGTTTAAGTCGAGCAACGAAGGAAAAACGGCTGAAATATGAGCAGAGACATGACAAGCTAATTTTGCTGAACGACAACGATCGGTCGCATGTTTCTCAGGCTATGAAAACCTACCTGGAGACACTGAAATTGGACGTCTTATCCCACCCGCCGTACTCTCCAGACATCGCCCCTTCCGACTACCACCTATTCCGTTCGATGATGAATGGCCTGACTGAGTAGCTCTGCTGTTCTTATGAAGAAGCCAAAATTTGGGATTTTTCGACATCTATATGTTGACAAAAAAATGGGGAAAAATTATGGCTAGCTATGGACAATATTTTGAAGTATAATTATGTACCCATTTTCCCACAATAAAGGCTCGTTTTCCATTTGTACTCCCAATATTTCGTTCAAAATGTTTTGTATTCACCTCGTACAAAGACGGACCATGTAAACAAATTTTTAATAGATATATGTATGAGCATTACAATCATGGCCTACATATTTAATACCTAAATCATGTTAATCATTTCATTAGTGTAGTTGTAAAGTAGTTGTAAAGCATAGCTGGAATAAAAGAATCAACTATCATATATAAGCATTCGTAGAATTTTGGAAACATTTTAAAAAAACCATCACTGTTCTCGAGACAAATTCGCCAGCCATATTCAAAATGATTCATAATGTCGCAAAGAAATAGCTCAACCCTCCAATTATTTTATGAATAAATAAAAATATTTTCACTTTAAATGATTTACTTTTTTGTGGGAAATAAATGTTTTGCATAATGCATAAAAAATGTAAAACGGTGCAATTAAAAATAAAAAAAATACTAAAAACAAACCTGAAATTATTGAGGGAAAATAGAAAATATTATTTAAATATCACTTTATTGCAATTAAAATAATATATTTATCGCTTTCTCATTATTTTTTCTTTAGCTTGGTTTTTCATCTGTATCCTCTTCTTTTTTATATATATATAAATAAAATACTTTTCGAATTATGTATTTTAAGTTGATTTTTTTTCTATCCCACATTTAGAGATCAATAAATTTTCGCTTTTTCAATTTTGGGTATATCATCGAATTCCAAATAGAAAGAGAAATTTTCGAAATATCTTTTTTACACACTAAAAAACAACAATGAATCATCATTTTTTAACTTTTGAATATAACCTCTTTGATAGATTTAAATGAATAATTTCGTTTAGCGTTTTAACTTTTAAATATTATTCATATATCAACAATAATAATAATTTATTTGCATTGAATTTGATTTTTTTTTGCATTTTATCTAACTACGATTTAAGATTATAATTACTTTTTTTTATGAAATTATCTTTTAATTTAAGAAAATAGTTTTGTTTTTGTGTGTTTGTGTGGCTCGTTAATTTTAATATCGGGACGTAAATATATTATGTAATAATAGGAGTAATGAAAACAAAACAAAAAAATTTATAATGTATATGTAAACAACTCGCGCAAATTTAAGCGTGTGTTGATTTTTTGCTTAATATTTTACAAGTTCCTGGTCATTTTTATTTTATTTTTAATATTGTGCCTTGCCGGGCAATGAGAAGAACATAAAACGTAAATTAAAAATATAAAAAAAAGACAAAAGAAGGTTAAATGAAAATGTTTTTGTTTTTCTTTTTTAGGATTTTTTTTTTTTTTTATGATTGCATCAAACCAGACATTTAAACAAAATTATATGGAGAAAGCATGAGAGTTGGACAATGAGTTTAAAAGAAGAAAAAATTAAATTTAAAAATGTAAAAGAAAATAATTTCAGTTTGTTTATTAAATAAAAGAATGTAGAAATGATAGCAGAAAAGTACTTTAATTAGGTTAAATGAGCTTAACAAAGTACAAAGTGAAAATTATCGAGAAAAGGAACAATAACAACACTTAAAGAAATTTAAGTTAATAAATAAATGTGTCGGCAGCTCTATTTTTTAATTATTGTGATTTTTTCTGACTACATTTTATATGAACTTGAAATAAAATTTGCACTTTTATATATTTTTTTTTACAACTAAAAAAAAAAAATCATAGATAGGAAGGATGAAGGGACATCAACAGATAAATTCATAGAGGTCATAGATGACCTAAATCGGCACACCCCTAAACACTTATATGCCCTCGTGCTAATTTTAAAGCATGGAAAATGCCCTATCAAATTGAAACATGGGAAAATAGGAATAATAGGAAGTTAATGGAATTGAAAATCTCATCAGGGCCAAAAGTTATATTAAAAGATTACAAAAATCGGAAGAGAACTCTTCTTCAGGATTTATTTCTTTGAATTCAGTATCCTGAGAGATTTAGAGAAGACTCTTGATGTGCACATGTTTGTATATTCTAAAAGAAGGCATGATGCGGAGATCTGGTGCTGGTGCTTTCACTACCAGCCACTCGCCACCGTGATGAGTGGCGGATCGGGAAAAACATAAAATATTCGTACAATTTGTGAGAAAGGGTCGTAATATCACCACAGGTGACTGGGTGGTGAGTGGCGGGTTGTCAAAAAGCAGAGATTTTTCGAAAAATTTGTATGAGCGGGTTGTAATAATACGACCCGCCATATAAAACTTTGCAATATACGAAATGCGTATTCTTTCTGTTAAATCTTCTTTGCTGGTGATGAAAGTTCTTCATAAATTTATTAATAAGACCCTAAAGGCAGAAACATATTCAAGCGAGCCTCAAGCCTGGACCCTTCCATGCTTTCTCGAAGCTCGCACCAAGACTTGCCTGAATTGTAAACAAAATGCTACCACGGCTTGGTGTTATTATTGTCATTTTTACATTGAAGAAGAAAAAAAAATCTGTGAACAGAAGTAGGCCGTAGAGAGCTAAATTTCCAACAGCATTGAGCAAAGAGAGCCTTGCGGTTTTGTGTTGCTTCATTAGAAACCCATGCTGGAAATTTTGACAACGCCTTGAGGAAGCCTCGAGGTCTGAATATGGTTCAGCCTTAAGGCCAATTATCCCATCTGGAATTAGTAAAATTACTGATTAAATTATTTTTCAATCCTTTTTTGATCTCAGTTATTTAACAAAAACCAACTAAATCCTAGATTTAGTTAAATATTGTACAAATTGATAAGACCCTCTATAGGATCCTAAAAACACGTCTGCACAAGATAAAAATCACGAAAAATCAAGGTATGCATTGCGTAGATTCGTCTAAAAACATAATCTCTTCCAATCAATTACACATACAAATTTTACTTCAAGTTCAACCCAAACTAGACTATAATGTTATTATTATTATTATAATTAATTTTTACTACATCTCACCACTTGTTTTGTTTGTTTGGTTTAGTTACCACTTTTCTGTACATTTTATTTACAACACTAATAGTAATCATAAGTGTATTTGTGATGTTTAACATGTACTAATTCAATATTTTTTTCTACTACGCTCATTCATAAATTTTATTTTCTACCTAGTTGTTGTTGCACACAATTTTGACCAAAAAAATTTGAGTCAAAATATTCAAATTGTCTTACTAAATTCAAAATATGTAAAAATTCTTAACGTAAATCCATATTTTAACAACTTTCTCTCGTGTTTTCTTTGTTTTATTTTTTTTTTTATTATAAATTTTGTGTCTGGTTTAATTTTCCTTTTCCTTTCATTTTTCTTTTTTGCACTAATGAAATTTTGAAATTTTTTTATTTAAGTACTAATTTTTGTGTGGAAACTTAATTTCTGTCTTTAAGTTTTGGTACAGGCAAAAATATCTATTTTCTCTAGGATTTCTGTATATTGTCGGTAGTTAGATGGAAATGAATATCAATCTAAACATGATCGCAAAATGTGAGAAATGTTCAAATATGAAGTGAAAACTAGTAGAAAATTACAAGATTTCGTTCGACATATTCAAAAAAGTTGGAACATGTATGTTAAAATCAATGTCTGGCGATACTATGGTGACTCTGAAGACTGCCTACAGTAGTATGAGCGACTTAAAAACGGAAATGAATCGGTTGAAGATGAGCAGCGATCATCGCGTCCTTCGACCTCACAAACACTCGAAAACGTGCAAAAAGTGGAAAAACGGATTCGTTCAAACCGGCGAATAACTCTTCGAGAACTTAGAAAAGAACTAAATATCTCGCAAGGGTCCGTGCAAAGCCAGGAAAATGGTTCAATGGCTTCCTCTTTCTCTGTCCACATCCACAGTACTATCCAGATTTAGCATCATGCGACTTCTGGCTATTCCCAAAAATAAAAACTGCACTAAAGGGAAAACGTTTTGACACCTTGTTCGACAGAACAGCTAAAGGCCCTTCCGAAAGAGCCTTCCAGAAATGCTTCCAATCTGGGTATCAACGTTGGAATAAGTGCATCAGATTAATTCAAATTTTATGTAAACTTATTACTTTGTTTGTAATAAAACCATTCAACGTATTTTCTGATCACATCTCGTATATTATAAGAGGCAGCAACAATGAGAGTTACATAGCACAAAAGAATTTAGAAGAAATAGAAAAAGAAAATGGTTCCATCAATTAGTAAATGATTCTGTACAACCCACCCCGTGAACCTCCAGCAGGCTTGAATGAATTAGAGAAATCATAAATCATGAGGTCTTTAAAGCTATAAATAGGATTGTAGTTTGTTAATAAATATTACATATGAAAAGGGTCGGAACAGAGCCGCAAGGCACGTCGGAAAATCTATTCATAACTTCATTCGGAATATATGTATAATGCTAGATCTAGTAACTGCCACGATTTAGATGGTTGGTATTAATATCAACTAAAGGTCCAAGACCAAACTTGATGATAAGGTGTTGCGCAATTGAGATCTGTTTCAATTCTGAATATTAGGATAGGATATTTTATAAGGTTGCAATGCAGATTCCTTACAGTGCATGCTTTTATGGTAGACTTTATTAGTCTTGTTAGTACCCTAGACAAACTGTGTCCATAATGACTTAATTTGAAATTTAGCCATTTCAAGGAAATGAAGAGGTGATAGACTATGGACGAAAATTATATCATTTGGAATGTCATTGACAGCTACTCAATGTGAGTAAAGATCATAGCAGAGTTCAATAATTTAATTAAATGCTATTAAAAAAATTTGCTAGTATTTGCTATAGTTGCAAAGCATTTAGTAGAAGACAATTTTTGTTGTTGAAAGAGAACAAAGGGGCAAAGAAATTCTTTCATGATCAACTGATGGCTGTCACTACTAATATTATTGGAAAAACTTTCCACTTTCTAATAAATTCACCTCATTTTAATGAAGCGAAATGTTGCAAATGGGTGCTTGATGGACTTCATTGGTGTGTGACACACTGCACATTTGACTCCATTTATTAAAAATTAAGTCCTTATGGAGACAGTCTGTCTAGGGTATAAGGCTTGTTCGGTTAAATACCTTTAAATCTATCCGGGGGTAAGCATTCTAATATATAAAATGAAAACCAAGTTGTTTAAATAGATCATATGTAAGCATTGATTGTAATGAGCCTAATCGACTAGACTACTCACGTTAATTGCTGGAAACATAGAAAACAGATTCCATACTTGTGCAGATTTGTGTAAATATATAAAAAAAAAGATGAGAAATATAATGCATGCGTTGTTTTTTTAAATATGACACACTAATTGATCTACAACAATTCCTACATTTATACCGAATTAATTTTTTCGTATGCCCATCTTTTAATCTAATATTTCCCAAATCCATTTTACACACGTACACACAAAAACTACACACTACACGAGTATTTGTTGTGATATTCTAGAGATACTAAATACACACAAGAAGTGATTATAAATTTAGTATTATTTACGACAACAGAATATAGATTGACATTATTGCCTGTACCAAAAAAGAAAAAAAAAAGTTAAAAGGAATAGAAAAAAATATTGCAAAAATCATAAATTGCACGAGTTAATATTTTCTGTTTCTTTCTAAGTTGTCTACATAATTTCATCGTTTAAATAGTCTTCGCTTTCATTTACTTTAGTTTGTGATAAATTTCATGCTTTACCTCCAGTTTTTTTAAAAGCAGCTGCTTTTTCACGAAGGCCTGGTGGCAAACTAAATGGTGCCGACCCGAATGGATCCTCTGGAATTTGGGGTGAATGTATTGGAATTGTATGTGATTGCAATTGATTATTACTCTCAGTTGGCGTAAGTGTAGAAGTTGTTGAAGCTGATTTATTAGTTATACCTAAAAGTTTTTGTATTTTTACAATTAATTGAAATGAAAATTTAAAAATGGTAAAAAATTAACTTACTTCCTTGACTTCCTCTTTGCCGTATTTTTTCAAATTCAGCATCGAAAATATTATCCTCGGTCATTTGACTAAATGGTTGATCTTCGAATGGATTCCATGCAGTCATATCGATACGTCCTTCAATTGATCCACTACCACCACCAACACCACCACTACCAGCAACACTACCTCCTGCAGGATTGCTTGATAATTCACTATTAGAAATAGAAGCAGATAGGGATTGTGACAATCGAGAGTTTGTCATATTTTGTTCGGATGAATACATAGCACCATTTGTTCCAGGTGCATCAGATTGAGTAGTTGTTGTTGGTGGTGATTCAACATTACCTGATCGACTTTTAATTGATTGATCATAAGGTGCCAAAAATTGTGATGTCTCATTTGCAAAGGTCCTATGGACAAAAAAATAAATAAAATGTTAGATTTGGCATTACACAAAATTTTCATAAATACTACTTACTTGTTAAAAGCCGAAGTATCACTAACATTTCTTCTATGACCAACTTTTGGTGCAACTAACATAGTTTTCGTTGGTGTGCCCAGAGCTATTGGTGTCGCTAAAGGCATAACAACATCATGGGGTAAGGAAATAGGTTCACTTTGTCCAACAGCATTTATTGTACCACTTGCAATAATATTCTCCCTAAATGGATCTGGATAATTTGATTGAAACAAACTATCCAAGTTTGTTTTTGAAGTGCCCGCGGTGTTCAACGGCTCTTGTTGTTGTTGTTGCTGCTGCTGCGGTTGTTGTTGTGGCACTGAAGTAGTAGACTGTGATGAATTTCCAGTTGTTGGAATTGTACCGATTCCACCTGAAGTTATATTATTATTACTACTTGGAGTAGTTTGCTGTTGCTGTTGTTGTGGTTGCTGTGGTTGTGGCTGTTGCGATTGTATCGGTAGCGATGGAAAATTTGTTTGAAATTGTTCAACTACTGGTTGCGGTGATGAAATTGTATTACGAGGCGATGGACTTGGTGGTAGACCCAATGAAAGAGGATGTTGTGCATGTGTAGAGCTACCTTTTGGTCGTTGCCTTGGTGCTACACTTGTTCCGGATTCTAGTACTGGTACATTTTGGGGTTTTGGTTTTGCTGCTGTTGGATTTGATAATCTTTTTATTTCCGATTCAAATGGTGGTAAAGGAAGCTGATCTAAGATAGGCGCTATCGATTTCTATAAATATAAGAATGAATTATAAATACAGATTTAAATGAAATTTAATTTCAGCCGTTTACATACTGAGCAAAGATAAAATTTTGAATTTTATCTGCATCTCATTATAACAAGGACGGCTTATTCATTAGAAGAAAAAATATATATAACTTACGTGCAAATTTTGAACAGGATTATCTTTTCCAGCTACTTTAAAAGCTATTTCACAAACTTGATAAATATTCGGCCTTTTATCCATATCAGGCTCAAGCATATACTTTATAAGTTGATGCATCCCTTTGGAATATTTGGAATTATCAGGGATAGAAAAGTTACCACTTTGAATTGCAAGAGTACTTTCTCCGAAGGGTAAATTAAAAAAGCATAATTTATAGAGTAGGCAACCTAATGCCCATATATCAGCTTTCGTTGTGATATACTTTCCACTGTAAAAGTCTACCATTTCTGGAGCTCTATACGATAGAGTTGTATATTTTTTGATTTCCTCCTCAACAGTTGTAACACCATGAGTGTTGGGGTTTAATACTTTTGCAGTAGCTGAACCAAAATCACATAGAACAAAATTTCCAGTATCGTTTTGCAAAATATTTTCAACTTTCAAATCACGATGAATAATTGGTGTCTGACAATAATGTAATCGAGAAACAGCTTCAGCAATATCACAGAAAATAGTTAGGACCTCTTGCTCTGTAAATCCAATTGATAACCTGAAAATAAGAATAAGCGTATAAACGAAAAGGATGATTCCATTTTCCTTGATACATTTTAAAAATTCTTTCATTTTCTTCAAACTGTCTTACCTAGCATTCATCATGGCCAGCATATGATTCTTACAGTAGGGCATAAGTAATAGAACCTCATAGACTCCATTTCCTGTATGAGTAATACTGGAATCGATATAACCAATTATATTTTTATGCCCGCTTAAATTACTCTGTAAAGAAGAAAACATTACGACGATTAACTTTTGAGCTCAGTGGACACACACACTACTTATTAAACCTACGGCAATTTGTATTTCTCTCTTGGCAACATTTAGGTCATGTTCATTGTTCACGTACATACGTTTGAGTGCATATCGTGCATTTCCTGAATTTGCTTTCGCCAGAAAGACCATAGCGAAACCGCCTAGAAAATATACAAGAAAAGGAAAAATTTAATTAACTTAAAGTGTAGTGAACTTTTGGTATTGATTGATGTTTGAACTTGATTCTCAACTCAAAGCTCAGCGAATTGTTAATTGATCGACAATAAATTATGCCAATTGATGATTTATTCTTAATTGATCTGCCTTTTAACCATTAGACTTCAATGTATATTAGGGGAATGAAACAATTCCAACTTTGTGTTTTATGAGAAAAATTATATTGTACTAAATTACCAATTTCATGACTTTTCTTAAAGAACGATGAAATTTTACATTCTCCTTAGTAGAAAATTTGACAAAATATAATTGAACTAGGAATCATGAATTGAACTGAATTAAAAAATGCTTGAAAACGGGAAAGATTTCGATAATAATTTTACTGAAATGTCTTGAAATGAAAAGATACTTTATTGTATAACCTAATACCTAATACAATAAAGTAATTAGGCACACGGCAACGAGCCCATCTGGGTAGTTTTATTACTTAATTCTAGCAATTTTGCACTTGAGTGTATGTAATTTAAGATTATTTTACATAGTTTGTGTAATATTACAGTTTTTTTCCCGATTTCATGGTACCAATGTATGCATCTGAGCTTGGGCTAGCTGGAGTCTATTTGTCTGAAGGACAATAATTGTTGCAAGTGTACATTTATGTACAGTGGTGGCATGCAATGCAGCCATTTAGCAGATAAGTTTTTTAGTTCCTATTAACAAGCTAGGGTTACATTTTGTGAAGCCAACATTAATGTAACATACATACATTGCTTAAGAGTAGTCCTTCGTGAATTTCTACTTTCCTAGCTTTAAAATAACCTGCTCAGCTATTTTAACTTATTATCTAATATGACTGGCTTACGAGAGTGCATTCGAAGGATTTCAGATGAAATGCGATATTAAAGTAGCAGTAAGGCACCACTATTGCCTATTGCGATAACTTCCCAATGGATAGACCCCATCTCCTTGAAAAAAAAAAAAAAAAAAAAACCAGGTTGTCGCAGTATGATTCACGCCTGGTTTTCGAAGGTCACATGGATTAGCCTAAATATTATCTTTGTCGACCATTGTCCATGAACAGTAGGATTGAGTGCGAATTATTTAGCCGCAACTGAAACTATCTCCGACTACATACATCGTACTTCTGGTTTACTAGAAGAAGCTTGGTTAGTTGCCAAGAAAGCCTTGATGTTTATCCGAGTAGGGTAAAACTGACTTGTTCTGTCCAGGTGAACAAAAATGACACGGATCAAAATAATTGAGCATCGTGCCGTCATAAGTTTTTTAATCAAACAAGGAAAACTCCTTAAAACATTTTGAAAGAGATGTCAGAGTATTACGGGAACTATTGCCCTAGGATAACAATGATTCCATTTGGTATTCCATAATTTATAACTATTAAAGTTTGTTCAACCAGGAGAGAGAATCAATATTGGAGACGACCCTCTGAACGACCTCTCGAAGCAACAAATATGTACTGTTAGGATGCCTTTTAAAGAAGAAGAAGCTTTTAGAAATGAATAAAGTAGGATGTATCACCTTCAAGCATTTTAAGACTTTCCAATTATTGCAGCATGCTGTCTTATAACCAAGTAATGAAGGTTTACATAGCATCTAATTTCAGAAACGTAATCTAACTCGATACTTAGCATTCTAAAAAGGTGACCCGCCAGTACATTTCACAAGAAATCGTACTGGCTTCAGGAGTTCAGTTGTATTTAAATTCATGGGGTTAACTTTAAATATTTCCTAATTTCCAAATTAATTAATAACCTCCTTCGCGAAGTGATTTTTTTTATATTTAAAATACTTTTAGAATCGAATAGAATTTAATTGTCTTACAATTTATTTGTTGTAAATGCAATTAATCCAATAAAACTGAATATTTATCATAAAAACAACTTAATGACTCTCTGGACTAGTTTTATACATGTTATTTGAAATTATTCATGAATGACTAATATCGTCCGTACAACTAAGCAAGCAAGTTTATGACCATGAATCAGTGCAGTTTATAAACATTGTAAAACATTAACTTGTTTTTGCATGCAAAATAAAAACGAAATGATATTGATTCTCAAAGAAAACAAAACGAGAGACACACCAAAAAATTACATAAATTTAAATTACATATATATTTATTTTTTTATTTTATTTTATTGTCTCTTGCGCTTGAATAATTCTTTAAGAATATTTTAGATAAAAGGTTGAGTTAGGCATATTGAATGAGACTGATTGCACAATAGGTTTAACGATTCACTACGTAATCTGAAACTGAAATAGCACCAAGTTTCAGAGAAACGTGCAAAGAATTGAAATGGCTAAAAATCAATTTGATATTAGTATATAGATAGGCAAAATGTGTAAAGCTAACGAGGGGCTCAATATTACTATAAAAGAATTATAAATGTTAATAAATTGCGACTGGAAGGAACCCATAAAAATATTACTAGAAAAAAGCAATTGTTTAGCGCAAGATCATGGGTTCAAAACTTCAAGGAGGTGACATCGACTTGAAATCAATGTCCTAAATTCACCCATCCTCCAGGGTTGTTAAAGAATGCATTATTTCTTTTTTCATTCAAATGAACGAATTGGAAGCTGTAGTAAAAGTATTTTTAAGGGATTGGAATGGAATTAAATGAATTCAATTCCTCAAAAAATTATTATCCAATGCATTCTTTTTCGTTTTAGAAAAAGAATGCATTACTTTGAACTGCATTACTCTGGAATGAATTGCATTCATTGAAGTCTGTGTGAATTCAGTGAAATTATTCCATGAAATTATTTTGTGATTAAGAATAAAAGAACAAATAAAGCACTTTTAAGTATTTTTTTGAAAGAATTTCAAATCAAATTAAAAAGTTTTTATTCCAGGGACCGAGAATAATGATTATTTTTCATTTCTTATGTGATAAAATAATTTGAGGAGGAGAATTATGCTAACAAAATACATCTACATACTTTCATTATGTGGTAGAATTCGAAAATTTAATTAATAAAAAAAAGTCAATAATAATTATGTTTGAGTTTTAACTTTTAAATCACTAATAATTATTAAATCTGAGTTTCACGTCATTCACTCAAAAAAAAAAAAAAAAAAAAAAACTCATATAGGCGTTTTTTCTTAAAATCTTCAATAATCCTGACGCTGAAAAGTGTAACCAATAACTACGCTGCTGTTTCGTTTTTTTGATTTCAATATGGAGGGTTTGGATGCATTTTATTGTACGAAATTTTCTGATTATTTCCTTTTTTATTAGATAATATTACACAAGAGACATCAGCATCACACCAATCTCAGGGAATACTTAAAAGTTTGCAGGAATATGATCTGTATCCTGGAACAACTTTGGATATCTTGAATAAGTATCACTTAGTAAAAAGAGTGTTTTTAAGGTACAACATACTCCTCTCATTTTCAGCTTCTGTGGAGAGACTATTTTCTTTTGTGGGATTAGTAGTGATTACAATATTTTCTCGTATTATTAATTTCAGACTATAATAAAAATGCAAGCAACTGATTTCTTTGAAATTAATTTCATCATAAAATTTACGTTTGGAAAGCATGCAACCCATTCACTCTCTCAAAATACATCCTTCCAAAAGTTTTATTATTTAGTTAAACTCATTAGATTGTAGAGTGGATGGCGTTAGGTTGTGGACGATAGGAAAGCATGGATGTAGGTTGTGACTAAATTTGCGGGCAACTTAATCAAATTATATAGTTGTCCGAAGTACCGTGAATGATCGAATTACTAAATGTAAAATTAGTCAGTCGTTTGAATAAACTCAAAAATTGTCTGTTGAATGCTCGGTGTCTGCAGATAATCGACCAAAATTATTGTCTGTTGTACAAGATGTCACGTCTCTTGATCTGGATATTTTGGTAGGTAGCAACTATAGTGCCAAAATATAGAAAGACGTGTGATGTAAATGATGGTATTCTTTTTAAAAGACTTCAAATGAAGTATGGGGTTTTTCAACAATATTTAAATTCTATATAAAGTGACATTAAGCATAATGCCAAAACATGCTGGTCCTTTCTTAATGGCACAAGAAACTCTTATAGTATCCATTCATGCGTTCATTATAACAGTATGATAGCAGACAACACTATTGATGCTTGTAGTCTTTTTGTTGACTACTTTGAGTCTTTTTACGTCGGGGATAATGGTCAACCATTTGATAATGACCTATTGACGCACATACCCCCATCTGTTGACTTGCGGTTATTACATATATCGTTGATGATGTTATTGATACCCTTAGCAAGCTTGGTTCATGGTTTTCTTCGGATTCTGATGGTATATTCCAGTTCCTGTCCTATCTTTTGCTGTCGTGAGTAATTATTTCAACCTCTGTATCACATCTTCAATCTTTATCTTTCATTAGGAGTGTTTCTTCAACAATGGAAGCTTTCCATGCTGCGTCCTATCCATAAATCTGGGGCTAAAAACGATGCCATGAACGACCGTCCAATCTGTAAACTCTCTATTATTCCTAGGCTGTTTGAGAGTATTGTAACCAACAAAATTTCCTTCCTTCTCAAGGAGCACATTTCTCCTCTTCAACAGGGCTTCATTAAAGGTAGATCTACTGAGACTAATCTTGTATCTTTTGCTAATTTTTTCCTAAGAGTAATGGAAGACTCTGATCAAGTTAACATCCTCTATACAGACTTTAGCAAAGAATTTGATAGAGTCAACATTCGATTGCTACTTGCAAAGCTGAAAATGTTTGGCTTTCATTCCTCAGATGGATTTCTGCTTATCTGTTAGATTGTAGACAAATGCTTGTGATTAATGTTGTGACATCTCCTTTAATTCGTGTACCCTCTGGTGTGCCACAGGGCAGTCATTTGTATCCTATTCTTTTTATAATTTTTGTCAATGTTGTTTTTAAGATTTTCAATTTTGGTTCATGCCTTGGGTTTGCCGATGATTTAAAAATATTCCTCAAGACTCGTAATGCTCACAATGCAGCCAACCTTACTCTGGATGTTGATAGGTTCGCTCGTTGGTGCTGCCTAAATCGTTTATCTCTGAATTTATCTAAATGTAAGCACCTGACCTTGTCTAGAAGGGCTTCAGTTTTATTTGACTGATTCCTGTTTCCAAAATGTAATTTCGCATCTGATCTTAATGTTACAGTAGATTCTCGTATGGCATTCTCCCAGCACATTGACTTTATTGTGAGCAAGACGAACTCTCGTCTTGGTTTTTTCAGGCGTCATGCTGCGGAATTTTGTGAAGCCTATATTCTTAAAAGCCTATATATCTCCTTGATCAGACCTATCCTTGAGTATTTTTCTGTTCTATATGATCCCTACTATGCTGTTCACAGTAACAGAGTCGAGGGTGTTCAGAGGAGATTTAATAGGTGCTTTCAGGAAGCTTAACTGCAGTGCTGATCTACCCCCGTACTATCCTACAACACAGTTTTAATCCCACTACAGAACGAACTCAGATCCTTGCGTGTGCGCATCTCCAAAATGCTATATTGGAGTAAATACACCAATGTGGTGGTTGAAGACATCAACCGATGTAACAACCTTCTCAAGATCATTTGCAAAAAGAACGCGAAAACTCGCTTCAAACCACCATCAAAATTGTCAGACAGCTGATTGCGGGTAGGATTGCCTACGTGATCACTATCTACGGATACTCTACCAAGCTAAACCTAAACAAAATACAGAAGGCCATCAATGTTTCAGACAGAACGGCCATTGGTTCTCTACGCACAACCTCTATTGATAGCTTGCTCACTAAAACTGGCCTCCCCACTGCTAGTCTCTTCCTAAAAATCTCCACCCCCAAGTCCCTTTCTCGACCTGATTGTGGACATCTCGTCCACCCACCGTCAACGCGCTACATGCACAGAATCAGGCCTTCACACGTCTGTGAAAGACGCCTCAGGCCCCTCACATCCACTCCCTTTGACCCTAACACTCTCAACCCAGTCCAACCTCCAGAATCATTACTAACGAACTACAATAAGTAAACAACGACAGCAGAAGACGACTCCACAACGAAACTATAAACAGACTGCAAGCAGACATAATACTCGACACCGACGCCTCCAAGTTAAACTCCGCTGTAGCCATGGCAATCACCGCAGCGAATGACACCAGACAGGCACAAATCTTTCACAAACTCCCTGGCTGATGCAATGTCTACACGGCTGAACTCACAGCAATCTGAGAGGCAGTCAGGTGGGCAGCCAACCAAGTGGGCAGCCCGGCGGTCTTTTCCAATAGTCTGGTGGCAATCAAGGCCAAGGTCTGAGCCACGTTACGAAATAGTAGTAGTAATATTTATTAATGGCAGAATCTGGATTGGTGTCCTGGCCATGTATGAAAATGAATCATTGAAAAAGTAGGGATAGCACCACTTCGATTCGAAATGTCATTTTTGAAAGTTCTTTAAGAATAAAACTACGTTAAACGTCAAACCTACTAAGCGTGCACCTGAACGTACGGTGTATTAAGAAGAAACAACCCCCTTAAAATGAAATATATTATAATTACAAGAAGAGGAAGCTTAGCTAAACTCTACATGCCAAAAGCAAATTTAGCTGAAACTTTGGCGTATTCCTTATTGAAATGGTTACAAAATAGAATTATTGAAATGGTTACAAAATAGGATTATCGTAGTTTTGCTAGCTTTATAGATTAATTTTTAATGTTTGGTTTTATATGTAATTCCTATTGGTAATTTTCTCGAGGTAATGTATATACATTTTTAAGGTTTACAGTTGTTCCAATGAATTTTCGTGTATGTATTTTTAGCCTTAAAATATAACGTGAAACGTTGACAAAAAGAAAACTTATTTTATTATCTCATACCAGCTATAACAAATATACATATAATTCTAAAGGATACTACAATTGCAGATATATATTCATGATGGATACATATGGTTTCTTTACAACAATTAAGAATTCACATGGAAACAACGAAGTATTGATATTGAAACGAATTCTATGCATTTCTAGTAAATTATCTTCTATCAATAATCGAAGAATCTTACTTCAATGCAGGATGGAAAAGGTATTTCCTAATCATATTATTAATAACATTAAGTGTGGTGTGAATATTTATTGCAAGAGGAAGAACATAAGTTCAATAATGAAATTACTACTATCAATAGAAGACAACAATTTAAAGGAGAATTAAACGATCTTTATGAACAATTGTTTATACAAGTCGAATGCCTGTTTTTTTGTAATTTCAAAGACCGGGTAAATAGAAGATATAATTACATCTTTGATAAGATAAAAAAGACAAACATAAAACAAAACAAAATTAATAATAAGGATACTACAATTGCAGAGCGCCTAGATAAATGAGGGACTGGTTTTTATCGCTCGAGTAACTCTTTCTTAGTTGAATTACTCCTTATCAAACTGTGAGAACTGAACCAAGGTTTTTCCACCAATCTAATTTGAGAATTATAAGTTATTTATGTATATTCCACAAAATGATTGATTACAAAAACTTTTCAAAAGCTCATTCTACCATTCGAAACCAAAAATATCATTAGCAGCACCTTAAGAGTGCAGCTATAAAACATTGATAATCTACATTCTCTTCAGCCAAGTTTAAATGAAACGCATCCATCTGAATTTCTGCAAAAAGAAACGACCAAATAAAGTCACAATGATAAAAGAAGGGTGCGGGAGTTAAAATTTGTTTCACTAAACAGCAGACAGGCAATGAACTGCATCGAATAGTTTAAAACAAGAAAAAGACAAATCCAGACATTAGGTGAAATGTACATTAATCACAGACCTTATAGAGAATAGAAAGTCTGAATTTTTCTTTAATTCGAATAAGTCAAGAATTTATTTCGATCCTTGCTCCGATTAATTACCGTTATCTAATCGAACTCTGATAAAAAAAAATTTAATCTATAATTGAAATATTTTGTGATAATTGTAAAAAATTGTATTGTTAGTCAAAAAAAAATTTTTTTTTTAGTTTTTAATAGATATAAAATTTAATATTAATTTACCTTCAGCTAAAATATCCTCGACTGTAACAGAACATCGTCCAACGACGAACACTTTTCCAACATAGCTGTTGGTCTCTTTGCCCACATTTCCGCTCTCCAATTTTTCATTTTTCTCAAATTTTGAGAAAATTTTCTTCATTGCGTTTACTGGAATTCCAATAAGTTAATTCAAGGCTATCTATTCTTTTTAGCCTTCTCAAAACCGAAAAAAAACTTTACCGAATTTGATGACAGTGCAAATAAACTTTGTCAGGAGGGAAAGCAGCACCACACAGAAAAATGCAAAACACTAAGAATAATCGAAATTTTATTAGATTTCCCCGTAAGTTACACACACGAAATTAAATTGAAATAATTCGGCTAGACGATGAAAATAATAATGGTAATTAATTTTCTCCTTTTTTCCGCTTAAAGAATATCGTCTTGAGCAATAAATTGACATTAAAAAGGGCTCAGCTGTGTTTTCCGTGGTCATTCAGTCAATACACCCCGCTGATATCCAATTTGTACTTTTTCTTTTGCGTTATTTCTAGCCGCACATAATGCGCATTTTAGATGCGTTTCTTTTTTATCGGAAAACAATTTTTTATATTATTTACATGTCTATTGTACTAGTAAAGTTTTTTTAACATTTAAATAGAATCAATTAAAACACACAAAATCGTCTTCCACTTTGCTCTCAATTGCAAAAGTCTTCACAGAGCCAAACGTCACAGAGAACTGTAAATTTTCTTCTTCTTAGTTGTTCAAAAATCTCCAAAGCTGTCTACACTTCTTAGCACAATTGTATAGAAAACTTTGGATGAGAGAATTTCAAGTGTACTCAACTTCATAGGTATTTTTCGTTGTCAAATTAAAATTGCTGTCACTGTCATGTTTCGATTGTCGCTTTGACAATTCTTTTACTTTAAAATTTGCTTTTCAACACGTGTGATTGAAGTTTACTTTTTCAATATAAAAGTAAATATCCACAAAAAAGGAAAATTATTTGAATTTTTAGCAAACGAAAATATTAACAATGTCAGACCAGTAAGTTTAAACATATATCTATAAAATATTTACATAAATATTTTTTTTATTGCCAATTTGCTATTTGCTTTCAACTATACTCCTAGAGGCGGCCTAATTCATAAATCCTATTAACGGAGGGCTTAAGTTCAAATTAGGGATAACTCTCCGATTTTGTTCAAATTTTGTGTACTTATTCCAATTTACTCACAAATCACGAATATGAAATTTTTTTTAAGCGAAAACTTATCGTTTCCGAGATATTTAACTTTAAAAATCGCGAACTTTCCACTGCACTTACGGAGGGCTATAGCGTAAATAAAAAATGCTATAAAAAACGTGTCCATATTCCAGATACAAAAAAAAAATCGCAAAATACAGTACATATAATGTAAATCTTGCGATGATGCTTTACTATCTCGAAAACACCCTTAAGCTCTATCAATTAACTCGTATATTCGATTTTCATTAGTTTTCTAAATATATAAATTTGTCTGACAAAACAATATGCTACTCCAAAACTACCAAGCTATTGAATGTTGTTTGGTTGTTAGGCCCTTTTTTCTAAGAAATAGGTATAAGGAGTAGTTTAAATAACTTGATATATATATATGTATGTATGTATTTGAAGATGTAGCGGGGGAAGGTTGGGCTGAACACCCAACATAGTTGGAATATTTTCGTCCAACGATCCTTCAAATCCTCTACTTGTAAAAGAATAAGTGAAAAAGGTTTCAATTCATCATGCTGAATTTTCTATCAGTTTACTTAAGTTTTCAACTTAACTACCATTGAAGAGCTAATTCTTCTTTTATCTGGATGTGATTAGGAAAAATTACGGTGAGCTTATGGTATTTCTACTATAACTAAATACACCTCAAAAATGTTGGGGGAGGAATTGAATTGTTATGCTCAAATCTGTAGAATTTTTTTGCATTCGCGTCATTTAATTCAAACATAGTTAGTTGGAGGATCAAAACCAATGGCAAATTAAATATAACATTTTTTATGTATTTGACCATATTTGGTTCTTATATTGATTGATACCAGAGTCCAAGCTGTGCATCCAACTAGAGCAAGCACATTTATAGATACTTCTTCTAGAATGTGACCAATTTAATGCACTCTGCTCTTAGTATGGCTAGATTTGCTGTACCTATTGATGATACCAAATACAAGATATTATTATTTATTGTTGCAGATATGCTGTTCCAAATAAACTTCCCGCCAAGCAAGTTAATATCCTTGCACATCGAAAAAGGCGAATACTTCAAGTTAAAGATATTGTCCATCAAAAGCGCAAACTGAGAATAAGACGTTTCGCAAAGAAAGGGAGGGATTTCAAAAGAGCCGAATCATTTATTATGTCATACATAAAGGCTGAAAAGACAAAAAAGAGAATAAAGCAATTGATTCTTCGTGAAAATATTCTCAAAACAGAGCAAACTAATGAAAAGTTGCTTGTGGTCTTTCACCATTCGGGGTAAGAACTATCTAAATTTTTATAATAGCTGCGTTATTTATCCGCTCTATTTTTCATTTCAGAAAACATATTGCCGATGAAACAACTAAGAAAGTCCTTAGAGTCTTGAGAATATCGAAGCGACATGATACAGTTTTTCTTAAAAATAACAAAGATAATCAAGTTCTGCTAAAACTAATTGAACCTTTCGTAATCTTTGGGTATCCAACTATAACAACAATTCGTGAATTGATTTTTAAAAAAGCTTTTGCCATTATTAACGGAAAGAAAACTGCAATTCAATCAAACACTATGGTTGAGGAACAGCTAGGCGAACATGGAATAATATGTATTGAAGATCTTGTTCATGAGATTTTTACCGTTGGATCCAATTTTGATGTTGTTACAAAATTTCTATGTCCATTTACTGTAAGAACATAATATTTATTTCGAAATGTTACATAGATTGCATAACTTTTTTTTTTCTTTCTCTTTTTTTTTTTAGCTAAAAAGTCCTAAAAATGGTTGGTCAAATAAAGTTAGCGTTAGCTATGCTAGAGGAGGAGAATATGGTAATAGAAAGGAAAAAGTTAATTCAGTAATTGAAAGTTGTCTGTAATTTTATTTTTGAATAAATATCAAAAGAAAAATAAAATGAAGACGCATTTTATTTAAATTTTTAATAATAATTGTTAATTTATCTAACACAACTTTCAGGCTACACTAACATTTATCTCATATCTACTAACCACAGAGCGCTATTTATATAGACCATTTTTTTTCTCTTACAATATACGAAAATTTCCAATGGAAAACATAATTATATATTATTTAGAATGGACGCTTGTGAATAATATAGAATCAGATTAATCTGATTTCTCTTTGGAATTATACAGATATGAATTTTATTATAAAATATAAGGCTTACGCTCATAAATACATTCCATTTACCAAGAAGTCTGCATCATGTGCATAAGGTGCTTTTCCTATTCTCCGGACTCTTCTGCCAACTGTTCGCATTCGACATCCTACTAGTACTGCTAATGCTGCTGTCACTATAACACCTGAAATTATGTAAAATAATAAATTATATGTAAAAATACAAAAATTGAATCCCAGTTAAAAAAAAAAAAGACAACGTTCAAAGAACTAATGGGGGCTCTTTCCAATTTCGTTGGAATGACATTTCGATCGAATTTCAATTCAATTTAGAATTCAGTTTTGAGGGAAAGCGGTGAATATCATGCACAACACAATAAAAATAACAGCCGACTGCTTCTTTTCAAAGTCTGACCGCACTGTATGATGTTTAATTTTTAATGTAGTTGTTAGGAAAGAAGAGATTGTTGCCTATACATGCAGTGCGTTTGAAATCCTTGCAACATAATCTGATTAGCCCTCATTTATAGCTGGTGACCAGACAAATGAATTATGGAGAGGTGAGATGAGAATCTTATGTACTACAATGGTGTACCGACAAATATGAAAAAAATAATCACTAAAGTTCTCTCATCATATTTTTCACATGCCAACAATTAAATCGTTTTACCTAAAGTTAAAGACAATACAGCTCCACCAGGTCGTTCTGACTGCCCATCATGATCAACGAATTCCATTTCAAGATCTTCCTTGAGCATTTTATACTGCTCATGGACGGGATTTTCATGTACTCGATCAGTTTCAGTTTTATCATTTTTCGTTTTACTCTTAGAATCCTTTGTTGACGGCTTTTTGTGTTTTCGTTGCTTCTGGAAAAAAATAGCATAAATTTTGCAAGGAATCATCGCAATAATTAAGATATGCAGTTACCTTTTTCGGCGGCTCTGTAGATTTATCTGTGTAATCTGAATATTCTTCCGATTCTTCACTGTTAGTTCGGCGATTAATTTTCTCATCCTCATGTTTATTCTTTGGACTTGGACTTGAAGAGAGTAATCCATCAGCAGCAGGTTCTTGAGGTTTAGGTGGAGTGGGACGAACATCTTCGAAATTATTGTTGTTGTTGTTATTATTATTATTGTTAAGTCCTTGTGGAACGGGAATTTGTGGGACTTGAGGCACTGGTTCACCATTTACACTAATTACGTATGAGTTTGCTGGAATTACAGACTGTTGTTGTTGTTGTGGTTGCCAATTTAATCCTCCCGGAGGAATCATATGATCTAGAATTTTTTTAATTTATGGTGTAAAGCTGCTTAAATAATGTTTAATACTGTTTTCACCTTGCGGTTGCATAATAATATTTCGATAAGGATTTTGAATATCAGGCTGCATATACATATCTCTTTGTATTGGACTATATATCCCTGAATTAGGATTGACATATTGTGATCCAAGATTATTGGTAGCTATTTGTAAGCCTCCTTTATGGTTAAAGATGTGGCTATTTCGTTCTAATATAATTGAAAACAAAAAAGGAATATATTTAGATAATAATATAAATAATAGTATGTAAAAGCTGTATATAAACGGCACGCAAGATATCAAATCAAATCTAATACCAAAGCTATCTATAATATAGGTATATAATAACATTGCTTCCCTATACCGTATAACATTTTACAAATTACGGGTCTTTAAAGGAGGCCTGACAGAATTTATTTCCCTAATAATTACATATTTGTACGAAAATGCAAATATAATTCTCGAGTTATCTATAATGTAGACAAAGTTACAAAGACTAAATTCACCAAAATATACACAAGTTGTAGTGTCATATAATAGTTGCAACATAGATTCGATCTATTAACAAACCGAGATTAAGAAAATAACTACATATGTGCCCTTAACACTCTTCCGGCTTTTCATTGTTTCTACGCACATAGATAAAGCCCACATCTGAAAAGATGAATTGAAATTAATCAAAATAAATTAAGGTCGGTACCCAGAAAAGAAGGTCACCCACGTATTGTCGTCGGTCAACTTTGATTGAAATTTTCACATTTTTAATGCGCAACTGAATATTGGATTTTATCTTTTTTGCCTCGATTTATCAAAGATTTACATTTATTGTTATAATAAGTTCTTCTGTTTTCGAAAGTATACACTGCAATTGAGTTTTAGTGGTTGCAAATTGATTATCATTCGCATATTTCGTAAACGAATTTCTCGTCTGTGATCAAACGGGTTTTCATTCATTGTCTATAGGTAATCCAAGATCAAGCACTCTTACAGCGTATCTTTACTTTTGTGTATGAGCTTTCAATCCGCCCATTTGGTAGCCTATCCTTAAGTTAAAAATACCAACTAATAAGATAACATGAAAATTTAATCGCCTTAATAATATATATTTTTATGATTGTGTAATTTTATGATGAAGTGTAAATAAACAGATACCCCGTAATTTTGTACCCAGGCCTATAAGTACTGATAAAATAGATTCTGATGGTTGTAACCAGAGACCAGGACACAGATTATATAATTCAACACAGATGCCAAATTAACCACAATAAAACAACATTAAGCATTGAATTTTTTACCTAGGATAAATACATTTTTTTTCCTTTAAATGATAAAAATATTCACACGTTCCTGGGTACTATTTATCTATCGTGGATAAAGCTAATAAAAAAAAAAATTCTCCATACCTAAATCCGGCTGAATATCTTGAATTTTTCGATTCGACCAAATTTGAGGACCTGACATTGGATCTTCGCGATTATTTATCATGGGCATTGGCAAAGATTGCTGCTGATATTGTCTTTGAATAGCTTGAACGGAGGATTGCTGTAATAAAAACAAAAAAACAGGCAAAAATTGAATATCAATTAAAAGGATAAAGAAAACAAATTAAAATCATTCTACCTTAGGAATTGCAGCAACATTTTCTGAAGATAAAAGACTACCAATATTCGTTCTATCGAGAGACTTCGATGCAGCTGATTTATTTGAATTAACCGACGTGGTAGGACACTAAAATTTAAATAATACCATATTTAGCTTTTTATTGAGATGGGTGAAAAAAAAAAATATAAAATAAAATAATAATATTACTTCAGGTCCTTCATCACTTCCATCTTCACACTGAGGAATCCCATCACAAGCATTGTAGACAGCTATACATTCACCTGAATGACATTGAAATTGGAATCTTCTGCATGAAGAATTATTAGCTTGAGGATCTATTAAAAGTAGTCAAAAAGGATATTTTTTTATACATACATATAATATTAAACTATTAGGTTAAAGGAAATTTGAAAATTTAAATTACTTTTTGTCGAGGTCACTTGCAAATCCATATGAGCATCAATTGAAGGAATTAATGTTGTGGTCAATTTATTTTGTGGAATATTTACATCAAGTTTTTGTCTTAGATTCGTTAGTTCACGTTCATGTTGTGATAGACCTGGTGATGGTAATTTAGGATGTAGTAAAGGTAAAGATTTCAATGATGGCGGAGGTGTTGAATGCCGTATCGGTGTTAAAACTGCACTTGTGTAATTCGCATGTCGAGTAAACTTACAACGAAAATTATCTGGTGGACCACATTCAAATAAATAACAATAACCTTCTGTCTGTAAAATAAAATGAAAAAAAGTAGATTTTCTATAATAGATATAAATATTTTCAGTAAAAAAAATCACCTTATCCTCAAAGATATAAACATCACAACTGTCTGTTTCACAACATAATCTTTGACATTCTTCTAAAGTTTCTAGAGCTAATCCTTGAATAAATTTTCCACCGATTGCCTGGGATTCTTCTGTTCGTATGATTGTGTCACGGTGAATATCAAATTGACCTAAGCACAAATTAAAATTTAATTTTACTTTTTCATATTAATATGTCACACTAATTAGGGCTGTATTTATATTTGATGATTAGGCTTAAGTCTATAGATATACATTAATCCTGCTAGAAAAAACCAAATAAGCTCTAGTCTCTATTGCGCCAGCCGAAAATCCTTATCACCAAATAATTCGTAGTGTAGTCAGCTTGGCTGATTCCAAATGTTAGACTCTAACTCGTACTCGATTGACTTTCTGAATTTATTTTCTTTCATCTTTGAATTTCCAGTCGAGATTCTCTTGGGAGACATTCTGGTTTGTTTATTTTTTCCGCCCTACTGAACAATGTTGGTATATGTATGGCCGGAGCAAAGAAGATACCGGCCAGTAATATGTGAGCATACTTTAAGAATAATAAAAGTTCATCAGGTTGATTGGGGTACTTACCAAGGCACGATTCCAAGTCCATTCGTTTCGCTAGACGATGCGTATCAATGTGAAATCCAGCAGTTGTAATGTTCCTTAGCAAAATAAAAAACGCAACCAAACAAAATTTATCCATCAAATAGTTTTGCACTGGCTCAGACTTATGTTGATATACCCTCCACATTGTTATACACGATATATATGTATATTCAAACTTTTAGATACTTCACCTTTATTTTTATTATTTTCGTCAAACTACTTAGGCTATATTATCTCGGGTGATGATTCAATTTCAAAATGGAAAAATCGATAAACAAACTTTTTATTTTTACTCAGTTTCAGCAACCGTTGTTCACTTGCAAATTACTTTTAATTTGGAAAATTAAGCCCAGGAGAATTATTGCTGTACATATATGTAGTTGCGGGTGGAGTGCACTGTTGCGTATGGATTTGGGTTCGTTATAGCGAAGGTATCAAACCAAAACAAAAATTCCGCAGAAATACGAATACCATTCTGACTTCCTCGTGTTGGTATTGAAATCTTTTTTTTTTTTTGTCTTTTATTCTTTTCACCACAGCAAATTAGTAGAATGAGGAGACTACGATGGCTGGACGGGTCGATAAAGTTTTGCTGAAAAGCTTTTGTTTAGAGAAAAGTGCGAAATATAAGGGATTCTACCTAGAAAAAAAAAAAGCCTTCTTCGTTGCCAAGGTGCCAGAGGTGAAAATGCGCAGGATTCATAGAATTCTTAAATTTCTATGGTCTTCTATACTCTATGCGTCGTGGAGCTTTCATCTCCATCGAGATATACTTGTAACGGCTGTCGTTTTCGGTTCGTTGGTATCGAAAGAACATTTATCACGTGTTGTCGTCGTCTTCAATAGTCGTCGGTTGGGGCGCGTATAACTATTCATCTTAACTGATTTTTCGATTCATTTTTTTTTTTAGCGGGTTAGTGAGTAATTTTCTTTCTATATAGTACACTTATATCTAATATATATATATATATATCAATTGGATGTAAAAAGATCGTTCCCAGGTATTAAGTAATGCGAATAATTGCCGGTATACCTTATTATAAGCAGTGAAGTGTGCAGAAGCTTTTTCGGTCTAATTCCATTGGCAAATTGGCACGAAGTATTGATTTTACATTTTCCGAGGCTGCTACTGCTGTAAGTAAAAGTAAAATTTTTTTTTTTTTTTTTAGAAATTTTCATTCTATGCTTACCACCGGATTATTGACTTGGTTGTGATGTGGTGTATCCAGTACGGGCATTTTATACCACAAAAAGGGGTGGTAGTTCCATTGTTTAGTGAAATTCTTAAATAACATAGAGCTAGAGAGAGTATGTATGCTTAAAATAATTCCTTTTCAGCCAGAGATAGCTGAAGTGAAGGTTTAATAATTTATAAACAAAAGAAAATCTCAAAAGTATCATAAAATTAATAAACAATTTAACAAGAATGGTTTCAATTTATGACATTTGTTATACAGACTTTGTTAGGTTCATTGAATTCGTTTTGTTGAAACTGAAAGTCTAGAATCGTTCTAAAAGGTGTTTTCATGTTATGTTAAAATTTCAAAGCTTCTTCTTAGTATACATAGAGAGAGAGAGAGAGAGAGAGAGAGAGAAAGAAAGAGAGAGAGAGAGAGAGAGAAAGAGAGAGAGAGAGATATGTTTATGAATGTTTTATTAGACTTCGTTTATACTCGTACCTATACTACACCTAATTAGACATAAAGAATACTACTCTTGTGACTGGTAATTTATTCTTTGTCTGCTAGTCTGTACAAATCTGACTACGCTGATAAAAAAATATTTTAAACGTAAATGTGTTGATTTTAAGCATGATGCGTTTGCTCTTGACGATATTTTACCGGAGTTTATTGAGATTTTATTGTATTACTAGGTAATTGTATTTTAATATTTTTAATTGTTTTTTTTTTTTTTTTTCATTAAAAACAAGACCTGCTGGGATTCGAACGCGTTACAGATAGAGTCTGGGCTTTTCTTAAGTTTATATTAATTAATTAGTTAATCAGGGATAGCTGCGATTAGCAATGTAACTTTGTTATGACAACTCCAAATTTGTGAGTAACTTCAAATCTCGCGCTGTTTCCATGCTTTCTCTCTATATCTCTTTCTCACACTCTCGCACTCTTCGGCTCCTCACGTGACGGACTGACGTCGTATGAAACAAAGGATTTGAAATTTTGAACAGGAAAGCAATTGGATTTCAACTTCATGGACACTTTCATGTGAATATTTTTAGGCTTAGGTAAGAGGGGTGCCGTTGGACGTTACTAGCCTGGTTCACTTACACCTCCAGCGGGTGAATTGTGCTCCGTTGTCATCATGGGATAACCTTTAAAAATCACCCTAGATCCATCTTGCTTCCCTTAGGAAACTCAGGATGTATCTGAGCTCTTTTCTTTGCAGCTCCTCCATGCAAGAAAAGAAGTAGCCACCCAATAGACTATCTTTTTTGTTCATCAGAACGGGGCAATCACAAGGTATGTATGTACGTGTTGGACCGATTCGATTTTCTCTGAATCCTTCCATCTCCTGCAGAAATCGTTCGCCGATATACTCAGTTTTCTAGCATGGTCTCCTATGGTCGAATGACCAGTAATGATCTCTACTAGATATCTGATATATGTTCTGCTGCCATTTAACATCTCTCTTGTCCTCTTCCTTTCGGCAGGTTTCTCTATTGATCCACTGGAGGTTTGCATTTTGATAGGCGCCCGAGCTCCTATCGGGATCCTCACATCAGCTATCGCTGTGGAGCTATCCATTTCTCGTTGCCCGGGACTCAGCATAGGGTCACCTTATGCCGTCAATTCCTTAAGGCTGGTCTTGCATAACTGCACCGATTTTGATTTTACTAGTATAGCATCCAGCGACTTAATGGCTGCCTGGCTATCAATGTATATGCAAATTGTCGTGCAGAGTTCCCGCACATATTTGCCAATATTGTAAAGTGTCCTCTAAGTGAATTTTCTATGGAGTCGCTGAAGAGAGTCCTCTATGGAGGCCCCGAAGAGAGCATTCTGTAAAGTCCTAGAAGAAGATCTTCTGTAAAGTCCCTACAGAGGATTTTCTGTTAGGTCTCTGAAGGGAGTCTTCTGTAGAGTTCGTGAAGAGAGTATTGTTCAATGGAGTAGGGTGAGAATTCCTCGGAGCAGTCCGGCGAAATCCGTTTAAATGTGTGTTTCAATTTTAATTCAGTTTATTTATATTGGTTGATGCACATAAGACTCGCAATCTTTGGTTTGTACAATTATAAAATACTAGAGCTATCATAGACTAAAGCCTATAACCTTGCCTTGTATGTGTGTGTGGCAATGTGGGGCAATATTAAGATTGATGAATTTTTATCTTCTTATAAGTCAAGTATCAATATCAATTCTTATAGAACGTTTATTCTTGATGCCTGCATGATACTAGCTTGTGCTTATCACGATCAATATCAACCTCATCTGTGGTGGTTCATTGCGATATCACATTTGAGATAGTCAAAAATGAGTTTATTAATCCCTAAATTCGTAGCTTTCTCTAGGTTGACCCAATTAAATTATTTTTAAGTAGCCCGCACGGTATTCACATAATAAGTGCTGGATGCTCTCGACATCTTATTCATCCATACAACATTTGTATGAGCAGTTCCGGCGAGTAGAGTTCACTTGAGCAGAAAACAAAAAGAACCATCGTGTTCCAAAAACAATAAGGTTAGCTATTTTATTTTAATAACTGAACATGTATGTACGTAAATGCATCTAAAGCAAATAAACGATTTACGATATCAATGTCAATTCATGAGAACATATTTATATATGATGTGGGAGGTTAAGATACTACATAGGTATGGTATAGGTATGCCTTAAACAACATAATTCAATAATGAGTGTCGTAGGTTCTTTGCACGAATACAAAGGAAGGAAGGAAATTCTATGAAAAGGATTTTATGTGGCTTGATGTAATGGAAAATGTTTGTGCCAACATTCCTTTGTAATTTCGCAGCACTATATTATGTAGTAGAACCTATACATATATTACAAACATTTTGCATACATATAATTTGAGGCCGGGTTGGGGGAAAAAAATTCCTGGATGGAGCGAAAAATGATAGCTTTGAAATGTTTCGTTGAAAAGGATTTTCTCATTAAAAGGGAAATCATGTTGTGAGAATATCATTTTAAATTATGTATAGGTGTCTGGGTTTTGAAGGGTGCACTGAGCAGAGGTATCTGATGATATTATCACGGAGAAAAATTCTCCTTTATACCTTTATAAATTATGTACACAGATGAAAACTAACAATTATATTAAGACAGTTAGCCCCTCAGGTTCCGGAGTTCATTACCTCAAGAGAACTGATCATGGTCGATTTCGTGTGCAAGACAGATTATCATTAATGAGGCATAGACATTATTAGATATGTATAGGTATAAATATTTATCAAATTCTAAGAAGAAGGAAGATAATCATGGAGTTGAGTTAACTTACAATTAGTCAACATGATCCCGACCATTATTTTACGTTGATTGATTTGATTTGATAGGAAATATATTTGGATTTTATGTCATGAAGTGATGCTATGGTATGAGTGTATTCCTAAAAGAAACATATATGCATACATACAATGGCAATTTTCACTTCTCAGTTTGTACATACGAATGGTTTATTAAATGATACAGAGATCGGGTAGTTGTGTTTTCTTTCACAAACCAGGCATTGAAATGAAAGGTGTGCCTAAGTCGACAGGATTCTTTATATATGTGAAGATCTAACATTTGACAATTTCCGAATCAAGTTTTCTATAAGCAAACTGATAATTTATCTGAATATACTGTATTTTATAAGGATAGAAAGGATAAAAGATGATGGTTTTTGTATGTGCACTGAACAAGATAGTACAATAGAAAAAAAAATTATGAATTAGATTATCATTAACGTATTTCTTTCCAATTTTTACTAAGAATAAGAAGCTAAAATTGGTCTAAGTAAGACCAATTCTTATGATACCCTAAATGAATGTCCGTATGTAATTTCATATGGCCCACGGTACAGAGAATACACAAGGTATTTTTTGTACGCACCACGTTCCTCCATTTTTGGACGAAATGTAATGTATAGAAAAGCGCGATATAGAGAGTACAATACTCTCTTCCTCTCTCCGTTTTTTACAGAAATGTATATACGTTGGTGAACGAAAGTATGTACCTTGTATTCTTTGTATGGTCACCCATGAAGTGCAAGTTTGACTTTTGAAGTGGTTTTTCGCATATATTTCTAGAACGGTTTGTCGGACAGTAAGAGTAACTGTAACCATTTTATAGGATTTAATATTTTGAAGAACATTTCAGTACAATAAAAACTGACTGATCGTTTTCACACACCCCGTGAAGGGGTTGCTCGATTAAGTCAATTTTTAAAATCATATTTACTATTTTTATAAAAACACTATGTACAAAATTTCAGCTTTCTACGTTGATGCGTTCTCAGGCAGTGTCCAAATATATAGTGAAAAACGAAATTTTTGTATGGTAACACTACGAAGGAGTTACCCGATTTGTCCCATTTTCGTACTAAATTTTACATTTTTTTAAAAGCCCATCTGCAAACTTTCAGCTCTCTAAGTACACGCGTTCTTGAGTTATCTTGAGGACGGATAGACGGACATGCAAAAGTCGAAGTAACTTTTAGTATAATGCTTTTGGATGTCTAATCCATTTTGCTCTACCCTCATTATTTCTGTGCGTTACAAAAGGAATGACAAACTTAGTATATCCTATAGATTTCATCTAGGGTATAAAAATAAGGTAGTGGTCGGGGTTGTCAGGAGCGGGAGCTACAAATAACCTGCTCAGAGTTCTACCTAGGGGAGACTGAGGCTGGTAATAAGTACATATACATACATGCGGCTGATTATGTTGGTAAGGTAGCGTTTGATCATTATCTTAATCAAAATCAATCGCAAATACAAGTACCATACTAATTACGAGCTAGTACAAGTCGAGCAATTATGGATATTTTCATTGTCCCAACACAATAAGATATCAATAAAAGTGTTAAACTGAACTCATCAACAACAACGTTAGGTATAATGATACAGCAGGTATGGATACACTACATTACAACATCTTAAAATTCCGTCTTGATTCTCAAAATAAGCTAGAATTATAAAATGAGAAAAACGTCAGGCTCTCGCTCAACTTACGGTGGTTTGTCTCATAACTGCGGAACACATTTTTATTTTATTTTTATTAATATCAAACTTAAGACATATCGCGCATGTCACAATCGAAATATTCAATTTTGTGTTCATTTAGTTATAACACGCATTTCACAGCAATTTCACAGATAATTGAAATTTATAATCCAGTCACGACATGACGTTATCATAAATTGTGAAGAATGTAAAAATTCTTAATTTTTAATTTTTTTTAATTTATCTTAAAGCAAGTTTGAACAAATTTTTGCTTGAATTGATGTAGGCTACGCTTATATTCAATAATTCAGTTATTCCTACTACTATTTATAAATATATTTGAAAAAATGTCCATATATATTCGAAAAACTACGATCCAAAAAAAAAACAACCAACCTAAAGAAGCTGAAATAAGTAGTCCAGATGCAAACCACGATGTTGCCATGCAAAATATCCAAAAGGAGTTTTTCATACCAACTACTCTCTTTATCCACAATAAATCTAGCACCATGAAGTGTTGAATTTTTCAAGTACTCCTTAAGCATATTGACTATTTAGTATACCCTACTTAGTTAAACTGCACAAAATCACTAAAACTCCGAATATATTTCAAAAATTTATTAAACACGCAATGATTATTCGATTTATTCATTTAAAAATAATATCACAATTTCAACATACAAAAAAAGAGGATAAAATTTCACCGATTACGCGGATAATTACAGTTATTCATTGATATACTAATATAGAAGAGTTTTTTTAGAGCTGACCCATGATACAAAGATAACAAGGTATGGTCGATTCGAGAGGAATTTTTTGTCTTGCTACGTCATGAGGTGACTAATGTCAGTTCAAGCGAATTTCTTTTGAGTTTTTCGTATTTTATTGACTGAAATACGTTTTGAAAAAATTTACAAAACATTAGTTTCTTCGTTTAAATCACTTTGGGAAAAGTAATTGTGTGCTAGTGGGAAAGCAAAGAAATTTTCAAATAGAAAACTTTTTTCACTGTGAAAGGACGATTCAAATTGAGACAAACAAATTTCTGACAATTCGGCCATACCTTGTTAAACTTTGTATCATGGAGCTGACCTTGACGATAATTTTTTTTTACTCAAAGCGAGACTGAGTAACAGCAACAGTCTTATGCCTAAATCTTATCTGAAAAATACACTTTTACGTGCAACAATTAATTTGTTGCTTTAACCTGAGCACGAAATTCATAATAAATGTATGCAATGTGTTCCCGTGAAGAAAGAAAGGCTTTTATTTACAAGCAAAGATTAAGTCAGAAAAACATTAGTAAAACTCCGAAATTACGAATTTTTCAATTTTTCAATTTTCAGAATTTCACAAGCAAAACTTTTAAATGTCAAAATTCCAAAAGCTAAAAAATCAAAAAAAAAAAAGTCTGAGGAGGTGTATAAAATACATCGTGTGATTAGTACGAGGGGTTAAAGATTTTTCCATCATCTTCTAAATAATATCCATACCCAGTTGCCTTTTTCGCGCTACCCTCTCCGTTATGACTTAGCAAAGTAAATATTGTAGAATTTTAACTCATTATTCGTTCAACTTCTATTTTTCTTAATGAATGCATCATTTACATACAATCCTTTTTTATATCACACTTTATATTCAAATTTGCAAAAAAAAAACATATCGAAATGATAAGAAAAAATTTCAATAATCCAAATTATCATCATAAAAGGTTTGTAGTCTAGAAGTTATAGGGTGATTCATAAAATATGAAGAAAAGATCCCTCTTACCTCCTAAACTCTGTGATCTTCACCATGTAAAAGGTAAGCCTTTCTATCTGAGACATCATATAATTTCGTCGGCTAATAAAGTGCAATACTGTGTAATTCCTGTACTTCTTGTAATTCTTATAGGAAACTGAAATTTCATAATTGACAAAGTATGCCTGATAGAAGCGATATGACTTTGAGTTAGGAGGCAATTTTTTCTAAATACAGAATCACTCAATTACAGTAAATAATTAAATTAATAATTTCTTACGAGAGGAAAATAATCTTTCTATTCAAAGAACCTTCGCCTTATAGGTCATCGTACATTAGATCTGGAATATAGTCTAAAATAAAAATTCTTGGATTTACAAGTCTATTCAACATATTTATTTTTTATTACTAAGCCAAATTCAGGGGATACCCTATGATGGAAAGCACAGCATGGCATGAAGGAGATAGGGAATAGCAGATTTGGGGACATGAGGAAAGTGTGACGAAGGTGCTGATGTATGTTACTCTTGCAAACAAAAGATGGTAGACTGTTCCACATTCGTACAGTTCGGGATAAGAAAGCATCATGGAATTTTACTGTACGGCCGAAAGTATTTTGAAAAGTGAAAGAATGTGCGCAGCTTGCAGCGCGAGTATTGCGTGCAGATTATAGACCCATTACCATTCTTCCCATATTGTCCAAAGTATTTGAAAAAGTCTTATACAAACAAATCATCTACTATGCTAATAATAATAACTTGATTAGTTCTATCCAGTCTGGTTTCAGAGCCAAACACAGCACAACTTCATCGCTACTACTTTTCACGGATATGATAAGATGTAGTATGGAAAATAAAGAAGTAACTCTTCTTACCCTACTTGATTTTTCGAAAGCGTTTGACTCTGTCGATTTTCAACTATTATATAATAAGCTGGTTGTAGAATTTGGTTTTGCTGGTCCTGCAGCTAAACTCATCTATGATTACTTAACTAATAGGAAGCAATTCGTTGTTTGTAACACTAAATATTCCAAGCTCTGTTCTCTCTGTTCAGGCGTGCCGCAAAGATCTATTTTAGGTCCTCTTCTCTTCAGTCTATATGTGAATGATCTGGAAAATCACATTCAAAAATGTTCACTGCAGTTATATGCTGATGATGTACAACTTTATACATCTGCCCCCATCAAAGATATCCCACGACATTTTACAAACAAATTACTGTCCTCAACAAAGATCTTCAATGCATAAGTAGGTGTGCTGAGCTTAACAAGCTCAGACTCAACCCATCCAAATCTCAGACTATGCTCGTTTATTATCTTAATTTAACCTGTACTAACTTTCCACCAGTTATTATAAATGGTACGATTATACCATTTTCAACTAAGCCTCGGATCTTGGATTGATCTTTAATAATCGATTGTCTTGGAGCGACCACATCGATGTTGTTGTAGGTAAGATTTATGGTGGACTAAAGGCATTATGGCGTCACTCAGCATATACGGCACAAACTATACGTGCTCGACTTGTGAAAAGTTTACTACTACCAATTATCACTGGCACTTGGATTACTCGAGTCGTAGAAAATTGAATGTCGCATTTAACTCATGTGCTCGGTATGTCTTTAGCATTAAAAGATTCTCGGTTGCGCTTTGGATAACTATCTCAATTTCCGTATTTGCTTTACAATATTTAAAATCCTTAACTCATATTACCCGGATTACCTTGTTAGTCGACTTCAGTTTTTGCATTCTGAAAGAACGCTTTTGTTGAAAACTCCCCATCATAGGCTCTCGATTAGCTCTCGATCTTTCTTCGTCTATGGTGTCAGACTTTGGAACTCACTTCCTCTAAGCATACGTTCACTTCGAGTCGTTGGGGGATGATTCAAGTCTGAATGTTTTAAATATTTTTGTAGTTTAACAAATTAAGTAAATCTTTTTTTTTTTTTTTAACAATGCTTTCTTCTTTATGTACTTTTTTTCTATTTTATAATACTTAGCTATTTTTTCATTTATTCCTATATCTTTTTTATACATATGTATATATGCTTTTTATTTTTCTCTCTTCTTTTAATGAAATTTTCTTCTTTAGTAATTAATATTCTCGCTTAGAGTATAAGAGACTTATTTTATATATACATATTTTTTTTTTATGTCTAATTAGTTAGAGTAGGCACATATTAAGAGTATTTATAACTCACTTGTGTTTCAGTAGTATTTATAAATAAATTGAAAATGAATTGAATTGAAATTAATCGACAAGGTAGATATTTCACTGGAACATTGACCATGCATATAGCGATAAAGGAGCGAAAGATATCCAACATTGTGGCGGTGCTCAAGTGAGTCGATATGATAAATCGCAAATGAGCTTGAAGTCCAACTTTTTCTTTTTAAAATGCCATGCGCAAAATTTCAGCTCTCTAAGTACATGCCTTAACGAGTGATCGTGAGGATGGACAGACGGACAAACGGCCATACAAAAATCAAAATAACTTTTAATATTATTCTTGGGTGTCCAATTCATTTTGCTCTACCCCATCATTATTTCTATGTGGTACATACGGAATGACAAACCTAGTACCAATACCCTATGATTTCATCATCTAGGTTTAGAGTATAAAAACTCTTCCCACGCACAATTCAATCTTTAATTACGTAATAGAGCATATCGCATAAAGCATTGGTGATATCATCTGTACTTAAATACATAACCACTGCCGCCGCCATACCATGAACAATTTTTTTTTTCAATTATTCCTTAACTTCAGACATACTTTAGCTTCAGGTATGCATCATGTATTTAACCGTATGACTGCTATGAGAAATATGTACATACCTCTTCTAACAGAAGTCTGATTCATTACATTTCAAGTGAACCCAGGAGTACTTTTTTTTTTCTTGCATTCATTTCATATAGATACCTATGTACGTACATAACTTCAGGTTTTTCTATGTCTTTCGAAATAATCCATTGAGACGGCAAGACCACAGTCCCCCCTAGATTGTAACGTAACGATCCATTTAGTGTGGCCAGAAATTTTATTTTTCCAGCACACATTTTTAATGTTTGGGACATGGGGTACCGCTGCTACACCCCCGAGTATCCACTAAAAGCGCTTCAAATTCAATCTCAGTCCATAGAATCCAATTCTCTATGTCTCTAAACAAATTCAATCAGACCAAGAGTCAATAACCATCGTAAAGATGCCTTTAAAACTTCTCGTTTCAATATTCACTATGGCGATGACGATGCATGGAGCACCACAGATGCGATGGGCGGCCAGTAGCATTCTATGGTTGCTAAAGTGCTATATGTCTATGATGGTAACCCCAGGTACACACGACCCGCCACAGATTCAAAACAACAACAACAACAATATGCAAGCATGCCAAATTTGATATTGGACGGATTCACTACAGAATTTTTGATATACATAAGTATGTATGTATGCCTAGTGTATACATATACCTAGAACCTGAACAAATACACAGTTAAGCTATCATGGGTTGTTGATGATTATCTGGTAAGCTAGATGGAGTACTGCTGCTGCTGGTGGAGACTGCTGGAGAAGTGTCTGGTCAAAAGGGGGGCGTGTGATTGTTGAGAGACGATTCTGTTGAAAAATGAAAAAAAAAAATTAAATACAGGAGTGAGAAGTTGTTCCTATATCTACTTGAGGAAAGCTTAAATTTCAATGACAAAACGAGTGCACTTCAGGCAAAACGAGCAAATATTCTCCAAAAGCTTGTAGTAGTGAATATGGTTTTTTGTATATTATTCTAAGACTGAATAGTTGAGAGGAGTGAAAAGAAGAGGGCAGGGGAGGAGGGAGAGAAGTGCTATGAACACTGATGAGATAAATACTCCAAATGTCGGAACGTGTTATGTTTCTAATTTTTTGTATTATGAAACATCAGATTTAGTGCTATTGTTCTAGATTAAGCTGTTATTAATGAAACTTAGCGTACTCATCCAAATAATAAAGGAAAAGTTGTTTTTTTATCTCATTTCTCAAAATGACAAGTTTTTAATTGTTTTTTTAGTCTTAATAGAGCCTTGAATCCCCCTCCCCTTTTGTTATGAAAACTTTGATACGAAAAATTGTTTTGTTTTATTTACAGCATGCTAAAAAAATGTATATCTTCTTCTTGCATTCTGTAGTTTTCAGAGAGAACTTTGAGTAAAGATTTTAACTTGCGCCCCTTAAATCCCATGTCCGGTCTTATCTCCAATTGCATCGAAATACTTAATTAGAAATAAAATTGGAAAATCTTTGGGCTGAAGGCAACATTACTCTTCTGTGCGAGTCTGATTATGCAAAGAAGAAGATATACATATGTATATACAATTTTGTTGAAAATATTTTTTTCTTGTAAGATGAAGCGTCTATGCTTACTCTGGTATTAGTAAGGTTTTCAAATTTTTTTACTGCACACAATATTTCACCCTTCAAAATACTTTCGGCAGTACAGTAAAATTCCGTGATGCCTTTCTTATTCCGAATGTGCGAATGTGAAACAGTCTACTATCCTCTGTTTTTCCTCGGGCTTACAAGAAGAAGAAGAAGATTCAAGAGTGACATAAATGAGCACTTCCGCCACTTACCTCATGTCCTCTAATCCTTTCCTTATCTCATTTTAGCTATGCTTTGCATTACATCATAGGGTTTCCCTTGAGCTTGGCTTAATAATACATATATAAAAAAAAAAATACTTAAAATAAACTAATACGTGGGGTCGCTATTTCTTTTGATTTCAATGCAATATAAGGTTAGATGAAGAATTTAGTTAGACAAGCAAGGTTTGCAGCGTACAGCTTTCATGGAACAACCAACTAGACTGGCCACCATAGCCATAGGTTTTAATGAAAAACTGTCATATGTATTATGCAGCTAAGCTTTAGGTGTTCAGAGTGTTATTTTATATAATTTAAGTTGAAATTATCGTTTCTAAAGAGGAAAGGTCCAAGGATAGAACTTTGAGGTATACCGTACACATTAGCGGCAGAGTACTATTCTGAATTACAATAATAACGTAGTTATGTACATACATACATCTATATCTCAAATTACGAACTACGCACAATATCAAAAATTAAATATATACATACCTACATAGAAAATACGAATCCTAGCATGTTTTTTAATGACATCAATATTTTAAAAAAAAAAAAAAATGATGAAAAATATATTTAAAAAATAAAAAAAAAGTGTAAAAAAAAGTTAAAAAAATAAAAATAAAATATAAAAATAAAAGAAAATTAAAAACATTAAAATAAATTAAAAAATTTACAAACTTAAGAGAGAATCCCGTTCTAAGAACGGGCAACTTTAGATAGTTTCAAATAAGAATACAAAGTTACATGCACATCTATAGATAGATTAAGGCTAAGTAAAATCATAATTGAATTTTTATTGAACTTATTTACCCAGAACGAAAGCAAAAAGTTCATAGTTCTATTCTGTATAATTCAAAAGCTTCAATAAAATTTTTATTTTGATATCTTTAAATTATTTCAATAGAGAGCTTTTTCATATACACACACGCTTCACTTACTCTGAAATGCAGTAAGCAGAATAAGCACTAAAACGTTCAATTTTCTTTCACTTGCTTTTGAAAATCCCACAAGAGCTGCTTTATCCACTTTACTTGAGCACTAGCTGGATGGAGCTGCTGTTAGTGCTGCTATAAGTAAAGAGCATCGGATGTAATAGTGTCTGCCTCTGCACTTCTGCAGGTCAAAGAAATCTCCCACACTTTTCTATGTATATGCTTGAGCGTTATGCTTATGCTGCTTTAAGCTGTGCTTTTAGCTTGATTACATGTGAGGGAGCCCCAGCTCAGTCAACCAAAATCGTCGACAACGCCAGCAACTAACAGTTTCTTTTCGTTGGTGCTTTCGACAAGGTTGAAGTCTCGTGTCCGTTCTCATTATTATTAGGAAATTATCTCGTTTAAATTTGCTCAGAGTGGATAATTTGCAATTATCTATTATTAATGACGAGACAATATTTCGGTGTGAATGGATATAAATAGAATAAAAAAAAAAAAAATCAGTATTTTTGCTATTTAGTTTAGACCTGAAATTCAATTAAAATTTCGTGTATATTTGGCGATTACCATAACCATTCATCATCCCCACTACCGACTCGATTGTGTGAATTACGTTTGCCAAAATAATTTATGATCATTATCATCATCATCATCACATGAATGCCCAGGCATATAAATTTACTCCACCAGTGCTAAGGGTGGATGTTAGAGTGTGATAAGTGATAACGTATATCAGTGGCTTGTCTTTACATAAGGAAGTTTAGTGTTTTGTCTAGAAGAAGTTTAGTAATTCTGATATTATGTGCTAACAATTAGATGTGCGTTAGCCTATTTGTTATTAATTATTGTGCTGCAGTTTATAAATAAAAATTATACATATAGTAGAAGACGATTACGACGACGGCGGTGACCAGATTATCTTCTAAACTCTAAAGACCATTCATTTTGACTTTACTTTTGAAAGGAAGGAAGGAAGGAACAGAGAAAGTGTGGAAGACAAAGGTAAGCCCCCGCAAAAGAGTTAAATCATTTATCTTCTTCAAATCTTGATACTATCAAGATTTCCCCTAATTAGGCAGATTATTTCTTTCTTTCGCTTTTATTGCTTCCCAGAGTCTTGCGAGGTCAATGAAGGCCTCTTTAGTTTTTTTTTTTTTGCGTGGCAGTCCATCCATTCGTCCGCGTCGTCTGGAAAAGTGCACTTTCCAAGTCGTGTGAACCCTCCTAAAAGATGAGTGGAGTTGTTTTGATGAAAAATTACACATCGTCAACGACAACAGCAGCATCACAGTAGAGAATGAGTTAGATGTTGTTATATTGTGCTGCTTATAACGTGGATATAAAGATTCAAAGAAAGACACGAGAAAATGTTTGTTTTCAAGCATATAAACTTTCCCGCCAGGTAAAGCTGTCTGTTTTCTTTTTTTTTTCTACATTTACTGCAGACGTGCTAGCATCGAAGAAAGCATCTAGAACAAAGGTCCCGAGTGGATGCTCTCGTTACGGATGCGAAAAGTGCTGTGCGATTACAGTCATCATCAGAGTTATAGAGTTTTTTTTTTCTTCTGCAAATGCAATGTTTAGTGTTCCTTTTGTTTGTGCTTTTCTTGCTTGTTCTTCACTACATTGAACTTTTTAAAAGTTGACTTTTATCTAATTCGGAAGTTTTTATTTAAGTAAAACAATTCTATTCTCTTAGAATTAGATAGATTACATAATTCGAACATGTTTGATGACACAAGGTACAGTAAATATGGTTGGAATTAGGGGACATAAAGATATGTATGGAGTGCATCAATGGTATACTGATAGTCTGCAGCATTCGCAACTTGCAGGTGCTAGGAAAGACAACAAAAGTTGATAGGCTATTCCACATTTGCATACTTGATGTCGAATATTTATCTACGAAAACTAACTAAATCTTAATTTCATTAAAATTAGACGTAATTTATTCTACCTTACGTAAATTTCCCTCGATAGGTGTCGCTGCTATTCAAAGTTCTGTTCATGATAAATCGATTGACACTTACAGTAGTATTACTTTTAAAGTCTGTAAAAGATTTACATATGGCTGACTGGACCTAATATTATGTAGTAGTCGCTACTCTAACCTAATCTTGATATGGCTAGAAAGAATAAGCGAATTGATGGATACTGTGATGAGATAAATTATGGATGAGTTAGAAAATAGCGAAGACCAGAACATTGATAAAAATCAGAAAAGAAAATAGAGATAGAACAGAACCCTGAGGTACACCGGAGCTAATACGAGTGAAATTCGGAAATAAGGCGCCATCTAATAAAACATATTCGTATTTCATACTTAATTAGGCGAGGAGAAGGCTACCTGTATGTGAACTAGCCTGGTCTTTGCGTTTTCCACACAGTGGCAATGTGCGACATGTAGCTATCTCGGCCGTATTAATTTTATTATGTGATATGTACTTTAAGGGACACAATGTCCTGAGAAGAGCTCTATAATTATGCTGAAATCCGATTTTTTTACGGATAAAAAAACATCTTACTGCTACTAAACTTTGTATAGAACATGTTTCATGTGTTATCGTTTAGGTATACTTTTTAGTTTTCTTTGTCCATTTTTTGTGTGTTTATCTTGTGGAAAAATGCAAAATGAACCCCTTTAACAGACACTGTCAAATATTTCAATTAGAATTATTCATTTGAAATCACTTCCAAAACAAAAAAAAAAAAAAAAACAAAAAAAATATTACAACAAACCCATAAAAAATCATCTTCTTTTAAAAAGGATAAAAAAATAAATTTATTCGACTTTTAAGCACACCATTTAAAGCAGAGGAAATTGAATCACATAAAGTTTGCTGAACAGATTGTTAGTAAACAAAAAGCTTTGGAATTGCTGCAGGAAGAACAGAAATGGGGGAAGTCTTATTTACTATTTCTGACGGTAATTGAATTTTCAGTAAAGATGTTCCATTACTGATTGTACATAAGACACGAGAGCAAAACGGGTGTAGATTCTACTAACACAACAAGAACTATATTTATTTTACGAGTAGAATATTGAAGTCGTTGTCATTCAACATATTCTTTAGAGGAAATTTTATGTAGGAAAATTAATTTCGTTATGAATCTACTGATTAAGTATGGATAAAAATGTAAACGGATAAATTACGTGTATTTGAAAAAAAAAAAAAATTATCGCATATACGATACAAAAGAAGAGTTTTGAATATAGGAACTTTTGCTTGATTGATTTTATGGTTAAAATTAATGAGCCATTTTGATTTCCAGAAAAGAAACTTAATTAAATATGCATGTATGTATGTCTGAACCTATGCTCTATACATATAGCACAATATAAAAGACACTACGAACTAATTTCGATATGTAAGGAGTTATGTCAAAAAATAAAACATTGATCAAATGTAAAAATTTTATGAAAGTGTGTCATCGTCAAATTCGCCATTATCTTCTGACCATAAATTTTATGACAATATTTCCCTTGTATAAATAAAAGTTTAAACAAAAAGTTATAAATGAAAATACAATTTCCTATACTTTAATCAAAGGGACGACGTTATTCAAGCCAACAAAAATCATGTCAGAAGTATAAATCGTGACGGTCTGAGTCAATCATAAAAAGTCATACGACTTAATAACGACTCGGTTGTACTAGTAGTTAGTAGGTACATACTTGGCACTATATATACTTTAAGAGACTTAAACATCAATATAGAACAAGGTCTCTTGATTTTCACTTGACTATTGTCATAATTTATTTTTAAAGTTTTCTCAAAATATATATACATGTGAATGTAGATGCAAAAATAGGTTAAGTCGCTACTGTTAAAAAAAAAACAAAAAAAAATTATTACTACGAAAGATGCACAGACATTCTAAAATGTATTTCCACTATAGATATTTTCAGTTAATTTCTTGTGATAACTTGGCAGCCATAGCAAATCACAATTTAAGCAGAAAATTATACAATGTACTCGTATGTACATAGGTATGTACAATTTTATGTGCATATAGATACTCACGTAAAGTAATTATCTCTTATCTAACGTTTGTTTTTGTTCAGAGAGAATAAGTACACAACACGCATAAAGACGTCAACGTTAATTATGAAAAAAAAAAAAATTTCTGTCCACAGGATGTTGTACATATTACGAAATATTTTCTCTGTAATTAAGAAGAAATTTTGCCCTATGTAAAAATATACATGTGGGTATTTATATATACATATATGTATGTATACCTGTATGTAATACTGAATACGGGTGCGCTCGCTCTAATGAGTTAACATCCTTCCATCAATTGCAAACTTAATCTAATGATTGTAATAATTACATATGCGTTATACAGTTGAACCGTAAAGAAAATTATTAATTAATAGTTGGAATGAGTTTATTTAAAAACAAAAAAACATGCAAAAATTTTTTAAATCTCAACGTTAATTAGCTCATCGCAAAGTTTTGATACTAAAATGCAATGACATCAAAAACTTTAATGAAATGAAGACCAAGTGGGCGTTTCCTAATACGAATGTACCTACCTACTTACCTACCTACATACATATGCACATATTCAGCAAATGAGAATGAAATGTCTGGACTAAGTTAATTGACTAATTAGAAAAGACAGCAAAAATATTAATTATTATTGCCCCGATGCAGACCTGTTTTCAAAGAGAGAGTTGAAAGAACTCCTCGGATTGTGAGAAAGCGCTTAATTTTATGATGAATGTTTAGAGGACTCTAAATGTTAAAATAGATATTAAAAATGAAAATTTAAGAAGAAGGAAAGATTTATAATTAGGATTATTTTAAGGGCACAGAGTCTGGAGTGTACTCTAGAGATCACCAGTGGCACGAGTCTTAGACTACCTGACAAATGCAGTGTTTTTCAGGCAGAGCTTGCAGCGATTTACCAGGCGGCAATATTGGTATCCATGTACAGAGAGCTCATCTGCATATATACTGATAGCCAGGCAGCCATCAAGGCGCTGGATGCTGGGCTGGTAAAATCAAAATTGGTGCAGCTATGCAAGACCTGTCTTGAAGAATTGAGTATAAGGCACAAGGTGACCCTATGCTGGGTACCTGGCCATAAGGATATCTCAGGCAACGAGATGGCTGATGAGTTGGCTAAAAAGAGATCCGAATTGGATAGCTCCGCATCAGTAGCTTATGTGAGGATCCCAATCGGAGCTTTAAAAGACGAAATCATCAGAGGCGCCTATCAAAAGGCAAGCCTCCGGTGGACTAGTAGGGATACCTGCCGCATTGCGAGGCAATTGTGGCCTGCATATGACAGGAAAAGGACAAGTGAACTGCTTAATGACAGCATTAAAAATACCAGGAAGCTAGTAGGGGTCATTACGGATCATTGGGCCATAGGGGACTATGCTAGAAGACTGGGTATAGCGCCGAACGATTTCTGCAGGAGCTGTAAGGACTGGAAGGAAATTGAATCCGTCCAACACGTGCTCTGCGAGTGCCCCGCTTTGATGAATAAAAGAGGTAGGCTATTGGGTAGCTACTTCTTTTCAAGTCTGGAGGAGCTGCAAAGTGTAGAATTTAGATGTATCCTGAGTTTTCTGAGAGAAGCAGGATGGATCTAGGTTAAAAGTCTCAGGTAAATTCTGAGTTTCCTAAGGAAAGCAGGATGGATCTGAGGCTTGTAAGGTTATCCCATGAGGTCTAGGGGCACAATGGACCTATTAGAAGTCTAAGTGATGCAGGCTAGTCGTCTTTAGGCACTCCTCTTACCTAACCTAACCTAAGATTGTTTGTTTTAATTTACTTACAAAACTGACAAGGAATTTCTTACTATTGTGAAATTACATCTAATTACACTTCTAATCAATCTAAACTTTACTTTAAAAATGAGAAATGCCTTACTTCGCACAATATTGGAAAAGATTCGTGGAAAATTAGATAAAATCAGTCCTTGTTGTTGCACTTCATCTGGACCTCATCAAATAATCTTCTATAGAGCATGCTTCCAAGTGATAACTAGTTAGAAGCTCTTGAGTTGGGTTACTTGCTTGTGCCCTTGCTTCTTTTGCTGGATATATCAGTGAATATTCTACTAAAGAGCTTCCAAATTATGCCTAGGGAAGCGCTTAATTATGCTGGTTTTTCGTGCCAATGGAGATGAACAATGTTCTGAAGCAGTTATTCGTACTATGCACATCTATTTTTGTATTTGTGTGAGATTTTAATCCATGAATTTTGGGTAGATATAGTTAGTAAGACCGCGCCATAATGTACAACCAACCGATGAATTATCGAGCAATAGCTTAGCATCAGGGGTTAACTCCGTTTCCCGGGGAATTAAGGAGTTTGTAAGATGGAGGAAATTTTTAATGTTAACTCCACATACCCAGGAAAGCGTTACTAAATAGAGAAATAGAAAAAGTTGAGATATTTGGTTCGGAAAAAACAAATTTTCTCATCTCCCTAAACTGTGTAATTCACAATGTTATACAGAGAGGGTGTCCCATCTGTGGTGTTACACCCGAAGAATAGGTCATACTTAGACAAGTAAAAAATTGTATGGGTGGGGGAGGGGAAATTTTAGCGGTTTACGAGATAACGGGACTTTAAGATATTTAGGTATGTCTTTATAAATCACTCTGTAACTTCTGAGTGTTATACCCTATAAAGAACGCAGAAACAATTACAGAGTGTGATAGATAGGTCATAACTTCAAAATGGAGAGAAGGAGGGGAAAATTTATAGAACAATATCAATTTAAAAGTTTATCTTCATAGAGTATAACGCCCAGAAATTACAGGGTAATCTAGAAAAACATATTTTCAAGTCCCGTTGTATCGAAAACCGTTAGGATTTTTCTCCTCCCGCACCACCCATACAATTTTTTGCTTGTCTAAGCATGACCTATCTATTGCTTTCGAGTGTAACACCACAGACGGGACACCCTGTAGAATCTGATACCTGAAATCTGTTTTTTAATGTTCTATGAATAGCACATCACAGCACCTTGTCAACTTTTTCCTATTGTTATACTAAGAAACAGTGCACTCGCTACTTATAAAGTCTGCACACTGCACCACTATGTTTAAAATATGAAATGACATGATATTAGCATAACGCCAAATGCAAGTACAGGGTGTCTTCATTAATGATGGACATGTCACAGAGTTGAATGGGGGGGGGGGGGGGTTGACATGAATATCAAATTCGACATTTGAGAAATAGCAGAGATTAAAGATTTTTCGTCCATATTTTATGAATCACTATAACTATGATGATGATTTATAATTTGTTAAATAGTTAATCCACCGCTAAATTATGCTTAAATAAAAGTGCAAAAACTCTTTCTAAAAATTCTATCGTTCTTGAATAGTTTAAAATTATTTTTGTGCTTCTCCGCCAAATATTTTAAACTACATAATAAAAAATTTCCACAAATTGTTTCGATAAGATTAGGGAATATTTCCTAAAATGTAGAGAATGAAAATGTAAGGAATATTCCCTACATTTTAGGGAATATACCCTAAAATGTAGGTTTTTTCTCCCTAAATTCTAGGGAGTATTCCCTACATTTTAGGGAATAGTCCTAAGATTTTTTATAGTGTAGATACACCGCTTAGTATAGTTCGAGTAGGTATATTCATCTATAATTTGTAATGTTATTATTAATGGTTCACACGAGTTTATAGTACCGTAAAGTTCTTACATTTAGAACCGTCTAGAAACGTCTATACCTTCATTGTAAAAGATTTAAATAGTGAGCAAAAAGTACCTTTTTATTTGTTAAACGTTTTTGTTTTAATTCTTCTCATTATTTCAATTACCTGCTCAAGAATTTGCACGCAACCTTCTTATACCTACATACATATATGATAGTGAGTAATTTCAGTGAAAACATATTATTATTACAACAACTATTCTCATCATATCAGAATTTTCCCGTTATGAACTTCTTTGTTTCTACTAAAAATAATTCGCATTTATACAATAATTTTGTGAGAGCCATTCACCTAAAAAGCAATTACTGACGACATGCGTTTCTGTCTGTATGGTAATCACAATACCCCGGAAATACTGAAGAATTATATTTTATTCGCCCTCGAGAAATTTAATTTAATTGCGTTAAAATTATATTTGGATTCCCGTAAGCTATGTGGTGGCGTGAAAAAAGGAAAATTTGAATTTAAGTAAAATTCACTCTCATCTAAAAAGCGTTGAAAAAAGAGAGGGTGCAAATATAAAATGCAACAATAGGCCACCACACAGTATGAACCTAACCCAGCAATGAATTAGCATATCTAGAATCAGCATGTGTAACTAATTACGATTTTTTACTTTTTTTTTTTTGTTTCTTCGCCATAATAATTAGAGATTTATTTACAGGCCGGCAATTTCAGTTAACTACTTCTAATATACTCTCAGTCTTTCTGCGCATGTGTAGATGGACCATGGAACTGCGATAGTTGGCCAATTGGGGGAATGAATAGATTGAAGTATTTTGTTATTGAAATCATTCTATGAGAGAGACATGAAACAGTAATTTTCTTTTTACTCATAGGTAAATGCATGAAAATAACGAGAAATGATTAATTATAAGGTTTGTTAGCAAAAATTTTTTATGAAATGTAGGGGGCGTTGATTTAGTGTATTATAAATGCGGCATAATTTGTTAAAATCTTTGATTTAAAGCGTGAAAACCTAAATTATAGCAATTAAATGCTTTTTTTTTTTCTAATAAAAGACGTTAGACAATTTATAGATCTATTTTCTATTGCTTATTTGTTCATAATGGACACGTAAATGATACACAGCTTGAAGGCTATTTTGAAAAGAATTCCATTAAGGCTTTGATGTGATCATCGAACTTGACTTTGAAAAATTTTAAAGTCAGAGTAAAATGTTTATTTCTTAGTTTGGAAATTTGTTTATTTGTATGATCGTTCTGTAAGATGTATCATAGGTGGTAGATGGGACTAACTAGGAGTTGAAAGTACAGTACAAACAATAAGTTTAGGTGAAATTTTTAGTTAAATCTGCGTTTGCTGTTTTTTTGTTTGTTTTGTTTTTAAGATCAGGGACCTATGTATGTATTACTCAAAATATAAAGCATCCAACGAAACCAAGTGAGCTGGTTAAATAACAGTTTTAAAATGTATGTCAATGTCGTGTTCATAAAAGTGTTTATTAGTTTATTATGTAAGTGACCAGAATTATATAGAAGAATAAAGTAAAAGTCTTGACAAAACTTCAGACGTTCACAGTAGTTACAGACACTGTAATTAAACTTTGATCGGTTCAAATTTAGATTATTATTTTTATACCAATTATTACACTATTTAGTCTATATTTTTTTTTTATATGTCTACATAGATTTAGCTTGCAACTAAGATATGTATTGGACATCATCCACATACTTGTGAATAAATTCACCGGGTTAAAAAATCACCAATATAAAATATTAAGTCTACTAACTTGGTAAATTCGTTCTATAAAAGATAAATATTTTCATTAAAAATAATGTAAGTGATGTATAATCTGATAAATTCCTGCATAATCAATTTAATACTAATTGCATTCAAAGTGACTGGTCTAAGCTCTAATGAAATAATTTCTTTGCCGCTTTCGAATATTGAAAAGTACCTATGCATATACTAGTTCACTTTTGCCAGATAATTAATAACACTTAATTTTAACTTAACTTAAAAATTAGTAAGAAATCAAGTTATAAGCAATTATTTTCGAATAAATTACTTTCACATTATTTGAGTTATAAATTATTAAAACTGAGAAGAAAGAGAATGGTTTTAGCAAAATATAAAACAAAAAACTAGAAACGAACACGACGGAATTTCTTAATTTTTAATTAATTTCGAAGTAAGTAAAATGCGCATATTTCACTTCAACATATAGGTTATGTAACAAATTAAAAATAATTTTATTAATCATAAAACTGGGATAGTTCCTTTCATTATAAATTTAACAAGAAGACTTTCAATTTCAGATATAATTTATATCTTTTTGAAGATACCAAAGAAAATGTTTTGTTTTTTGTATTTTTAATTGAGAATTTATCTTTTTTTTTTCTTTTAATAAGAAATGAATAAATTAAAATTTTATACCGCCAACAAAATATGAATTATTGACATAACAATTTTACAAATTCATAGAATATACAAACAGACAAACACACAATTATTGAGATTTTACTTTAAATAATTTTATCGCTACTCCAGAAGAATGTAACAAGAATCAAGAAGAAATTCATTAATTCAAGATTTTTTTTTAACTTATGACGCCCGACGTCCGCCTACATTAAATTTAATCAGAAGCTCTTCGCTTTTAAGGTTCGTAATATTACCCACCCACAAAATAAATGCAAAAGTAATTTGTTTTTGTACTTTCTTTCATGGGGCTTTGTGAATTATGCTTTTTTTTTTACAGTAATTAAAAATCACAGCATTTTAATTAATCGATTAACTGTCACGGAATGTAAACATTTATAAATAGAAATTGCTACAGATTTATTGAATAAAGTTGTTATTAACAGGGACAGAAATGCTGATGTACCTACTCTTTAGGAATAATTTTACTACCGAAACTGATAATGATGTATGGAGGAGCTGATAAACATAAAGTTGCAAAAATTATGTTTTAGTGAGTTTAGTTGATTTTTTTTTAATTATTAAGTTATTGAGAGAGGGTAAAGTCACAATAGATATACAATAAAATTTTATGGAAGATTTTATCGCTGTATAAGGCATCGACAAAATCCGCCCACTTCTTTTTATTTGTTATAATTAAGGAGCGCCTTGGAAAGTTCTCAAAACTCGTGAGTCATTTGGGTAATTAACAAGGCCGTATGTATGGGGTGGGTTTTAAGGGTTCAAACCCACACCATCGTTGTAGCTTATATTTTTGTTAATCTGATAGGCCTAATTTTTGCCCATAATTCTTTATATATATAAGCTAATAACAAATTGTTTTGTAAGCAATATAGGGAAAGAAAATAAGCAGTCCAGTATCTATATACATATGTATACATACGTCAGTAGATGGTAGCTTCCTTAATTGTAGTAGTATTTTAAACTTTGTTTATATTTTAAAGAGAATATTACATCTATGTCTAATTTCTGTTTCGTCGTTTAAACAAGAACTTTTATTGTAACTAATTATAATATGACAACTAATATTTTCCTTGAGCGCCCCATGGTTTTATATAAATTGCTTAATATTTTTACATTTTAGGGCATTTTAGATAATTACTTAGTTATATCTAACATATCCTAAAAAACAAAGTTTTTTTTTTTTAAATTTATTTTTGAAATTAATTGCATTTTTGGCCCTGAAAAAAAAAATATAACAAATTTTCTTAACATGAGCCCCCTGCGGCAGTTGTTTTTGATTGAAACAAGCTATCCATCCCCCTTAATGGAATTTGTTTCCCTAACTATTCAGTCAGTTTCAACTGCGACAATTGAGAGAATGTTTTCCACATTAAAGAGGTTGAAATCATGGCTCCGCGATTCCATAGGACGACTGACAGGACTCCACGACTGACATGTCTCCACGACTGACAGGACTTTCATTGATATTTTACAAAAAGTGCACGCCAATCAATGACAAACAAGTTCAATGGAACAACTTTTAACGCGGTGAGAATGTATATACTTAGTAGCTCATATCCGTGTAATTTGTCAGATTGAAATTTTGTGGGAAAAATAACATCAGAAAATAACGTAAAAATTATGAAAATTTTGGATGAATTTGGTGGAGGAATAGTTGAAGATTGATATGTGATGCTAATTTTTCCGGTGTAGCACCAGGGTAATTTGACATGCACTTTTTCTAGCAGTGCAGGTCAATGAAGTAAATTCGATGTAACACTTCTGCTAGAAAACGTGATCAATGGAAATCGGTATAACAGTACACCACGACTGACAAGACTCCATGACTGATGGGGCTCCACGACTGACAGGACTCCACGACTGACAGGACTCGTTCTGCTATGCGCTCATGAGATTTGTTAAAAGTGAAATGAATTAAGTAATTTCCTACTTTTCACAGCAAGAAGGAAAAGGCTAAATGTAATTCTGTAGGTTTTTCTTTTTTTTTTTATATAAAAAGTGGACCTTAATATTTTTTCTTGTTGGAATGTAAATATATGTAATAAAAATAAGATTAAATAAAAAATAACAAGGTTTCAAACATAACATTTTAAATTTCGAAAGTTTTATACTGCAGACCCACGGAGCTCATTCAGTTCAAGTTAATTCTCAGTTATTCTTTCGTATCTAGAGGGTATTGAGTTAAACTCCACCCATTCTTGATCTATATATACGGCCTTGGTAATCAATGAACTTTAAAAAAATTGATTTTTGTTTTTAAACACTGAATCGTTCAATAGTTACATGGTAATTCATAAAATTGTTAGTGAAAATCTTTAAACTCTTCTCCTGGGTACCCAAAAACGACACGTTTTTGTGAGTGGGGGATATCCCTAAAAAACTCTATAGAATCAATTTTTATATATATTGGAACACATCTTTCTGAGTCACTCTGTATAAAGCAAACTAAACTGTGTGAGTTTAAAGAGGCATGATTATGGTTAGAAATTTGATGTTAGACTGCCCCCTATGGAGGCTGACCTTGGAAGTTTCATTATTCTTGAATATTTAGAACACTATCCACGTACAATTTGTAAAGTTTGTGTTTTTAACCTGCCTCGTAAAAATGAGAAGTTTTAAAAGTGAGAGTAGATTTCAATAACAAATATATTTTGAATGAAATTGAATAAAACTAAACCTTTTCATATGCTAACCGATCTCGACTCGACAGATTGTATACGTTACATGCAAATATATTTGAGTTGTATACAAAAGATTTAGGGAAGGTCGAGGATGTCGATAGCTTTGCCGCACAATAATAGACAAAAATGTAGAAAAATTTGAGTAAATTATTCAAAAGGACTGCTGACTAGAATAATGACAAAGATATGCTAAACATTGGCAAAGAAATGATATCTTGGTAGAAGGTAAAGCAAGATTTAAATGTGTCTCTTTAATCTCGCTACCTTTCATATCAACTTCCAGTAAGATTCATAATAAGAACCCAATTCTAGAACAGATAGATAATACAGAATATGAGATGCCATGAAGAGAGCGTATCTAATCGCACCAAATGTCAGCTCACTATACTTGATTCAACAAATATAATATCAGAAAGTGTAAAGAAGAAATACCTTCCATTAATTATCCATGCTCCACCAATTCTAATAGATTTATTGGTTGGGGGTGGGGGGGGGCTCTAATTAAATAGAAAAAAAAAGATCGCTTAGCTAAACTTTTTCCAAAATGTCAATAGATTTTAGAAGAGGCGCGTATGCTCAATTGCTCATATCTAAAAATACCTAAAACAATTATTTTTCCTGTTTTGTCAAATTATTTAAATTTTTTTTTTTGTTAATTATCATATGAAATTTCAATAAATAGACAGAAATATAAGAATTACTAGAAATTCTAGCTGAATCCAGTCCATGCAAAATTACATAAATATCCATTTATGTAGGGTAAATCTTTAAAAGGGTGAAAAAACTATCCCCAGTTTTGTACACTTTAATAAAACAGTTGAGTAAGGCACATACATACTTACATAGAACACATATGATAATACGACTTACATAACATTAAATCAATGTCGAGATAGTATCAAATTAGGAAGTAGATTTCCATGACAGTTATACTAGTTACAATGGAATGAGCACAAAAGAGCGGAAGAAACGTAGTAAGTTTTGACGCTTCACCAACTTATACGACGGTTCGTTGTTGCGCGTTAGTTGCAGCAATTTAATATGCATTGTTGTTGTTTTGTTTATTTTTGATGTGAATTAAATGACCGGACAGCAAAAAGTTACCGAACTGGTTACTCTAGCAGAGTTTTTGATTAAAGGTGTCTGCGTTCATCGCAAATAATCCTGATCACCTGCCTTTGGCATTCATGCCATTCAGTTAACCACAGAAGTAAATACCTCACTGTTCTGAGTGCTAGTAAAATTGAAAAACTACTGAACTTGAAATTTTGATCGACAGGTGTGTGTTGTTTCTTTGATTTGAACAAAATTTCTTCACGCGTCGCATCGTCGGTTGTTTCAATCAGAGCGCAATGACCTGTGAAATGAACTGATTCTTCTGGCCATTGCCCGGTTTATACAATTTTTTTCTTTCTTTTCTGTCTCTTTTATCATTCGAACCCCAGCATAGGCAGATTTACACAAAATTATTTAAAAATCAAAATTGAGCAACTCAGTAGGAAAATGATTTTTTTTTTTAATGGATTCCAACAAATATTTTAGATATTTTACGAGCTAATTTAAATATGGAATGCACATAGGGAAAACGCACACCCAAAATTTCCATTAATCGAAATTTTTATCTCTTGTATGTATTTAGTACTACAAACATCTTCAGAAAATATCCATAAATCTTCGGTGACGGTATCGAACATGTCAATATTTATCTCGGTCATTGGGAGGCCGGATATGTACCCAACAATATGGCTAATGCCTGTGAATTGTGCAAACACATACAAATAACATATCAGAGGGAAAAATGAATTGAATTTGATAAGGAAATGGAAGTTTGCTTCCGGGCAGTGATTGATTGGAAAATTTATAGAAAAATAAGTACAAAATAGAAAGGTATTAGATGCGTAGTCAAATGTCATTATGCTTGTTGTGCTTGTGTTTGAAGTATGTAATATGTATTCATAAATATATATATAAGGGGAAGAATACCCAATTTTCATACAACTTTAGGCCCGACACCGTCAGAGATGTTTTAAACGATGCATTATGATACTACTTTGGCGATCGGATGGGTGAAGGAAAATGTGGACTTTACTACTTCTTGTAATTGCGCGAAATTGGTGATTCGCAGAAAATGACTTCGTATGAGAAAAATGCTCACAACAGTACACCATCCGACAGTACTCGTCGAGACCTTTAATTTGATATGCAGCATGCAATATTGGAACCACCCCCTCCCTGCCGGGGTTTCCTACCCTCACCCTAAAAGAATGCAGAGAAAAATTTTCTTCTGCGAATTGTAGCTGGTAATGAGCTGAGGCGTGCAGTGAAACCAGTTTTCCTATCGAAGTTAGAGGCAATCTAAGGTACGAAAAATCTAGTACCTCAATTAGAATAAAAAAGAGTGAAATACTAAAAAATTGAGTATATGGGGATGGCTATAAATATCTATTTAAGCCTCGGAGTATAGGAGTGTGAATACTCAAACTTCTTCTAGGGACCTAAGGAATTCGATTCTCTACTAGATTTTTCAAAATGTACTTGACCAAATCTTGACCCCTCCCCCTCCTCTAACCTTCCTCCGCTTAATCGAAATAAACATTGTTATTAAAATATGTTCAGACTCAGAGTATCATAATGCATCGTTTAAGACATCTCTCATGTCTGGAGATGTCAGGTCTAAAATGGGCATTCCTCTTCAAGATTGAAGTAATTCAAGTCGTATATTGTCTTTGATATTTTGTTTTCATGCATGAAATTATTTACCATATGAATTCCTTTACTAGTTTCTTGGGGGATATAATACAGTTTCAACGTATTGCATCTACCTCGCTCGTCTATTGTGCATTCTACAAGCTGTACAAATTCTGCACTCTGTAAGGATTTACTTCCAAAAGTATTGTGTTTGATAAACTTTTCCTCTTTTACTGAAAGTAATAATGTTTTCGAGGAAAACATGTCTGATTTCAAGATTTACGTTAAATCATAACTACCCTTTAAGAGGCTGAACTGGTAAAATATAAGATAACATCCGTGAATGAATCAACTTAATTTCAATATTTTAATCTCAAAGTATAATTAATGAGCATCGAGAATAACAATAGCTCTAAAATCGATCCTTGAGGAACTCCACGGAAAATAAATTCATCATCTAACTATGAGTTGAGAAATTATAATTTTACAGAAAAAGGGTAGATTTCATAATAAAAATATGTGCAGTCAACTGTTCTAATGCATTATAAAGCTTAATGTTGTACAATAAGAGAACAGTGAAAAATTTCAATAGGTCAAGCGAAGGCACGCAAATAAATTTTATGTTCAATTGGGAAACCATCGTAATACTAGTGCTATTCTTGAGTAAGCTACGGTAAAGTTTTTAATGTACTAAAAATTCTGCAAAATGGAAAAATGTACGATATTAGACCAATTGAAACTTCTTTTCTAGTTTTTTAAATTAAAAAAAATTTCAAAATTATTTCCCAATATAACGATGAACCAGCAAATTACATATGTAAATATATAAATATATATATTGGAAAGACAAGGTGTTATTAATTTTTTTTTTGTAAGTACAAACTTAATATATGTAACATAGCCAGTATAAAGCAGGTACTACATAGAATACCTGTTATGCAGTATATGTTTAACAAGCGACTTTTTGCTCATTATATGCAGCACAACATACACAACACGCACATGAATTTCCAATTAATTTCTTCTACTATAACAGAGTACTTATCTAACCACTTTTTGTGCATTTTGTTCAAGAGTATACGGCATACCAGTAAACTAGCAAAAAAACTTCTTTATGAAGTGAATAGTGACTATACATACTGCCTCAAATAATATACTCTCCACTTTATATTATAAAATGAATGTAATTATATTATAATTTAAATAATAACACCGCACAACCTGCTTATGATAGAGAGAGAGAGAGAGAGAGAGAGAATTCATAAGAATCCTATATTTACTTTAAAAGTTTTTGTTCCTACATTCAGTTTTTTGTGTTACATTAAAAAATAAGAAGTTTGATATTTGAAAAAATTGCGTAAAACTGACTTAGGTGGTATTTTTTCATCATTAATTATTCAAATGTGAAATCACTTGATTCTGCGTGTTGAACAGAAATGATTTCATCATAGAGCATCTCTTCAATTATTAATTCAAAATAGATTCGAAGAGATCTGAGAAGTATGTATATTTTAAAATCCGGTAAAACACTTATGAGAAACAGTAGATCTTCATCAACTGCTGTAGAAATTTCTTCTTCTTTTTTATTTTTTACTGCCTGTTGTCTAAATCGTATTAATATTTTCGTAATAGTTCTGATGGTAAAATATCTTGAATATTAATTTCTAAATTTGATATAGAGCAAGCAATCTCATTATAATTTTCATTTTGTGTTTCGTTTCATTGATACTCGGTTTCTGGTATAGTGAGTCATCATCATAATCATGATCAACTGATTAAATATGTGTGCGATCAATGCGATGAAATTAAAATTATTGTAATTGGTAAGAAATATTTTAGAAGGATTTTTGTTTACATTAAATAAGATGTTAAACAATCGTAATTTACCGGGACCTAAATCAGGTAATATTCTGCAAATCTGTCAAATATGTACTTTGCGAGGGAGCAAGATTTGCTCTGTAAGGAACACGAGATCCATAGCTTCATCACATGTTCAAAAGATTACCAAAGATTACCCCAAGAGATCCTAAAGTTTAGAATGTGTAAAATTCGAAGTACAAGTACCAGTACCAGGACCTGAACTTAAAATCAGTTAATTATATAAGTAGCGGTACTTAAAAAGTTTCCAAGTACAAATCCCGATACTGGTACTTAAAAATTTTTTGAAGTGCATGTGCAGGTGTTGGTACTGGTACTTATAAGTTCCATATATAAGCTTAAGTACCCTACAAGTACCAAGGTACGCATTTACTACAAATATCGTCATAACGAGAAGTACTTCAGTTCTGTCCCCGCTCCTAAACCTCTATTATTAGAAGGCGTATTTGAATAATTCAGAAGAGTTTAAGTACTTCGCGTTATGGCAGTATTTGTAGTAAGTGCGTATTTTGGTACTTATAGGGTACTTAAGGTTATATTTGGGACTTACGAGTATCAATCAGTACCCGCACTTGTTCTTCGGAAATTTTTAAGTACCACAATCGTAACTTGCACTTGAAAATTTTTTAAGTACCAGTACCACCAAGAAACAATTTATTTTATATATGTAGTAGTAACCGTAAGGTTTCCATTACCAAATTATATACCTTAGGTTATATAGACTAGTACTCGAAACCTCTTCGTAACCACTATAAACCCCTTAGACCTTAAATGGAGGATTATATAAAGGTTACTGTGACTTGATTTAGGTAACGTTATATAACTAAAAGTTTTATAAAATTAGCAATAAAAATATTCTGGTTACCTTAATATAACTTTTTATATAACCCTTATATAACCTGGGGTACTCTGTTCAAGCAGTTTAGTAGCGTTGCTACTCAGTTGAGTATAATAACGGATCCTTTAAAACCCAAAGGCATATAACAGCCGCAACATACGTATATGTGCTTCTTTAGACAGCTCAGTCTTTCACTGACTATTTACGGAAGATCATAGGACTGGAACAACTAGTCCTCACGTGTAGACATTGTCGATTCGGCTTGGCTAGTTCGACGTAGGGTCGACTGGCCCTTTACGCTATTTACAGCTTCACTAACATCCTCCAAAAGTATCTGACGAAAAGAGCGGGGCTTTTATCTTGACTGAGTTTTCAGACCTTGTTACGTGCACGCAGGCACGACCTGCCTTCATAACGGGGACCTATCAAAGGTACCTTTGAGCTACGCTTTAAGTTCAACCTACCGCTGAAGTCAATCCAAGAAACAATTTATTTTATATAGTAGTAACCGTAAGGTTTCCATTACCAAATTATATCACTTAGGTTATATAGAATAATACTCGAAACCTGTTCGTAACTACTCTAAACGCCTTATAGAGCTTAAATGGAGGACTATATAAAGGTTATTGTGACTTGATTTAGGTAACGTTATATAACTAAAAGTTTTATAAAATGAGTAATAAAAATATTCTGGTTACCTTAATATAACTTCTTATATAACCCTTATATAACCTGGGGTACTCTCGATTAATTTACTTTGGTTACAGCAGTGGTTGCGGTAATGTTTCGGTTACCTTTATAAACTTTGTTTATAATGGTGTTGGTAACGTTTCCACATTGCTTGGAATTTTTTCAGACTGATTACTTTTAGTGTTTGAATGGTTAGGGAAATTATTTTTCGTTACCTTTATAAAACAATAATATGCAAATATTTACGAAACCTATCTTGAAATAGAATTTCGATATTTTTTTGTATTGCATTTTTATTATGTAAGGGTTTAATATTTTTACGTTTTAGAATTACAATTTATCGGCATGTACGTGGTGAAATTCAGCTGCAATTAAAATTTTACTGTGAATATTAAAAAAATTTAAATTTTCATTTAGGTGATATCAATTGATAAAAGTAACATTATATAATTTAGAAAAATTATATATCTAAAATGATGTATTTTCTTCATATAAAATTAAAACGGAAGTCATATATCAGCAATTTAAATAATTGGCTTAACCGACATTTTCTTTTTTATCTGCAATGCACAGATGAAAAAATGGCGACTTGTACTTAAATGAACAAATTACCATTATAAAACTTCAACTACTTTTATATAAACTCTGGCTCTGTTATATAAACTCAATTACCCTTATAAAACTTCTAGAAATATTATATAAACTAAAGGAACTACTATATACCCTTTAGTCATAATATGTTACCTTTGGTAATGTTATATATCTTATAGTAACAAAAAACAGACGTTAGTGATCTTATATACCCTTTGGTTATATTGTGTTACATTTGGTAATCTTATATACCTTAAAGTAATGACAAAATGACTGTGTCATGTTCTTCTTATAATAATTTTTGTTGTACGCTCCTCGGTAGTGTAGTGAATAATTTTAGTTACGAAAAAAAAATGTCATATAAAATCGTGCAAATTAAAAGGGCAGGTCAAGAAGACCTACTTTGTGTGTTGTCCCAACAACTCGGGAAAATGCATATTGAAATGGCCAAATACGAAAAAATTGACGTTACTAAAAGTTTCCAATTTTTACAACAGTCACCTTCGTTACTAAAACGCCATAAATAAATGAAAATAGTTTTATAATGGTTCCATTCGATACTAAAAATCATTTGTGTTTATAACGGTCACCGTAGTTACTACAAGGCCACCAAAAAATGTTACGATATTTTATAGTATGGGTATATGTACCGTGAGTTCCCAATTTTTATTAAAGTCACCTAAATTACTGAATGTTGTCGAGTTATATAAGGGTAACCACGGATACAGCAATAAACACTTATTACCAATCAGTTATATAACGTGGTGATGAAAACAATTATAAAACTTTCTTATATAACTTCTAGTAATGCTTACTCTAAGTTATATAGACCGGTGATTGAAACATTTCCATCACCAACTTATAAAATCTTTAGTAACTTACTTCCACGAGAACCATTAGTAATCTTAAAAAACTCTAATATAACGAAGAACGTCACGAATTAGTAATATTATAAAACTCTTCTATAACCACTCAAATTCTTATACAACCGAGTAATCATTATATACCCCTTATAAAACTACCCATCACCTTCAGTCACCAAAAATTGGAAAAATTGTTACTTGGAGGAACTTGTACTTGTGCTGACAAAAATTTAAATAAAATTTAAGTACCAATATACTTAAGTACTTTACAGGTCTGGTTCTAACCATCCTAAGAACGGCCCTAACTAATCAGGGGCATAGCATGAAAATTATTCGGATCAACATATCATGCCATGTTGCCAATTTTATTCATAAATAGTTACCTTTTTTGCAATAGTATAATATAAATTTAACTAATCATTTGAATTTTAATCAAATCTAACAACAAAGTGCGCAGAAGACATAGCTTGCTGCAAAATTACTGTTTCCTGGGTGAATTCAAAGCTTAATGTATACTTACTTACGCGTACTCTTCACTTAAGTGAAATAGATTCTTATGGCTTTCATAATTGCACAATTTATACAGACATTGGTGGTTATGCCTTGACTACGCAATTCAATCATAACTTCGTTTAAAGCAAGTTCTTGTGAGACCATATACATAAAAATTATATTTGCTAACCAATTTGAATCTACCTAGTTCATGTGACGCTCCATAAAAATAAAAAAAAATCTCACCTTTGTCTTCACCCACCCTATGTATTTGTATTTAAATATGCCTTTTTCAGAGTCTATGGTATTGGCGATTTGTTTTAATAAGTTCACTCAAAGATTAATAATATTTCTCGACACTAAAATAACTGCTAACCATGACAATTCTACGCGAAAGTCTCATAGTGAACCATTACGTAGAGGACAAAGGATATTTGTGGAGCAAAAATTGCAAGCCCATAGGACTAACTACGATGTTGAAGCGTAAGCTAATCTCTACACGCTCCTTAGTTTTATATGTACTATGCCACGGCCAGCATAGATCTTATTATAGCCGTGTATATCCAATCAACACTCGTGAATTTCAGGCTCCCATATCACTCCATATGCTGTAAGGCAAACACAGAATGAACTTTAGGTAATTTCAAAGTGTAGATTCCGTTATTAATTTTCTTTGTAGTGAACGTTTAAAATGAAAGCTAATTATGTATATACTCTTTATAAATTTTCATGTTTGTGACATCGTTTCTAACGATAATGAAGGCGATTTTTAATTATCAGCTCCACTGCACTGTACCTACACATGCACATCATATATACCTTTTTAAGCTACTAACAGCAATTAACGTAGAATTATCGTTGTGAGACCCTGAGCCCATACGAAGCTTCGTGTAATTTCTTATATAAAAAAAAACTCAAATTAATTCAACTCCCTGATTTTATCAAAGTAAATTTCATTAAAAGTGCAAAGAAATTCATTCCAAAGGTAATTCAGGTCAGGAAATGATCTCTAAAGTTATATTCATTTGCTTACAAGCTTCTCCTGTCCATTTTAAAGGCATAAACGTTTCAGACAAAGGCGACATTTCCTTTTTCAATCTGCACCAGAAAATACCTTCTGACGGTGCTGGTTACTTATATACATATATATGTAGTTGAATTCTTATAGTTAAGCTTTAACAAAAATTTTCATCGTATTAAAGACTTTGAAGCATGCGCCGGTGAGCTCTGCTGGACAAATATATGATAGGTAGGAGGATGCATCAGAAAAGACAATAACTTGAGTTATGACTCATTAATATCTAGACACTTAGCTTGGAGTAGGGTCTCTTGTGGTGGAGACAGATTTCAAGCGGACATTCTTCGACAGCTTTTCATTTATAGAGAGGTGACTTCAGCTCAATGCAATTTTGACATCGACGAATGATTCAAAATTTTTGAGTGGAGTGACCTTTTCTGGTGGAATTAATTCGTGTTATTTTGCGAATCTTACTTTGTATGATATGATCATGAAAGGAAAAAAACACAAATAAACAAGCAAACCATCAATTTGAGTATGTTGATTTTTTATTTTATATACTGTCTGTGACTTGAGATAGGTTGAAAAAAAAAAAGAAACACACTTTTTACATGCAAATGGAACCTGTATTTTTAGCTTCTCGTATGATAATTTTTTCTACAAATACAATTAGACTAATTATATTATTAGAGCAGAGCAATGTCTGTGGATAAAAGATAAAACACTTCGCGCATATTATTGTGATCCAAAGTGGCAATGACTCATTTTATTCCGTTGCAAGCAATAAATATAAACGTCTGCCTTAATTAAGGAATTACAATTAAATGGAAACAATGAAATGAAGTTGATTTTATTTCAACTAAGGCCTATAAAAGCAGTTTAGGACTCGAAAGACTTTCATATTTATTTATTTCGGTACGTCAGGGAGAATTAGAAAGAAGTATAGCCCTGGTCACACCAGGAGCGTCATGACGTGGCACGCGGCAAAATATGTAGAGTGTTCACATCGGGAGCAGCAGATTTTATACAAATGTACTCTACTTCCGATGAAGAAGTTCTGTTATTAGTAGCTCTGATTGAAGAAAAACAGAGGAAAGTGATAAAGTTCAATTACGAATATTTTAGAATGCCAAAAGCCTCTTTTAACGAATTATGCAGACTTATTTCGAATGAAAAAGAAATTTTGCCGTCAGTGGCAAAATTGTGTTTTTGAGTAATATCCAAAATCGATCGCAGCGCGGCAACTATATTGTCACGCCACGCCGCTCCCGGTGTAACTTATAGATTTAATTTTGCAGGAGCTATCGCGTAGCGGCAACTTAATAATGCCGCACTGTTCACGATGTGACACCCACTTATATATTTCTGACTATATCTGACTATTTTCCTACTAAAGGTATGCCATAGGAGTCAATTCTTGGACCATTATTATATTTGTTTTTTGTTTTTTTTCATATCCACAATCTTCCACTGATTCCTTTGTTATGTAAGGATGTTGTGTTTAGAATTAATACTACTTTCATTCAAATGAGAGCTATATTAATAATAAATGTTACAATTTTAAAGGTTTTTAAATGCAAAAACGTATTCTTTTGCACATGTGATACTCAACAAGTTCAGTTTGCTCCTCCGATAAAAATATACAAGTTTTTACATTTCTCAATTTTGTATTGAAAAAACTATTCACAATATTAAGTCCTTTCAGAAATTTGAAGACATTAAGGCGACCTAGTTTACATACATACATATAATACTCTCTGGCAAAGTACAAATATTGACATCATGCCAATATTATAATCTCATAAGTTTACCCTTTGTAACTAGAGACTGTGTAAAGAGACAATTTCGGATTATAATGGTTTACTTGCCTTAATTTACACTCCCCTCTTTTAAGCTTTAAATTAAATAGAAACGCTTAAAGGTGTATAAATTTCGAGGGTATTTAATTTTATGCACTTAAGCTTTTGTTTTATTGGAACGTTTTAACTATCAGTAGGAACACTTGGGCAATTATGTACTATGTATTCTGGTTTGGATTATCTTTAGTCCAACAATTTATAGTTTGAGATAATAGATTCCAACCATTTATTTACATTATTGTCTATGTAGTAGGTAAATGTTGAAAGAAATTTGATAATGTTTTGAAAACGACTAATTGAACGGAATGTATGTATGTTTGTATGAACATATACACATATCCCCAGTAGAAATTGCTCACAGTTTTACCTTGTTCTCTTGCCCCGTAAGGGGCAGTTATTATGTAAACCAATACTAATTTGACTGAAAAGCGCATCAAGGTGCTTGAAGAACCATATAAAAAATTAAGTCACGATGAGCCTTCCGATGAGCATTCAGTAAATCTCATCTAAAGACTAATTGGATATCATGAAAGTGTTACTTGGATTGATATGGTGATGACATTTCTACTAGGAAAATTTGAATTTATTTTCATAATTAATTGAATTTTAAATTTGTTGATTTTAAGGTCATTTTGTAGTTTTTTCTTCTCTGGGAAGACTGTCACCCATGTACGGAACAGGACTTTATGCGCATATCCTTTAACTTCAGAGTCCTTGCAGCGGTTATCCTTTTTCTTTGTTAACTTCACAAGGAAATCTGTAGTACCTACACTGATGGTGATTCTCTTTTCTGAACTCATCATGACACTCATTGATATGCTCATTTATGAAATCATCAGGACACTCATTGATATGCTCATTAATAAGCTCATCGTGAGACTCATTGATATGCTCATTAGAAAGCTCATCCTGATACTCATTACGTACTCATCGAAGTGTTCATCTGATATTCTAAAGTGCACAAAAGAGAAGCAAAGTATATATTTCCAAATAAGTGAAAGAGATGCAATATCTCATGCACACTATCTATGAATAAGTAAATAAATGATTTTTTTCCCCGGTTTTGATTCAAACGCGAATAAATTTCATCAGAACGTTCGTCTGATTACTCATGAGACGCTCATTGATGAGGTCATCATGATTCGTGTACGGGATTAGATTAGATTTGTGAAGGGGTGTGCAGGCGCCTCGCAATCATTGCGACCTGAAAGATCTATTATGTATAAGTCTCCGTTGCATGTACTCCCTTTCTAGGTTCAGACTGTTAATAAAGTGTAGAACCATTCTGGGATTGAGGTTCCACACGTAGGTTGGTGGAGGAAAAGCATGTTCGAGGTGGAGTAGTCTCCGCCTGGCCAATGCTTTGTAGTTGCAGAGCAAGTGCTCCGAGGTTTCGTGATCATCCTGACAGAAACGGCAGGATGAGGTCTCAGCCAAGCCCAGCTTGTTTAGGTGATAGCTCAAAAGGCAATGGCCTAAAATGAGCTCAGTAATCATTTTGAGTTCTGTTCTTCTAAGGAGTAGGAGTTCTTTTGCTTTTCCACCAGAGGTGTCGATAAACTTTTTCGCCTGACGAAATCCTTATAGCCTTTCCCAATACAGGGATTTTTGTCTATTCTCCCAGTCATTTAGGGCAGCTCTGAGGTAACACTTTGAAGTGCCACAAAATGACTCTGGTCCGACAAAATGAGTTTCTTTTTTTGGCTAGGCCATCAGCAATTTCATTGCCTTTGTGACCCTCATGTCCAGGTATCCACATGAGGATAACTTTGTTTCGTCTTGATAAGCTTTTGAGGGTCTTAGATATTCCCAGACTATCCCTGACTTGAGAGTGTAGGACTTTAAAGCCTTGAAGGCAGCTTGATTGTCCGAGCGGATATTAATGGTTGAGCCATTTATCGCTCTTTCAATGCAGGTATTGCCACATTCTACTATGGCCAATACCTCAGCTTGTAATACGGTAGGGGTAGAGCTCAGAGCCTTTGATATATGGTATTTGGGGCCGTATACGCCCAGTCCGACTCCATTGCTCGTTTTTGAACCGTCTGTACCAGGGATATTTCGATTAATAGCCTATCTAGGTTTTAAGAGTTCAAACGTGTTCTTATGAAAGTAATGAAGTAAATGTTTTCTTTTATGTACAATTTAGTTATGAGTGAAATGAGTTTTGTGTAACTCATAAAATAAAAAATAAAATCACTTTTCTAAATCTAGTTTAGATTACGAATGATTTTTTAACGTTCTAAACAGCATTGTTGAGATATCCATGCATATCCCTATATAAGGGCACAAAGGCCTACATTTAGATAATTCCATGTAGTGGTGATTTGTAATACGATGATCCGCTAATAATACTCTCCATACTCTAACCAGATGCAAGACATCATAATCATTGAACATCCACAATCCGAATAATAGGCACCACATAAAAAGGATCACAAAACAGGACAAGCGTACTCAAAAATAGGTCTGACAAAGGTACACTATAGAGATTTGGCAACATAAGAATCGTCAAATTTCTTAGACCATCGTCTCACAAAACCTAAAATGACCTTAGTCCTGTTAATGATGGAGCAAATATGATCCTCGAAAGAGAAATAAGAATTAAAAACGACTAATCAATAAATTTCTATCTATAATATAATCAAAATACAAGATACACTTTTCTCTAGAAAAGGATATACTAGTACACTTATTAATATTCAAAGGTAGAAGATTAGTAGTACACCAATCGTGAAAAAAGGCTAAATCGGAATTTAAAAGAGCACAGTCATTTTTATCCGAAATTATAGGAAAAATTTTTACCATCATCATCATAACAGAGTATGTTAGAATTAGTCAGAATTGAGCCTACATCATAAATAATGAATAGGAACGGACCGATATGGCTACCTTGCATGATGCCAGAAGTCTTTGTGAATCCAGTAGAAAAACTCCCCGAAAGAGAAGAAAGACGGTAGTCTCTACACAGAGGTTTTTAACTTTGTTTAAAAAAATAAATATTTAATTTTCTGCAGTAAGGAAAACGAGTGTAGTTTACACTTGATAAACGGCACTGTACGGAAATTCAAAAAAATTTTCTTCTGCTGATAAAATTGCGATATTAGCAAAAATCATGCACCAAAAATTAGTAGTTAATTGCCTTAAAAAAAATTATATGTGGCACACTTAGAACATCTGGTAATAGCCATTAGAGTGAAACCAATAAGAAAAGGGAAGTGTTGAATATCATAAAAACACATAAAGATTGTCCTTCCACAAATCCAAAAAAAGAGGGCAGAAAATATAAATTTTTTTTTCAGACAGTTCCGAAATAACTTGCTTTTATTTTTTACAAGTGAATTTTAAATGCGAATCTAACTCACTTTAGTCCCTTTTTCTGTAATTTAGTTATAAATTGAAGATGAAAAAAATTCTTTGATGACCATTTCGTACCTATATGTAGAAAGGATTTCAAGTTCGTTAAAAGCTTTGAATAAAATTCAGGTAAACGTAGAGAAGGATTTCTCTTCAGTTACAAAATCCGAAGTCGTTTTATCGTATTTAAACGAATTTACTTATTTCCATTTTGATGGGTTCATAAAAATGAATAAAAGTCTATTCCTCCATCTTTAACAGATTAAAAAAAAAAATATTACTTCGAAAACTCATAGAGTTTAGTTCGGCACCGGCATAATTAATGATCACCATTGATGACAGACTTTGTTTTATCAATAGAGAGAAACATGTGCGGCTCAGTTTATTTATAGCCGAACCGATCTACATACATATGTAGTTCTATTCCATAGATATATATTTCTTGTTTATGTAAAACATACATATTTAGAATGAAAATAAAGATCCGTTTTATGAACTACATATATCACTGTGCAAATTTCATTATTGTTTTACATTTTCCGCAAGGTATTGTTGGAATTAAATACATGCTCCAAAGATTTCATGCACATTGCGGGAGAAATGCAAACAAATGTATCTCGAAATGAATTTTGTTTACGCATGTCGCATGCGCTCAATAAAGAAAAGTCTATTTCAACTGCTTTGCTTTTGCTATATTGCCGACCGACCGACCGCAACCCGTTAAAAAATTTACATTCTAACCATTCGTCTTTAGTATGGAGTTCACATAACATTTGCTCGTAATTAAATGCATAAATCCTGAAGATTGTACTCATCGTAAAGATAAAAATCATAATAATAAAAGACCAGTAAAAATAAAATAAAAAATTCTATGAAAGACAAATTTGAATTCCCCATAATGATGTTGATCGCGTTGGAAACAAGCCGTGGGAGTAGACCAATTTCAGTTTTTTCCTCACTCACCTGAATTTTATCGAGGAAGCTATATATATTCATAAAGGTAACTTCTTTTTCTAGTTGAATAATTACAAGTCATTTATGTAGCAATTTAGCTCTGCTAAGAATTTGAATGGAGTTGAAGAATACATAAGACTTGCGAAATATCAAATCCATCTCACGTTCTAAGAATACTTTTGATTTGAATGAGATTTATTTCGTTATTTTTGTTTAGTTATGTCACAACCATAGAGATTTTGACCTCAAAATAATTTTGAACAGCACAAGAGAGTTGTTCATTTAAGCGATCCGTTAAATGTCTTTTACGATTTCCTAAATTGTTCGAATATTTATTTAGGTCATGAGATGAGTGGGTAATTATTCGATTAATTGGTCCATTAAGTTAAAATTATGTTTTGTTTTTCTACGTACTACATATTGGGTGGTTTGCCAGAAAAAAGCGCATTGCGCAGTTCCATAATTTTTCGATTTACGGATCCGAAAGACATAAAATTGTGAAATAATTCAGTTTAGTATAGAATTAGTTTTTTGTATTGACACCGAAATTAGATGTGATAGTCACACTTAATAATCAAACTTGTCATCTATAATAAATAATATTTCTGGTATTCATCAGGGTAGCCATCTAGGACTTCGGTTCATAAAAACAAAAAAGCTTCTTTACTGAAAATTCGTCTCAGATCCATCCTAGATTATACTAATCTTGTTCGGTTTCATTTTAATGTGGTTTTACATAAAGCCATATACCTAATTTTAGCATTTGTCAAGTATAAGGATGAATTTCATTATCTAAGCTTCATTGTCTCACGAGATATTTCAGCTCGTCAAATCTATCGCTCCTCTAATACAAATTCTATATCACAACACTACAATTATCACATCTGGGCTGGGGCTAGTCGTACACTCTTAGCTTAATTGGATATTGTCCAAAACAGAGCCTTCAAGTTCATTGGTGATTTGGCAATAATTTGCCTATCGACTGTCTCAAGCACCATCGCAATGGATGCCTTTCACTCCTTTATCATTACATGCAAGATCAATGTTCCAATGAAATATCTAATCTTTTGCTTCTTTATCGCTACATGCATGGTCAATGTTCCGATGATGAAATATCTAGTCTGATCCCTGGTTGATTAATTCATGTACGCAATACTCGAGCTGCAAAGTTGCGCACATCCTTTCATTCTTCAAAATACTTTCGGCCGTACAGTAAAATTCCGTGATGCTTTCTTACCTCGAACTGTGCGAATGTGGAACAGAGTCTACCATCTTCTGTTTTTCTTCGGCGTTAAAATCTGCGAAGGTTCAAAAGTGACATACATCAGCACCATGACCACTTTCCTTATGTTCCCCAATCCTTTCCCTATCTTTTTCCTACCATGCTGTGCTTTGCATCATAGGGTATCCCTTGAGCTTTTCTTAGTAATAAAAAAAAATGAATAGATTCCATAAAAGTTAAAGGTTTGCTATGATATTGCTCACAAAATTAATAGTATAGGCTCACTTATCAATATTAACAACGCAATGATATCACTTGGCTTAACGGCCTTATATGATATATAAACAGGTAGAGAGCTACCTAGTAATCATTAACTTAATAAATTTATAGCAAAAACTGAAAGCTGAAGGTTACAGAAAATCAAGTATATGCATTTTGTAAGATTCTAAAAGATTATTGCAGTCTACAGGCAAAAATATGTTTATTCTACACTACCCATCTAACTAAACTTACAATACTGTATTAATTGACAATTATTTTATTAAAGATGTTATTTTTTTTTTTTGCTTTTGTCTTGCAGTCACATTGCAATTAAAGCTGCAGTTTCCCCCCGACAAAGAAGCGTAATCAACTCAGCAAAACACTGTAAATTGTAATACTTAAGTGATTAACAAGACGGTGACCTCGATCACCCGGCGATTTTCTTTTGTTGAAGACATTAAATAAAAAAAAGAAGAAGAAAAAATAAAAAATAAATAAAAATGCAGTGCGGAGTTGAATCAATGAACGACTGTGAAAGATCACCGAACCGGGCTGGCTTAAGAGTCAATTTCAGTGATAAAGGCGAAGTCAAGGAAAGACGAGAGAAGTTTCTTACGGCAAAATATGGTTCACATCAAATGAGTCTGATAAGAAAGAGATTAGCGGTAGAAATGTGGTTATATGATGAACTTCAAAAACTTTTTGATCCACCTGTAAGTTTTCACAATTATGTTGTTAATTTAATTAGAATTGAAGCAGTTAAAAACAAAAAAACAATTGATTTGTTTTTTCTTGTTTAATTTATTTCAGGGTGAAGCAATTGATGTCGATATTGATGAAATTTTAGATATGGACACCGATGATATTCGAAGATCCCACCTGGTTGTAAGTACATATATATATATAACAATTTTTTCAATAATTAGCTTGATCGACTATTACTTAGGGTACATGCATAACGAGCCGAGGCGAGGCGAGGCGAGGGTATATCAAGAGTTAAGAAATAAAATGATTGCATCCTATAATAGAACGTGTTCATAACAACGCTATGGCAGTGTGCAATGTATCTTCTTTATCTCGCTTCGCTCAACTCTTGATATAGCCCGACCTCGGCTCTCCTCGCCTCGTTGTGCACGTACCGTCAAGCCGATCCCACATAATGTGTGCATTTGTCAAATATTTGGCAATGCGTCTCGTTTACACACACCTCATCAAATGAGACGCATTGACAAATATTTGACGAATGCACACATTTTGCTGGACCGGCTTTAGACACACGCAGAAGTTTAGACAAAATTTATGATTAATATACAGGGTGTTTCCCCTGAGGAGGTCAATGGAGCATAAGCTGATAGTACTCATCTATAGGTAAACAAAAAATTATATGGCAGGGGAGAGTCAATATCAACCGTTTAGGAGCTACAGGGTGATTAAGAAAAAAAGATGGTTTTCACAAAACATATTTTAAAAAGTACTGGGCGCACGGTCACAATTAAGAGCTCATTGTATGCAGAATGGCCTTTCCAACGACTGCTTAACCAGCCCTATACCCCCTCTTCTCAAGAGTTATGGGATCTAAACAAAATATTTCAGATTTTTTACTTTTTTTTTAATTTGACCTCTATTTTTTTTTTTTCAAAACGGTCATTAACATAACTTTTTTTATGAAAACTAAAAACTGTAGACTCTTCTCTTTAATTTGACCTATTATACCCTATGTGCTATCTGTAGCTGTTAAAGACTTATTAGCTCAAAATATATTCATGTCATACCGAAATTAGCCGATATTTTTTTAAAATGACGTGTTTTCAGTCAGTAAGGGAACAAATTTAGGTTTGAGAATAGCTTTCAGAATAGGATTTGTGCTAATAACTCTTTAACGGCTGCAGATAGTAGCAAATAGGGTATAATAGGTCAAATTAAAGAGGAGACTCTACAGGTTATAGTTTTTATAAAAAAAAGTTATATTATGGACCGTTTTGCAAACAAAAAAAAAGATATTAAAGTACAAAAAAAAGTAAAAAGATCCGAAATATTTTGAAAAAGATCCTTTTTGTTCAAGAAAGATTTTTTTGGGATTCTCCGGTATATAGCAAAAGCTAAAAAAATGTTCTAATTTGTTATTTCAAACGTAATCTGAAAAAGATCCGAAATATTTTGTTTGGACCCGCGTAACTTCTAAGAGGAGGGAGTATGGGGCTGGTTGAGCAGTCGTTCGAAAGGCCATGAATGCAATGAGCTCTGAACTGTGACCTTGCACCCAGTACTTTTTAAGATACAGGGTGTTTTGTGAAAAAACTAGATTTTTTTCTTAATCACACTGTAACTCCTAAGTTTGTTTTTTGAAGTGGTTTTTCGCATATATTTCTAGAATGGTTTGTCGGACAGAAAAAATGATTATTACCAATTTTACAGGATTTCGTATTCTGAAGTAGTTTTTAGTATAATAAAAATGTCTTGGACTGATCGTTTTCACAGTATACGTAAAAAACATAAATTTTTATATGGAAAGACCAAGGAGTTGCCCGATTTAATCCATTTTTGAAATTTTATTTGCTAGTACAATGAAACACCATCTACCAAATTTCAGTTCTCTACGTCGACGCGTTCTCAGACAGTGTCCAAATAAATAGTGGAAAACGAAATTTTTGTATGGCAACCCCACGAAGGAGTTGCCCGATTTGTCTCATTTTCGATCTTAGTTTTACTTTTTTTTAAAAAAGTCTGTGTACAAAATTTCAGCTCTCTAAGTATACGCATTCTCGAGTTATCATGCGCACAGACGGACAGACGGACATGCAAAAATCAAAATAACTTTTAATATTATGCGTGGGTGTACAATCCATTTTGCTCTACCATAATTATTTCGAGATGTTATAAATGGAATGACAAACTTAGTATACCCTATAGATTTCATTTAGGGTATAAAAACGATCGCCATCCTCTTGAGATGGTTCTTAGTATAAAAATCATAGAAGTATGAAATATTTCATTGATTTTTTTGCTGCAAATGTATTTAGGTCAATTCCAAGACACATACATAATCGTAAAATAGACATCACACATAATTTATGTATGTTCCGACAAACAACTGTTTCGATTTATTTATTCGTTTTTTTTTTTTGTTTTTTTTTTAATCATCTATTCACTTCTATTTTGAGCGTTATAAATTAATTATTGTGGACTCTTGGAAGAATCCATAATGAAGACATGTTTGAAAAGAAAGAAATTTAAGTTTAAATAAATGAGACCAGAAATATGTATATTGTCAGAGACGGAAAATAATCTTAGTTCGCTTATTTCAATTTGTAAATAACACCCACAAAAAGTTGTACCACGAAAAACTTATTGCCAAAATTCATTTTTGCAAATTAGGTTAAATTTTGTTAATGTTTTATAAAATGTCTAAATTTTCTTGTTTTTTTTTCTATTTCTTGCAGAGTTTATTATCAGACTGCAAAAGACCTCAACAAGACATATCGGTAAGTATAATTATAGAAATTCGAGGAGGGGCAAATCATTTTCTTCTGTGAAAATGTAATTTTTAATGATTTTCTTCTTTTTTTTTTACTCCCCCTAATATTTCTCTGAATTTTCTCACAATCTAACTTTTTATTATAGATGAGCTTTCTATAAGTTAGGGTTATTTTATATAATCACATTTGCAATTCAGGCAGTACCTAGACGTAGAGTACTTTTAGTTAGGTAGGTTAGAACAACTGTGCCATAAGATTTAAAGAAAAATTTACTTTGAGCATACCGAATATGCGTACAAAATAATTTATGCACAAATTAAATGAAAAGACTATTCCAAATGTGATGTACATTTAATGCTATTATTAATTATTATTTGGTGGGGGATGCAGATAGAGGTCCCGCCTCCCATCTAGTCACCACGACCTATTAGATCTTTTGTGACATTACCCCTAAATGCCCAAGGGCGCCAATTCGAACTTAAAGTATTTTACAAAGTCTATGCCGTTCATATGGGGCCATCTTTGAAACATCTTCTGGCAAAAAATGCAGTACAAACTTTTTACTAAATGTGAAAATCTTCAATCATTAATTTGATTTACAAATAAGAAAATCAGTTATAAAAAGTTATGAAATGAAATCTACTTATAAAGTAAGAATGTCTAGCGAACAGTATCTAATTCATTAGAAACATCCACTATTGTTGGCTAGAGTTGGAACTAAATGCAGTGGTACACTCTGGGAGCATTCCAGGATATTCAGGGAGCTTTCAACAATGTTAAGGACTAAATATATATAACGGACTGAGAAGGGTGTGAGTTAATAAGGATCTGTCTGACTGGATCAACTCAATGCTTCTGAGCAGAAATATTAGTTCTTGCTCAGGGGATGTGGTCGTGAGAAGGGTAATTACAGAGGTACGTCGCAGGGGGACGGATGCTATTACCACTCCTGTGACTACTGGTAATGGATGAAATCCTTATCAAGCTAAAGAGAAAGGGCTGGCTTTAAAACGGTTGCCTATGTGGATGACATATGCATCCTGACAACCGGAAAATTTCTTTCTACTATTAGCGAAAGGCGCTTCTTATAAGCTAGACAACTGGGCTATTAATAACGGATTGAGTGTAAACCACTCTAAAACAAAGCTAGTACTTTTTACAAGAAAAAGGTAGGAGCAAATTTTCAGACTTCCCATGCTGGGTGGTGAATATCTTACTCTCTCCAGCGAAGCAAAGTATCTTGGAATAATACTCGATTCCAAGCTGAGTTGGAGGGCTAATTTAGAAGAACATGCTAAGAAGGTCAGTGTGGGGATTAAAACCCAGGATGGTACGGTGGATGTACACAGCCATAGTTCGTCCTCTGGACGGCACTGATGAGGAAATGTAACCTGGATGTGCTGTCAGAAACCAAGAGGGCCGTTTGCCTGAGAATAACGGGTGATTGCGCACCACGCCCACAGTAGCACTGGAGGTCATGATAGATTTACTGCTACTAGATCTCCAGTGCAGGAGTGTAGCGGCAATTAGCGCTGTTAGGCTCAGAGCGGGGGGTTGGTGGACGGGGAGGGGTTTTGGGCATTCCACTGCAGTGATTGCAGGAAAGAAACTGACTATCAAATACTTTCCCCAACTTTTGGTGTGAGTGTCAATGTAATGTTGCCCATCAGGAGTGACTGGAATGAGAAGGAGATGCTGGTAACATCCGATATTTCTATCTGTAGTCCAGAGACTGCTAGTGGCACGAGTCTTATAGACTACCTGACAAATGTAGTATTTATCAAGCAGAGCTCCTAGCGATTTACCAAGCGGTAATATTAACATCTATGTGCCCGACACATCTGCGTATACACGGACAGCAGGCAGCCTTTAAGGCGCTGGATGCTGTGCTAGTTAAATCAAAATGAATGCAGTTATGCAAGACTGACCTTGATGAATTGGCTACACGGCACAAGGTGACCCTATGCTGGGTACCTGACCATAGGAATATTTCAGACAACGAAATGGCTGATGAGTTAGCCAAAAAGGGTTCTGAAATGCATTGCTCCGCAGCAATAGCTTATGTGAGGATCCCAATCAGAATTTTAGAATAGGAGATCATCAGGAGCGGCTATCAAAGGGCAAGCTTCCAGTGGATCAACAGGGATATAGTAGGGGTCATTACCATAGCAGATCATGCTAGAAGGCTTGGTATAGCGACGAAAGATTTCTGCAAGAGCTGTAACGACTCAGAGAAATCGAATATCTCCAGCACGTACTCTGCAAGTGCCCCACTCTAATGAACAAAAGAGGTAGGCTATTGGGTAGTTACTTCTTTTCAAATCTGGGGGAGCTGCAAAGCAAAAAGTTCAGATAAATTTTGAGTTTCCTAAGGGAAGCAGGATGGATTTAGGGCAGTGTTTAGGTCATCCCAAGGACCATAATGGACCCACTGGTGGTCTAAGTGAAGCAGGCTATGTACTTATAGCAGCACTCCTCTTATCTAACCTAACCTACAAGTATTCCAAGTGAGCCCCCTTTATCTTAATCGACTACCACTTTTTTATGAAGATACCTGAGCATCTGGATGGATGTATGAGCAAGTAAATTAGAGTTGACCAGCCACATTGAATATTAATTATTTCCATAAAATGTATCAAGACTTCAACCACACCAATGTATTTTCATTACACACGTCGCACCTACGAGTAAGTGATTTGCCCTATCGCAAAAAATTATTCATACATTTAAAATCACACTATTAATATTTATAAAATTTTGAAATAATTATTTTTTTCAGAAATTCATCAGCGATCTCCTGGACAGAGCAAAAACACTGTAGATACTGCCCATTTTAAGATTTTTTATTTTTATATATATTTTTTTAATTAATATCTTATTTTTTGTGTAATTTTTAATTTTTTTTTTTTATGTAATTTAGATTAAAAATATGCCCAACAAATTATTTTTTTTTATAAATTTTGTTGGAATGATCATAAAAAGTGCAAAAACAAAACTTATCAACAAATAAAACAAAAAAGTCAGTTGACTGGCTACAAAACATTTAAAAATTTTTTTTTAAGTATTAAGTAAAAAAATAAAATAAAACAAAAACAACGCAGCAGATATGAAAACACTCCATCCAAAGAACATTAGTTTTTATAATAAATATAGAAACGTTGTACATCCATGCATTCATAGTCATACTCATAAATACATACATACATGTGTGTGTACTTTAACTGTGTTATGCTGGCCTAAAATTTGGTTCACTGCCTGTAAAATATGAGAGAGATGGATGATCCAGTAAGATAACTCATTAAAAAGAAGAAGAAGAAGAAAATTTTGCTCATTTTATTTATATACACAAAATTTATGAAAATTGTGAAACTATATAAATTCTGCTCACATTTTGAAATTTTGTTTTTTTAACGAATTACTCTTATTTAATACCATTATAATATTATGTATGTATGTAGAGAAGAAGTTTGTAATTTTTATAAAATGATAAATTAATATCATCAAAGTGGTGAGTTTACTAAATGCCCACATTTTTTACTACCAAAAAAACCAAAATGAATGATACAAATAAATAAATAAAATAATTAATAATAATAATGATAATATAAAATGATACATATTATTATATTTAAATGAAATGTCAGGCTGTTAGCGATTCGTAAGTTATAGCAAAAATAGGAAAAAAACAAGAAAGTAGAAATTAAAAATACGCGCCTACATTTTAAGCAACTTTGTGCACAAAAAAAAAAAAAAACGGTGATTCGATGTTTTTTGTTAATATGTAGTAAAACATCATTGTTAACTTGACATGCAACTTCTAAGTGGTATTTCAAAATAAAAGATGATGTAAATAATAATAATACAAGCTCTAGGCATGGGGGGATAGATGGACATATTGCCTTTTAGATCTTAAAAAGGTATTCAAATTAGATATAACTTTGATGTAGGATACAAGAGCTAAAATGGACTGCCCCGATTGGCTTGATTTTATTATAGAGTCCTTCCCTGTGTGTAGTGAATGTTCTGAACAATTGTGTAAATGTCTCAAAAAATTTGTTTTATAATCGATTTATTATTATTTTATATACCAAATTATACCAATTGAAGAAAAAAGATAAATTAAGGCTTAAACATCTCAATTGTTAAGTAGTTGCATTCGGATTTTATAGCTCAATATTGAACTGAACAAGTTCATCGCAACAGGGCGGGGAGAACAAGGAAACTGCCATCTGCTTAGACAACCAAGCAACTGTCAAGACTTTGCAACCTCCAAACTAGTGCTGGAGTGTAAAACTACCCTGAATTAACCTCTCTCGAAATAACCAGGGTACTCATTCTGTGGGTGCCAGGGCACAGCAATATCAGCAAGAACGAAAGGGTGGACGAGCATGCTCGTCTTGGTGTAGCCTCGGAGAAATTTTCCTCCATAATCAGGATTTCACCAAAACATCTTATGTTTATTATTTCGATTTGTGCTGACCGCCAACACAGTCGCCTTTGGTTAGATGACTCTTCTGATAGAACTACAAAGGAACTATGGGGTAAACCTAGCCCAAACCTAAAGAATAAGCTCTTGGAACTAAGCAAATCAAGCCTGATAGCTATAGTGTCAAATTTTCACTGGGCACTCTTTTGTTAGGGGTCAACTTTACATAATGTCACTTGTTGATAATTCTATATGCAGGGATTGCGGAAAGAAATCCGAAACGGTAATTTACTTTCTTTTTCAGTGTCCGGCTCTCTCAGGAAAGCGTTACAGATTCCTTGGCTCACACCTCCTGGACTAACTGCATAAAGCCAGAAAGGAGGGATAGGGGCCAATAATTAGCTTGGTAAGTGAGTGTCCGGTTGGGACCTAAGATCGATTGCTCATAAGTCTGGAAAAAATGGTCAATGGCCCTTGTTGTGGCCTCCGTTCCCGGGGACCTTTGGATCCCCAACCTCTTTTCAGTCCATCCATCCATCTCAGAGCGGGTAATTTTTTCTCTGCCCAATAGTTTGATCAGATTTCTTAGAATCAGAATGCTTTAAGTACTCTGAATTATTTTTGGCTAACTACAATTGATGACATGCACTATAAACGAATGTCGATCCTTAATCGTTCAATTATTTTAAAATGCCACTTTGAATCACAAATATAAGTCGAAGTAGACTTTTCTAATAAGATTTTTCAAAGAAATTCTTATGAAATTTCATTCACATACACACACACACACACACACCGAATATTGTTATTATTGTTAAATTATAATTTAAAATCTCATTTTTATGAATATCGTAAAAAAAAATAATAATAAAAGCATTATGGTCCATACGACCAAGAAGAATTCTCGGTACTTTAAGCATTAGCAAATCCAATGTATAACAACAAACAAATATTCCCAGATATGAAGACCAACACAAACATAGACCAAATTGATTAAAACAGTTGGCCATCAAATCTGAGTAAATCCATCTCTAACAGAGAAAGTATATGGGAAAAAAACTTGATTTCTAGCAGACAAGTATTCATCCATTATGTTCTGTCCGCTGGTATGGTATCTAGGGATAATTGTTTGTGGTATAACTTTAGTATAATATTTGTATATATGTATGTATGTATACAAAAACAAACAAACAAACAATGTTTTGCGTAAAATTAAGTACTTACTTATCAATTTGCGCATCAAGTCTCTGTATTTTTTTTTGCTTTTATCGTTTCACACAGAAATTTTTATGGTATTCTTTTGCCAATTAGCATATCATTGAAGCATATTGTGTATTTCTAGGATCTAATTGATATTCTTTGTCCGATTTCAGGTAAAAATAGGAAAGGAATAAAAATCATTGAAAATTACAAAGAAATTGTGTGATTTTTTTTTTAGACCATAAGCGATAAGAAGTTCTTCCCAAGAATTCTTAACAATCTTGACTTATATGAAACCGCTTGATTTGGAGAATAAACATACGTTTAATGCGACAAAATGGCTTCAACCTCTTTGTATCAATGCAAGAAAATATTTGGATATGGAACATGAGCCATTGAGCCTCCTCAGTATTATCATCCACCTTCTATTGTAAGACCTACAATTTTGATATACCTACAAAATCTTAAGTTGTGGTTGGTAGAAAAAACTGTTTAATTGGTTATTACGGGTGCTCAATACACAGTTCTACAACAGTGGGCTCCTTCTTATACCTCGGAATATTATATATTTATGTTACAGTCAAAACACGAAATCCGTCAAAGCCCAATTTTACTAGCAAATTCTAGTTCTAACAAAGCGCTCTCGGTAATTCTAGTTTTAACTAATATAACACAGTTAAAACTAGAATTAACGAGAGCGTTTTGTTAGAACTAGTATTAACTAAAGAATATTTAGTTAATTCTGGTTGTGGCTGAATTCTCGCGTAGCTCTTAGTTAAATCTAGAACTGACTGGTTGCTATTAGTAAATAAATATATACATAGAATCATAAATGATCTTTTAAAAAGGTTGAAAAGGAAATCCAAATATTATTCAAAGGACGGTAATATCTGTGATGATGCATTTATAAGAACATCACCGAACCAATAGGAAGAAAAAATCAATTCCAATAATGGCGTGGCGACTATTCAATAGATTTTTTTTTTTTAGTAAGCCAAGCCTAGGGGATACTCTATGATGCAAAGCACAGCATGGCAGGAAGGAGATAGAGAAAGTAATTAGGGAATGTGAGGAGAGCAGCGAAGGTGCTGATGTATGTCACTCTTGAGCCTTCGCAAATTTTAACGCCGAGGAATAACAGAAGATGGTAGGCTCTGTTCCTCCACATTCGGACAGTTCGGGATAAAAAAGCATCACGGAATTTTACTGTACGGCCAAATGTAATTTTAACGGTAAAAGGATGTGAGCGATTTACAGCGCGAGTATTGTGTGCAGGAATCATTCTACAAGGTATCAGACTAGATATCTCATCGGAACATTGACGATGCATGTAACGATAAAGGAGCGAAAGGCATCCAACATTGCGGCTATGCTCGAGTGAGTCGATGTATGACAAGTTATTGCTAAATCGCCAATGAGCTTGACGGCTCTCTTTTGGACAATATCCAATGAAGCTAAGACTGTGCGACCAGCCCCGGACCAGATGTGAGAACTGTGGAATTATATTCTATTCTATTTCTAGGTCTTGTTTTTTATATTATTAAGCCAAGCTCAGGGGATACCCTATGATGGAAAGCACAGCATGGCAGAAAGGTGTAGGGAGAGGAGCGCTAGATTTGACGGGCTGCAATATTTCTTACACCTTTTCAGAAATACAAGACATTTCGATGCTTCTTTGGCAACAGAGAAGATGTGATCTGTCCAGTTTACCTTACTTGGAATATTAATGCCAAGAATGCATAAGCACGGTGTATCGTAAATCGGTGCTCCATCAAAAGAAACGGAAGTGAGTAAATTATGATTAAAATAAATTGTTTTTTGTCAACTAGCATGCCTATAAATTTTTGGATTATCGTCTCCCGTTTAGATAAGTTTGATATAAAAAAAACAGGCAATTTCTTCTTCTGGCTTCCATAATAATCCTACCCAATACTATATGATTATGTAGAAACAATTCCAAGGCAGGACAACTAGGGGTAACAAAGATTCATAATTAATGTTATTCCGTGGCTCTGTGTATTCGAAAACGAGCCTCAGTTTCCACTGCTTCTAATGTCAAAATAATTTCGATTTTTAGACGAAAGTGACCAACATGTTCGCAAACAATTATCAAAAGGGGTTTCTTTCAGTCTTATACAGTCTGGGAAGTAAGCCTTTAGAAATATGGAAACTGCAGGTAAATAAATACGAATTGGGAAATCTAAAAATCTATATTTCACAAAATTCAATATTATTATTTTCGCAGGTTAAAAATGGTCACATAAAAAGACTTACAGATGACGAAGTAAAATCAGTTGTTCTAGAAATAATTGGATCTAATGTAGCCACAACATTTATAACAGCTCCAAAAGATCCTAAAGCTTCGCTAGGTATAAAATTTCCATTCTTAGTGCTACTTGTTAAGAATATGAGAAAGTTCTTCACCTTCGAGGTCCAGGTAAAAGATATTACACCAATAATTTCTAAATTCCTATTTGATGATTTTATTAATTTTACCTTAACAAGGTTTTAGATGATCAAAAATTTCTAAGAAGATTTCGTGTATCTAATTATCAATCTTCGACTAGAGTTAAAACATTTTGTACGACAATGCCATTAGGTTTAGCACCCGGATGGAATCAAATACAATTCAATTTAGCTGATTTTACAAGAAGAGCTTATGGTACAAACTATTTAGAAACTGTACGCATTCAAATCCATGCAAATGTTCGAGTACGTCGAATTTTCTTTTCGGATCGTTTGTATACTGAGGATGAATTACCGAATGAGTACAAAATTATGACAGCTAGCTCAGAGATGAAAACAGCCTCAAAAATAATGAAACCAGAGGCAAGACCTTCTAGTCCAGAGACAGGATGTAAAGCGAGATGTGCAGGTGAATGTGAAAATTAGAAAACTAAATGTTGTAGAAGATGATGGTCGCTTTTTAGAATAATGTTGTATGTGTATATAAATTTTTTGTGTATGTATATATTTTAGATGATGATATTGAATTCGAGTCGATTGCAACTTAGTTAATACATGTATTTGTATTTTATATGTGAATTTATGAGAACTGAATTAATAATGTTCTGCAGTATTTTTAATTTCAGTTTTCATCCGTACTGCATGAATTTCGTTGCAATCGATTCAGGTTTAATAATAATATTAGAAAATATTTTATATGTCACTTGAAATAAATGGAATCGAATGAAATGGTTGCATCTTGAAGGTAAGGAACTGTGAATAACAAGCACGGGGGGCCAAGGCTATCCTGCTAAAAAATTTCGAGAAAACCTTCCTTAATGAAGTACTTCAGGTCGAGGCGAGGTAAATTTTTGAAGTTATCCACAGATGGAAGGGCAGAGCGTATCCAGCCTGCTTCGAACAAAAACCAGACAAGCCATCAGAAAGTGTTCGGTTGTCTCAGGCTCTCCTTCCAGGCAGAACAAACATTCTTGGCTGTCAACAACTCGCCATCTAAATATACTGGCATATAAATTAATGGATTAGAAGAAAAATTTGTTTCTTAGAGATAAAGAAAATAAACAATCCATGTATATACGTAATCGGTCACTAGCCTATTGTCGATGATCCGAGCCATTCATCGGAGCTAATTTATAAATATAAAATACAAAGTTTTTCTTCGTTGAACTAAATTCAATGCAGCCCTCGTCTATGGGATCCCAATTAATAGTAGACGCGAATAGGACTCCAGGACCATGCCGACAACGCGACCAGTGTTGATCTATTGTGAGTTCCCGTAAGGTGGTTAGACAAAATCAAGTCTTTTAACGAGCTCGATTATGGCTCTTGGGGTTAGATTGCAAACTTTATGTGGAGAGATAAGTGTTCCTTCAGTGATTTTCAGCCTTTGACCTGCAAGCGCTGGGTACTCACTTACATTTAACATTCATCGAGGTTCCATATTCCTCTTCGCACTGTCGGACTTGAATATCTTCTTCATGAATTGATAGCCTGCCTAATACCGGGCGTGCTAATATTTCGAATTTTAACACTTGTAATGCTCTAATTAGGTGTAGAATTTCCATTTACCAGTGTAAAATTTTTGTCACAACCGCTGGCAGCAGTTGACTAATTTGTCGTATATTTAGTCGTGTTTCTGACGTTTGTTCATCGAAAATTCATTATAGTTCATTTTGTGGTAGATAATAGTGAAGACACAAAATGAACTGTGTTAAAAGAAAAAGTACGACAAAATATGTCAAAATTCACGACTAAATAGTACGACAAAAGATCAGAATCAACCTGCCGGTTGCCCGTTTTCTCACTTAACCAGTTCCCCCATAAAGTGGGTTTTTGGTAGGCCAAATATCGGGTAGAGACCAGTATACGAACATTCAGCTCCAGTTTAAGTCAGTTCGCCCGCTTTTTCATTACCGTTCACTCCTTGCTGTCTAGTATTACTCCTACAGATTTTGCTTCTTTGGAATATTCTATTGCAATTCCATTTAACTTAGGACATAAGATTCGGAGACTCCTTTTCCTAGTAAAAGAAACTAGCACTGTTTTACCTATGTTTATTGATAGTCCCATGTCCTAGCACTATCGTGTAAAGCTAATTCTAACTTTTCTTTAACACAAATGACAAATTCATCAGCGTATCCTTCGGTTTTAAAGCCGGACTCTTGGAGTAAATTTAATACCTCATCCCCAACTAAGAGCCTTATAAGTGGTGAATAAACCGCGCCCTGTGGGCAGCCACTAATGGCAATGATTGTTGTGGACTCGCCTTTTATGGAAGCTGTTATGCAGCGTTTCTGAAGCATATTGCCAATCCATTTGACGATGGCCTATGCCTCTATTTTCGGATAACCTCTTTATCGAGTCAAAGTATTGTCGAATGCACCTTGTATGTCCATGAAGGAACATATTATAAGAACCTCATTTTCCTGTGAGGTTGTGAGGGATGCAAGTTACACAACAGTTGAATAAGACTATGTTCAGATTTTCCTTCAGTCTTAGCTCATGCATCACCCATTTTAATTAATTACAAATATAAACAAAAATTTCATATAAAAGATATTTACTAAATAAAATGCAAAAGCTGTTAAAAAATAATAAAAACTATACAAATAAAGGCCCCTTTGTTCTTATTTATTCATCACTTCAGCTTCCTTCTTATCATGTTTTGGTAAATTGTCAGCACATGGTCCTTTACATATTTTCTCTGGTGTTGAAGGACGTGCTTCAGGAGCCTCTTGTCGAGCGCAAGGTTTTGGTGAAACACCTGATATCATAATTTTATATTCAGTAGGCAACTCATCTTCAGTATACAATCGATCAGTAAAGTAAATTCTTCTAATTCGGACATTAGCATGAATCTGAATTCGTACAGTCTCCAAGTAATTGGTACCATAAGCTCTTCTAGTAAAATCAGCTAAATTAAATTGAATTTGATTCCACCCAGGAGATAATCCAAGCGGCATTGTCGTACAGAAAGTTTTAACTCTTGTCGTACTTTGATAGTTTGATACACGAAATCTACGCATAAATCTTTGATCATCGACAATCTGTGGGAGGGGGAAGGAAATTTTTAACGGGTTTATAAAATTGAAGATTAGTATATAAATGTACTGACTTGAACTTCAAATGAGAAAAACTTTCTCATATTTTTCACTAGCAATACTAAAAATGGTAATTTCACACCCAAAGACGCTTTAAGGTCTATTGGAGTCGTTATATATGTTGTTGCAACATTAGTTCCTAATAGTTCCAATGAAAGTGATTTGACTTCATCGTCTAAAACACGCTTTATATGCCCATTCTCAACCTATACAAAGGAGTTTAATATAATAGATAATTAAATGTTTTTTTTTTCATAAAAACATTAAAGATCAACATACATGCGTTCTCCAGATTTCAAGGGGATGACTTCCTAAGCTGTAAAATACTGAAAAGAATCCTTTTTGGTATTTATTTCTAAACATCTTCTATTCTTGATGAAAAATAAGTGACTGTTAGGCTTGACAGTACTTTCAAAGATTACTAATTTTTGAAATTATTGTGAAATCTGGGAAACCCTAAATGACGATTTTCTTTAACATAATAAGTTTCCTTGTCTATGTTAACGCCCTTTGGACCACTTTCTTAATTTCAGTCAAACTGGGAGATCGTCACATTTTGAATAGTACTTACTGAGTTTTATTTTTTGTCAAACCATGATGAAGTTGGGAAGCCGAGACTGTTATGAAGGCAGCATTTTCTTTTGATAATGACGCCTCGTAGGCTGCAAATTTATTTATTGAAGTTATCATTTTCGCATAGATTTAGTCTTGGTATATTAAGTGCGCCAATACTTAATGCAAACTCACAAAGTGGAGTGGAAAACAATTCATATAAAATATTTATGAAGGTACTAAAGTACATAATTAACAAATATTTAATGACTCACTTAGCCTATACCAGTTCATTTACTATAAGACAACATAGCAATGAGCCAGAAAAAAAAAACGAGCAAACATGGGCTAATCAAAATCGAGCTAAGTCTAAGAAAGAGTGATGGCCGCGAAATGAAACGTTCTGTGGATAAATATCCCATCAAACAAAATAAGGGCTACAAAAATTATCTTGAACTTGAGATCAGGTCCAGCTCAATAAGCTGTTACAAGTTCATGATCTATTATTGTCGTTTTAATTTAGTTTCGCAGATGGAAGTTGTAAAATTGTTCTACATTTCACTAATTTGTGAGGCTCGGAAGACAATGCAGTACTGTGGTTGGCATCATCACCGGTCAGAGCTCACTTCACGCTGGGTCTGTCCTACCTGGAAGGAGAGCCTGAGACAACCGAATCCAGCCTGCCCCAGGAACAAGCTGGATACTCTAGGTTCAACCCTCCTATCCGTAGGAGTAGAAAACCCTTCCTCACCATGATAAGGCTTCTAGCACGACAGCACAATGGGCCGCTCTGGCCTCCAACGACATCCTAGAATCTATATCTATACGAAAAATACAGAATTAAATATTCTATGATGAAAACGAAGATTTTATACTCCTTAAATTTATTTATTTGTGTTATAACATTGAAAAGGGAAGCGTTTTAGGTGGCAGGCTTAGCTGATTAGCACTTAAGTTCTTATATTTATTCGCACAAAATATATCGAGTTTTCCCCCTAATGTATGCATACATAGTCCAAATGATTGATTTTTTTTTATCAAATATTTAAAACGCTTAAATGAAAATATCCTGAGAAAATAAAATTATTTCGTGAATATTACTGAGAAATCGAGGATGGGCTATTGATGGTTCTAGAAACCATTAGCTAGCTTTGGTTACACTACATTTCATGACGCTTCCTGAGAAGCTTCCTCACATCGACTTTTATTTTTCAATAGATATGCTGCCAAAAAACCTACAGGATCTGGTGGGCGCTCCCTAGCTAAAGTTTGTAATCCTTGCAACAATATTGGGGCAACAGTTTGATCCAAATATTGGCGTGTTGGCAGAGAATTTAAATCCGACCGTGGCTTTTTCAGCGGCTGCTGTTGTTGCTGCTGTATTTGTTGTTCCGTTTTCTCCATATTATTCTCCTAAATTGTTTTCATGGTTAATAATCTCTTGTATTTATTATGCAATAATTACCTATTAAAAAAATCCAAGAAATATTAATGCGGTCCACCCAACTTTTGTTTATATTAAAACTTCGAAAAAAAACAAGATTTTAAACGTCATGTCAATATCTTCTTCTTGTTAGAAATAAGTTGATTGGACGTTCTAAGTATATGAATTAAAAATCTAAATTTCAGACCGCACCACTGACAGTGGACCGCACCCATACGGGAAATAGCTTGATTTTGTATAAGACGCCACTGGAGAGGTATTCATTGAACTGGAATTGGAAAAATGTCAAAAGAGCTGTCATCGTCACAATTTGCAAGGGAAGTGATTCCTGTTTCCTGATTTATCGGAAAAGTTACAACAAAAAAATGACGGAGTTATTAATTGATCCGAAAATTCGAGTTTGGGTTTTCTTGCCTATAGTTGTAATTACATTTCTAGTCGGAATAATTCGGCACTATGTCTCAATTTTAATAACATCACAGAAAAAGGCTGAACTTACACAGATCCAAGACAGGTAAGCATATTTTTTTTCCTACAGCCAGAAAATATGAAATGAAACCATCTGAATAATTTATATTTTAGCCAAGCAATGATAAGAGCAAGACTTTTGCGTGAAAATGGAAAGTATTTGACTGCACATTCCTTTGCTATGAGAAGACATTATTTTAATAATGAAGAAACAGGATATTTTAAGACACAAAAACGACCTCCAGTCAGTCCAAACTCAGCAGCAATGCTATCAGATGTAGTAAAAGGGAATTTCATTAATGTGTTACCAATGGTTATTATAGGCGGATGGATAAATTGGATGTTTTCCGGTTTCGTAACCACAAAAGTGCCATTTCCATTGACATTACGCTTTAAACCTATGCTACAACGTGGAATTGAACTTGCTTCACTTGATGCATCATGGGTATCATCAGCATCTTGGTATTTTCTCAATGTTTTTGGTTTACGAAGTATTTATACTCTCGTTTTGGGTGAAAATAATGCTGCAGATCAGACGCAAGCAATGCAAGATCAAATGTCTGGAGCAGCAGTGGCAATGCCTCAAGATCCAAAAGCTGCCTTTAAGGCAGAATGGGAAGCTTTAGAAATTACAGAATATCATAATGCTCTGAAAAATGTAGAAGTTGAACTTTTGGCGAATATCGCGCAGAGCAGTAGCAATCATTCAAATTCAGTTTATTTTCAAAATAAAATTGAAGACGGTTACCTGAGGAATTAGTCAATTTGAGTATCTAAAGAAATTTAGGTTTAATTGAAAATTTTGAATTTTTTTTTCTTCTCTTTATTGTTTAAATTTTTTAATTGTGCTGATTCCTAATGAGATGTCAATAAATATTATTTTTTTTTTGTTGAAATTGTTGTAGTTTCTTTAAAAGGTGAGGAAAAGGACCAACAGTGCTGCATTACAAGACAGATTAGAGATACACTTGGGTTAAACAAGTGAAGTAATAAGTTGTATTAAAAGGCTAGCAAGGTGCGAAAGATCATGGTTATTTGCATTAATTTGTACATTTATGTCATTCATGAATAGGACCCTGGATGAAATCGTCCCCTCTAAAAGGACCACCACCAACTAGAAATTTAATCCATAACTTAAATCAATGATTAGTAAGCGCAATAGTTTTGGTATTGGGACTTTTCCATTAAGTTATATCCGATCTTTGATATCCCTGTTATCCCCCCATCCTGACTTCAATTCGTCTGATATTAGGAGTATTTTTTTACGATCATGAGAAATATGATATTTATGCCAAATATATATCTTACGACAAAAAGACTGACTTCTGATTCCCAATCCATGCAGGGAGAAAAATTATTGATACTTTGTCTACTGAAACACGGTTGAGACTAGCCAGAGGTCCCGTATTAAAAAAAAGTTTGCTTAGATCTATTTTAGAGCATAATAGTAAAATTAGGCAGTTGAAGTCGAGTCTAGTTCAATACCTATTCGTATATCAGGGAACTTATTTAGTTTTCATATATGCTCAATGAATTTTTTATTTTCTAATTTACCCCGATTTCTCCATAAGTCGTCTTAGACCAGAAACAATTAAAAGCGACCAGTAAAAAAACAACCAACCAACAATACTCCACTAAATTATAATGCTTGGCAAAGAGTTAAATTCGGGCAGAGTTATATATGTAAACTAAAATCTGCGACACCATTTACAGCCAAAACCTTCTTCTATTTATAACAACTGAAAACAGACACTTCCTTCTTACACCTCAGTTACTCTGATCTCCACAGCTACCGCCATAGATTTATCATACAATGATAACTGAAAAAGTGAAATTTTTCTATATTTGCGCAATTAATTTTGAGAACTCTCGGTTTATTCAAGTCATAAGTCACACAATGTAGAGTTCACGTTAAATTTTCATACATACCTATCTACCTACATTTCTGCATATATAGATAAGTAAGTATGTGAGCTGCTCTCAAAGTTTACTCTAATTAAGAAGTTGTCTGAAAGCCCGGCAGCTGATGGACTTTACCATTTCCATCCATCATACAGGTACTGCCCTTCTGAGACATTTAGCTTAGTACGTAGTCACGACAGATCTTTCAAGCATTTCGTCTGGATTCTTTGATGAGTTTAAAGCATTCAAATTCGCAGCGGTGATTTTTAAGAAGTTCTTTTTTTTTTTGTGATTAACATGTTTAGTCTTTTTGTAACCGGAAATTAATGTCAGAAATGGATTTGTCTCTTATTTACCTAATTGTTTTGATTTTTTTCTTCGATTTATCCAAAGGTAAATTTTATTGATTTTTTATTGAATTTTTAATAAAAAAAAAAATAATAATAAATTTCACAGGAATACAATGTCCAGAAGAGAAAAAAACTCATCAGAGCCGATGTGATAGTTATTTCAAATGCACAATTCTACCATCTGGTAGTCATGTTTGGGTTCCAATGCAATGTGATCAAGGATTAGTTTACGAACCTAATCTTCATCTTTGTGTTTTACCTGGAGACGATTGGGAATGTATTCTAGGAGAGGATAATAGTAGTAGTAGTAGTAATGTATCTAATCAGGATGAAAAAAACGTCTATGGTATAAATGGACTTGAACTATATCCTACACCGAAACGTAGAAAATCAACAATAAAAATTACCAATGATCGTGATAAAAGTGATATAGACAATCTAGAATTTGTCCATGTGAAAAGTGTTCCTGTTTCTTCCAATATAATAATCTCTAGCAATGATATTGATTTAGACAGTGATGAAAATTTTGAATCTAGTGGTGATGATGATGATAATGATGATAATACTGCTGTTGCTCTTGCTACTAATAATAATTTACTACAAATGGAAATGAAAGAATCAGAAGGAATTGAGTTACCATTTGAATCAAAAATTGATCCAAAATTAACTACACAACTACAACGCTTATCACAATTAATTGATGGCCTCAAAAATAATTATCAAAATAAAAATTCACCAAATTCAGATCTTCGGCCAGATCAATTGAATGCATTTTTGGCACATTATAATTTGAAAACCGATTTCGATGCAATTTCACCTATAGATTCTGACAGACAACAACAACACCAACTACAAGTTTCACAAAATGGTAAAATCGAACCAGATATACTAAAAGAAATTTTACAAAAACAACAAAGATTGAATAACATGAAGAATTCGGTAAATGGAAATCCTAGCCGACCCTCTAGTATTAACATAAAAGTAATCAATTCAGGAAATAATAATAATAAAAGTGGTTCCATTGTACGACAAAATTTGGCAAATAAAATTCCAACAAAAAATATTGGTGAATATTCAAGTAATTCACAAATTGTAGTAAATCGTCCAGGAGGTTCAGTTCTATTCAATTTGCCTAACTCCTATTCTGATTTTGATAATACGAAAAATTCACCACGAATATCAGAAGACACTTTAAAAACAGTCTTGGAGTTATCTAAGCAAATGGTAGCTAATCAAAATTTACGACAAGTACTGCCGAATAATGGATTCTATCAATCTGGTGTACATCCATTTTTCTATCCAATTTATCCATTGTATCAAAGAGGTGCACCACATCAACAATTAAATTCTGGCGATAATGATTCTGCAGATGATGATAATGATGGTGATATTAAATATGAAAAAATTTCATCATCCACATATGTAGGAAATTATCCACAAAAACATAGACCAACAACAATTATTCAAAATAGTGTAATACCTGTTCACATTAATAAATCACCATCAGAGTCGACAGGATATGATGATTTTCATAATGAACAGCAGAATCAAAAAATTCAACCTATAGATAGTTATGGAAATAGAATTTCGAATTATATCGAATATCCACCATATTCTGATAATAATCATTACTCTCATCGATATGAAAATTATCAAGACAAAACTACAGAAAAACATTTTCCAGCAAAACCATCTTATCATACACCAAGTCCACATTTGGATAATTCAAATGCTAACAATGTTGTTTCAATTGAAAGATATCCAACACTTCCATATGAACCACTAACACCAACAACATCAGCACAATACAATCAAAATTCAAATGGACAAATCTCAGTTCCATTTATTTTGCCACAGATTAATCCAGCTTCAGTGAAAATTCGTCCAAACAGCTATACAACCTCAGACACGAGTGCAGAGCAAATGGTGCAAAATGAAGAACAACATCATACACTTCAAGATAGTGTCAATAAGGTGATCGTGAATAATCTATTAGCATCGAATTTAGATCAACACCACAATGATGAATCTTCGGCAGCTAGCAGCAATCACCTTGTTAACTTAGGCGGTAGTTTCATTAGTCTTGATATTTACAAAAATCAAATTCTACCTTTAAGTGGAGGCATGAAGAATGATATCAGCAATATTGAAGTGATTACATGTAGTGCAGCTGTTCGGCAAGCGAACTCTTCTGATTGCACTAAGTACTATGTTTGCAGTAAGAAAGATAGAAAAGTGTTATCATATTCATGTCCACCGTATACAGCATTCAATATTCAGGCGAGAATATGTGATGCGAAAACTTATGCAATTTGTAATCCCCAAGCGTTATACAATCGTTTCACAGTTGCAGAAAATCGAAAAATTCAAATGGAAGCACTTAAAGCACTTGAAGAAGCTAAACGTATACGAGATGAAGCAATTCAAGCACAAAATTTAGCAAATCTAATTAGATTGCAAACACAACAAGTAATTAATAGTACAATTGTTGATGATAAGAATCAGAATCAAATGCTTCAGGAGCCAGTTGTTTTGATGGCAGACTATGTGAATGGAATGCAATCGTTATTGACAAATAATAACAGTTCGACAATAATAACGCCATTGTCATCTACAACTCTACGTCCACTTGTTCTTTACGGTAATAAACGAAAAAAATATTATTGTAAGGAAGGAGAAAAGATTCCTGATCAGACTTCGGTTGTGAACTATTATGTTTGCTTTAAAACGAAAGAGGGAGTTATGAAAGGTCATAGGATGACATGCTCAAGAGGACTTATGTTTTGTGCGAAAACAGCACTCTGTACATTACCTCGAAAATGTAATGCTTAGGTTTTAAGATTCTTTTTGTTATTCGACAACTTTTTTTTTATTTATTTATTTATTAAAATTGGCATCAGTTTCATTGTTTTTGTTGTTTTTATACACATGGATTATTTTATAAAACTTTAAACGCCATATGCAAGTTATATAATGACAGACGGTTCTACAATTGCTCTAAAGATGCTCTACGCAAAATTATACAGACGGGATGGGGAGAGGGGGCAGGGGCGGTAATAGGCTAAACCATGTTTGGAGATTAGCATGGAGGCATCCCAACTTTCGGTGACTTCGTTATGTTCAACATATCCCTGATAGCCAAATTCTGCTTGTGATAAATGTCGAAAACTTCCTAGAGGAAATTGTTCTGCTCTAAGAAATGAAGCGGTAGTAAAACATCACGATTCTGAAACTCTTTCAGGTAGAAAAGGATTCTTATTTCACTTATTTCCTTAACGGCTGCAGATAGCACATAGAGTGTAATAGGTCAAATTACAGTTTTTATAAAAACAAAGTGATGTTAATGACCTTTTTGCAAAACAAAAAGTAGAGGTCAAAGTAAAAAAAGGTAAGTATATCAGACATTTTTAATTTATACCATAATAAAGTCCTGAGATGAGAGAAGTACGAGCTGGTTGAGCAGTTGCTGGAAAGGCCTGCATACAATAAGTTCTTAATGTGACCGTACGCCCTGTACTTTTTAAGATACAGGGTATTTTGTGAAAAAATAGCTTTTTTTTTTATTAATCACGCTGTAACTCCGAAATGGTTAATATGCCCCCCCCCCACCTGACCTGCTATACAATTATTTGTTTGCCTAGGTGAGTACTATCACCTCGTGCTCTACTGACCACCATGGAGGAAACAGCCTGCATAGTGGGTCGCTCAAGGTCCTATTGTGTAGTATTGCTATGCTTTAATTAAGCGTGGTATCGTACTCCTATCTGGTATTTCTTTTCAGGCAGATAGACAGTAGAGTTTCTGTTCTCGTTAGCACATGTTTTGGGTAGGAGTTCCATCGACGGCACTTCCAGCTTTTTTGGTTCTTAAATTTATTTTATTTATGGCTTCTATATATTATTTTTTGTCAGAAGGAGGGATAGAAGGAGGGATTTCTGGTTGACTTGACCGCTTCTACTGCTGTTATAATTTTTCGTCCTACGGTGATGTTTTTCTTCTTCCTTGTTGTTGATTTTATCGTAGTATCCTCTCCATCTATATATTTGCTCTTGTTTCGATGTTATTTTCGATTCAAATTCAGGAGTTCGTGAAGGATCCATACCTACTATTGTCGCTTTCTTATTGCGAATGCATTCCATATAACAACAGATCGTCTGACTGATTCGAATTACATTGTTGATATCTGCTTGCTAGGATCAGACCTTAACATAGAAAATCAGCTATTTTTCAAACTTAGATCAATCTTAATATGTTTACGTCGAATCTTAATTTTTAACCGAGTCACAAAATGACGTGGAAACAATTATAATAGAAAATGGAATAGCATTTGCCACTTCTATGTAACTACAACAAGCTGACTTTAGACGGACGACCGCAAAAACTATATCGTACAAGGATATCTAGGCTGATAAAAATTGTAATTGAATGGAGATATGTAGAACACGAAGTGGCTTTTGAGATTTTATTGATGACGGTTTATAACCAACACCCTGTTGTTCAGTTAAGGTTTTAATGGCCACAAACTGTTTTTTAATCGATTGTATGTAGTACCATAGGTGGCACAAGAGCTAGATGTCGCATGCAGTACCAAAAAAGTATACAAAATTTATATGGCTGAGTGGTGCATTCTGGAATGGATTACAACATTTGAAATGATGTATACGTCGAGTGTTTTATATTTTTTCACATCTGAAGTGTTGAGGAAGTCGATAAAATGTATACAAAACTGCTATTATAAAAACATTTGCTTTCGGCATGCTCTAAAACATGTTATGGTCCATTCCAGAATGCAGTACCCATTTCACAATCTATATACTCTGCTCTGGTATGCCATGCGACATCTAGTACTTGTGCCATCTATGGTAGTACCTACGTTCTTCAATTATAAACTACATTATTTATACATAATATACAAAAAAATAGAACAATTTCGCTCTCATTAAATTTTACCAGTTCTAGTTAAAAAAAAAAAAAAAAAATCTTAAAAAACGAGACCGGGCCGTAACTTAGCAAATATCAGTGGGTCAACAGCAATTTTAGAAGCAATAAAATATTGTAACAAGTGTCCTAGTAAAAAATACAAAAGACAATTTGTTTTTCATATATGTACAACTCAACTCATATAAAAGTTCATTCATTAAAAAAGCCAAAAAGAAAAAGGAAAGAACAGAAACAAAAACTTCTGATTGTCCGCAATAAAGCGAGACTAAACGTGAGAAGCTTAACGTGTCTCTAGCAGCTACATTTTCTAGATGATTGCGCATGGGTTGATTGTTTGTTTTTTAATCGCGCTTTTCATTCTGAAAGTAATCATTTGCGTAGGTCATGTATTAAGCGCTACGCATTAATTTCTTTCATCTATCTGAAAACGGATTTGAAATTTGAATCACTCTGGTTACGTTTATTTTTTTCTTAATGTGGAAAACCCTTTTATAAAGTCTTCAATTGAGAGGTTCATGACGATAAACTTTACTGCGCTAGTCTTCTATAATTTTTTTAGAAGTGTTTCAGTGTTCAGGTTAAGTTTCAGGTTAAGTACGCTTTAACTTCAATTATTCTTAATTGTATCTTTTGGAAACCTATGATGAAATCATTATTATGTAGATTGTATGGATTAAAATAAAATAAAGTACGGAAAAATAGATTAAATATTCATATTGAAACGGGAAATGGGATTGATTTTTAAGGTTCCATACCCAAAGGGTACCCACGGGATCCTATTACTAAGCCTCCGCTATCCGTCTGTCTGTCAGTGGGTTGTATCTCATGAACCATAATAGGTAGGTGCATGAAATTTTCAAAGAGTGAATAATACTATAGCTGCTATGACAATAAATAATGAAAATAAAATAAAGTTAAAAACAAGTAAAAATGCTAGAATTGGTCTAAGACCAATTCTTATGATACCCTAGATGAATGCCCGTATTAAATTTCGTATGATCACCGATCTATGCAAGTTTGATTTTTGAAGTGGTTTTTCGCATATATTTCTAGAACAGTTCGTCGGACAGATAAAAAAGATTATAACCAATTTATAGGATTTCATATTCTGCAGAAGTTTTTAGTACAATGAAAATGTCTAGGATTGATCGTTTTCACAGTATATGTAAAAAACCTAAATTTTTATATGGCAACACCAAGAAGGGGTTGCCCGATTTAGTCGATTTTTGAAATTTTATTTGCTATTACTATGAAACCACCATGTACCAAATTTCAGCTGTCTATGTCGACGCGCTCTCAGGCAGTATCCAAATATATAGTGGAAAATTAAATTTTTGTATGGCAACGCGACGAAGGAGTTGCCCGATTTATCACATTTTTGAACAGAATTTTACTTTTTTTTTCAAAGTTCGTGTACAAAATTTCAGCTCCCTAATTATACGCGTTCTCGAGTTATAGTGCACACAGACAGACAGACAGATGGACGGACGGACATGCAAAAATCAAAATAACTTTTAATATTATGCGTGGGTGTCCAATACATTTTGCTCTACCATAATTATTTCGAGGTGTTACAAACGGAATGACAAACTTAGTATACCCTTTAGATTTCATCTAGGGTATAAAAAGGGGGTCGCCATACAATAAACTTTTGTTTTAGCTCAATCTAAAAAATACATTGCGTTAAATTACGATGCTACGGAACCCTTCTTGTGCGAGTCTGACTCGCATTACGTCGGTTTTTTATATGTCCATCCATCTGTCCGTCCGTTTCTACGTCCACGTCCACGATAACTCAAAAACGCGTTTTCTTAGAAAGCTAAAGTTTGGTAGACGTCGGTTTGCTATATAGAATAAATATATGTAACTGATGCATTTCGAAAACCATCCAAAATAGCATGAATTTATCGTATTTTTAAAATAGGATCTATTTCTGTTCTTCCTTAATGGCACTCACGAATAAAAGTTCTCACCATAAACAAGTTAAAGTTGTTATATTTTTGAGTATATTTTAGCAGACACGTGTACCCTTTGGGTAGGTAAGGCGTCAAGCTTTAAATTACTGGCAGACTATATTCCTGTGTGGATAGTAGTTTAGGCTCTATATCAGACCTGTAAAGTACTAAGTACATTGGTACTTAAGTACTAATATCAGTACCAGTATCTGGACTCGTACTTGCAATTTTTTTAAGTACCAGTACCGGGACTTGTCCTTGTACTTAAAATATTTCAAGTCCAGGTACTGGTACTGTACTGATACTTGTACTTGCAATTTTATAGGTACCAGTACCTGGACTTGTACTTGAGCAATTTTAAAGTATCAGTACCGGCAATTGTACTTGTACTTAAAATATTTCAAGTTCAGGTACTGGTACTGTACTGGTACTTGTACTTGGAATTTTACAGGTCTGCTCTATAGCATATATAAAATCAATGTCTACTCACTTTTCCATAAGAATCAATATAAAACATTTGAGAGAATCGGACTAGCACGCACATATATGAGTTTCTGTTTCAATTGGCTTAGGAAGTATTTCTCGAGTGCTTAGAGTTAACCCATTTTCAAATCAATCATTATATAGCAAAAAGGATAGGCTATGAGGAAGAAAAACTTAAGCATTTTTCTTCATGTAGTAGAACCGCATCGATGTGTTCGTTTTAGTCATGGAGGTAGTAAACTACGATATTTTTTAGCCGGACACATAATATATAGTGGTTAGAAACTTTACTAAGCATTGACAAAATTCAATAGAAGAGATACCATTATATCGCAAAATTTTTAAATTAATTTTTAAATTTATAATTTTATAATTTTTTTTTAATTCTTAAGAATTTTCCTAGTGCCCAATTTATTTTCTGATAATAATCTTATCGTTGCCTTTATATGGCTAACATCATATAAATAACCTTAAACCTTCCGTCAACTAACAATCAGTACATTTATATGAATACTTGAGTACTTGACTTGAAATTTACTTGGAACTCAAGTAGGGTTTTTGGTTGAAATATTTCCAATTACTTGACTTGAAATTTAGTTGAAGTGATATTTTACCTTTGACAACTCTACATTAGGTTCAATACATAGGTACGTATTTTCAGATAAATATTTTAAGAACGTGCTAAAAATCACAACCTGAATTATCAACAATAATCTTCTTCTCGTTCTTCTTTGCCGTTTTCATAACTCGTAGAAATGAAAAATGTTCAAGTATTGAAGTTGCGTTTACATGAATTTTTTCAAGTACATCGAACAAGTATACTTGAAATCAACGCGAGTTTGCATGATATTTTGATTTCTTGATCTCTACTTGAAGTATATTTCAAGTATTCATGTAAACGTACTGTATGACAGTTCAATTGTAAACATACAAACCGACATTGGGAAACGGTAATTTTTTTGCCACGGCTGTTTATTTTCATAACTATTTCACTTCTATTTTGTTAAAAATATTATAATTTATTATTGAAATAATTAAACTTACTTGAAAAATGATTTTCTATGGTAATAACACCGGTTGTTGAATCTACAACACAGCACAGCACAATTCTTCACCATAATTCAATACATCGCACTTCGAGCACTTCTTCATCATAATTCACTAAAAAACAACGGAATATTTTTCATATGTTCAAATAAATTCAGAAATGTCACAAATGTCGAACTGACACCAAATAAATAACCCAGACATCTTGTCATTCCCCTCCCCCCGTGTCAACCGTGTCAAGAAAAAAAATGTTTATCAGACGCACACGAATTTTACATAGCATAGACTATCCTTTTTGTAATATATTGAATAAATAACTAATAAGGAAACTGCATTTCGGGCGAAAACCTTAGCCACTCGGCGAAATGTATTAGTGTGCTGTATTTGTATTCGTTTCGTTATGGCAGTAATGAAATCGTGACATTTTGAAGGGGGACATTATTTTATAATCCAAATTGCTATGTAAAATAATAAAATTTTTAGCGACCTCTTATTTTCAGATAATATTTCTTGGGGTCCCCTATATAATTTATAATGCACTTGTCACAATTCAATTGTAACCAAACAAACCGGCATTGGGAAATGTTAAATTTTTTGCCATGGCTGTTTATTCTTATAAATATTTCACTTTTATTTTACTTAAAATACTATAATTTATTAGTAAAACTATTAAATTTGCTTGAAAAATCGTTTTACACGACACAAACTTCGGTTGTTTCTGCAACACAGCACAGCGCACTTCAACACCATAACTAAAGACTTCGGAGTCTCGATTATATAAAATCCCGTTCACAAAACTATTGTACACACAGTGCTATTAAGTAAAAATCATTTTTAATTAGTTATTTACCAGAAAATCGGTAAACCAAATTCGAACTTTTTTCATAAAATCTGAAATGTCAGAAATCAAGCAGAATTGTCAAAATTTCTCCCCGTGTCTAAAAAAAAAAAAGTGCTTTTCACACGTACACAGCATACCCTATTCTTTTTGCTATATAATCTAAGGTTCAATCCCGAATATCCTCCATATAAACATGGTCAACTAGGATATGGAAACTTCCATGTAAACGCGATTGAAATTTTACATTACTATAAAAAAGTCACTTGTATACATAAAGTTTTACAGTTTAATTAAGATAAAGCGTTTGAAAGCGTACAATATAAGACTTATGATGATTGGGTGATTGAGATTATGATAGCACATATTACTTACAATAGACCTCTTCCATACTGATATAAAAATCATTTATAGATCCACAGGAAAAATTACCACACAATATTAAACTGCTGAGCAAGTATATCTTCTTTTTATTGCGCAAAAAAGAGAATTTACATTTATTTTTTTATATATTTAAAATTTATGCTACACTTATAAATAACAAAGAGACTCATAAAAGTACATATGTATTATCTAAAATTGGTATACAAAGCGCAAATTACATACAACTTATCACGATTATTATTGATGATACTCGTGTATAATAACAAGAATTTATTCAAGAGATCATCACAAAAGTATTAAATTTACATAGATAAAATGTGTGGCTGTATGTGTGTGTGTGTGTGTGTGTATTTGTGGTGTCCTTAATACTGAAAATTTCAGTCGGTCCATTCTTCTGCTGTATCATCATTAAAAATGTCACTTTCGGACGATTCTAAATGTCATCTATGCCCCTGTACTCTTCCTGGTATAATAAATCCTTTTGGTGGCCGTGGAATACGTATTGTTGTAGTTTTCCCCGATACACTAGGAATAATTTGTTGATGGGAATTATTTACTTGCTGCTCCAAGCAAATACAACATAATGCATCACATCGAATAGCCAAAACTATTCCAGATATTAACCAAAATATTATTGCTGGCCAAGATTGTACTAAACAAGCTGAAAGTAATAATGATCCTATAGTCATTGCAATTGTACATATTAATGGTCCTATATTTGTGACGTTTCCTGTATATTTTGGGATGAATGACATTATTATGCTTACAAGGAAAATACCTGGAATTGGGAAAATAATTATAATCTTTTCATCTACACAAAATATGTTAGAAGATGAAAATTAACCTATAATTCCTGTTACGTATGCTGGTACCAAATCTAATATGAATCCAAGAATTGTCAAGCATATACCAAAAAATATGACAACTATGGCAAATATTGTGACTCTCCATGAGGCTACCGAAGGCACACGAATTGTTTTTTCCATTGGTCCAGCAGTAGTGACCTGAAAAAATTGGATTTATTCAAAAATATATTAAATTATAACGGTTATATCTTTATAACTGTTATGCATCATTAACGATTCTAATATTTTTAATAATTTTTATTCTTATACCTTTATTTTCTGCCTATATTCATCAACAACTGCATCTATATCTGTTGAAGTGTCCGATTCTGAATTTTCAACTTTATCAGGATATTCAAAATCTGATGCCTATTTATGCGAGTGGAATTATATTTATTATTCGGATCCAAAAAAAAAACCTACTAGGTATTACTTATATACCTGTGTTTCTATATCAGATAAAATACATGATTCTACATCCTTTTCCTTTGGGACCGGACATGGTGAAGATGGCTCACCTAAAAGTAGCCATTCCTTTTCCACTTCCTTTTTGCATTTAAGTTTTTTATTCGATAAAGATTTTCGGATTGTGTTTTGAACAGGTACATTAAATTTCCATAAGCTTCTCCTCCGGGAACTTGTACTTTGAGCTGAAGAAGGTGGAGGAGGAGGAGGAGGTGCTGTTGACAAACGACTATAGGATAAATTTGAATCACCTGTAAAGATAGTTTGTTTGTTCTTGTTTTTTGTTTTTTTTTTTCAATTGCTGTTTTAATAAAATTAATGTAGATAATTTATAAAAAACGAAAAATTATAAAAAATGATTCTTTTAAGAGGTGTTTTTGGCGTCTAATTTAAAGAAAATAAAAATAAAAAATAAGACAGTCTATAGATATTTTATAAAACATAATTATCATGGTATGCTAAATCCACCCACGGAGGGTCCCAGATGCTTCCATTAAACCTATCCGTCGACCATAACCTCCTTTATAGATAGTCTTGTACGAATAGTTGAAAGTAACTATAGAAAAATTACGTTGAGACAAGAAAAAAAATCTTAGGGTGTATTTCATTCCAAAGTTATAGGGTGATTCAAAAATAGTGAGAAAAGATCTTTAAACCGCTGGCATCTCCAAGGCTGTTAAGACTGACAACCAACTTTATTCGAGTCATACCGGCCCAGATGGTTGAGATATTCACTTTATAAAAGATGATTTACTAAAAATTTCTTATTTATTCTCGAGTAGGTACTGGAGAATTTTACTCGAGTACAGCTCTTGATGTTACAGAATCCGCGTTCTGCTGTATAGGTTGAGAGGTTGCTGAGCGAAATGCCCAATCTTGCTAAGCATAGGAGAAATACGCTTGGTAGCTACTACTTCTTCTCTGGAACTGGGGAAATTAGCAGGAAAAGAGTTGGAGGACCTGGTATGGATTTATTAAATCTTGTGGCTGGTTTTAGCGCACCCCCTAGATCTGTGGTATCTTTTCTAGACAGAGTCCCAATAAGATGGCATCACAATGGACTATAGATGTTCTAAGTGTGGATAGTCTTACATGCTTTTAATGTCTCTCTAACCTTACCTAACCTAACTTTGGGTATGTTCCAGTGAATGGAGAAAATTTCTTGTCGTGTATTATTTTTTTTCTTTATTTTTTCCCGCTTAGTGGAAGATATGTATTTTTTATCCTCTAAAAATTTAATTTTTTCCCCTGTTCAATGCTCGGCAGAAGAATAACTTTAAATTGAAGATTAGCGCAATAGAAAATGAGAAGCAATTTAAAGTTATTAGGAAATACACAAGTAATGACAGAATTTCTGGTAACGTTATGTATTTAAAATTAAAAAAATATATATAATTTTACGAATATAATATCAATTATAAGTATTATTAATTTATACATTAACATCTTACTCACCCGACTGCTGAATATATTTCGGTCTAAAAGGTGAATAAAGCCAATAGAAAGCTCTTAAAAGTCCACCGCAAATATGGCTAGCTGCCAAAATGTGAGTCAAATTTTGCATTGGGCATGCAAATGCTAACATAGCACACAAGCTTCCTGTAGGATATTTTGACCAAATTAACAAAAAAAAAAAAAAACAAAAAAGAAGAAATCAAATTACAGAAAGGCAAAATGTTGCTATGTACAATAAAAAAAAAAAAAAAAAACCGAAAACCTCATAATAATATGTACCTCCTATGAAAATTGCCAAAACTGGATTTCCACTATCCGGACTTTCATAACTTATCTGCTTTGCCAAAATTTTCCATTCAGATGTAGCTAAACGTACAATAATATTATATAACTCTGGAAAAAGTTCTAAAAATGTCCCCGATGAAGACAACAATAAAAGGCACGCTGCGGCCGGTACTAACTTCTGGAATCCTACTGATTCAAAAATTATAAATGACGGAACAGCAGTGTAGTCTTTGTCTTGTCTATATATGAAAATTATGATTGAAAAAAAAAAATTATTTCGTTATAATTAGATAAATAAATAATTCAATTTACTTAAAGTGAACAATTGTAGATAGACAACCAGCTGCTAATAATATGGATAAAGATACCAAAAAAATTAATAGGATGCCCAATAATTTTTTCCATCCTTGCTTGTTAGGCATTTCACTTGGATAAGCAAATGTACTTAAAGCTGCTGCTGTTAAAAACTATTAAGAGGAATTATTGAGCATTTATTGTACATATATATATATAATCTCTACACACACTGCTTAATCCATTTGGAAGGAAATAATCCTTTTCCCATTCTGTGCTGGTACCCTTCATAAAAGATGCTGTACTCAAAATAATACCAAGTCCAACTGTACCAAATGTCATAACAATGCTAAAAGCTTTTGTATTCTATTGTAAAAAAAAACAGAACATTCAAAATTTGATTAAAAATTTATCTACACAAACACACGGATATTATTAAATATTTTACTATGCTTACTTCTAATCCCAGCATGAACATTCCAGTAACAAGAAAAACAACCGTGACTCCAAGGACATCCGGCCAAGGTTCATTAGGAGGTGAATTTCTACCTTTAAGATTCTTCAGTTAATTGATTTTTTTATCCTATTTTTTTTTTTTTTTTTAATAATAATCAATTAATTCAAGGTTAATACATACCTAATATTAAAATTCTAGCTAAACCTCCTGTCATAGTATCTAAGCAGGTACTTAGGGTTCTTGCAAGTGCTCCACATGCAGCCAGAATTGCTAGGGCATCCATCCATATTGCAAGAAATAGGCACATAAAATCAAATTTGTTGCTGGCTCGAATGTAAGGGATCTGAAGGTGTTTGATTCCACTTTTACAGACGGCTAAAAGTGTAGTGTATAGGCGTATAAAAATATAATGGAATCGATAAATGTGATAAGGATTTTTGTTTGTTTGTATTTCAGTTGGGTTGATTGTTATGGCTATATTGTGTAATTTTTAACGAGTTCTTTGTGTCTAATTATTGAACTTTTAATGTTGAAGGATTCTTTTTAAGTCTGGGGGAGCTGCAAAACAAGGATTTTAGGTATATCCTGAGTTTTCTGAGAGAAGCAGGAAGGATCTAGGTAAAGAATCTTGGAGATATCTTGAGTTCCTTAAGGGAAGCAGAATTGATCTGGGGTGGCTTGAAAAGGTTATCCCATGGGGCCTAGGGGCACAATGGACCCACTAGAGGTCTAAGTTAGGCAGGCTAGTTATCTTGCGGCACCCCCCCCCCCCCCTCTTACATAACCTAACCTAATATTGAAGGATAATTTTTAAAGTTTAAATCAGAGAATTAATTCTTTTCAAAGGGGAATGCCCACTTTTCATACAACTTTAGGTTTGACACCTCCAGATATGAGAGATGTTAATTTCAATTAAGCGGGTGAAAACTTTGGCGATCGAATGTAGCTTGAGCGATTTTCTTGGGTGAAAAGGTGAAAAAATGGACTTTTATACTTCTCGTGATTGCGTAGAATTGATGAGTCGTGGAAAATAACTTCATATGAAAAAAATGTTTACAACAGAGCACTATTGGCCATGGAGGAAATAACTGCAAAAATATATATGCGAAATGTAGTAGTTGTCGTGCATGTGACACAAGTGCATGAAAATAGGTTTTCTGTCGCCAAAAATGTCTGAATAAAAAACAAAGTACACTACCCGATAGTACTCGGCGAAACCTTTAATTTGATATACAACATGGGGTATTGGAATTACCCCCTCCCCCCTACCAACACCATAAAAGTATGCAGAGAAAAAATTTCCGGGTCTCCGATTGGACATAACGCTACCGAGTTAGAGTCGATCTAAGGTGCGCAAAATCTACTACCTCAGTTCGAATAAAAAAGAGGAAATACTAAAATAGTGAGAATGGGGATGGCTATAAATAGCTATTTAAGCCTCTGAGTATAGGAGTTTGGTTACTCAAACTTTTTCTCAGGACCTAAGGAATTCAGTTCTGTACTAGATGTTCTCAAATGTACAAATGTATTAGATCAAATTTTGACCCCCCCCCCCGTCACCTAAGCCTCCCGCCGCTTAATGGAAATAAACATTGTTAATAAAATATGTTCAGAATATCATAACGCATCGTTTAAGACATCTCTCATGTCTGGAGGTGTCGGGCCTAAAATGGGCATTCCCCTTTAGTTAAATTTATCTCTGCCATAACTTCTTTTGCAGTTTAAACTATGTATATAAATTGCATTGAACTAAAAACTCTACCGTGTCTTTAAAAAGGAAAATATTTTGGAATGGGCCAGCCCGAACACAGATGTAGAATTTTTCTAAAGAATTTCGGATGAGGCAGATTCTTCAAGTTTTTTATACATTGATTGGTGGTGCCACATTCATCAATCATTCATTATACCAGAGTAGTTTTTCGCAAAAAGGCAGTACGAATTAAAACTCTTCGGAGCTAGCGGAAATTTGTTCTTTCCCAGTAAACATTGAGATGAAAAATCATCAGCACGATTTTAGGAGGATATCTTCCAGTTATCATCTTCGGAATATAAACCGGTTTGTACTACGTTTTACCTGAAAATTTTAGGTTTGTTCATTTTGTAAAGCGTTCGGAGTAAGTTATAGTGAAGTTTCCTACATATATGTATATAATATAAAACCGGCCAAGTGCTATCATTTAAAAAAATAATAATAATGCTGTCATTTAAAAAAAAAAAATGACTATTTATGATAATAATAATCAATGAGAATAAAACGAGGAAAAAAACGCCGAAAAATTCACGTTTCTTGCATGGAGGCCCCCTTTAATTTTTAATTTTTTTTTTCAACTGTTTACCTAATACGGTTAATGAGATAGAAGTCTTAGTAATAGGGTTCCAGTTGTTACCCTATGGGTACGGAACCCTAATAATACTTTACTCCTCTAATTTGGCGATATCACTTTCCTCTCTTCCAGGCAATGATCCACGTTATATCTTTTTCTTATCTTCTACAGGTATATTACTTTCGTGTTCCCTACATGATTCGAAAGCAATTCATCAAAAAGCATTGCATTCGGGACACATACCTTCCGGAAGGACGTGACGTCCGCAATAAGAAGATGATAACTATCTTCGCCGGAATATGATGCGCGAATCATCCGCGTATCATCTTGCATGCTAGGTTAAATATCTACATACTACTACTACTTCAAAAATTGATATTTATTTTATGATCTGAGGATATTTTGTGCGAGGTACCCTAAAGATCAATATTGGGGCCAGTATAGTTCCGTTTGGCCATTTCAATGTTTTTTTTTTTTTTGTTATATATCCTGGAAATGTGTACAATAGGATATTCAATATCTTGAAGACTGTACATTGTGCGTATAGCTGTGATGTTATACCTGATATATTTTTAGGACCCTAAATTCATGATAAAAAATATTATTGTGGGTCGAAGAAAAATTTACAAAATCTATAATTTTGACTCGTTATATGAGTTTTTGAAGCTTACAGTTCAGTTACTTATAACTTTTAAGTCTACGCTAAAGTAATATTGTCTGCAAGGTACTCCTTGTATAAAAATTAATCCTAATCTTAATATAACGTAATGTTTCTGCGAAAATATTATTAAAAATAAGAACGCTCGATAGATTCGGGATCGAAAATTCGAAGTTTTCAATTTAAATTTGAAATAACTGCGTATTCGGTGGATGTACAGAAAATTTTAGAATCAACAACACACGAAGAGCGGCCGTTGATTCTGTAATTCTTATAAAATCAGTTAAGCTTCTCAGTAAAAACTAAGATGAGGGCGTTCAATGACAACAACAATTCGGTGCTTTTATTTTACTATGTGAATGGAAGCATATAAGGCTTTGTATTACGTTTCTATAGAATGATTTCCAGCCGCTAGCTGAACACCAACGTAATTGAAAAACAAATCGCAAAGGACTAAAACCATATCCTACAAGAGGGTAGCTTAATTGAAACACATTAGTTCGCTGTAGCATTACTTTCTTATCCATTTTCAAGTGATGAGCAATAATTGTTTACTGGAGTACGACGGGCTCCCCCCAATATTCTCGTATCAATTTGCTCGGGGAACATTTGCTCGTAAGTCAATTTACTCGTATCAAATTTCTCGTAAAGCCATTTTCTCGTATCAACTTTCTCGTAAAGCCATTTTCTCGTATCAATTTTCTCGTAAGTCAATTTGCTCGTATCAATTTTCTCGTATTCCAATTTGCTCACTTTCAAACACAACCTTTTCATTACCACGAGAACTTTTAATAGTTTCCATAACCAATCACTATGAATCTATTAGGTACCTGTTAGCTCGAAATTCAAATCAGTACTAAAACTTTTAGTGAAATGGTATGCACTGCTTTACATCACTTATTTTAGTTTCGCAAACAATATACTGTTAACATAATACAAGACCTTGCTTTAGTATTTGTTGTTTGCAATTAAATACTCGTAGTAAAATGTTAACAAGGTTGCATACGAGATAATTGTATACGAGCAAATTGACTTAAGAGAAAATGGCTTTACGAGAAAATTGTTACGAGAAAATGGCTTCACGAGGAAATTTATAAGAGCAAATGTCGTACGAGAAAATTGATACGAGCAAATTGCTAGGAGAATATTAGGTGATACCGTACGACGTATGTACGTACTAAAAAACTAGATTTGCTGTTAATTTTAAACCGAGCATTAAAATGTTGTTGCTATCCGAGTTGGTAAATTAATAAATCTTATCTTCATTAATACACGAAAATAAGTTGGAGTGCAACAAGTTAGGAAAAAAATAAAGTACCACAAGAAAAAGTAGTATCAATTGAAAATCTCATCTCTTGTATATTTTCAAAAGAGAGGATTGGCTTTTTTACGGTACCTAATTAAAAAAATTAATAACTTCTTTCCATTTTTTAAAATGAGTTTTGTTAATAAACTAAAATGCCTGTCCTACCTTAAAGTTGAAAAATATTTTGTGCTTTGTCAAGATTGTCAAGAGTAAATGGAGTTTACAGTGATTGCATGAGATAGGTCGGTGACTGACTTATAGCCTCAATGTTTAGAAAAGCGGAATACTATTGAGATTTTTTCCTGTATAGTTAACTTTATAGGGATCTGCTTAGTATATGACTAGAGGACACCATTGATTTTTCGATTTCTGTATCTTCTTAACAATAATCTGTTTTTCATTCTAACTCAAGAGATAGTTGTATGATATGAACATATAATTTGGACGATTTTGTCAGATTAAAATAAAAATGGAACCTCTTAGATGTTACGAGCACTATTGCCCAAACAAGTATTATAAGCAAGTCTGCTAACAAAAAGTTCTCGTTCATAAAAAAAAAAAAAAATCTCAAAGAAAGTGCTAATATGTATCTGACAATTAACAAATTGAACGAAAACTCTCATACATAAATGCCATCATCACATGATATCGGAATATTTTGTTCGCTAACAATCTTTCCCGGCAGCTAATTTGCATCTTACAAAAGGTATTCTTACATTCCTCATAAAGTAAACACTTATAAAGTCCAATAATCATATCTAGATTTGAAAGTGCATAATAAATCTATTCACAAAGAATGAAATTGCAGTAGTGAAAACAGTAAAAACCTAATTAAATCAAATTACAATTCTAGCGAGGAAGGAAATTGTGCTTTATAAAACTCACAACTTTCAATTATAATGGAGAGGACAGAACGGATACCACCACTCCTTGTGTGTGTCCGTTTTTCAAAACAGCCAATACTTACCAGAAATTAATCCATAAAAAGCCGCCAGAAAGGTTGATAGGACAACAGTCGGTCCGCAGGATTCATTGTAGACGATTAAGTAAACGAGGATAACAACCCCAAAAGACCACCTTCCGCCACATCCTTGAGGAATTGAGTCCACAAACCTAAGAATGGGAGAAAAAAAAGAACTTTCGTTGCTTTGTTGTTGTTGTTGTTGGTGGTGGTGGTGGTGTTGTTTTTACCTCACAAATTTAGGTAATTAAAGAAAATCTACGATTTGGTGAAACGCAAAAATTATAAACAAAGGCCTAAATGACATGCACTGAATTTTCTTTTGCGTGATTTAAACTGATTTATGGAAGAATTGCGTAGAAAAAACTTGTTTTTTTTTAATTATATATGAATGTGTGTATGAATGCATACATTGTACATATGCTTGCTTGTTGTTTGAATGCGGCCGATTTGATAAGGTCGTTAAGAGGGCAAAGAGAAAATCAACGTTCACGTAAAACTGAAATTTATCGATTTTGTTATTATGAAATGCATGTTTGGTGCTGTAGTATAGCAACCAGAATAGGCTATTGTGTTATGGTATCTGAGTCGAGAGGGGTTCAGATAGAAGCCAGAAAAGTACTGACGACACATAAAAAATATATCTATAAGGGACGTCAATTATTATTTAGTTTTTCATGTCACCTACATTTTTTTTTATACTTAAAAATATTTTAAGTACGATAATTTCACAGCTATTGTATCATTGCACAAACACTTTAGATATTTAACACATATACAAATGTAATCCTATATACATATATGTAAATTTAATCGTGATTATAATTAATATATTATAAAGGAGCCCAAATTAGTTAAAATCGAAAATTTATATCGGTCACACAAATATATTTATTATAAAAAACAAAAACACAAAAACAAAAATTAAACATCTCTCCACACAAAAAAGGTGTAAATTGAAAAGGGAGATTTTTTTCCGTTCTTTTTTTTTTGTATATTTATAGCTCGACAAATTCGCGGAGACTAAAATTCAAAAGATATCTCTAGTTGGAGAGCTTTATATAGATAGCAAAGTTTGTTGAAAGAATATATCTAGACGAAACGCCTAGAGAAATGATATCCAATTTCGAAGCTTTCATTTGTCAACATGCGCTTTGGTTTACAGAGCACATGGTTACATGGCATCGTGCTCGACCCGTACCCCTAGTCATTTATTGTTTATTCGAAATTGTAAAGGTAAACTAAGATTATCTGCTAGAGGGAAAAATTCGAAAAAAGTTTATTTGCCTGAAGGAGAAATTCGAAATTATCGTGGTGCTGGTGGTGGAGGTAATATATACTTTAGTAGAACATGAATGATGGTAAATGCCATAATATAATATTAATAAAGAATGATTGAAAGCACAATGGAAATGAATAGTAAGGTAAGCTTAGATGGCAGAAAAAGAGTTAAAATTGGTGAGATGATGATTAATTTAATACTAGCCAAAGTTGCCCGTTCTTAAAACGGGTTTTTCTCTTAACCCTTTCGAGTCGACAATGTTCTTGAAAAGCTTTTTATTATTTGTACCTATGTTTTAGAATTAAAAAGTTGTAAATATGATAATTCCACTTCAAAATTGTAAAAAATTGGTGAAGAAGCGAGTTATTTCACGGGACATATATATCCCAACCGGTTTCTTATGTGGAATGTAATATAATCCCCAGAAGGGCGGTACATACTCATAAGCCATGACGACCAACTGGTAACCGATTATTGTTTTTTATTTCTCCTTCATCTGTTTCTAAGATAACTTGATACGATTTAGAAGACCCCTCGGCGTAAATGCACAATCAGATGTTAGTAGTTGAAATCAAATAGAACTAGGTAAATGTTCAGCTTCAGGTACAAACTTTGAAGGTTGATCAAAACAATTTGTAGAATTAGTTAGCATACATTCTTCTTCTGTGTTGTTCTCGTAAAATTCATCATCTTCAAAATATTTAACATTATACGGAAGATATTTAGATTCAGATTCATCAAATGGGTCATGATCGCTCTCCTTAGCCAACATTTCTTGTATTTCAGTATCCATCGGTCTAGATTTCGGATTCTTCTTAGCAAAGCACTCCCAAAAATATAAAAAAAAAAAAAATGTGTTAATCAATCCTGTTGGGATACCTTGATCTCATTGAATACATCTGTTGAGACAAAAACTACCCATACGAGATAAAGCAAAAAAATGTCTTACCCATTATGAAAGTGGATTACTAATGCAGGTTTTTTATTCAATAAGTGGTGGAAACAAGAAATACATACTTTTTCCATCAAATTAACTACAAAAGCACTACTAAAACGATAAAAAACGCTACACTCTTTTATTCTCTTCCAAAACACACTCTAACAAACTTCACAATTGCACAAAATGAAATGAGTAATGCTGAATGACAACTACAATCACAAATTCAGTTACTTGATAGTATAAAAGACCGAAGTGGGACAACAAAGTCCCATTAAGAGTGTTTTTAGCGCTCATACGCAGCTCTTAAAATTTTGCTGGGATCTATGTGAGCGATCAGATGCGAAAGGGTTAAATTTATATAAAAAAAATATTTTTTTTTGTCTCTTTTATTTATTTTTATTTTTTTATTATTTCTAATTTTTTAGGGATTCGAAAGCGTTACAGACGAAGTCTGGACTTTTCTAAGTTTTTTAATTTTTTATTTTTTTTCATATTTTTTGTAATTTTTTAATTAATTAATTCGAACGCGTTAATTTTTTATTTCCTTTTTTTTATGATGTTGCCAAAGCTCAGAGGATACCCTATGATGCAGTAGCACAACCTTGGCAGGAAAGGAAGAACGGGTAGGTTAGAGTTAAGCAAAAGGCTAGAGCAGCATAAATATGTACACACTAGAGAATTTTTGTATAACGTAAAACGGTAGCTCTCAATTGCACCCTTTTTTGATTAACAGCTTTTTAACTCACACAATGATCTTGTTGTTTTGATACAGCTTCAGTTAAAATTGTTCCCTTCCAACGTCGCTCTGGATTAGGTACGACGACGTGTTCTTTGCGACTTCTAGCCTAGATTCGTTATGATAATTTTGTTATATTTGTGTAATGACCGTTCAACACTAGCAATCACATAGTCTGCAACTGGTAAGGCAGGATGTAAACGGAAAGATTTCATGTCAGACCAGTCTCTGAAATACAAACATTGATGATCGTATGTCCCTTTTCATATCTTAGATGAAATCATAGGGTATACTAAGTTTGGCATTCCGTTTGTAACGCGCAAGAGCAAAATGGATTGAATACCCACGCATAATATAAAGAGCTATTTTGATTTTTGCATGTCCGTCCCTCCGTTTGTTCGTCTGCACGATAACTCGAAAGCGCGTTCACTTAGAGAGCTGAAATTTTGCATACGGGCTTTATATATAAAAACAAAAAAAAGTAAATTTAAGTTCGAAAATGGGCCGAATCGGGCACTTCCTTCGTTTTTCACTATATATTTGGGCACTGCCTTAGAACGCTTACCCATTAGAGAACTGAAATTTTCAGGATTTAAAAAAATATATAAATTTAAGTTTGAAAATGGGACGAATCGGGCAACTCCTTCGTAGGGTTGCCATACAAAACTTTCGTTTTTCACTACATATTTGAACACTGCCTGAGAACGCATTGACGTAGGGTGCTGACATATTGTACACTATGTTTTGATAGTAATAGTAAGTAAAGCTTCAATGGGCTAAATCGGGCAACCCCTCTCTTGGTGTTGCCATATAAAAGTTTTGCTTTTTACGTACACTGTAAAGATGATCAGTCCTAGACATTTTTATTGTACAGAAAAGTTCTTCAGAATATGAAATCCTATAAAATTGGTTATAATAATTTTTACTATCAGACGAAATATATGCGAAAAAACAACTTCAAAACTCAAACTTTCAAAGATGGGTGACCATACGAAATTACATAGGGGCATTCATCTAGGGTATCATAAGGATTGGTCTTATTTTTAGACCAATTCTAGCTTTTTTACTTGTTTTGGTCTAGCGTTTCTTAGATTTAGTGTACTCTGAAAGGCTCATTGAGGACAATATTTACTACGAAGATAAGTCTGTACATTTGTAGACACTAAACACATATAAAAATGATCAAGAACCCAGAATTCAGGATTCCTTAGTGTGGTAAGTAATGCAAAGGAATTCATATATATTATTTGTGAACTCATCTATAGGACAATATGAAATGTACATTTATTAATTATAAACAACAATGAAATCTTAAACATTTTACATTTAAAACGATTCCATATAAATATAATCTATAAGCTCTTCAACAGTTTCGAGAACTCTTTTTCTATATTGATGATTCTTTTCCATCAATTCCAGAATCATTTCATCTCGATTTTCAGTCATGTAATGATTATATTTAACTGGATCTTGTACTTTTATGGTATTTATAAAATTATTCGGAATTTGTGTAAGAGGCGTATATACAGCATTCAGAACAAGAATTAATAGCTTGAATGTCTCACAGCTTTGGCGAAATTCATTCCACTCCATGATGCCATCTGTTGAGATATTCTGTTCTTGAAGCAATTCATTCAGACTTTGATAATAGAATTTCAAAGAGTATTCAAAAATTTCATTTCTTATACTTCGATTAAGTTGGTATAGAAAAAATAGCACATCTATGCTAGGAGGATGATATCGTACCAGTTGAAAATCCACTAGAACGCATTCACACAGTTTCCCAGAAGAGGAATTCGATTTAAAGAAAATATTTCTATTCCATATGTCTCGATGACAGAGAACATTTCGAAAAACTTTTGAAGCATTCACCATTTCATATATGGGATAAAAAGATGAAATCAATTGTTCAGATATAAAATTTTGATAATTCTTTGATTGAAATTTTTCATGGTTTAGAGCAATTGCTTTTATGGCCTATGGAAAACAACAAGAATTATTAATTGTAATAAGAGTTGAAGAGAAAACCAAAACTACTAACAACTAATCCTGTTTGAAACCAACTATTCTCTGCAATTACTTGACGTTCAAATATCTTCTCAGAAAGTTCTGCTATACTTGATCCAGTTTTGATTTCATATGCTAAACTAGTGGCATGCATATCTGCTATACACTTTAATCCAGCTTCTAAGTAATTAATAGAAAATTCTCCGTGTATATGTGCATAACCAATAGAAGAAAGATCCTCTAAAATTAGAATATCTTGACGAGTATAAAAGCAATCTGGATGCCATTTCCTTGAAACTGTGGAGACATAATGAAAAGAAAATAATTTTTTGAGACATCTGTATATATATATTTTTTTTAATTTACCGAACGGATGCATATCCTTGAAAAGATCACTATATAGATATACTTCTTTGTTAAATACACCTCTTGTTTCGACTTCTTTCCTTTGGAACACGTTAGTTACTGGAATGGATTTTACAAAAAAATTCAGCTTTTGCTGCTTTGCGTTGCCCTGAACAAAAAATATAAAATCTTGTTGATTTCGGATTCTGTGAATGATTTTATGTCATAATTGTGTAATCCTAAATGAAAAGAAATATCTCATGTAACTTGACTATGGAAATGTAACATTTCTCGGAATTATCATATACCTGAAGCTCACTTAGAATTGACACATATCAAGAATTATACAGAACAGAAAGCCACCACACCACAACCTCTAATCTGATCACAGGATTATTTCTCATTGGGCGCACAAAAGAAAACAGGATACTCAATCGCCTACAAAAAAATATTGGAGGAGTCCATAAAAAACTCAATTTCCACATTGTGAGTATTTAATTACACTGGATTTGTTAACTGGCAGTTGGAAGCAATAAAAAATGTTGTAGATTATCCTAAAAGACCTTTAAGTGTATGTGTACTCCGCTTTGAAGTAGTCATAGTCCGGTAAAGCTGGGAAAACAGTAAAGTACTAATTTTTATCCAGATTACTTATCTGGTATACAGACTCATCAAGAGAAGAAACATTTTGAATTTTGAGGAGTCTATATGCAAAGCCGTAAGCTAAATTTAGACCTGTAAAATACTTAAAGTACTAGTTATCAGGATCTGGAATTTGAATTTTTTTTAAGTACAATTACAACTCTCAGTACTGGTATTTTCAATTGCAAGGCCAGGTACTGGTACTGGCAGTCATAAGTGCCATATAAAAGCTTAAGTACCCTATGAGTACCAAACTACCAGAACCTGGACTTGTACTTGAAAATTTTCACCAGTATCGGGACTTGTACTTGAAAAGTTTTAAGTACCAGTGCCGAAATTTGTACTTGTACTTAAAAGATTTCAATTCCAGGTACTGGTACTTTTACTTGGAAATCTTACAGGTCTGCCTAAGATAATACGCAACTGTTTCAAGCAAAACTTGTTGCCATAAAAACATGCATCATTGTAGACCTACAAAGAGGTTTTACATAAAATCCGATAGCCAATGCCAATTTAAAAACATCGAAATCAAATACCTTCACATCAAAGCTGGGGCAGCACCGGCCTCCGTCCATGATGCGCTAGTTGGACTCGGAAATTATGTTTCCCCATTAACAACGTATATGAATTCCCTAATTCCCTTTTTATTACAATTTCCTGGTCAGTTCCGGTTACTTATTACTTGGGTTCACTACTATTCACTAATAGTCTTCCATCTGCTCTTCGTTTACATATTCGATAATAACATTCAGATTTACATTCATAAAAAAAAACTATTGATTTTATTTATACAGGGCAGAATGGAGTGCCGTCTGTGTAGTATTCAATTACATATACACATTTAAATAGGTAATTAATTACACCATTCTTTTAAGTAGATAAACCAATTACGTATACGTACAATTTATTTCGACGGAAAAGTTAATTGAAAAACAACTTTAAAAGAAATAAAAAAAAAAGTTAATAAGTAAAAATTAATAGCATAAGTTATGTAATATTCCAGAAGTAGCCACATAGCGTGCTCTCTTAATGTCAGAATATCACGAAATTATTGTCTTACGGAGATGGCTTTTTGCGTGTCAAAAATTTATTTCTTAGTTATTTATATACACTCACACGCACATATACCAATATTCCAGAAGAGTTTCTTTTCTAAGTAATAGGGTCATTCTACTTGGCTCAGAGGTATCTGTAATTATAGATGTTAAATTTAGACACAGTAGTATAGAATAGACAAACAAAAACTGCAACATTTTATGAATCGAGACTTAGAATTGGATATTCGTGTGAAGCAACTCTAAAATTGGTTTAAGGGACATTTGTATCGGTTGTTGTTCTTCTGACGTTTATTTGACGTTTATATAAAAGTATAAAATTTCTGAAGATAAATTATAGAGGCATAGGTAGATGCCAGTGTATACAGGCTAACGAGGTATAATCAACTCTGGCTTCTCTGCAAAGTCGAATAAATCTTTCGCTTTTTTTTTTAAGAATTTTATTCTAACCTGAATCCAAATAAATAATTGTAATTTGAATTTATCAATAAAAAGTTATATTGAATTTGCTAGTTTAAATCTCCTTTAAGGGAAATCTGTTCAGTGTTAATTCAAAACATTTAAAACAGATATGTTTCGAGCAAATGACGACAATATCTGATATTATTACACCCAGGGTGGATTTTGTAAGACCATTCCAAGTGTTTCTGGGAGACCGACAGCAATGGCGTTCCACTAAACCGTCCTTCCAACAAGGATCGATGGTGTGGTATACAGACGGTTCAAAAACGAACAATGGAGTCGGACTGGGCGTATACGTCCCCAAATGCCATATATCAAAGGCTCTGAGCTCTATACATACCGTATTCCAAGCAGAGGTATTGGCCATAGTAGAATGTGGCAATACCTGCATTAAAAGAGCGATAAATGGCTCAACCATTAATATCCGCTCGGACAATCAAGCTGCCCTCAAGGCCTTAAAGTCCTACACTCTCAAGTCAGGGATAGTTTGGGAATGTCTAAAACTCTCAAAAACTTATCAAGACGAAACAAAGTTGTCCTCATGTGGGTACCTGGACATGAGGGCCACAAAGGCAATGAAATTGCTGGTGGCCTAGCCAAAAGAGGAGCCGATACTCAGTTTGTCGGACCAGAGCCATTTTGTGGCAGTGGCACTTCAAAGTGTTACCTCAGAGCTGCCCTAAACGACTGGGAGAATAAACAAAAATCCTTGTATATTAGGAAAGGCTACCAGGACTTCGTCAGGCAAAAAAATTTATCGACACTTCTGGCGGAAAAACAAAAGAACTTCTACTTCTTAGAAGAACAGAGCTCAAAATGATTAATGAGCTCTTCTCAGCCATTACCCCTTAAGGTATTACCTAAACAAGCTGGGCTTGGCTGAGACTTCATCTTGCTGTTTTAGTCAGGATGCTCACGATACCTCGGAGCACTTGCTCTGCAACTGCGAAGCATTGGCCAGGAGGAGACTACTCCACCTCGAACATGCTTTTCCTCCACCAACCTACGTGTGAAACCTCAATCCCAAAATGGTTCTAGACTTTATTAGCAGTCTGAACCCAGAAAGGGAGGAAATACAACGGGGACACACAATAGAATTTTCAGGTCGCACTGATAGCGAGGCTAGCGCCTACACACCCCTTTACAAATTTAATCTAATCTAATTCAAAACATTTTCAAAAATACCTATCTAAATTTGGTTATCATCTGCGATAATTAGACGTAAATGCCCAAGTGTGAAACTGGATATAACTATGGTCATACAAACAACAATATTTGAATATTATTTTGTCTATGTGATGCCGAGTATCACAGGGATCAATTCTGGATGCAGATTTATTTGTAATCAAAATTTGAAAATTTAAACTTCATCAACAGCTTTTTAAGTATAATTTCGATAATATATATTTATATTAATTCACAAAATGTTTTTTTTATTATATAATTAAGAAAAACTCACAATAATAACAGTAATTATTAATGTAAAATACTCTCCCATAAATCCTAGGACTTCATCGTTTAATGGCACCAAAATAAACTCTTTCACACTTATATTTTCAGATTTATGGATTTTAAGAGCGTTGCAAATTATTTGAAAACATTCCGATTTCGTTAGAATTTCTTGAGTCATTGATTTTTTTTTTATTTATATTACTTAACAAAATACCACACTAAATAGTCGTCGAGCAATGAATAATTTTTATGCAAAGAAAAATATTTAGAACAATTCTTCTTAATCTTATCGAAGAAATATAAGATAAGATTTCAAACAAAGGAAAAAAAAACATTTGATTACATTATAAACAGTGAATGAGAAAGAAAAAGATTTTCTCATAAATTAAGCTTATAAATCCTAACAACAATTTGAGATGAGCTGAAGTTTTTGCAACAGAGCCTTTCATCTTCAAATTGATAATTTTAAGAAAGATTTAGAAAACCTATCATTAATAAATTCTAAAAGAAAACAAAAACTTTTGAAAAAAAAAAAAATTATTTCATTAAAAACTCTACAATTTCCTCAACACAATCAAGCATGTTTTCCTTAAACGATTCTTCTTCTTCCATCCGTTCAAAAACCATATCATTTCGGTCTACATAAATGCAATGATTATATTTTTCAGAATTACTTTTTTTTAAATTTTCTAAAAATCCTGCTGGTAATTTCGCCAGTTGAGCAAATATTCCTGTAAGTATGACTGGTACAGGCTTCACAGTTTCACAGCTTTTTATAAATTCATCCCATGAAATTTGTTCTTCTACATCAATATTAGCTGATTTCAGATCTGATTTGAGACTGTTATAATAGAATTCAAGCAACTCCTTGATATAAGTTTCACGCATTTTTCGATTTGTATTCAAATAAATAAATATTAAAACATCCAATGCTGGAGGATGGTATCCAGCTAATTGAAAGTCAACAAATAAGCAATGTATTGGTTGTGATTGGTTGTTGTCTTCATATTTAAAGAAAAAATTCTTCATCCATAAATCACGATGACATAAAACATTACGAAATGTAGTCGATGATTTTACAATTTCAATCATTTTATCTATGGATTTCATGAATTCTTCTGAAAGGAATGTTTTTATATTTTTATCTTTTTGAAATTGTGGCATTGATTTAGCGACAGCTTGAATTGTCTGTGAAAAAACAAAATGTATTTTTAATTTTTTGTAAGTAGACTATACATACTCGCATTCCGACTAAAAACCAATCACAATCAGAACGTATTTGAACTTCTTGCAGAATTTCGCTGTATTTTTTTCCAATATTAATTCCTGTCCGCACTTCAAATATAATACTATTCGAGTGCATTGCAGATAAACCTTTAAGAACACTTTTTATATGATCCAAAGGGACAAATGAATTTTGATTTAGATGCTTATAGTTTATATTGAATAGGTCCTCCATGACAAGAATATCGGAACGAACATAATAACATGCTGGATGCCATCGTGAAATTTCTATTGTAAAAAGTTTGTGGGAAAAAATAATTTAATTTAAAATTTAATGTTTTTTTTTTTGTTCATAAAACAAAACTACAGAATCATAGATGGCGTGAATGTGTCTTGGATAAGCATATAATCTGTCATTATGTTTTATGGAATTCGATTGAATAAAAGAATTTCTAACAAACAATTTTATACTTGAATGTGTGGCTACATCTAAAGCCACATACTTACTATATTTTTCCAATTCTTTAAATAATGTCGTATATAATCCGATTTCTTTTGGAAATAATTTCGATTTCTCTATTTGTTTTGTTTGAAGAGCATCCGTTACGGGAATTGATTTCACAAAATATTCAAATTTTTCCGAATGTTGAGAAGTTCCCTATGCAAAATATTGAAAAGTTCAAAAATTATTTTGATATACAGCACACAAAACTTTAAATTCAAAACAAAAATCAAAACTTACAATTTTCGCATAAATGATCAAATGAAAATATTCTCCTAGCATTCCAACAATTTCCGGATTAGACACTGGAACTAGTTTAAAATTTGTGACCCTAATTTCAGATTTAATACAGTGCACAGCATTCTGAATGACCTCTACACATTCATTTTCTGTTAAAAGATTTAAACATATTTTTCCAATTTCCATTTTATTGAAATGGTAGGATTTACGTAGTTCACGAAAAAGATCTCTCTGTGATGTACTGTAGTAAGATTTGTAGTGAAATAGAAGCCTTTATTTCTGTTGCTAAAAATCTGTTATCTCATTTTTTTTTTCTTTTTATAAATTATTGTTTGCCAACTTATATATGTAATAAGTTCCTTGTTTAAAGATAGATCTTTAAGATGAATTTATGATATGTAAGCAGACTAGATTTTATACTTGTCTAGATAATGAAATGTTGTATATTTGCAATTGTGTAGAAATTTATTGTGTTCAGCTTCATAAATTGTATGAAAATTATATAAACTTGATTTGAGTTATAATAAAAGAAAGTATAAAAATAACTTTAAGCAATTTTTTTTTTTGGACAAGTTAAAACCTTAAATTATTCTTTGAAACATATATTTTGGCAATCGAAATTTTTTTTCATTATCCTAGCAAGTCCCCTTCTACATTTCTCTGTAGTGAAGAGGTCCATATAGGTGCATTGAAAAAAAAAACACATTCTATTCGAAAAAAAAGTTGCAACGAAAATAAAACAGCTGGAAAAAATGCATATTAAACTATCGAAATCGACATGAAAGTTTATCTTTTCATTTGTCTGAAGCTTACAGGGCTTGGACGAGTTTATTAAAAAAAAAAAAAAAAAAAAATATCGTATTTATTCAAGTCTGATCTATTTTATAAATGGAAAGCAAATATTTTCAATCTAGATAAAACTGCGGCCAGAACATTTCAGAGATCATAAAGAGTAAAAAAAAACATTCAGAGCAGTTGGGGAATTAAGTCTATTAGATTTGTAAGTCGCCTTAATTTTAGTGTGCCAGGCTTAAAATGAAAAAAAAGGTCTAATTACTACATGTGCCATGATGCCATTTGAAAATTTATCAATCAAACATTTTTTTATGTATGCAGCACATAAACATTTGATCCACGTCAATGCAGTATTTGGATTTGTGTAGAAATAATCTAAAATTTATTTTTCCGTATCCTGATTTAGCAGCATGATGCAGTTACCACTCACAACCTCTCAAAGAGGCTACTGCTACCCAATCGGAAATCCGGGATTGGGTGTGAGAGCGCGACTAGTAGTTTATGGGAACTGCTGGGTTTTCATACGGCTAACCATCATCCATTCCGGCACCCTTTTAGGGAGACGTTCGAGATAGCTTGCTTCTCTCGGATCTTGTTAGATTCTGGCTTGGAGGCGCAAGTTGTAGGTTAAGACGGCAACCCCAACGGCTCATTTGACCAGGGGAGGAGGATGGCGGATGAATGATGCGACGTAGAGATAGCCGGTCTTTCGGGATCTTACGACGGTTGGGGTTAGTCAATTATTGGCCCGTTCGTGTTGATTTTCCTCAGATGAAGAAGCAGGTAGAATCAAACGGGCTCATCTAGCCTGAGACGGGGTGCAAGTGTATATGTGGTATCGCCGATTACACATACGTTTTAACCGCGGTGCGACGTGTTCTCTTTGATGTGAGAACACTGAGGTCGAAGTTAGCATCGGTTACCCCTCGAGGTAACCACCCAGCTTTGCGACATGTCATTTTGGTTGCGGCGGCATTTAGGACGAAGCTAGCAAACCAGTTACTTTGTAACAATCCATTTTTGTAGCCCCGGACCCCCAACAAGAAATAGAGAATGAAACAACAACAAAAACATATTCGTGTGTTAAGATGGGCTTGGCAAAGAACTGTTTAAACGACGAACTCTTTGAGCAAATACAGGCTGATGTTGCGGAAATGCCTGAACTTTCCGTGGAAATGTCGATTTATATTTATTTCAAATTGAATAGGGTATGGCTCGACGATGACTTTGGGGAAATTAAATATTTAGATTATTTTTCCGCTCTTTCGACGGGCAGCAAGCCGCAATACGAAATTGACCAGGCATATAACAGTTTACGTAGCGTTCACATAAAAAATGGTTTGTACAATAAGTCCTATAAAACGAATCCTATTACCTTTGCTGCCAAACAATACAAGACGGTCTTCAATAATAACATTTGGATGCATGCGTACCCGAGAATCAGAAGATTTTTATATCGTTTCTAAAGAGATAAACGAGAAGTTTATTATACGTTAAGTTATTTATTCACACGCGGAAGTACATCTGTACCGAATGAGGAACTTTTGCAGCAAATGACTGAACATCTTGGTTATGTTGATGATGATGTTAAGTTTTACAACATTAAGCAACAACCACATAATTATTTGCAGATATTTTATAAGCTGCAACGGTACAACGAGACAAATAACTTGAAAAATTTTGCTCTCATACCCATATACAAGCATGGGCTGCACCATGTGCGCTACGATTCATTTGCGCTCTGGCACCGTCTAATGTCTATGCGGGCTAAAACTGTATGAGGGTCTTTTCAAAAACTTTGTTCGCGAAGAAGAATGGGCGAAATACTTTAAAATACCGACATCGGTAGGACGTAAAAAGTTTGATTGGTGCATTTGCACAGATGGTGTAGCAATGACCTTTTCGATGAAGAAGGAAGTGGCAGTAGCACCATCCCAACCACCGGTAAAACGGCGCAAAACAAAAAATTGTGAAGTGGAGGATGACAAGACGGTGCGCGATATCCGGGCTAAATTAGAATCCGGATATTATAAGCAATTTGTTGGATTAGATCCTGATTGTACGAGCACCGAATGTAAACGAAAATGTTGATTTAATAAAAATCAAGAGTTCGACATTCCATTACAGCGCATCTATGTATGCACGCAAAGTTTCGAAGTATACAAGATCGCTTCCTACAACTGCAGTAATGTGCACGCAATCAATGTATGGGCAGCGCAAAGTTGCACGTTTACGTTTCAAGCACTACATTTGCACAGAGCGTGCAGTGCATCAATTGGCAAAAAAAATCACCGATAATACTCCGAAACTCTGGTATGTATTGGTTCAACAAAAGTTGCCGCAAATTCGCCAATACGTGGCTACGTGCGGACGCCACACACGAAATTGTTGCTGGCACTTAAAGCTGATTGCTCTGTCCTCGAAGTGGACGAGTTCCGCACAACAAAGCTGTGCACCATATGTTTTGAGCCGGCGAAGCCGTCTCGGTCTCCACACAGGTTCCAGTTTTGCAAAAACTGTGGTACCACGTTGAACCGGGACGTCAACGCCGGTAGGAACATTGTGTGCATTGGCCTAGCCCAACTCCAGGGCAGGCCATTGCACAGAAACTTCGACAGAAGTACCCCCCCTTCCCTGACACAGGGAATAGCACGTAAAGCTTCGGCTGTAAAAAGGCGGAGTTACTGCGTCGCCATGGCCCCCTTGAGCGGCTTACTCTTTACTGGTAACCTAGAGGTTCAACCGCACAATTATTTGCGGATATTTTATAAGCTACAACGTTACAACGAGGCAAATAACTTGAAAATTTTTGCATTTATAAATGTCTACAAGCATGGACGACACCATGTGCGCTACGATTCGAGGGCGCTCTGGTCATGTCTATGCGGACTGAAATTGGTTACAGGTAGTTGGGCAAAAGTTCAGCAAGCAAAAGGAGAATAATGGCCAAAATAGTTCAAACTACCAACATCGGAGGGGCGCAAAATGTTGGATTGATCCATTTGCACGGATGGTGTAGCCTCACCTTATCGATGAAGAAGGAATTAGCAGTAGCATCATCCCTACCCCCGGTAAAATGACGCAAAACAAATAATTGTGAAGTGGAGGGTAACTAGATGATGCGCGATATCCAAGCTAAATTTCAAGGCGGTGTATGGACAGCGCAAAGTTCCGCGTTTGCGTTTCAAGTATTATATTTGCACAGATCGTGCAGCCCATCGCTTGGCGAAACAAATAACGAACAATACTCCTGAAACTTTAGTCTTCTTTGGTTCGAACAAATTCTCCAATACGCGGTTACATTCGAACCCCAAACCAGAAGTTGTTGACGGCTCTTAAAGCTCATTGTTCTGTGCTCGAAATGGATGAAATCAGGACAACGAAGTCGTGCAGCTATTATTGCGAGCCGGTGAAGACGTCGAGTTCTTCACACAGGTTTGCCCAAAATGTGGTACTACGTGGAACCGCGACGTCAACATTTTAAAACTTGGGCTTGCCAATGTGCATGGCAGCCTAATCCACGCAAATTTTCTGGGGAGTACGACCCGGTACCATAGGGATGGCTGCATAGATGCTTCTGCTTAGCGCCGGAAGCATATTATTCAGCCAAAACTTTCTAGTGAAGTTTAGGCTGGAAGACGGCGGGATCTCCTCATACAGAGATACGATTTATTCAAGGGTGCTTTTTAAATTCTGAAAGAAATTTCAGCAGGTACTCTGGACTAAATGGAATTTAGGCTTTCAATATAGTAAGGAATACTCCAGAAAGGAGTAAATAGTCAACAGAACAATAAATAAAAAAAAAAAACGAATTTTGCAGGAGTCCACCAGTGTTGAGAATTCCTTTACATTTAAATTTAGAAATGGATTCTGAAATTTTTTCGAATTAGACGAAGCAATCTTTCAACTCTAATGCTAAATGCTAGAGAAAGTGAAAACATCCCGTTGTGTAATAGGGAAAAAGAAAAAAAACTGTTTCATATCTATGCACCTTCCATAATATTAGAAAAAACCTTATAATATTGCTATAGTTAATGCCGAAAATTAACTAGGTGAGATAACAGAAAAGCGATCTACACACATACATACATATTCATAATCATAACGTCAACAATTTTCACTTACAGCTGAAACGTCTTCATATCTACTTAATTGCATAATTGAATAATGACCTTAATCCTAACAAATAAAAAATAAATTGTACTGCATAAAAATTACTACTGCACAATGCATTCTTCCAATGGTTGATGATAACAGGTTTTATAAAATGAATCATGTGAAATGAAATCAGATTCAAGAGATAAGTGCAATTTCGCGGTGTATACAAAGAGTCAAATCTTGCAAAGCAGTAGTGCAATTTTTATTCTCTAATGTGAATCACTAAAATTCCTAAAACTTACTAAAAAAAAAATATTTAAAAACAAAATGGATATAAAAAATTTCAATTACAATAGTCTTTTCACAGCAAATGAATGTTTAATAATTTTGCGAAATGCATTAAAATGTGATGATCATTCAAAAATTGATTTAATTAGTTTCAAACTAATTCCGGTGTCTGATCCGGAAATACTTGGTCTTTTAGGAGAATATTTTCAGCTTTATATTGATGCAACTATTGTGAGTATTTGTAGAGAATGTTAATAATTGTGAATTAATTACAGCGAGTGATTTCATAACATTCTTTTGATTAAAGTATCTTTTTGTGAGAAGTAATTTTGAATTTAATTAACTACTATTTAAGTATGTTATTTAAAACAAGTGATTTGCTTTATTTTGATCTAGAAATTTAATATTTAATTAATTTAATTTATTAATAATTTTTTAAATACTATCTACTACAACTTTCAGGGAAATGCTCTACAATCAGAAAAATTTGAATATTATGTTAAATCAGTGCCAGTAACGAATGCAATTCAAACGAAAATTGTGCTGAAATCAGATGTTTTTTCAAAGGAAACTGTATTGTATACAAATCTATTTAAAGAATTGGATAAATATAGTAAGTTATAAATTTATTTATTAATTTCATTAACAAAAAAAAAAATAAACATTGTGACAGATAAGGCGTATCAAGATTATTATTGTACCAAACGGTTTAAAATAATTCGAGTGGATGAGATTCGAAGTGCGAATATAGTTGCGCTGAAGGAACAAATCTACTATCTAGATAATATCCTTATATGTATGTATACCTACAAACAAATGTAGTTGTCACAATTGTGTTTAGCCAATTTGTCATTTTTCTTTAGTTTTTACACTTAAGTCAATTCGACTCTTGACTCGGTGATCAAGCTAACCAGATGTCTAAACTGTTATACAAAGTAGCAAAGTTCGGTGGCTTAGACATAGATTTGGAATAGAGTTTGACTCGATGTTACGACACTAGCTGTAATAACAAAGACGAAGATTGAGATTCGGACAGGCCCTTAGTATCTGTTTTTTCTTGAGGAAGAATTATATTAGCTCCTCGCAGCTTTACATGTTAATGTTAAGAGTAGGGGCGACTAGGCCTCCAGGACCTTGCGGACACCGTGACCATAGTTGGTCTCTTGTGCCTTCCCCTAAAGTGGTTAGGCAAAATCGAGTCTTTTAACGAGCTCGATTATTACTTTTGGAGAGATAATTGTTCTCCCAGTGATTTGCAGCAGTGCATGGCCACAACGCCGCACCACACCTAGCACCGCACACAGCACAGCACAAGACCAATCATTCCCTGCACATCGCACCTTGCAAATCGCGGACTTAATGGCCACAAGATTCAAGGACAAATTGTGAAAAATTGGAAGAATTTTCACAATCAACCAATAGGAATAGAAAGACTAAAGAAAGACTTTTCCACATTCTGCATGGAAAAATCTATGAAAATTCATTCCGATAAATAAATGGCTGATTATCTTTTTAAGGCAGTGGGACAGGAGATCCCATCTCAAGCACGGAGGCCAGAGTGACCCATTGTGCTATCTTGCTAGAATGCCTTTCACTAAAAAGTCAAGGTCATCTACAGATAGAAGGGCAAACCCTAGAGTATCTAGCTTACTCCGGGCGAAGCACACAAAAAGTGTTCGGGTATCACAGGATCTCCTCCTAGACAGGACAGACACTTACGGCTGTCGACAACTACAATCCTTATTAGATGAACGTGAAGTGAGCTGTGGCCGGTGATGACGCCAAACACAGTTCTATATTATTTCCCTCCGAAGCCCATAAGAAAATCGGAGATATTCCTATTGTTCCCATCAAGAAACAGTTTTGTGCACTTACAAGTACTTAGGCTCTCCCATCTCTGCTAAAGCTTTCATGACAGGTCCGATAATCGAGGTGGCAACGCCTGTGCCGGAGAACGGAGAATGATTGCCAGCCCTCGCTAAAATGCAGCCCTTTCATTCTCCATTAACCCCATGTGACCAAGAACCCACAGAAGGACACCTTGTTGTGGATACACAACTTTTCCACAGACGACTGCAATCCTCAGTAACTTAGATATTATCCGAGAGCTACCCAGAGCCATCGAGGCTGCCTAACTATCCGAAAGGATAGCAATGTTCTTTCCCTTGATCTCCATATCAAGGGATATTTTCGCTGGCATTGAGATGGCGAAGGCTTCACCCTGGAAGACAGTGGTTTGTTTTCCAAGTGATTATTCCATCCCATGTCAGGTTCAGGAAAGTAGACATCTGCCCCCTTATTAGTGAGAAAGTCGTCGGTGAAATTTTTAGAGCAGACCGGGGAAGGCTCGATAAGGCACTTCCCTCAGTTCACGATTCCCTTACAGGAAAGTTCACAGATAAGCGACGCCCAAAACGAAACTCAGGTACCATCTCATCACGTGGCATACTGGCCAGAGGGTTTTCCAAATCCAGCCTGTACGTCAGAGAACATGAAATTCTTCCACGAGAAGTTGCATAACTTTAGTTCTAAATCTTATCTTTTGCCAAGGAGCTAATGATCTAATATGTTAGCAAGCTATTAAAAATGTGATGTTGTCGTCTATATCTTTCTCTATCCGCATCTTGAGATTATTTTCCTTTCGCGTAAGGTGTTGCAGTTTTTCTCTTCCCGCATTAAAGAAAACAGGGCAATGAGGATCCATATTTTACTGTCATATAAATCTACTGAATATACTCGTACAAATGTTACCAAAGTACTCTACAGAAGAAGTTCAGGGCGATGCGATGTCCGGTAATTGGTGCGGTGCGCTGTTATGACCATGCCCTTAGTCCTGCAAGTGCTGGGCACTCACATATGACAGTCGATACAGTTTACTGTCGGATTTGCCTATCTTCTTCAGGAAGTGACGGAAGGAGCCATGACCAGTGACTGCGTTAGGAAATAGTCTGAGCGATTATCTGCTAAGCCCAATAAGTTGGCGCGTCTGGAAATGAGAGGGGTTGAAGAATTTCTTCGCCTGCCTCATACCGGGCCCGCTACGCCAAAGGAGATCTAGTTGCGTGTTTTCCCACCTAAGCAGTTCCCCCCTAAAGTAGCTTTTTGGTAGGCCAAATATAGGGTAGGGACCAGTATACGGACATTCAACTCCGGTTTTAGCAAGTTCGTCCGCTTTTTCATTACCGTTCACTCCTTCATGTCCAGGGACCAAGACCAAGGTTACTTGGTTGTCCCTAGACAGTAGTTGGCTTGGCTGTCTGAGCAAATGTAGATATTGGAGTTCTTGCAGCCCTTATTTAGGCTTTCCTGAGCTCCAAATTCCGCCTGAAAAATGGAAGGTGAGGCACCAAGTGGACTGGATAGCTCCACATCTGGACCAACCAGACTTGGGCACATTGCGGAAGCTGGAGTCCTCTGTCGAGTATCTGGCTTCTTTCATTTATGGTTACCTTGTAACCTCTTTCAAAAGATAGTCTCTTGGCCATAGTATGTATTGGAGCTTCTAGGTCGTTAATGTTGACCTGCTCGAAGATACTGAGGTGACCCATCCTGGAAGAGGTGCATTCATCTGGCCTTTCCTTTCGAAGCATATTAGCCGCTGCTTCCCTCTGAATAAAGAGGTAGAGAGGCTGTAAACCAAGAATGGCTTCAAGTGCACGTTGAGGACACGATATAAAGACGCAAATGGCGCCTCAATATGCCATCCTTTGCACCTTATCAAGGGTTCTCTTGGTGGTTGCCTGCAATGTTTTAGGCCGTCACACATTTGCCCCATAAGAAAGTATGGGTCTAACTATGCCCTGAAGATCCATAAGGTAATTTTGGGGTTCAGACCCCACTTTTTCCCGAAAAGCCTGTGGCAAGAAATGAATGCCCACATGGCAATGTTGCTTATCATTTCCAGGTGGGGATTCCAGGTAAGGAACTAGCACTGTTTTACCTGGATTTATTGATAGTCCCATGTTCTGGCACCATCTCCTAACGATGTTAAAAGCAGTTTGCATATGATTGGGTAGAGCTGATTCAAACTCTCCTTTAACACAGATGACAATGTCATCAGCGTATCCTTGGGCCTTAAAGCTGGCCTCTTGGAGTAAATTTAATAGCTCATCCATAACTAGGAGCCATAAGAGTGCTGATAAAACCCCGCGTCTTGGGCAGCCTCTAGCGGCCATGATTGTTGTGGATTCGCCGTTCATGGTAGCTGTTATGAAGCGTTTCTCGAGCATGTTGCCAATCCATCTGACGATACAGGTTTCTATGCCTCTATCTTCGGATACTCTCTTGATCGAATCAAAGAAACTATTATCGAATGCGCCTTGTATGTCCATAAAGGAATATATAAAGACCTCCTTTTCCTGTGAGGCTTTCTCGATAGTCTCTATCAGACTGCTGAGAGCGTCCTCATTGGATTTTCCGGATTGGTAGGCATATTGATTGGCATTACAGGTTTCTATGCCTCTATCTTCGGATACTCTCTTGATCGAGTCAAAGAAACTATTATCGAATGCGCCTTGTATGTCCATAAAGGAATATATAAAGACCTCCTTTTCCTGTGAGGCTTTCTCGATAGTCTCTATCAGACTGCTGAGAGCGTCCTCATTGGATTTTCCGGATTGGTAGGCATATTGATTGGCATTGAGTGGACAGCTTTTGATGGACGTCGTCCGAATGTGGCTGTCTATTATTTTCTCTAGAGTTTTCAGGAGAAATGATGTCAGACTGATAGGCCTGTATGATTTTGCCTCGCTGGGTGGTTTTTTACCTGATTTCGGAATAAAAACAACCTTGATTAGTTTCCATGCCTTGGGGATATATCCCGTGCACAGGCTAGCCCTAAATATCTCGGTAATAAGGGGCTTAGTGTAATTGAGCGATTCTTGCAGTAATGCCGGAAATATTCCATCACCGCCCCAGGAGCTTTAAAAGGTTTGAAGGACTTGACAGCCCACCTCACCTTTGCTTCGGTGAAAATCTTTTTTGCTGATCGGTAATCTCTGTTAAGCACCACTGGTGTGACTGAGGATCTGGCGTCTATGTCGGGCTCCTCGATCACAAAGTTGTAGAGTGGAAAGTGTGTTTTGAGAAGAGTCTCTACCGTTCCCTTGGCATTACAGGAAAGGCTTCCATCGCAATGCTTGAGTGAGCCAGTACCGTTGTTATGATCTTTGGAGAAGGCTTTTTGGAGTCGCGAAGCTTTTGAGATGCTCTCAATTTCTTCGAAAAAGTTACTCCAGCTCCTTCTTTTGGATTCTCTGAGCTCTTTGTTGAATTCCGTTAGAGCTTTTTTATATGCCTCCCATTGTTTAACTGCTTCCTCAGGCTTTTTCTTAATTTACCTAGCTGACTGTTCCACCAAGGAACATCTTTTTTCCTTTGGATGGTGGTAATAGGACAGCTCTCTTCATAAGCTCGAATAAGCGTCATTTGAAGTTGTTATGCTAGGAGATCCACTTCCTCGATCGATCCTTCCTTGTTTGTAGAGTCTCAATATTAACTCTTATGTACCTATGATCCGATAGTGAGGCTTGATTTGAGACATGCCAGTTCGTGACCAGTTCAACACGTTGCGTATTGGCGATTGTCAGGTCAAGGACTTCTGTCTGATTACATTGACGAAGGTGGGTTCTACTCCTCGGTTGGCTATTTGTAGGCCTTTTGGGAGTACATGGAGCTTTCCATAGATTATTTATTAATGAGTAGTGAGAAGGGGTTTGGCTTTATACGGGTGGGTAACGTTTTTTAAGTGAGCTTTTACAAAAGTTTTGAAAAACAAAATAAGGGGTGGCAATTTTTTTAAATGTTATTTTTATCTTTTAGTAGCAAGATTTTTTCATATTTTATTACTTACGCTATAAATTCTCAACCGTATATACATATTATGAATATGATTTACAATTTGAGAAAAGTCCCAGAAAACTGCTGTGATGGATCATTTTTAAATTCGAAATGAAAAATATGTATTGATGAAGTATTTCTTTTTTTATAAAAATAGTAGCCAAATGAATAAATTCAATTCAATTCAATTTTTTTGGCAAGAATTGTACAAGTAAGATAAAATATCTTATTAATATGCACAAGCCTAAGTAAATTACAAAAATAGTACAATAAAAAAAGGAGAGTAAACATAAAAATGGAATAACAGAACTAAGTATATAATTAAAGTTATTAGTATGTTATTACTACTAAGTGTTACCAAAAGAAGAATGAATAATTAAAAAAGAAAGAAAGATGGAGCAAACAATTAGGACACTACATTTGTTTTAACTACCAAGTGCTACTATTTATTATGTTTAATGAGTGGAACTGGATCAAAGTTTCAACAGAAACAAGTAAGTTGGTCCAGTTTATAATAGAATGGTTGAAGAACAGGCGTCTTGTTACTAAAAATTGTGATCGTGGTACAATGAGATTCAGTGTTCTACTTGATCTTGCAACTTTGAGTTTTTCGTATAGATATAATGGACTAGGATTTTCTATTATCTTTACCAAAAATACCATAGTACAATGAACGAAATTTGAAATAGGTAAATAACCTACAACCCAAAATTGAATCCGACAACGGAGAGACATGATCATATCTTCGAAGACAATACACATAACTAACCACAGAGTTAAACGTAATCTCAAGGTTACGGGCATTATCGTAATCGAGCTTACCAAACACCTCACAGCCGTAAGTAAATACCGGTATTAAAAGAAGACGTACCAACCTTATCGAAACGCTAGATATCCATAGCGCACGTAAACCACCATAAATTCTACTAATATTTTTGATGTGGTCATCCTACGTAAATAAACAATTGAAAACTATTCCAAGATTCCTGACAGAGTGTACAAGGGGAATAACTGTGTTATTAATCATAACTGGAGGAAACTTTACCATATTAGACACGAACCAGAGCTGGGCAATACTACTTAAAGTACATTTTCGTTACTTAAGACTTATTACTCAATACTCTTGAAATGCCTCTACTTAGTACTTGAACATAAGTACTTGCTGCTATTTACTAGTACTTAAGACTTAGTTTTGTACTTAAGTACCAAGATTTTTACTTAGGTATTTCTGAGTCTATTAAGTACAAATATCTAACTCTTCGGAGAAAAGCAAACACAATCTCTAGCGCAACTCCTTTTTTGTTGAGTTTTAAGGCACGCAAAGAATTGCTAAAGTATATGCCAACATACAAAAACCAGTAACGTCTCGCTCAAATATAAAATCGACAATGCCTCGGCTTGATGACCTAATCACTGACATGTATAATATGGATTGCAAAAAGTGGGCTTACTTCTATATTGCTGACTCTTTCGGCCTAAGCACTAAGTACCAACTGAGCGAGAACTGAAAACAACAAATAAATTAGTGGATTCGTCGAAATACATTTTATTTTTTTATTAAAATCACTTTCCGAGCTGCGTGCTCACTTTTTCAACTTCTCGCCAATGATTTTTTCAATGTTGGCACCGACGGAAGAACTCTTTTTGACACAAGCAATTGTGCCCACGTGAAAAAGAAGCGTAAGCAGTCCATATTAAATACGTCAGTGGACATAACTAAAGGTAAGCAAGCAATGTCTCGCTCCAATATAAAATCAACGATGCCTCTACCTGATGTAGGGAAGGCCTCAATTTTTTCTTAGAAATTTACTGGAAATTTTTTTCTTAGTAATGTTATGCATTATTGGAGGCTATAATGGGTGATTGGACGGACCTCTAATAGTTTTTGTGTGTGTAGCAAGGAGAGGTGAAAGTGTTACTCTACTTGCAGCAACGCGAAAACTATGAAAAACTATAAATAGTAGCCTCATATATAGTTTTCAAAAGGTATTGATTTATTAATATCTATTAACTGAACTCGATAAACTTCATTATATTACTGCCAACGTACAAAGATTCTAAAAATGTACTTTAAAAAGTACTTCAAAAAGTACTCAGTACTTTTTATAGACTTAGTACTTAATTACAAGTACTTTTCATACATGCTGTACTTGTACTTACGCTGAAATACTCAGGCCTTCGGTGCTTGTACTCAAGTACTTTTTCTTTGGTACTTGCCCAGCTCTTATACGGACCACGAGTAAATTGATTGAAGATCTTCGTTAATGCAGCTAATAGCATCCTTAATAAGGCCAAGGGACCTAGAGAGGTATAATTGCGCATCATCAGCATAGAGATGCATTTGACTTGAGAAAAAATATCATTGATTAAAATTGAGAATAATAGAGGTCCAAGTATTGATCCTTATGGCACACCAGTTAAGACAGGAAGAAATGAGGATTAGGATCTTTTTACTTATACTGCTTGGGACCTATTATTGAGATAATTATAAATCAATTTAACTGCTTGAGAAGAAAATCCGAAAAGCCTTCTAAGTTTGTAACAAAGTAGATGGTGGTTAACTGAATCAAATGCTTTTGAAAAGTCAAGAAAAACTAGAACAATTAAGTCCCTCTTGTCATTAACAGGAGAAACATCATCACTCACTTTTAAACCCCAATTGATAATCATGTAAAGGCTTATTGAAATGTAAAAATTGGAAGATTTGAGAGTACATGATTTTTTTCTGCAATTTCCGAGAGAAATGGTAGTATACTAATAAGACGATACTTAGTACGACCTCCAACAGAGTTCTTGGGAGCCGGTATCACTTTGGATAATTTCCAAGTAGCTGGAAAAGTCATGGTAGAAAAGCAAGTATTACAGATGTGAGCAAGAGGTTAAACAATATAAGCCCGAGCATAATCTGATAAATCTACTCCGGTCCCACTGAAAGTAACACATTCCTTGTAGTAACTCGGTAAAAATCGTAATTTGATTCAAGATCGGTGCTGAAATAGTCAAGATCCGATTCATCTGTTAAAATCCCAAAAATTATATAATATTTAGGCAGTAAATTTCGAAACTTCATTTATCTCGACATTCCCCTATTACCTCCTGAATTATTCCAAAATTGATCCAGACTATCTTGTATTTTTGTAAAATATAATATACATATAATAATAAATATAATTAATATATTAATTAATTAATTAATTAATGCGTACAATAATACTAAAAATCTTTTCCCTGCGCCTACTATTACCAAAGAACATCTAACAGAAAGAATACACATCTCGTATATTGAAAAGTTTTCTATGACGGGTCGTTCTATTACGACCCGCTCTCATGAATTGTATGAAAACTCTCTGCTTGTTGACGACCCGCCACTAACTGGTGGTGATATTACGATTCGCTCTCACAAATTTTAGGAAAACTAGCTGCTTTGACGACCCGGTGCCGGTTACCAGTGGTGAGTGGCGGACGGCGCGTCAGAATAGCACCAGAGCCAGAGCCTGCACTCCAAATCATGCCCATGCATTGCATTGCGTGTTCTCTTAGCTTCTTTTGCCTCTTCTCTCAGAAACCGGATTCATCAAGATAACTTTGTTTGAGAGAATTTTCATTTACATTGTATTGCAGTAGAACAGAGGGAAAATACATAGTAAGATGAGCAGATGCGATAGGAATTGATGGGCGACAAGCAGTATGGTCACAATAGGCCATACCATACGAGTATTCTTGATGAAGTATGCGAACAGGTTTTCTGGGGAAGAGATGAGAAGAAGTAATGAGATATCTCTCCAAAGTATAGAGATATCTCTTTGCTTCTTCTCACCTTTTCCCTAGAAAACCTGTTTGCATATTCCATCAGGAATACTCGTATGGGATGGCCCAATCTACAGTCAGTTGTATTGATTCGTGTGCTTGGGCTAAAAATTTTCATGAATGTAGTTAGCTAAAATATGCTATGCAGAAGTTCTTATGAAAAATTTTCGAGTATATAAGAAAAACCGGCTCGCCACTTCAGCTCTACTGCGGCAGCATAGTGAAACATAGTGGCGGAGAACACAGAGAACAAAGCAATATTCTCTCAGTCTCAAATCTTTGCTTCTCCCGTCTATGACCCCCGACCGAATCATCAAATAAGCATACAACTTGTTAATTTTTAGAGGCCAGATGACGCTTCTTGTTAAGTTAGATGTTCTTTGCTATTACTAAATATGTATATATACAGGGTGTCCCGTAAGTCGACGCCAAGCCAGAACCGGGTGATAGACCAAATCGTAACAATTACCAGAAAAATATACAAAATAATCTAAGTCATCTATTTTTCAAATTATAGGCATTTTTGTTTTCGAGAAAATGTACACCTTGTGATGGTTTTTTAACTCCTGTTGCTACAAATCTTTACTTTTTTTTAATTAAATTTTTCTTATGTAATCCCGAATAGTGCTTATGTAACCTGTTGCTTAAAATTCTAAGCCAACTGTTCCAGCTTGGAAGAAAATGTCACATTTTGCCGAACCAAGAATAGAAAATTAATATTTCACCCAAATTTAACTGACTGTACTGAAAAAAAAATGTACTACGCCAGTTTGGCAAGTAACTTTAAGAGTTGACGCATTTAATAAGGATTCTAAAATGGTATAGCACTTGCTACAATATTTCTTAGATTACGGAAAAAAAATTTTTTTCTTCATGAAACCCAGTTTCGAAATATTTCTTTTCACCTACTAAAAATGATTCTAGTGTACCCAAAGCTTGCCGTAAGACCGTAACTTAAAAATTCTAGTTTGAGTGAGAGGTAGATTCATTACATGAAGTGTGAGTGAGACATATAGTGACACTTTCAAGTTATAGATCCTAACTTTTTGTTAAATTTAGGACAAATTTTCCTAAGCTTTTTGGATGCTAAGATTTATTATTTACAAAAGATGTTCAAACTGCCTTCCTTCAGCTGCAATACAAGTTCGACATCTTCTTAAAAAAGATCGGGTTATCAGACGGGCAATTCTTCCGTTGTTGACAAATTCAACTGCTTCCGTAATTCTGGAGCTCATGGTGTTTTTGTAAAATTCGGTAAGCTATACTTTTAGGCACTTCTTTGTTTTCCTGGATTGCACGTACCGAAGTACTTGAGTCTTCTTCAACTACTTGAAGTACCACGATGATTTGATTCGCTAGCGTCACTATCTGTCTCACTCACATTTCATGTAATGACTCTCTGTCTCACTCAAACTAAAATTTTATGGTTACGGTCTTACGCAAGCTTTGGGTACACTAGAATCATTTTTAGTAGGTAAAAACATATTTTTCGAAACTGGGTTTCTTGAAGAAAAGTAATTTTTTTCGTAATCTAAGAAATAATGTAGCCAAGTATATACCATTATAGAATCCTTATTAAATGCGTCAACTTTTAAAGTTACTTGCCAAACTGGCGTAGTACATTTTTTTTTTATAACAGTCAGTTAAATTTGGGTGAAATATTAATGTAATATTCTTAGTTCGGCAAAATGTGACATTTTCTTCCAAGCTGGAACAGTTGGCTTAGAATTTTAAGCAACAGGTTACATAAGCACTATTCGGGATTACATAAGAAAAATTTAATTAAAAAAAAATAAAGATTTGTAGCAACAGGAGCTAAAAAGCATCAAATGGTGTACATTTTCTCGAAAACAAAAGAAATGTCTATAATTTCAAAAATACATGACTTAGATTTTTTTTTTATATTTTTCTGGTAACTGTTATGATTTGGTATATCACCCGATTCCGGCTTGACGTACGTCGACTTACGGGACACCCTGTATATAATAATAAAATTTAATCGAGCATTCAAGAGTTAAATTAGACAAAAAAAATTGTACCATATTTGAATTTTTTTATCGGCCTTAACTCAAGGTTAACATATGTCAAGGTCCTCCTACTTTATAGCCTATCTTGGATTTAATAAGTTTGTTATTAAATTTACTGTATTCACATTTTACATTTATAACTAAATTTATTTTGGTTTTTTTTTTATTTCAACAGGAACATCAAAATGGAAACCAGATTGCTATTATGTCCGTCAAGATGTCATTGTTATGGAAGATTTACGTAAACAAAAATACAGACATTTACCGGAAAAGGAAGATTTTTCATTGGAGCATATAAAAATAGCCCTAGAAAAATTATCTTCAATGCATGCGAATAGTATAACATTTGAAGACCGAACTGGTGTTAATATTGGAGAAAAATATGAGCATGATCTACGTGAAATCGCAATTATAACTGATTTTGGATGGTTTAAAGCTGGAATCAAAGTAAGTTTGTAAAAAAAAAAATATTTAAAAAATTATTTTATTGTCATTTCAGGCAGTCCAGAGTGTTGCGAAAAAAATTCCAAAATTTCACAAAGTCGAAATTCAAAAATTCATTTCTAATGATTTTATGAAATGCACAGATAGAATGATTGAAATCGTACAAACATCGAAAAATCATCGTAATGTTTTTTGTCACGGTGATTTGTGGGTGAAAAATCTTCTTTTCAAATATGACGATAATACAAACTGCATTCATCCAATAGATTGTATCTTAATTGATTTTCAAATTGCTCGATATATTCCTCCAGCTCTAGATGTTTTGCAACTTATTTATTTGAATACAAATCGTAAATTACGAAATGCTCATATGAATGAGTTACTTCAGTTCTACTATGATTGTTTACGCAAATGTCTGGAAACTGTTGATATTAATTTGGAAAAACATTTAACGTGGGATGAATTTCTTAGAAGCTGTAAAGATTTGAAGTTATTACCTCTTGTACTTAGTGGAATGTATACTCAATTGAGTAATTTACCAGAGGGATTTTTAAATAATTTTATGAACAAAGACCCACAGGGGTATAAATTATGTTTGAATGATGGAAATGTTCGTAGCGACTTTGTTTTCGAACGTATGAAAGAGAATGAAATGTATAGGGAACTGATATTGGAATATACAGAAGAAATTATTGAATATGCTATGGAAATATTATAGACTAAATAAATAACTGTTTTCAAGATACAAAATATGGCATAAATGTCTATTCTCGTGAGGATTTTAAATAAATAAAAATTTAAAAAAAATTTTTAGAAATTTTATTGTGCTTATACAGGAGAGAGACAGGAGTAAAGTGAAAAAGATATTTTACTAAATTCCAGAGACCGTAACGGTTATGAATGTTTTAAAAAATCATATGTAAAAAATTATTTTCTGATTTTGTTTCTAAAAATCAAAAATTAAAAACCGATTTTTATTTCAAAAATCAAGAATAAAAATCGGGAAATGATTTTAATTTAAAAAATCAAAATTAGAAATCAAAAGCTGATTGTTATTTTAAAAATCGAAAATCAAAATTATTTCACAAAACTGTTTTCGGGTGAAAAATATGGATCGAAATATGCCGAAGATTGTACGAAAGATGAGAGTGGATGGAAATAACATACGGGCTTTAGTCTAAGGTATTATAAGAATTGGTCTCTAGATTTTTTGTTGATTTTTATATTTGATTTTTAAAATTAAAATCATTTTACGATTTTTATTATTGGTTTTTAAAATAAAAATTATTTTCAGATTTCTATTTTTGATTTTTTTTAAAATAAAAATTAAATTTTGATTTTTATTTTTGATTTTTGTTCAAGCCTAGCCATATGCATAGTATTATAGCACATTCCTTAGCTTTACACACCAAAAACTTAAATTTCATTAATTGTAAATCTGCTTACAATTGATTTCTCACCGCTGCCCATCACAATTCTCATGAAATCGTCTGCACTATGCAAGTAAACAAGATCATATTGCATGAGAATTGTGATAACAGAAGGCGCAGTGACAATTATTTCGTAGGTAGGTAAGCAAAATACATATATCTGATTTCATGTGACTATGGGAAGAAAATAATGTAGAATTGTTGCTGACTTTGATATTTTTGATTTTCAGTAGATAATTTGTATAAAAAAGGGACTTTTCGAGAAAATAAATTTATTAGTTGTTCGTCCGAAGTCGAGAGTTTTTATTTAGTGAATTTTCATCGATAAACGTATTAAGATTGAGTACCTTCAATACTTTACAACTGTTTTCTATTGAGGTTGAGTACCTCAATACACTTCGCCACTAGAACTACCGCTTTAAGGTTGAGTACCTTAACGCACAAATCCTATTAAGGTTGAGTACCTTAATATACCACGTTACGGAAGTCGCGGGCAAGCAAAAGAGCTTGATCGCAATATAAACAATTTTTAAAATAAAAATCAGTTTTTAATTATTATGTCTGATTATTAAAATATCCAAAAAGAAAGTTACTTTTTATAATTTCGAATAAAAATCATAAATTTGAAAAGTATAGGAAATTCGGTAATAAGAATCATAATGCTATACTCCCATCAATCCTCCTATAACTTTTACTAAATGATTTTTTGGTTAGCATAAATGAAAATAATTGTTATTTTCAGTCCCTGCTAAATTCGCCCATATACATATTTATATATAGGTACACCGAAATCTTCTACATTTCATTGCCGGTATCGAGACACCTTGAAGAATTTGCTTGTTCTGCCAGTAAAACTGATGCTTTTTGATTACATTAGACATAAGAAAACAAAAGCATGCTAAAATAGCAAGTTATTGAGTCCAGATTAACAATTATCATACATGGTGGTCTGTATACCGACACCTGAGACAACTTACAACTACATAAGAAAATCTCCATATTAACCCGGATCACTTTTTCAAAGCTCTTTAAATTTTTATTCAACCAAAAAAAGCTATCATTGCGAAGAATTTATGTGGCATAATACAGCAAAAGAGAGAGAGAATACATAGAGCTTTCTATTAGAGGGTCATTAGCTCGTTTTGGACGCAACGAAACGCAATTGAACGGAGAGAAATGTCAAATTTACGCAGTAAAACGGACGTCGAGGTTAACTGCTTACAATGGACGCATGATTAATTGAAAGTGACAGTGACGTTTTACCCAAAATTTATAAACAAATATGGATAAAATCAAAAAACTCTTTTCATTCCATTTCCACTCTACTTATTACACACTTACCGCAGCACAGTTTCGCTTGTCGGAACAAAATAAACAATCCCAAAGCTAATTTGAGGTTATGTTTATCCGTTCAGTTGCGTTAATTTCAGATTTTATTAAACTTGCTCCGTACGACTGCGTTTTCGTCCGTCCACTGTGCGCAATTCCATTTGAAAAGCATACAAAGAAAACCGGTTTGACATTTCTCTCCGTTCAGTTGCGCTCCGTTGAGTCCATTGTAATTCCGCCTTAAGTTGTCTCAGCCGATACTATAGAAACTCTACGAAGAACCTTACTCAGTTGAGTCAGTTTAAAAATAAAAATTCGTCAAAGCTTGCGATGCTAGTTATATACTCTCAAATCTCGAGAAACTTGAAAGCTTCGAAACTTTTCTGAAAGCTTTAAAGCTATTTGGAAATCTTCAATATTTTTCATAAACGCTCCAAAGCTCTCTTGAAAGCTCTATAGTTATGGAAACTTCAATACTGCTCAGTTGAATATGAGTAGAATGACAATCCTCTGACCACCACCAGTCCATTCTTTGGCGAGTTTGACTAAATACGGTTTTATATCTGTAAAAGAAGTTTAATAAAACTTTTAAAATAATTAAGTGTTATCTTAGGGCCTATCCGAATGATAGTCTTCGTCTTGTTATTACAGCTAGTGACGTAACACAATAAGCTCAGCTATTATAATAGTTAGACAAAGGCGAAGCTAACCCGTCCGAATTCGTGTGCTTAGCTCGATATTTGACGTTTTATTGCAATCTTGTGCTGTTTTACATGATGCTTGTATCTATACCTCCCGCCATGCATTAACCAACTTGAAACAAGCTCTGTTGTCTTTGAAATGCTAAATTAGTTAGGGTTATATTTACAAGGCAGTCATATAATTCTTCATCATTGAAGATTCCTACGGATATAAGGGCCGTGATGGATAGGAATGAGCTCGGCATATTAGTGATGTTAGATTTTAGCAAAGCTTTTGATTGCGTCAATCACGTACAACTACTCGAGAAACTCTCCTCGCTTTTTCGGTTCTCTTCCTTCGCTGTACGACTAGTGGCAAGCTTTCTAACGTCGGACACTTTTATAGTAAATCGTGGTATGCCCCAAGACTCCGTTCTGGGTCCGCTATTGTTTAGCTTATACATTAATGATCTACCATGCTGATGATGTGCAGCTGTACTTTGGGAGACCTATTGAATTAATGGCCGACTACGTTGTACGTATTAACCTGGATTTAGTGAGAGTCTACAATTGGTCCTTAGACAATGATCTCACGCTGAATCCTGGTAAATCTGGTCTAGCTTTTACTGTGAGCACTATGAATGCTTGTGATTTTCCGCCCGTGTTATTGAATGGTGTCATTTGAGATATGAGCGCAAAGCCTCCATTTTGGGAGTGATGCTTCAAACATATATGAAATGCTGTGAATATGTCACTGACATTCTTAGAAGGGTCTATGCTGAACTTCGCACACTTTGGTTGTCTGCTTGCATTCTGGATACTGAAATTCGCTTAAAGCTAGTTCGCAGTCTATTATTACCTCATTTTACGTATGGTAGCGTAATCTTACCCACGTTGGATAGTAACTGTCTGAGGAGATTAAAGGTTGCTTTTAACGACTGCATCCAATTTGTCTACAAATTAAGATTTGATCATGTTACATAGTATAGAGAGACACACTGGTTGGGTGTTCACTACGTGTTCATTTACTAAAAATTGCGCTAATTCTATTCTACAAGCACAGATGTTATAATAAGCCCGAGTACTTGAGTTATCACTTCCAGCCATTACACTCTTTGCGGATTCTTGGTCCCGCGTTTTGTGCACTTAGTCATGATGAACTCCTACTTTGTTCGAATTATTCGTGCTTGGAACTCGCTTCCTGGGTCAGTTCAGGGTGACACTCCGTCAGTGCATTCAGGAAGGCTTTAAATACCAATTTACACAATATTAATATGTGATGTATATACTCCACTTGTTTGCTTTAACATCTTTCCTTAACCTCTTTGAAATTTTTTACTTCTTACTTTTAATTTTGTTGCTTTCTCTTGCTATCACTACTTTTAATCTTTTTATTTTATATGTTCATATCTTTTATATTTACACACAATTTTCTCATCAAACTTAAATATATGCAGTCAAATTCACCAAAAAATTATAAAGTTTTGGTGACATGAATTATATATTAGCTGCGTTTTTTTATCTCCCTGATCTGATCCGATCCAATTTTATGTACGAAATCAACAACAATGGATCACATATTGTTGTTATTTTACGTATAGTTATAACGTTAGTGTCCCAAAGTTGAATAAGCCATGTATGTTAGTGTGTGGTTTAAAAGAGAGTTGAGAAAAAGAGGAATTAGAAAAGGCTATAAAGAGACAAAATAATCTAGAAGGTCACCTCAAATGTTGTAGAACTTACAGTAACTCGCAAAAGTCAACATACAGGGCCGTATTGGAGGTAGAGAGAGATTTGTATAAAAAGATAATGTTGCTGGAAGAAATAAGTATTGGGTGGGACACATGCCATATCTTTGAGTACATACCTGTGGAAAAGGTGTTTTAAATTATTATTATTATTTATTTAATGTAAACTCTACACAATTAAGTCTTAACTTCTAATTATGTGTAGGTAGATATGCACAGAAACAATTAATGTACGAAAATAATTATTTATAATTAGTCTAGAATGATGGAAAATTCATAAATTCATTATTTATATACCTATTTATATGCACTTACTTATATTTACAAATTGATTTTAAGATTTCAAAGTAGATGTAGTTTAGTTATAGCTATAAATTCGAGAAATGTAGGAAAATATTTCGCCGGAAGCTGTCCCGACTGCCACGCCTTAATTCAAATGGGAGATCATTCCACAGCCTGATGGTCCCGACAAAAAATTGCCGTCCTGTAGCAACACTGCCTACACGAGGTAACAGCAAGGTCAACGTACGGTTAGAGCGAGCAAAGCTGATTTTTTCATATAAGTATTCAGGTTTACGAGAACAAATCAAATTAAAGAGGAATAGAACCGCTCGATACTTGAGATATGAGTGTAGACCACATCCAAATAAATTTGTAACATATGATGATACGTGATCATATCGTCTCAGGTTGTACGCATATCTGACAGCAGAGTTGAATGCAACAGTCAATTTCCTCATTGATACAGAGTCAAGTTGGTAATATATTTCACAGCCGTAGGTAAGAATCGGGTATACTAAACTTTTAACGATTTTTAATCTTGTAAACAAAGGTAAAAAGTTAGCAGAGGCAGAGAGCTTGCGGAGAGCACCATAGACTTTAGACTCAAGGCTGTTTATGTGGTCGCACCATGTAAGTGTACTATTTAAGATTATACCCAGATTGTTGACAGAATTTTTAAATTTTATAACACTATTATTGAGGAGGATCTGCGGGAAGTAGGATGTATCCAGTTCGTTCTTATAGATGACAATTGCGTTAGTCTTAGTTGTATTGAGCAATAGTTTATTATTCGTGGCCCATCGATAAATGCAAGAGAGATCATCATTGATTTTACATACACTATCTTCAATTAGACCGAGGGGTGAGGACAAGTATATTTGAACATCATCCGCGTACATATGATATTTGCTATAACTAATAGTAGTCACAAGATCATTTATGAAGAGTGTAAATAATAATGGTCCTAAGATTGAACCCTGCGGAATGCCGCAAGTAATGCCGATGCTGTTGGAGAGTTGATTGCTACAGAAAACTCTCTGATACCTGTTGCTAACATACGAGGCGATAAGCTTACATGCCATACCAGAAAATCCGTATAACGATGATAGTTTCTCCACCATTAGCTGGTGAGCAACGCTATCAAAAGCTTTCGAAAAGTCTAAGAGTACCAGAATTGTTAGCATATCTGAATCCATGGTAGTTCGGATGTCGTCAGATATTTTGATCATAGCAGTGACACAGCTGTGCTTTGGCCTGAAGCCTGATTGGAAAGCCGAAAGAAAATTATTACGCACAATAAATTCGCACATTTGGTGGTACATTATTTTTTCCAGTATTTTGTATAAATACGGCAAAATGGCTATCGGTCGGTAGTCTGTGAGGCTGGGATTAGCTTTCTTAGGGATAGGTATAATTTTTGCTATTTTCCAATTATTGGGAAATTCTGACCTGAAGAGAGCGGAGTTGATGATGTGAGTTAACGCTGGTAGACAAATAGGAAGAATAAGCTTGAGAAATTTAGGGTGCACGTTATCTAAGCCAACAGCATCAGATTTAATGGAAAAGGCGGCTAAAAAAACATCATTTGGTGTAACACTAGTAAAAGAAAAGCCTTCGTGCGAATTCCTATCCACAGTGATATCTGAGCGTTGGCGCTGCAGTGATGGATGATTTGCGAAGATTTGATTCAGCTTATCCCCGTCCTCGCAGACTTCAGGGGCCCTTAACCGACCAATGCCAATATTACCCAAGCTACGCCAAAGCTGCTTCGCAGGAAGATTTGGATTGAGTTTAGTGCCAAAATATGATTTCTTTGAATTCCGTATCTCTGCAGTTACTAGATTGCGCAACGTTTTGAATTCAGTCTGCAGTTCAGGCAAACGATAGCGTTTCCACCTAGCAAAAGTCACATTCCGGCGCTCAATAAGATTGCGGATTCTTGGAGTGAACCAAGGGCAGCTGGGATCGATCAAACGACATCTTTTAATGGGAACGTACTTTTCAAAGAGGTGATTAATGAGAGATTCAAAATGAGCTACCTGTTCATCAATCGATGACATAGTGAGTACACTGCGCCAATTTAGTTCAGAGGCCTCGGAAAACAGATCATCCATAGGGATGGCTTTAAATGTTGGGGCTTCGACCATATAGCCAAAGACTGTAATAAGAAAGAGGAATTTTGCGCAAGATGTGGTGAAGGACATGGTTCGAGAAAGTGTGATAGTACTATATTAAAGTGCAATAACTGTGTACTAGCGAAAGAAAAGCTGAAGATTGAATTGAGAGTAGATCATGATTATAGAGATAAAGTTTGCAGTGTATATCAGAGGAAATTAAAGATCGCTAGGGAACGGGTTGAATATTAGCAACTAAAGTATATGAAGTGTTTGTATATGAATGTTCAAGCGCTTAATAACAATTTCGAGGAAATCGAAACTATAATTAAAGAAGGAAAATTTGAAATGATATTACACTCTGAGACACACATAACAGAGGATGTTGGTAATGAGGAAATTGAAATAGAGAATTATGAAATAGTTAGAAGTAACAATACTTCAAAGCATACTGGTGGGGTGGCTTTGTATTTAAGGAAGGAATGGCAATATCAAATTACGTAAATATATGCGTTTCAAAAAGAACTTTGGTGGATTATAGTGAATTAGACATATGAAAGGTTTAGAATTTTGATACGTGTTTTGTATAAATCGCCGAGAACATCAAATAGATTTTTTTGCGACAAGCTAGCAGAGCTTATGGCAGACTTGAGTGAAGTAAATTGTGATTTCTTGCTGGTTGGAGATTTCAATATTAATTGGTTGAACCCATTAGATACATATAAAAAAAAAGAGATAGATAATATTATGCGGGTTAGTACTGCAAAAATGATTCTAAATCAGCCAACTAAGATAACAGATGTATCCGAGACGCTAATAGACTTTGTAATAACCAATGAGGTGAAAAATTGGACCAAAATTGAATGTAAGTGACCATAAGAGTGTATTTATCACTATACTGGTGGGTTCAAAGCCCGTTGAAAACATTAGCTATTACAAACATTTTAAATATAACAAAGAGAGATTTGTGAATATGATAAGGGAAAGTGAAATCAGGGATATTAATGGAATCAGTATTGCGGACGAAATGGTGAGAATTTTTCAAAATGAATTAAATAAAGCAGTAAATGAATTTGTTAAAATCAAAGCAGGCTCATATTGGGAAGGTTACTGGTTTAATAATAGATTGGATGAACTTAGAAGACAAAAAATAATTGCAAGGCAATGTGCAGTTTTTTAAAAATTGAAAAGTGATTGGATATGTTATAGTACTCAAAGAAATAAGTATAAATCGGAAATACGAAAGGCAAAAAGTGTTTACGTGAAAGCAAAAATTAATTATTGTAATGAACAAAAAGAATGTGGAGAGTGTTAAAATATTTGGTACTAAAGAGAAAGAAGACTGAAATTAAAAGTAAAGGGTCTTCCAATAAGAGGTGTTATTTTGATATTCAAAGAAAAATGCCATTTTTTGAGATAAATGATCGGATCTTTATTTCGTTATAAAGAGGAAGGTATGCCGTTAATAATGGAAAATAACATCAGCCAAATGACCACCACGACCACGCCTACAGGACCATATCCTTTTCATGAAATTTTCCATAACCAAATCGCAAAGTGGCTGCCCTATGTCCTCGATAGCCTCACGAATTCCATCTTTGAGGTCTTGAATCGACGCTGGGCTGTTGGCGTAGACCTTCTCTTTCACGTGGCCCCAAAGGAAGAAGTCGCAAGGTGTTAAGTCACAAGATCTCGGTGGCCAATTGTGATCATCTCTTCGAGAGATAACACGGTCCGGAAACTTTTCCCGTAAAAGATCAATGGTTTCCTTGCTTGTATGGCACGTAGCGCCGTCTTGTTGAAAGTAAACGTTGTCCAGATCAATACCATCCAATTCCGGCCATAAAAAATCATTAATCATCTGTCGATAGCGCAATCCATTAACCGTAACTGTTGCTCCAGCCTCATTTTCGAAAAAGTAAGGTCCAATGACCCCGCGGGACCATAAACCGCACCAAACAGTCACACGTTGAGGATAGAGAGGCTTTTCAACAATAACTCTTGGGTTTTCCGAGCCCCAGATGCGACAATTTTGCTTGTTGACGAAGCCATCGAGGTGGAAATGGGCCTCATCACTCAAGATGAGTTTTCGATGGAATTCCGGATCATTTTCATGCATTTCAAGGACCCAATCAGCAAAGACTCGACGTTGTTGATGATCGGCCGGTTTGAGTTCTTGTGTTAACTGAACTTTATAAGCCTTAAGACCCAAATCTTTATGCAAAATACGGTGTAATGACTATTGTAGAATGCCTAATTCCAAAGAACGACGAGGAATGGACAAACCTGGGTTTTCTTCAACACTTTAGGCTACAGCAGCAATATTCTTCACATCACTAACTTGTCCCGACAGCTCGAATTTTTCTACCAATTTCTGTATTGCGGTCCGACAAGGTGCTTCACGACGACCCAAAAATGTTCGAGTTTTACGAACCGTCTCTGCTACATTTATACCATTTTTATAGTGAATTTTAATAATTTCAATGCGTTGTTGAATCGTGTATCGTTCCATTTTTATTAATGGCGTAGTTTCTACTTGTCAAATGTTAAAAAATGACAGCTCTAAAAGTAACATCTAGCGAAATAGCGGGCTAATTAAAATAACACCTCTTATTGGAAAACCCTTTATTAAAGTTAATAATATAATATTAGAAAAAGAAGAAGACATGACGAGAACACTAAACAGATTCTTTATACAAAGCGTGACGGATATTCTTGAAGGGATTCCGAATATAAGGTATCAGGATAATATCATAAACGTGAGGAATACATTTACCTTTAGAACAGTTAATCTCCGAGGTATAATGGAAACATTGAAAGAGCTAAAACAAAAAACAGATCTCAATTTTGTTAGCCCAAGAACGATAACGGATTCATTTGATTTGTTAGGTCCAGTGTTGATGAATATAGTAAACAAATCTCTGGCAAGTGGAGAGTTTCCGACCATATGGAAGAAATCTTTGGTCACACCAATTGCGAAAGTCAAAAATTCGTTGAAACCTGAGGATTTTCGGCCGGTTAATAGTTTACCGGTCACGGGAAAGGTATTGGAGAAGATTTCGTACATACATGCAATTGTTGCAGTATCTGGAGGTGAACGCAGTACTTATAGAGAACCAATCGGGGTTTAGACAAAAACACTCGTGTGAAACAGCGATTAACATGGTGTTAACAACATGGAAGGAAGAAATAGCATAAAAAAAATAATAGCGTGCATGTTTTTAGATCTTCAGAGAGCTTTCGAGACGGTAGATAGGCAACTGCTTGTGCGAAAAATGGAAATGTATGGAGTAAAAAAATACAGAACTGGAATGGTTTCGAAGTTTCCTATGCGAAAGAAGCCAGAGAACAAAGGTCGGTCAGGCTATATCACCAGCTGCAAATGTGGATTTGGGAGTACCCCAAGGATCAGTTTTGGGAACACTTCTCCTCTCAATGTATATAAATGACATAGGCACAGCGATTAACATTCAAAGTTAGCCTTGTTTGCGAATGATACGCTAGTTTATATAGCAGGCAATAATTTAGCAAACAAGCTAAAATTTAATACCGGGAAAACAAAAGCAATGTTGGTAAATGGGGAGGAGGAGCTCAGACTGAGTCTGGACGGAGTAATGATAGAAGTTTTAAAGGAATTCAAATACCTGGATGTTGTGATTGACTATAGGCTAAAAGTCACAGCACACGGCAATACTACGGGTGCAAAAATTTCGAAGAAAATAGACTTTATGAGGAGAGCCAGAAGAAATGTATCAACCTATACAGCAATTATTATATACCAAATACAATTGTCAAGCCAAATTTTGAATACTGTTCGACTGTTTTATTCTTAAGTAATCAACAAATAATAAATAATCTTCAGAAGTTGCAAAATAAAGCAATGCAAGCTATACTAAGATGTGATAGAATAATAATGAGTGTTTTTATCTTCATCTATAAAATTAAGTTTACCATGGTGCCTAATTACTTAACTGTGCACGTTACCTATACCAGAGATGTTCAACCGTATGTGTTGAGGTCAGCGGATGAGTTTAGATTGCCATGTTTCCTTAGTGCGGCGACGCAAAATAGCATAGTATTTAGAGGATTCCAAAAGTTTAATGAGTTGCTATTAAGATTAAAAACCGAAACGAACTTTAGGGTTTTTAAAACTGAAATTGTTAAATATGTCAAGGAAAAATTCTAAATCAAAGTAATTAGCACTAGCAATTAACTAAATATTATAGATTTATGGAAATACCTATGAATATGCTAATAAATAGTATTATTATTATTATTTGTCGCAGTGACCGGACGCGTCAATTTTAGCTCCGAGAAAAAATAAGAAAAACTAGAAAAAAGACGGCAAAGAGGTGTAACAGTGATAGATTAGTGACTGAGAGGGGTTACAATGTATAAATATTTTGTAGTTCTGTGAAATATCATTCAATTTTTTACAAAAATAAAGTGAAAAATTGTGAAAAGTTCTTGACATTTGGCATTAAATTCAATTTAAATTATTTTCGGCCGTTGCCATGACAACATGGCAACCGTATAAAATCTCTGTATAGTGATATAAAAATAAAAATATTTGTGAACATTAAATATATAAAAGAAACTAATTAAAATTAAAATCGGAAAATTTATATAAAAAAAGTCATATACCTACATATAATAAGTTTAAGGAAATTATAAAAGTGTACACTGCTCTGCCGTACTCGAAATGCTTACGAGCAGCAGCGATTCTGGGAGGACTGATGATCCCCTCAAATTGATTGGAAGGAGAAAGAAGAACAAAAATAGTTCTTCTTCTTCCTCTAAGAAAATCTCCCAAGGGCCCACAGAAAGGCAGTCAAGGGCCCTACTGAAAAGGACAATACAGGGCATCCAAGAGCAAACACAGCAGCAGCAACCGGATCAGAAGCTATATTCAAGCTTCCGGAAATAGTGGAACAACATCCAAAATTATCAGATGTTATCAAGAAGGCATCGGCTGAAGCGCCAAAGCCCAGCGGTGCTAAAATGAGGCCGCCGCTTTCTTCAGAGAAAGCAAGTGACTCGAAGGAGAAGGCACCAGTACCAACAGCAACAGTGACCACAAGTGAAGCACTACGAACCCCGGCGTTAGTTGCAGGCTTATCTTATGCACAGGTAAGTGGCAGTTCTAAGCAAAACGAGTCAGCAATTGTAATTTTAGGAAAGGGCATCACTCCTCGTCCAGCCCCATTGCACGCAGGTAAGCCTCGGCCTAAGACCGGTGCGGATCTACAGGCTTTTTTCAACGGGAGGTGGTAGGATGAGAGCTACGGTATGCAGCTCGAGTACATCAGTAGATGTCCTCAGAGCTCATACCTAAAAGCACTCTATCAGGTCATCTCTCTTGAGGAGCTATTCTCCATGGGAGTAATAGCTGGGGGAATGGTTGAGGTGTATACCACGACCCTCGAAAGTGCTACCAAGCTTATGCTTGCGGGCATCGAGGTGGATGGTAGACACCTTGTGCCGTTCCCACTCAGGGAAAAGCCCACGAAGGTTGTTTTTTCACGGGTCCCAATGCGAGCCAATCATGAAGACCTCCTGAATTTCCTAGGGAGATTTGGGAAGGTTCATGGTAGTGTTCGCGCCATTTCAATTAAAATTGGGGACGAGGGTCTCGGGCGGGGTATTTTCGGTACCAGTCGGGAAGCGTCCATTACTTTAAATAAGGGATGCACGCTTCCAAGAGGCTTCTACTTGAACATATCCGGCTCGAGACACTGGATTGATGTCAACACCGAAGTGAAATGCTATGCTTGCCATTTGGTAGCGCATTTTATTGCTGACTGCCCCAAGAGAAGCGGGAAGAAGGCTGAACTGAGGGCTCCCTCGAATGAAACCACTCAACCTGCTATTTTGGAGCAGCCAGTGGCTAAAGTGCCTGAAGTTGTCCGAGAGGCAAAAGAAAATCCGGCTATAAACGGTGCCACGTCAGCACGCGAAAGCATGGCTACTTCAAACGAGGAGTCGATTAGCCTAGTAGGTAAAAAAAAGAGGACGAGTAGGAGGAATAAGGTGGACCGGGCGATGCTGGCTCCTCCAGAGCCAGCAAAGCCAGTCACATAAAAGCGGCCCCAGTCGGAGGAGGACGATAGTGGAGCTCGCGGTTCGAAGGTTGTTGTGAGAGAGGCGGAAGCATCTCTCGAACAGCTTTCGGACTGCGAAATGACCGGTTTGCATGAGACTAGTCTCTCGAGCTTCAGTGGCTACGAGTCGTGTGGTAGCACCATTTCGACTGGTAGCCAATTTGAAGTCTCGAAGAGTATGGAAACCACTCTCAGGGAGCAGATCTCCGAAATTCTTGCCCAGCTCCAGTACAAGAAGAATTCAGATAAAATCTGGAGTATTCTTGTAAAGGAACTGGAGAGGCCAGAGTTGTTACTTCCTCAGCTTCAACTCGTACAACAGGAGTGCAAGAAGAAGAGGAAGTACAACGATGCAGCGCGGTTAGATCGACTTCATAGGAAGGTGGAGGAGTTGATTCAGGAGCATCGCTTGGCCGATTCTCCTCGTCAGTAGATGTCGTACCATCATCGTTTGAGCTTCTTATCCCTTTGAATGTGTAAGATAGCGTCTCTTAACACCGGGGGTTTAAGTGCTCATACAAGACTACACAGTACTATCGAACATGTCAAAATATTCGATATAGACATTACACTTCTGCAGGAGACTAATTTCACCCAAAACACATACACACAAGTTGAACGCTATGCTTATTTACACACTGGCTATGCAATGTTTGCCACACCTTCGCCTCGCCGAGGCTCAGGGGTGGCAATCATCGTATCCAACAAATTCATACTATCGTTTCCTGTTTATACAGATATCTTCCCAGGCTTCGCTTCTTCCTTGGACTTTGTCGTTCAAGACAAACACATCAAGGTAGTAAACGTGTACCTTCCTCATTACCAGGACATTACAAGACAAGTTCTTGATAGTTTTCAATCCTGTCTGGTGAATTTTAGCGGCGAAACTGTCCTCGGAGGTGATTTCAACTGCACGCTGAATCTCTCAATGGATCGGCATTCCGGAGCTGAGTTCAACTGCGTCAATGCTACTCGATTGAGGAATTTTGTCCGTGTTTTCAGACTCGTGGATATCTATCGTTGGATGCATCCTACGACTAGATCATACACGAGGGTCTCGCGAAATATCCATGGAAGTTTCGCAGGCTCCAGAATCGATAAACTTTACGTCTCACATGGAGTACTAGAACATTTCGTTGGTGTCACTCCTGAAGTGTGTTCCGTTAGCGATCACCTTCTTGTAGTGGCAACCAGCACTCTAGTTGAAAGAAGAACTGCATACTGGATATTCAAAAACTATTTGCTGAATTCCGGACAGTTCATCAATGAGTTCATTGAATTCTGGCACGATTGGCAAGAGAAGAAAGCTCACTTTCCTTTTCTTAGTCAATGGTGGGATGCTGGAAAGCTCCAAATTCGATTTTTTATCGAAGCGAATTTTAATCGAAGTGGGTATCAAGCTTCTAGCTTGTCGGCCAAAGTATCTCGGGTGGCAGCTCTTCTCCCAACTCAGTCGGAGTTGATTCTTTATTTTATCAGAATAAAGGAACGCTTGGCAACACAAACTTACAAGCACAGCTTGGAGTTTGTGCTGCGCAGTCAATCACGCTGGCTGAGGAAAGGCGATTCTCCAACAGAGTACTTCTTTCAGGGAACTAGACGACGTACTGCTTCTTGTGAAGTCGAATCGATAGTTGGTGAATCTGGACAAGTCCTCAACGCACAACAATATATTCGAGACTACTACAGTAGTCTCTACTCTGAATCCACGTCGACAACATCCTCGACCACTCATGAATTTCTTGAGAATATTCCCACTTTCTCTGAAGACAGTAAGGAGCTCCTGGATACAGTAATCACATTGGAGGATATGATCGCTGTGACAAAGGATCTAAGGCGACACACTTCAACTGGTTATGACGGCTTGACTCCAGAATTCTTCATACGTTTCAGGGATTTATTAATTCCTGACGTTTTGGAAGTCTTCAATTCGGCGGTGGAGACACATTCAGACTTTCCTTCTAGTTGGAGGAGGTCCGTTATGCGATTGATTCCAAAGAAAGGAGATTTGCAGAGGATGGGGAACTGGAGGCCAGTAACCCTATCCAATGTGGACTACAAAATCGTCTGCAAAGCATTAGGGGCGATACCCCGCTCAGTGATTGCCAAACATTTGTTTACCTACCATGAACAGACAGGTACACAAATGGCCATGATTTCACTTGCCCAGCAAAAGGCTTTTGATAGCGTCTCACATGAGTATCTCCTGACTGCTCTCGAGGCATTTGGATTCCCGCCCAGGTGGCTAGATATCAATTTTGATTAAGCATCAAGGACAAGTTCTGGCTCCTATCTCGTTTCATCGAGGTATCAGACAAGGCTGTCCATTGTCAGGTATGCTTTATGATCTTTCGTTGGAGCCGCTACTGGTGAATCTGCGTCGAATGCTCGGACAATATTCAGTGCATCTACCATATACCAATGTAAGCCCTCTTATGTTGGCATATGCGGGTGACCTTTCTATTTTCGTGACAAGAGATGAAGCTTTTCCGGTCACTCGTGCTGTTTTCGAACAGTACAAACGTATAGCGGGCACTAAAATCAACCTTAGCAAGAGTCAAGGCTTGTGGTGTGAAAGGTGGAGAGATCGTACAGATACTGCACTGAACATCCAATGGACTAATACGTGCCTGTAGTATTCAGGTGTGTATATCGGACGTGCGAGTAAATCAAATAATAGCCGCCTCGCTCTTGAGAAACTCTCTAGAGCTGTAAACTCATGGCGTAGTCGACTGTTTCCTTTATCCCCAATGGGAAGGTCAGTCGTGATAAAGTATTTGATTACCTCGTCCATCATTCATCTACTAAAGTCTGAGATGTTTGATGAAGGCTTCGTAGGTCTTCTTCAAGCAAAAGCGATAGACGCCTTTTGATGCGGAAGACGATGGGCTGCTGAAAGCACGCTCTGTCTGCCAGTCAAGATAGGTGGATTAGGTCTCACTAACTTGGTTGTGAGATCAAGGTGTCTCCAAGGGCGTGCATTCTAAAGAGTGTTTTGCCAGAGAGACACCTTGATTTCACAACTGTGGGTGAATGTACTGGGAGGGATCGGCATAGGGGAGTATTACTACCTGCTCTCTGTTCGACCATCCTATCCTCGTGACTGGCCACAGGATCTAATCTCAACGATTCAAACCTGGGGCAGAATCAGGCCAGCATTTCACCTTAAGTGGAATGCTTTCTGCGCGGGAGAGATTTCGCCAACTTGGGACCAGTGACACTGGCAATAAGTTGGAAGATGCTTTCGTTCTGAACAGACCACCTCACACACCTTTCAGCACACTTACAACACGTGTGCTCCGTAACGTGCTTATGTCAATAAAACCTCCGGAGTATACAGGATACAACAGATGGCGAACACACCTCGGGGTGAATATGGGCGTGATGGGAGGGATAACTTGCAGAGTAGTCTACAGTTATCCTTCTAGTTACAAAGATCTGATATAGCATTCAAATTGCTGCATCACAGTCTTATACATCCTAATCAGTTGTCACATATCGACCGGCGGGTTCAGAGGATCTGCACAGTTTGTTCTGGTGAGGGCATCTTGTTTCACAAGTTCTTCACTTGTCCAGCTTTGCAGAGTCTAATAGAACTGGTGCGCGATATGTGTCAGTTGATCCACCCGAATTTCGGCATTACTAGGACATCATTTCTATGGGGACCAAAGGTTTGTAGTCGGGTGAATTGTTTGATTAGCTTTGTGTTGACACTGGCCAAATCTACAATTCACTTCTATTACATGAGAGTCGAAGATGGAAACCAGAATACTGACCCACAACACCACGCACAAACACTTAAGCGGCACTTCGTTGACAGATTGAAGAGACGTTTACGTCTTGAATATCTGGCAACGAACGCAGACACATTCAACTGCACATGGCAGCCACTATCGTCGGTGCAGGACGGAGCTCTTGTCTTTCGCTGGTGATAGCAGGCCGCAGCATTTACAACACTAGTCCACGAGGCTTCTCCTCGCTTTGGAACTGTTGAAAATGCTCTGGGAAGGACAAGCGCTCCGTAAGAGATGCTCAGCTGGAGGGATGATGAAGGATGCTCTCGCGGGACTCTATAACGGTTTCGAGTAAGTTTTTTCCGTTCGTTCGTTCGACATCTTATTTTAATTCGGTTTCGGTCTCGGTTCTAAATTACAAAATATTTTGTTGAGAGTTCACTCGTTTAGGTCATCATTTTTATTAGATTATTTTGGAATTCTGGAACTACTTGGAACTGCCACTTACCGAATTGTCAAAATTGGGACTGGTTTTAAATTTTTGGTTACAAATTAGATTTTTTTCAAAATTTTTGTGACCGTTTTTAGACTCTTTTGAGAATTTTATTTGAATGTGTTTTACTTTTTGTGTCATTTTGTTTTAGTTTTGTGTCATTTGTTTAATTTAATTGTTATACCTCTCCCTATTGACATTTTATACCATTTAGTTAGCTAACGTCTTTTTTTTTACACGTTGTATAGCCTTTTGCCACGTATTTTTAAGGAATTTTTAAAAGAGCCAAAGAGCCACAAAATAAAGAGCCTATTTATGTACATAAAAAAAAAGAATTATTATTATTACATAAAATTGAACTGGATCAAATCAGAGAGATAAAAACACGCAGTTATTGTATCTACTTCTTACGATAAGGTATAATGCAAATAATAAAAATTATTTTTCATTAGCCACAAATTATGACTGCTTTATGAACGCTCATATCCATTATTAATTTTGTTTTTAAAAGAATTAAAACAGTAAAAAGCCTGCGCAATATTTATGCTTCATTTTATCAGAGTTCGTCATTTTTTCATCAAGCTCAAGACGAAGCTAACCTGTCCGAATTCGTTTGCTTAGCTTGATCGCGACAGCCCTCAGCAAGGTATATAGAAGTCAAGGTATTCCCATTAAAATTTTAACACATTGCAGCTGATAGCTTGTGACGTAATTCTGTGACTAATGTATATACATTTTTATAGGAAAGACAGAGAGAGGAAAGAGAGAGTATTATGTTCTCTGTACCGTACTTTCCTATACATTTCACGATATTACGTGATTACGTCACCTAATAGTGGAACATAGTTTTTAATGGGAATACCTTGTATTCTTGGGTCCTCAGTATCTGTAGCAATTCATAAGTTTATTAACATTTCCAGGGTACAAAAAAAAAACACTTTTCACTTGAAAACACAAACATTTCCATCAAAAATAACATGACAAGATATTCCGCTGGATTTCCGACTATAAAAGGAAGATCCTCGATAGCATTGCTTATATCACCAGTCAATGCTATGAAAGAAACTCAACGAACTGGGAGAAGTATTACCTACCCGCAGTACTGGACAAAAAAAAATCAGTTGAGAATGTTTGGGTCTAGATTGATATCTTTGTTTATTCACGATGACCATATACTCTTAGACTCCGGATATTGTATAGATTGAAAAATTTATTGTTTTTGAACTTAGAGCAAGTAGATAATTCTATAAAAGTTATCACCTTATCTCTCTTATATTCACAATCATCACATTGAAAAATTAAGTCTACAGACAGAGAATCACTAATTATCAAGTTCAATAAATTTTTTCAAGTTTACGCTTTTATTTACAGAGTATAGAGAAAATCCAATGCCGATCATAAATAGTATTACTCAGTAGAGTATGTGATACATATGTATACATATTGTACTTATGTATATACACAATGTGCATATTTAATTAAGCGCTCTGAACTCAGGGCAAAGTGGAAGAAACACTAAAATGTCATTGATAGAGTCAATGATGATTAGCACAATCTTATATACGACTATTTGTTTATTTTGAAGATTAATATTTTTAATTTATTTATTTATTTTTTGTTTTTTTTTTTTGCTTTAAATCAATTCAATTACAGAATTTTTCAGTATTTTTAAATAACTTTTATTATTTATTTTTATTATTAATATTTTTGCAAAATTTCTAACGCTAATTTCATTCATTTTCCATTTATTGAATTAAAATTTAGCTTTATCAATTATAATAAAAAAAACAAGTAAAAAAGCTAGAATTGGTATAACAATAAGATCAATTTTAATGATACCTTAAATGAATGCCCGTATGAAATTTCGTACATATTTCTAGAATGGTTCGTCGGAGAGAAAAAAATGATTATAACCAATTTCATTGGATTTCGTATTCTGAAGAAGTTTTTAGTACAATAAAAACGTCTAACACTCACTGAATTTTACTATTTTTTTTAACCCTTTTAGTGCCGAGCGAAAAAGAGGTGCCTATGCGAGAATAACCGGCCGAATTTCACGGTTTTACTAGGGTTTGGGAAAATGCTCATAAAAACCAAACCAGAAACAATATTTACATGATTCAAAAAGCAGTATATTAAGGACGAAATAGAGAACAAAACAATGACCCAATTCTATGTGGGAGGGCCGTAGAGCATTGGGGTTTTTTTCGATGGATTGAGGGTTTAGAGTGCAACAAGATAGGCGAACAATTTTGCAGGGAGGGGGCTTAGGGGGTGGGGGGGGGGTGGTACCACCCCCAATAGGGGGTTTTCCAAACACGTCATATTTGCTATCAAATTAAAGAGGGAGGAGAGGGTAATCGAGTGGTGTACTTTGTTTTTGATCGTTTTAACGTCATAACTGAATTTTTACCGCCTAAAAACGGATTTTTTGCACTTGGGTCATATACACCCCAGTTCCTATATTTTCCATATATTTCTTTGTTTCTTTGTTTCACATCCATTAGTACGCTGTTGCGAACATTTTTCTCATGGGAAGTAAATTTCCACAACTTACCGGTTCTTCGCAATGATGAGTTGAAAATATGTCCATTTTTGTACCAAAAAACGGCCATTTTTTCACCTTAAAAAGGACTGATGCACTTCTTTTACAGTTATCTCCAAAACCACTTATTGGATTCCGGAGTTAATTACATATCTAATTAGGGGACAAAATGTGGATGCGATTTCATCCTACATACAAAATTTTACGTGCATATTTAAAATTTTTGTAGCATCTCTTCTGTACTGGTAAAGCGCTACAAGGTGCGGGCCGATATATCGGCTCTGGCACTTCTCGCCAGTGCAGCAAGAGCCGATATATCGGCCTCCGGCACTAAAAGGGATTCGTGTACAAAATTTCAGCTCTCTAAGTATACGCGTTCTCGAGTTATCGTGCATGAAAAAATCAAAATAACTTTTTAACTATTATGCATCCAATCCATTTTGCTCTACCATCATTATTTCTGCGTGTTACAAACGGAATGACAAAATTAGTATACATTATAGATTTCATCAAGGGTCTAATAATTTCAGATTGAAATCGGCAATTTATCATAATGTTACGCGACCAATAAAAAAATCAATCATGACTCATGGTGCGCATATAAAGTGGGCATCATTACTAAACGCCAGCGCCACTATACTTATTGTGTTGGCACCATAAGAACGATCTGTAAAGCTACGATTAGCTGCGTAGATCAGCCTGCATTGTATTTCCTATTTTTATACCCTAGATGAAATCTAAAGTGTATACTAAGTTTGTCATTCTGTTTATAACACCTCAAAATAATGATGATAGAGCAAAATGGATTAGACACCCATGCATAATACTAAAAGTTATTTTGATTTTGGCATGTCCATCCGTCTGTCCGTGCGCAGGATAACTCGCAAATGCGTAAACTTAGAAAACAAAAGTAAAATTAAGGTTCTTTCGTGCGGTTGCCTTGTAAGAATTTCGTTTTCCACTGTATATTTGGACACTGCCTGAGAACGCGTTGAGAGAGAGCTGAAATTTCGTATATGGTGTTTCATAGTAAAAGCAAATAAAATTTCAAAACTGGACTAAATCAAGCAACCACCCCTTTTTTGGTGTTGCCATATACAAAACTAAGATTTTTTACATATACTGTGAAAACGATCAGTCTTAGACATGTTTATTGTACTAAAAACTTCTTCAGAATACGAAATCCTATAAAATTGGTTATAATAATTTTTTGTCCGACGAACCGTTCTAGAAATATATGCGAAAAACCACTGCAAAAATCAAAATTGCTCAAATGGGTGACCATATGAAATTTTATACGGCCGCATGGTATCATAAGAATTGGTCTTAGACCAATTCTAACTTTTTTACTTGTTTTTTGGTTCGATTCGTTTCAAATTTAATAATGTAAATTTTCGGAGTAGCAGACATTGAATAAAGCGCTTAGTTCTTAACTTATGGTTGGTGACCATTTAGAAATTCCAGATGGCGGAGAAATTTTTTCATTTATGGTTCCATTCGATTCAAAATTGATATCTGAGAGCTTTCGAGATTCGTAAAATCTGATGAAAATACCGCTATTGGCGGTATTCAACATCTACTTTATAAGTGACCCAACCTTGGTGAACGTAGAAGGAATACTCTGATTATTAGGAAAATAACACATCGGTACCTAGAGTTGAAAGATCTACATAATAAGGTAAGCTGGTTTCAGGGGATATCACTTCTCTAAACTAAATTTAACGATTAAAGATGATTTTTAGTCATATAAATTCTGGAATACTGTGATGGCTGGAAAAATACTATGATAGCTGGAGAAATGTTTTTTATTTATTTATTTTTTTATGTACATAAATTATTATTTGATAAAAATAGGTATTATTAGGTACATATCTATGCGTATATATTTAAAAAATATATTTATATCTTTCTTTGGTGTTAGAATGCCACATAAAATTTAACTGTGGTACATATATCATCATCTGTCACATTATACATAGATTTATATACATATTATTCAATTTTATAAAGAAAATCCACTAATTCCTCCACAACATTGAATAGCATTTCCCGATATGCATTATCTTTTTCCATTTGATCCATAACTAATGCACTTCTATTAATATTTGCATAATAGTGAAATTTTTCCGGATCATTTCTTTTCAATACACTTAAAATATCATTCGGAAGGTATACGAGCGTATACATAATACCATAATATACTAAAGGCATTAATTTCAAATGATCGCAACTTTTTATGAAATCTTCCCATGTAATTAACTCATCAATATTGATTTCCATTGATTTTAGTTCATCCTTTAAATTTTTATAATACCATTCAAGGCATTCGGGTAAAATTTCATTACGAATTTTTCTTCGTGTATTCATATAAATACAAAATAGGACATCAATTGCTGGCGGACAATATCGACATGTTTGAAAATCCAAAAGAATACTGGATATTGAGCCAGCTTTTTTTGTAAACAAAATATTTCTTCCCCAACAGTCACGATGACAGAGTACATTTTGAAATTTCTTCGATGGTTTGATAGTTTCATAAATCGGATAGATTTTATCCATAAAATGATTTGCTAAAAAATCTTGATATTTTGTAGATTGATATTTCGGATGTAATGCAGCTGCATCTCTAAGAGCCTATAAATTAAAATTCTGTTTATTATTCTGGGAGCATAGAAATATTTTAATTAATATAAGTAGTGTTACTTGAACTCCAATTAGAAACCACTGCAAATTTTCATCTATAGAAGTTTCAAAAAGTAAATTTTCAAATTTTTCACCAATATTCGTTTTTGTGCTAAGCTCATAAACGATACTAGAAGCATGTAAAGTTGCAATTGTACTTAGAACAGTTTTTATATCATCTTTACTAAATTCAGTATCTTTTGGAATGTGATAATAATCTTTAATGATTAAATCTTCCAATACTAAAATATCTGGACGACTAAAATAATATTCTGGTCTCCATTTTCTTTTACCTGCGAACAAAACAAAACAAAATCATATTTATTACAAAAATATTTAAAATATATATATATATATATATTAAAAACTTACTAAAACGACTTAAGTCTTGAAGTAGTTGTTCATATAGAATAACCTCCTTTTCAAATATCCCAGTTTCTATTAACAAATTCCTATGTTGCTCTTCAGTAGGGAGAGCTTTTATGAAAAATTGATGTGTTTGATTTTTGCCTCCATCCTTAAGACGAAAATATTTACTTAAATTTTTTAAATATTTATATGTACTAAAACATAATTAGTAGCACTGTGTTAAGCGAGTAAAAAAAATTTATGGGTAATTTACTATCTAAAATCTGGAGAGCTTTCTCCATACAAGTAATAAACTACCTCCCCCAAAATCGAATTATTGGATCGTATGAATCAGAGTATACGTTAAAGAATGCTAAATATAGGTAATCATATCAGTTATTAGCAAATAAAAGTTAGTAGTGGAATTAGTGAGTTTCAGATAGACTATTTGTTTCATGTCATTTGAAATATATTAATAAATAAATAAGAACGATACAAAAACAAAAACTTTTTAAATATTACTAGGTATACTTTATATTTAATATGGTGAAAACAAATAACTCATTAGAAGTATTAAGTGTCCTAAGTCTAATGCAATTTTAACTATAATTTTAAAATATATGCCTTCATCATTACAGTATAAAACGCCTAAAACTCTGCTCCATGTCGCAAAATATATGCCATTAAATTTTTCACACATTTTACTATTAATCAATGCCACAATACATAACCAAATAAAACATGAATGGGGCCAAATTATTTATAAAAACAAACAAAAACAACAAAACATCTAACTAAATGTAGATAAGTAGAGATAGGTATGTATAACAAGTTTCATAAATTAAATCAATTAAATTATTCCCGACGACACTTTTTAAATAATTCATTCAGTCATTCAATTACAATGAACTATTTACACATTCACTATACCACCATACACATTTTCTATACTAACTACTAAAATAGTTCTCAACTCTGTGCTAACATCTGCGCCAATGCCCGAAATCTAAATTTAGCCAGTCGAAAAACAAAATCAATGAGAAAATATTCCTTCTCACAAGTCGTAACTAGCAATTCAAAACAAAATAATACATAAATAAAAACGTCTATTCCTAAAAAACATTAAAATTCATTGTGATCATCACTTACAATTTTGGCAACAGTAAATAGCCGGAAGTAGTCTCCAAGGAAACCGATATTATCATCAGATGCAGTCTCAATTCGATACGAGATCAATTCAAATGGCTTAGAGCTGTCAACAAGAAGGGCACGATTCAATATAATTTTACACTCATCTTTTGTTAATAGTTCTATTTCAGAAAATCTAGTCGCCATTATAATTGTTTTTTATTTATTTATTTTTATTTATTTTTTATTACTTCACCACTTTTATTTTTATTTCTGTATACATGGCAATTCAATTAAATTCAATATCAATTATTTTATTTTTATTATTATTAACATTAATTATTATTGTTGAAGCCCCCACTCAACACGATCTTAGTACTGATCAATTTTGACTAAGCAATAAAATCCACTGCCCATTTGAAATGACGTTCATATCTTTGCGTTCTGATAAAATTAACTTGAAGTTTTGAACGTAGTGTGCGTCTGATATGTTATGACGCCCATGCTTTGCATTATTTAACAAAAGGTGGTGCAAATATGATAAAGTTGTTATATCTTTGGTGAAGTGAAGTCCCAAGATAAGGAAATCGTTGAAAATTTTTAAAGTCAGATTGTTTGTATATATGTAGTAATAAAATATTTGCATAAATATGTAATAAGCTGCTTATAATAAAGTTTGTGAAAAAATATGTTATTTCATTCAAAACAAAAAATTATATACTTAAATACATATATATATTCAATGGAGCAAACAAGTAAATTTAAAAAACTTATATCTATAGACATACCAATCGGATGCATATCAATTCGAATACACCTGAAAAAAAATAATTAAAATAAATATACTGGAGATAAAAAAACATAAATTTAATTTTTTATTTATATAATAAAATGTGTTAACTTAGTCTTCGAATGTATATAGTTGCCTTAACATTTTTTTGCCAATACCTACATTATACCCTTAAAATCCGAAAACTCCTTCATTGGAGAAGTTTGAATTTCTGTATATTATTTCAAAATTCGAATTAACACTTTTTGCATTAAAATATAAAAAAGTAAAGTTGTGAATCCAAGAATTTTTATTTTAGATTGTATTCAGCTCTAACATTCGATGACCAATAAGGGGAAGGTTCTTTGAATAGAAAGACTATTTTCCTCTCGTAGGAAATTATTAATTTAATTTAATTATTTACAGTAATTGAGTGGTTCTGTATTTAGAAAAAAATACCTCCCAACTCAAAGGCATATCGCTTCGATCAGGCATACTTTGTCAATTATAAAATTTCAGCTTCCTATAAGAATTACAGGAAGTACAGGAACTACACAATATTGCACTTTATTAACCGACGAAATTATAGGATGTCTCACATAGAAAAGTTTACCTTTTACATGGTGATAGCTGGGGGTAGAGATAAGCGAAAATCGCAGAGTTTAGGAGGTAAGAGGGATCTTTCCTTCATATCTTATGAATCACCCTATAACTTGTAGACTACAAATCTTTTAAGCTGATAATTTGGCTTTTTGAATTCTTTTCTTATTATCATTTCCCTATTTTTTTTTTTTTTTTGTAAATTATAAAGTGTGATATAAAAACGAATTGTGTGTAAATGATACATTCATTGAGAAAAATATAAGTTGAATGAATAATGAGTTAAAATTCCACAATATTTAATTTGCTAAGCCATAACGGAGAGGGTAGCAGAAAAAGACAACTGTGGACAAATCTATCTAACAAAATCGTCATCACAGGGTATGGATATCATTTAGAAGATGATGGAAAAATCTTTAACCGCTCGTACTAATTACACGATGCATTTTATACACCTCCTCAGACTTTTTTTTTTGTCGAATTTTGGGGATTTTTTAGCTTTTGGAATTTTGACATTTTGCTTGTAAAATTCTGAAAATTGAAGAATGTAAAAATTCGAAATTTCAGAGTTTTACTTATATTTTTCTGAGGTAATCTCTGCTTATGAAAAAAGCTTTTCTTTTTTCACAGGAACATATTGCATACATTTATTATGAATTTCGTGTTCAGGTTAAAGCAACAAATTAATTGTCATTGAATTTTTCAAATAAGATCTAGGCATACCTGACTCTATTGCTGTACATAACTCAGTCTCTCTTTGTGTAAAAATAAAATGTTTGTCAGGGTCAGCTCTAAAAAAACTCTTCCCTTACCTCTAAGTATAATTAACTTTCTATCCCAGACCCATACAACCTGTAGTACAGCACAGGATATTCTCTTAACTTTAATTTCCTCGTAAAAACGTTGACAAAAAAAATCTACCTTGCCTTATCTCACTTCAATGATAAAATTCTTCCGAGATATTTGCAGCATCGCAGTTATACTTTTTTTCTTCTTTAAAGATGGAAGTGCCAAGCTCAACACTTCTGATTACCAACGAAGAGGTAAGAAACATCTATCTGCCTTTTATATTTTCATGAAAATTTGGCAAAAAATCTTAAAGTTATTAAAGAATCGGTACATCATCACCATCAAAATATTTTCATGGAAAGCATCAATGCTGCAACACTCTTGTGGAATAGAAAACAGAATCATCATCAGATCATGTTACTGAGATAAGGGGAAACTTTTTCATAAAATTAGAACCTCATGATGACGTCATCGTTGAAATGGTGGAAAATATTTTCAAAAAAGAAACTTTTGTCTATCAATATTGTAATACTTAGATTACAAAATAATAAAGTACGGAAGAAATCACGAACAATACTCGTGAAATTCTAGTATGCATGTTGTGTAGCAATTGTTGCAAGCCGGTAAAGACATCTAGGTCTCCACATTCAGTACCAGTTTTGCCAAATATGTGATACCACCATTTGGAACCGAGACGTCCACGACTGCAAAAAAACATTTTAAAATTTGGCCTTGTTCACCTACAGGGCAGCCCATTATTACATAGAAATTACTTGAGAACTACAATCCTGTAAAGTCCGGTATGCTAGAGCCCAGGAATTCGGTCAAGGAATTTTTCCACTTACTATATTTCTTGAAGAAAAGTTGACATTAGAGCAAGAAATTTTTGACAATTGTGTGGTATATCAGACAATAAAGAAGTAATAAAGAAAGTAAAGATATGGATACGTTCCAATGAAAAATGAAGATACACGTAAAACAATTTTTATTACCCTACTTTTCATCAGTTTAAAATTGACTCACCTCTTGCAAAATCGTCGTTCTTTCCTTCAGTTTTTCAATTATTCGACTAACATCAAAGATCCTTACAAAAATAAGTGTATCGGTACTTATAGGTAAAATTAAGTGTATCCGGTAATTATTTCTTCAAGAAATATTGACATAAATGGATTTTTCGAAAAAGAACGGCATCTCTTTGTCAATCAAGAAGTAAAGTTTTCCCGCTCGAATTTCTTGTTTCTAAAATACTGCTTCAAGGAATCGGCAAAGAAAAAAATTCTTGAGTATTCCATGATTTTTTCTTACATAGTTTTTGTATAGGAACAAGAATTCCTTGGCTTTAGCATATCGGGCTCACTGACTTATAACAATGGACTGAGCGATTTGCTATTTCATGTGGCACAAATATTGTGTTTCTGTATATCACCGTTAGAGAACCCTTTAAAACTTTCACTACATAAAAAATATGTAAAACTCAACCAATCAGTGAAATTTTACATCCGAAAATCGAAATAAATTGAAAAAAATATATTTTCTTGTGTCCAAGTGATATTTTAATCGTTTATAAGGAATTAAACTCATTCCGACTTTAATTTTCAAAAGTTATTCTTAACTGAATCGTGTGTATGGGCAAGAGAGACGGAGCACGGTAAACACTATCTTTACCTTATTCTTTCTGCCGTGATTGCATCTGCAGCAAACATAAAAACATCAAATTGCATAAGAAAACGTTCCGTAAGCGATATTTTGTGTTGGTAGCTCCAACTCTGCCATAGGGCGAATGAGAAAACTATAAAACTTGTGCCATTCTTTCCTATAGGAAAATGACAATATTGATATAAGTCAGTGACCGGGCTTAACAAGAAAATGGCTGCATTGATTGGATACAACCAGTCATGACTCCTCTCTGGAGAAGTTTAGCCTAGAGAGTCGTGGGATTTCGAATATATACAGGGTCTTTCCCACTAGGAGGTCAATAGAGCAGTAGGTGATAGTACTCACCTAGACGAATCAAAAATTGTATGGCAGGGGGGGGGGGGGGGGGCATATCAACCGTTTAGGAGTTACAGGGTGATTAAGAAAAAAAGCTAGTTTTTACAAAACACCCTGTATTTTAAAAACTACAGGGCGTATGGTCACAGTTAAAACCTCATTTCTAACAACTGCTCAACCAGTCTCATACCCCTCTCCCATCAAGAATTATAGTTGTCTAAACTAAAACTTTTGGATTTTTTTACTTTTATCTTAATTTGACTTCTATTATTTTTGCAAAAAGGTCGTTAACATAACTTTTTTTATAAAATCTGTAAACTGTAGACTCTCCTCTTTAATTTGACCTATTACACCCTAGCACATTATCTCTTAAACTATTCTCAAACCTATTTTCAAACCTATTCTCAAGGATAATTTGTTCCCTTAGCACGTCATTTAAAAAAATATAGTCTAATTTCGGTGTGACCTGCATAGGTTATGAGTTAATAACTGTTTAACGGCTACAGTTAACACATAGGATATAATAGGTGAACTTAAAGAGGAGAGTCTACAGTTTACAGTTTTTATAAAAAAAAAGTTATGTTAATGACCGCTTTGCAAAAATAATAGAGATTAAATTAAAAAAAGGTAAGAAAGTCCGAAATTTTTAGTTTAGACAACTAACTAACTAACCGTTGCAAGCGGGTCAAGGTCGCCAATCACGTCTCCTCGAGAATCAGTGTGACATGTGGCGTTCCTCAGGGATCTATTTTAGGTCCTCTCATGTTTAGTTTGTTCATCAGCGATTTACTAACTGTTGTTTTACACAGCAAAGTTCATATGTATGCTGATATGATGTCCAACTATATCTTAGTCATCCTATTGGCTTGGTTGAAGATTGTGTTAGCAGGGTGAATGAGGATTTGGAACGAATTCACGAGTGGTCTGTCGGCAATGGCCTCTCATTGAACCCCACTAAGTCGGTGGCCTTACCCTTGTACAGACATACTATCGACCTCTTACACCTACCCCATATTCTTCTGGAAGGTTCTCAAATTACCTTTGTTTGTCGGGTAAAAAATTAGGCTTATTCTTGAATTCTAGAATGACTTGTTTTGACCATGTAAAAGCGATAATTAGCAAAGTGTACGGAGCCCTTAGACGGCTGTGGTGAAGTCTTTGTTCTTACCACATTTTCCATTTGGATCTTTGATATTCCCTAGACTAGATGCCGCCTGCAAGCGGAAACTGGAAGTAGCTTTCAATGATTGCACTAGATTTGCATTTGGTTTGCGGCGATTTGATCACATTACGCCATTTAGGAATAAAATCATTGATTGCTATCTGAATATTTACTTACTGCATAAATCATTACTATCACTCCATAAAATCTGTACAGTGGCGTACCTTCATACTTGTTCCGTTTTATTAATTTTATGCATAGTGAAAGACATTTGAATCTAGTTTTACCTCGCTTTAAACACTTAGTACGTGATGGTTCTTACTTTGTCCACATAACTCGCGTTAGATTCAGCGTACAAGATCGGTAGCATCTTTTAGGCGTTTGATCAGTGATTTTCTGCGTCCACCTTAATGATTCTGCACACTCACGGACTTGGGATATTTTTCTTTTCTTCTTTGTTCAGCTTTAGGTTTTGATTAACTTGATTAACTTTGATCATTCTTTTTAATAATCTCTGATTGTCTTTTTTTCCTATTATTTTTCTTATTTCATTGTAATTTTTTATTTTTCCTTCTTTATAGTAATTTTATGTTTTTTATATTGGTTCTCTCTAGTGCCTAACTCTCCTATCATAGAATTAGAGCTTGTCTTGTTTAATGTACTTAAGTAAAGACTTATGTCGTATTGTATTGATTTTGAAATAAATAATTGTAATTGTAATAATGATGCGAAAGGGGTACGGGTCTGTAGAGCAGTCGTTGGAAAGGCTATGAAGTTCTGCATACAATGAGCTCTTTATTTGTGACCGTACGCACTGTAGTTTTTAATATACAGGGTGTTTTGTGAAAAACTAGCTTTTTTTCTTAATCACCTAAACGGTTGATATGCTCCCCCTGCCATATAATTTTTGGTTCGTCTAGATGAGTACTATCACATTCTGCTCTATTGACCTCCTAGTGGAAAACACCCTGTATATGCCGATATTTTCCCACTATTCATTTAGGTTAGTTAAAACCAATTTTATGGATCATTATGAAGAAAAATTCTCGATATACTTTTCAAGAAGACTTGTTTTTGAAAATCTTTCAGAACATTTCGTTTGTCATCTAAACAGGATGAAATTTTAGATATGGACCACCTTATCTGTGCACTTAATTCAAATGCAAATATGCATGCAGCTTACTTGTAACGAACTTAGAAAATTATTCCGGAAATGTATAAAATTATCACAGAAGAAAATGCCCAAGTCATCCTCCTCCGAGAATGACACACCCATAATGGCAAGAGCATTAGTCCAATTGAATGTCGAATGGTAGATTATCAATTCACAAGATATGCACAACCCATTTTAAATGTAATTTACAAAAAATGTTGTAATGCAACGGATGAAGTCATTCCGAAATCTGAGTTCGATCCAAGTGCAGAATATTTTAAATTACCATTAATTTTACCATTATCAACGTTTTCCGCAGACCACTTACACAACTCTGATAACTTTGATGAATTCTTTTACAAAAATCTCGAAATGAATTGCGTGCAAGAAATGTTTTTCAAAATGATTCAATATATCGTGAAAAATTATCTGATATGCTTTCGATACTCGTAGATTTAACATTTTGGAGGATAATTCGTTAATAATTACAAAAGTGTGAGAAAAACAACATTTGTTATGGCTTTTATATAATAGTATGTCGTAGTAATTATCCGCGTAATCGGTGAAATTCTACCCTTTTTTTATGTTTGTTGAAAATGTGATTATCTTTATGAATAAATCGAATAATTATTGCGTGTTTACTAAGAATATATGTTTCAAATATATTCGGAGGTTTAGTGATTTTGTGCAGTTTAACTAAGTAGGGTATACTAAATAGTCAATATGCTTAAGGAGTACTTGAAAAATTCAACACTTCATGGAGCTAGATTTATTGTGGATGAAGAGAGTAGTTGGTATGAAAAACTCTTTTGGATATTTTGCATGGCAGCATCGTGGTTTGCATCTGGATTACTTATTTCAGCTTCGTTAGGTTAGTTTTTGTTTGTTTTGAATCGTAGTTTTTCGAATATACATATATGGACATTTTTTCAAATATATTTATAAATAGTAGTAGGAATAACTGAATTATTGAATATAAGCGTAGCCTACATAAATTCAAGCAAAAATTTGTTCAAACTTGCTTTAAGATAAATTAAAAAAAAAATAAAATAAAAAATAAAGAATTTTTACATTCTTCTTTTTCACAATTTATGATAACGTCATGTCGTGACTGGATTATGTATTTCAATTATCTACGTAAATTATTTAAATGAATAAGTTGATTAACTTCGGCTAACTTTTATAATTGCTGTGAAATGCGTGTTATAACTAAATGAACATAAAATTGAATATTTCGATTGTGATAGACGCGATATGTGTTAAGCTTGATATTAATAAAAATTAAAAAAATTTGTTCCGCATTTACGAGACAGACCGCCGTGAATCGGGGGAGAGCCTGATGTTTTGCTGTTTATAATTCTAGCTCATTTTGAGAATAAAGACCCAATTTTAAGATGTTGTAATGTAGTGTATCCATACCTGCTGTATCATTATACCTAACGTTGTTGTTGATGAGTTCAGTTACCATTTTTATTGGAACCTTATTGTGTTGGGATAATGAGAATTTCTCTTCGTTATTAGTATTGCACTTGTATTTGCGATTGACTTTAATTAAGATAATGATGTCAAACCGCATTGGGACGAAAACGCACAATTTAAGCGCTTCCTTAGCCATCATTTGGCAGCTCTTTAGAAGAATATTCACAGATCTATCCAGAAAAATAAGCAAAAGCTTCTATAGCCATCACTTGGACGTAAGATAGAAGATTATTTGATGAGCTCCAGCAGAAGTGCAACAAGAGATGATTTCATCTAATTTTCCACGAATCTAAACTGTAGATTTTTCCACTATTATACGAAGTAACGCATTTCTCATTTTCAAACTTCAGAGTGACAATTAAATTGAGAATAATGGATTATTTAATCAATTTAATAAAATTTAATACCACAAATAAATATGAGCAAGCGCAAGCATCTTACTAATGTTCTCAGGTGGAAATCTTAAAGAAATCTTATGAGATTAAGGAAGAAGCACTGCGATGATTATTCAAAAAGCTTATTAAAGATTTTTAAAAGACACCTTTAAAAAACTAACTCGTCCATCATTTAGCATGCCTCTTAGAGCGCTTCTTAACAACAGCATTGAAGCGATTTCCTCTGTTAAAAATCAATGGACTGGGATTGGGAAAAGAAATGCTTCAGGGGGTTTCCTAGAGCGCTCTTTTTCACAGTGAGTGGGACTCTACCTTACCAACATAATCAGCTTCATGTATGTATATGTAGTCATTACCAGCCTCGGTCTCCCAGGTACAACTCTTAGCTAGCAGGTTATTTCCCAACTGAAAAAAGAGCTCTTTAAGATACATGTAAGAGCGCTACTTTGGTTGGAAGCTCAAAGCAATTCTCAGCCTATCCACCCCTGATGTCCGCAGAAAGAAGCGCTCTTTTATATCTTCTCAAGAGCGCTCTTTATTTTTTCGCTTAAAAAATTGCTTCTGAGCAATGACTTTGAAAAAGATATTAAAATAAATATGGCAAGATTTTGCTGGCAATGCTTTTTATTAATTTCAATTTTTCAATTTCATTGTTTCCTTATAAAACCAACGCTTTCATTATTTACAGACCCTGCATATTAGGTTGGCCCAAAAATGTATGGTTTTGCAACAGTAATAAAATGTCTAAATGCTCATTCAGAGTTTGTTAGCTAATGTAATTTTAAACTTCTATGGAAAATTTTAGTGAAATTCATTAATGCTTAGAGGTCGCTCAAATTGAAAATTTTGTTTTTTGAGCTTTTTTGGCCTTCAGGAAAACTGTTTCAATATTTTCTGCCATAACTTTTTAATTTGATAATATTTTTTCTTGATTCTTTTTTTAAATTAAAGGGAACTTAGTTTTGAACTTATTGCAGTGAAAGTTGTTTTAAAAAATTAAATTCTTCTATTTTTTATATATTTTTCAAAACGAAAATTCGGACCCGGAACTCCAATTTTTTGACTTCGCGTCAGTTTTTTTGTAAGGAAAAGTGGCACGCGGATGTACTTTTTCTACTACAATGTAATCTACAACCGATTATCTTCCAAACAACTACAAATTAAGGGGGTGATGTATTGTGTGAACTGTTCTCAAAATGCGATTTTCGAAGGTGAAGCATTTTTGGAAATTACAAAGATGTGTCGATCCAGTAATGTAACGACTTTGTGCTAATGACATCTTCTTTTCCAATTATGGATTGGACACCCACACATAATATTAAAAGTTATTTTGATTTTTAGGTGTACGCCTGTCCGTTTGACTGTCCGTCCGTCCGTCCGCACGATAATTCAAGAGCTCGTTAACTTAGAGTGTTGAAATTTTGCACACGAACTTTTTAAAAATAATACGAATTTAATTTCGAAAATGGGACAAGTCGGGCAACTCCTTCGTAGGGTTTCCATATAAAAATTTCGTTTATATCGGTATATTTGGGCATTGTCCGAGAACACGTTGATGTAGTGAAATTTGGTACATAGTGTTCTCATAATAGTAGTAAATAAAATTTCATAAATGTACCAAATCGGGCAACCTCTTCTTGGTGTTGCCATACAAAACTTTGGGTTTTCACTATATATTTGGACATTGCCTGAGAACACGTCAACGTAGAGGGCTGAAATTTTGTAGACAGCATTTTCATAAAAATAGTAAATAACGTTTCAAAAATGACCTATAATATAGATACCCGATGGGTGGGGGTGAGGGTGGGCTGGTCATAAATATCTAAGCTATTATCTGACTCGATCGCGCGATTCCGTACTCTAAGGTTTCACTGGGTGCGCTGGTGTGTGTGTGTGTGTGTGTGTGAGTGTGCGTGCATACATTCATATGTGTGGGAGAGTGTTGCTCTCTACGTCGGCGCGTTCTGAATCAGTGCCCAAATATTTAGTAAAACACGAAATTGTTGTATGGCAACCCTACGAAGAAGTTACCCGATTGGTCCTATTTTCGAACTCAAATTTACCCTTTTTTAAAATAGGCCTATATACAACATTTCAGCTCTCTACGTCGACGGGGTAGGCAGTGTCCAAGCATATAGTGAAAAACAAAGTTTTGTATAGCAACACCAAGAAAGGACCTGTATTTGCAATTTTTATGAAAACGCCGTGTACAAAATATGAGCTCTTCACCACGACGGCTCCTCAGGCAGCTTCCAAGTATATAGTGAAAAACAAATATCTTGTATGGTAACACCAAGAAGGGATAACCCGATTTAGTCCATTTTTAAAATTTTATTTACCATTGCTATGGGAACATCACGTACCAAATTTTTTTGTATGGCAAAAATACGAAGGAGTTGCCTAATGGGTCCCATATTTGAGCTTAGTTAAATTTTGCAAAAAAAATTATTAAATTTTGCAAAAAAATTATTAAATTTTAAATTTTTTTTTTGCAAAATTTAATAATTTTTTTTTTTGCAAAATTTAATAATTTTTTTTTTTGCAAAATTTAATAATTTTTTTTGCAAAATTTAATATTAAAAATTTAATAATTTTTTGCAAAATTTAATAATTTTTTTGCAAAATTTAATAATTTTTTTTTGCAAAATTTAATACGAAGGAGTTGCCTAATGGGTCCCATATTTGAGCTTAATTTACTCTTTTTTAAAAAAAGGCCCGTGTACAAAATTTCAGCTCTCTCCTTCGATGCGTAAAGTAGTATTCAAATATATAGTGAAAAACTAAAGTTTTGTATGACAACATCGAGAAGTGGTCGCCCGATTTCGACCATCTTTGTATTTTTTTTTTACTCTGGCTATGAAAACTCCATGTACCTAATTTTAGCTCTCCACGTCGACCAGTTCCCAGACAGTGCTCAAATATATAGGTAAAAATGAAATTTTTGTATAGCAACCCTACGAAATAGTTACCCGATTTGTCCCATTTTTGAACTTAAATTTACATTTTTTTAAAAAACATCGTGCATACAACTTGAGCTATCCACGTCGACGCGTTCTCAGACAGTTTCTAAATATATAGTGAAAAACCAAAATTTTGTATGGTAACACCAAGAAGGGGTTGCCCGATTTAGTCCGTTTTTTTTAATTTTTATTAATTTTTATTTTATATATATATTAAGAAGAAAAAAGTGTTAAAAATTTTATATTTTTCACATAAACCTTTTTTTTGCATAGTTATTTTTAAGAACTTTTATTAGTGGATACATTTCTCAATGGAAATCTTTCCAATTATAGATTTTATGTATATAGAAACTATGGAAAGGCATAGATTAAATTAATGACCCACCTTATGATATTAAGTCCTACCATTTCATCTTCAGAAATATCTTTTATTATATCATCAACATTATGGAGTTCGTGTAGATTTTTTATTGGAAAGATGTTTAATTTTGATATTCCTGAAAAAAACAGTCTTTTCTATATATTCCCTACTTAACTGTCTCCTATCCTATTGCCTCCTCTTGCGCTTTTAGTAATTTTATAATAAAACTAGTAAAGTTCTCCTTTGAGAATGAATGACTAATACATTCTGACTTTATTTTGCACCTGTACACATGTTAGCAACATAACAGTACGTCACAAATAAAAGCCGAAAGCTCGAAATTAACCCGTGGTTAAGAAAAGTGCACATTTTTTCCTATTAGAAAAGTTTCAAAAGTGCTGCAAATGAAACATTTCTTAAGTAGCTCCGTCGGATACAAGTTAGAAGTGCATTAACTCCACTTTTTCTGGAAACACTTTTATTTTTCCTGACGACCCTGACCACCAGCTTGTTTTTGTTTTACATGTATATAAGAGGTGTTATTTTAATTAGCCCGCTATTTCGGTAGATGTCACTTTTGGAGCTGTCATTTTTTGACATTTGACAAGTAGAAACTACGCCATTAATAAAAATGGAACGATACACGATTCAACAACGCATTGAAATTATTAAAATTCACTATAAAAATGGTGAAAATGTGGCAGAGACGGTTCGTAAAACTCGAACATTTTTGGGTCGTCGTGAAGCACCTTGTCGGACCGCAATACAAAAATTAGTAGAAAAATTCGAGCTGTCGGGACAAGTTAGTGATGTAAAGAATAAAACCCGTGCACGTCGCTCAACAACAGCCGAGAATATTGCTGCTGTAGCCGAAAGTGTTGAAGAAAACCCAGGTTTGTCCATTCCTCGTCGTTCTTTGGAATTAGGCATTCCACAAACGTCATTACACCGTATTTTGCATAAAGATTTGGGTCTTAAGGCTTATAAAGTTCAGTTAACACAAGAACTCAAGCCGGCCGATCATCAACAACGTCGAGTCTTTGCTGATTGGGTCCTTGAAATGCATGAAAATGATCCGGAATTCCATCGAAAACTCATCTTGAGTGATGAGGCCCATTTCCACCTCGATGGCTTCGTCAACAAGCAAAATTGTCGCATCTGGGGCTCGGAAAACCCAAGAGATATTGTTGAAAAGCCTCTCTATCCTCAACGTGTGACTGTTTGGTGCGGTTTATGGTTCCGCGGGGTCATTGGACCTTACTTTTTCGAAAATGAGGCTGGAGCAACAGTTACGGTAAATGGATTGCGCTATCGACAGATGATTAATGATTTTTTATGGCCGGAATTGGATGGTATTGATCTGGACAACGTTTACTTTCAACAAGACGGCGCTACGTGCCATACAAGCAACGAAACCATTGATCTTTTACGGGAAAAGTTTCCGGACCGTGTTATCTCTCGAAGAGATGATCACAATTGGCCACCGAGATGTTGTGACTTAACACCTTGCGACTTCTTCCTTTGGGGCCACGTGAAAGAGAAGGTCTACGCCAACAGCCCAGCGTCGATTCAAGACCTCAAAGATGGAATTCGTGAGGCTATCGAGGACACCTTTGCGATTTGGTTATGGAAAATTTCATGAAAAGGATATGGTCCTGTAGGCGTGGTCGTGGTGGTCATTTGGCTGATGTTATTTTCCATTATTAACGGCATACCTTCCTCTTTATAATGAAATAAAGATCCGATCATTTATCTCAAAAAATGGCATTTTTCTATGAATATCAAAATAACACCTCTTATTGGAAAACCCTATATGTATGTAATATGTATATCATTTAATGGAATATATTGTCAACTCTCATTTTCCAACTACTGATTTAAAAATTTTTTTTTTCCAATTCCTTTTGGAATACCGCAGCAATCAATTTTTGGCTCTTTATTATTTTCGAAATTCAATCAATACTTCATTTTCCTCATTGATTGAGTACTCTAATTTAAAACTATGTATATATATTTTTTTTATGTCTTTTCCAGATGCTTTCAGGAATAATGCTATTAGTTTTGTTGTTGAAACTTCATATCGTGATTGGAATACAAATTTTCCTGCTATTGTTGTTTGTGAAATGAAAAATTTAGATGGAATTCAAGCAACCGCAGAGAAGTACATAAATATTCTAAAATGCTCCATCAAATATTTATAAAACTAACATTAAAATATTTCTTTAATGTATATATTTAATAGACTTTGGGGTATTGAACATGATTTCACTTTAGAAGAAGTCTTATCAGAGATTACATACTTTCGTGGTGAATCTTATCATATGATAAATGAATGCGGCAATAATGAACCAGTTGAAGGTTGTTTTCAATCAAATTTCTCATACTATGCTAAATTGGCACGTAGTAAATGTGAGGATACATTAGATGCTTGTAGTTGGAATGGAAAACCATTTGAATGTTGTAAGTATTTTCAAACAATGGACACAGAACTTGGCGTATGTTATGCAATTAATTCCATTCAAGTAAAGTAAGTTAAATATATTACTTAATTTTACAAAAATAATACATATTATGTAAAATTTTTGTTATGCTAGTAATAATAAAAAAGCATCAAGACTAAATATGATTTCTAATAAATATACAAGTCCGGGTAATTTAAAAATGGAAATTTTAACTGAAGCTAATGTAAGTAAAATTCGTTATTCTTACAAAAAAAAAAAAACATGTTTATGTAAAAAAAAAAAATTAATTTTTTTAGATATACACTCTTGGTGAAGAAGACGTTCCAACTTTAATAACGGCAAAAACTGATGTACTATCTGTACGACCATATATTTCTTACACGTATAATTATCCTTGAAATATCTTTAAGATACAAAAAAAATTTTTTTTTCTCTCTACATAGACGATTGATATCGATAACAAATATCCAAAACGATGATGGAACTAGAGATGTTGATGTCCAACAACGAAAATGTCGTTTCAATGATGAAAATTATATTGATGTTCATAAATACTATAGCTACAGTGCTTGTACAGTACAATGTCGAAAAGATAAAGAAATAAAGATATGCAATTGCACAAGTCACCTTACACCCAATACTCCAGATGATAAATTCTGTAACATGTCAGGTTTAATTTGTCTAAACAGGCACTATGAAGATTTCTCAGTTGTCATTCCGAAATGGTCACGAATTCGTAAGGGTCGTGTATGTGATTGTCTACCATCTTGTACAGAAGTTGATATATCTGTTATCTTCGATAATACTGATACGTAAGTGAAAAATTTTCAAAATATAATTTCATATATACATACCTATACAATTACTAAATATAATCAAAATTATTTCTCCTCCTATAGCATTAGTGAGCATACAAAGTCCATCTCAAAAGTTGAAATCGGTTTATTTGCTCTTCCCACCGAAAGATATAAACGCAATGTTGTGCGTCGAAAATTGGATTTGGTCGGTAAATTAATTAAAATTGCCACGCTCAGATAAAGCTATAAAACATGATTATAATCGAGAGACATTTTCTATTACTACTTCCGCAGTATCCATGGGTGGAACTACCGGTCTATTCGTTGGAGCAAGTCTGCTTAGCTTTGTGGAGATCATTTATTACTTCACAATTCGTCCGTATGGAACGATTCATGCTGATAAAAGAAGAAAGTGAAATGGCCTACTACAGTTGAAATGTTGAGATTCATCCCATCCGGAAAATTAACCATCCGCCGCTGACAGCCTTTACCCACAAATAAGCAGTACCTACAACATAATCGCGCTATCAAGTCAAGACCGGCACTCATTACTTTCATTACAGCACCAAAATGCACAGAAATGTTGCACGTAATCAAGAAAAAAAAAAAAAAAAAAAAAAAGACGGACTGAAGGGGGGACAGTGGAGGGGTGGCAGATGATGAAGGTTGTTTAAATATTTTCACTGTCCACTTTGGATTAGCCTCAAACCATATACACACATGAAGCATCTTGCATTTCCAGCACCTCGCGCCACCATACCGGTCGGATCTATGTGGACAATCTGTTTCGTTTATCAAAATGTTCATCGTCTTGAGGTGTGAAGCCAGTATTAATACCCACCTGTCTGTTGTTGTTTAAGCTCCTTCAGTTGTCGTAACGCACCCCGAGTATTATAAACATCTTCCGCTAATTAAAATCTCGAAAAAAAGAAGAAGAAAAACAATATAAAGTTCTCTCAGTACCTCTACACAGTTTTTATCTCTTGATAATGTAAGTTAATTATGCCATTTTTTGGCCAATGACTATTGATTTAGTTATCCTGTTTCGTGTGTTATTAAATAAATTACTGTCATTAGCAATGTGTTTACATATAAGTAAAAGTTTTTTATGATTATAGTGAAATTAACGTAAATGAGGGTGAGAAGATACATTTAAATAAAAATAAAATCCATTTCAACTGTGATAACACAGGATTAATTGTTTCAAATGTGTTGTTAGTTATTTAATTAGTGCAGTGCGTGCTAATTGTAATTATATTGGAAAATTTCAATAATTCTTCAGGCAAATATTGTTCTTTCGAATTGTGTTTAGTGTTTTAACAACGGGAATATACATACCTACATACATACATGATGGAGATTTTTTGGTAAACTTGAAATGGGTTTTTGGCAAAATTATTTTAGACCGAAAACATTGGTAAAATAATTTACTGATTTGTAAATTCAATCTCTAAATATAATCCTTTATGCAGGCACCAAATTAATTACTTCAGCAAGCAATTGAATATAATTCAGTCCCTAACAATAAATAACCTCCTAATGGCATTTTAATAAGATTTATATGCATATACTACCCGCCACTATCTAGATTAAATTTCTCGAGCGAGAAGTCATGGCTGCATTATATATTTCAGCAAAACTAAAGCATCTATGCAGCCATCCCTTGTTAAAGGGGGGTAGTTCTTCTGTAATTTTCGTGAAACCCGTTGCCCTGCACTGAAAATGGTCAATCCCCACTATGTTTATACCCTAGATGAAATCTATAGGGTATACTAAGTTTGTCATTCCGTTTGTAACACCTCGAAATAATGATCGTAGAGCAAAATGGATTGGACACCCACGCATAATATTAAAAGTTATTTTGATTTTTGCATGTCCGTCCGTGTGTCCGTCCGTCCGTGCGCACGATAACTCGAAAAAGGGTATACTTAGAGAGCTGAAATTTTGTACATAGACTTAAAAAAAAAAGGGAAATTAAGTTCGAAAATGATATAAATCTGGCAACCCCTTCGTGGGGTTGCCATCAAAAATTTTGTTTTCCACTACATATTTGGACACTGCCTGAGAACGCATCGACATAGAGAGCTGAAATTTCGCACATGGTGTTTCATAATAATAGCAAATAAAATTTCAAAAATGAAATAAATCGGGCAACCCCTTCTTGGTGTTGCCATATAAAAATTTAGAATTTTTACATATACTGTGAGAACATCAGTCATTTTTGTTGTACTAAAAACTTCTTTAAAATACGAAATCTTAGAAAATTTCTGATAATCATTTTTTCTGTCCGACGAACCGTTCTAGAAATATATGCGAAAAACCACTTTCAAAAATCAAACTTGCATAGATCGGTAATCATACGAAATTTTATACGGGCATTCATCTAGGGTATCATAAAAATTGGTCGTGGACTAATTCTAGCTTTTTTACTATGCTTACTTTATTTAATATACAAATCTCGTGGAACCCCAGAATTTTCTGGAGGAACCCTAGGGTTCCGGAGCCAACAATGTGAAAAATGTGGTTTAATCTAGTGAGTTGAACGTACATAGGTAAATATAAACATTGATATGCGCTCCCCAACTATTTCAAATTAATAAATGTCTTAGACTCTTTCTTTTTCATCAATATTCTTAAATTTCTTTTTGCATTACAAAATCTTTTAGGAGCAAGCTTTCCCCAAGTTTATTTTATTTTTTAAAATAGTTGTACGCTTTATGAAGACATTGACATGTTTTAGACCGTATTATGCACACATTTTTTGATAAATTGGATATACATCTATGATGCTAGGCACGGTAATTAAATATGTACTCATGCAATTTATACTATGTATGATAAGACTCAATTCCTGTGGCGTAGAGTTTTTTTCTCTTTATTTTTCTTTTAATGTAAATGGATATTCTCTTATTTTCACTTCTTGTCTAGTTCTATCTATTATTCTAAGATTACTCTTTTGCACTCACTTTAAAATTAATTGGTTTTGTAAAGAGTTGAGATTGGTGCCATTGTCATATATGCAGGCTTATAATATTTGCTTATTCATTGGCCATTTGATTGTTTTGGTGGTCAGCTGTCTGAGAGATCCCATCAGCCGTTCACTGTGCGATGCCAGCGAATAGTGGTTTGATACCGTCGAACGGGGTCGGGGTGCTTCTGAATGTTCTATGCCAACGTGCTCGAGGCCTGAATGTTGTTCATTTTAATGCCAGAAGCCTTAAGCCCAAAATTGACGAGTTTCGTGAGATTTTTGTAGGTTCCGACATTCATGCAATTTTAGTCAGCGAATCCTGGTTTCACTCGTCTATTCCATCTTCTTTGGTCTCCTTCCCCGGATATAGGTCTTATCGTAACGATAGAGATTTGAGGATGGGAGGCGGCGTTGTTATATATGTTAGTGAGGAACTAAAGTCTAGAGTTGTTTATAGATCTCACACTTGCAATTTGGAGTTTATTTGTGTTGAAGTGTGTAGTTTAAGTGATAAGTGTATTTTGTCAGCTGTATACTGTCCACCCGATTATTTTAGTATTGAATCCGCCTCAGAGTTTGAAGAAATCATTTCGCACCTAACAAGCACTTACGCAAATGTGATTATAGGTGGTGACTTCAATGTCAATCTCCTTTTAACTAATCCGCGGGCGGTGACTTTCAAGAACTTGATGCAATCATTACTTCTGAGCACTGTTAATTGTTTACCCACCTACTTTAATACTTCTAACCCTTCTTTACTTGACTTGTTCCTTGTGTCGGATAGTAAATCGGTTCTTTTGCATCAACAAATTACCCCTCCATCAATACTCGATCACGATATGCTTTTTATCAGTTACGAATTTTCGCATTGCGCAAGGAGAGCTGCCAAGACTTTTGCCTATCGTGACCTCGATAACATGAATGTGGATGCTTTGCAACAGGAATGCTCATTTTTATCTTGGGATGAATTTTTTCTCCAGCCTACGATTAATGACAAATTATGCTCTTTTAATTCAGTCATCATCGATTTACTTGACAAATATGCGCCGGTGCGCATTCGTACTACTAAACATCTTGGCTGCCCATGGTTCTCTCACGAAATCAACATAATGATAAATGAGCGAAATTTCCTTTATCATAAATACTTACGTCTCAGAACTGATGATAATCACAGACGCTATAAATCTATGCGAAATAAAGTGAACTCTAGGATTCGAGCTGCTAAACGTCATTACTTCCGTTCAAAGTTTAATGTGGATCTCCCAGCCAAAAAACTATGGAATAATTTGAAAAAGGCTGCTGTTTTTGGGAAAGAATATGCTGATTGCGATGTTAATCCAGATGCATTAAATACTCATTTCACTTTATCGCAGTCCTCTAACGCTCAGATTTCATCAGTCTATGATACACCTGGCAGTTTTCAGACAAGGTCAGATGGCTTCAGCTTTAACTGTGTTGGTGCTGACGAGATTATGAAGGCTTTTCTTTCCATTAAATCGCATGCTATCGGACCGGATGAAATCCCCCCCAAATTCATAAAATATATTCTGCCCTGGATTCTCACTCCGCTCTTACATCTATTTAACACTTGTCTCACCAATTCTGAGTTTCCCTCTCTCTGGAAAATCGCTACTGTGATTCCGATAGCTAAGAAAAGTTCCCCTGCCGATTTAAATGACTTCAGGCCGGTTAGTCTGTTATGCTTCCTTTCTAAAGTTTTTGAAAAAATCATGTCTCTTCAGATAATCGAATATCTTCAGAGTAATAATTACTTAACCAGCTGTCAATCAGGTTTCCGCGCCGCTCATAGTTGTGAAACTGCTCTCCTAAAAGTATCGACTGATATTCGTAGAGCTTTGGACGATAATAAATTGTGTCTGTTGGCCTTGCTGGACTTCTCCAAGGCTTTTGATAGTGTCAGCCATGCTAAATTGCTGTCTAAGTTGTCAGATAAGTTTAGTTTTTCTTCGTCTGCCCTTGGCTTAATTTATTCTTTCCTGTCTGATAGATCCCAACATGTCAAAGTCGGCGGCTCTATATCTAATGCGCTGTCGTTAACATGTGGTGTCCCCCAGGGATCCATACTTGGTCCAGTATTGTTCTCTACTTACATTAATGACCTCCCTGATGTTATTGAGGATTGTAGTATTCACTTGTATGCGGACGATGTTCAGCTATATTTGGCACGCCCAATAGGCCTCATGGACGATTGTGCAGACCGCGTCAATTCAGATTTAGTTAGGGTTTCAAATTGGGCCGTGGAGAATCATTTGGTACTTAATCCTGATAAATCCCAATCGATCGCGATATTTAAAGGGACTGTGGATGCTAATGATCTTCCTCCAATCTTTTTAGATTCAAAGATTCTGCGATATACTGATTCGGTGAGGAACCTGGGAGTTCATTTCAATGCCTCGATGACGTGCTGTAGCCATATCAATAATGTCGTTCGTCGTATTTATGCTGGTCTCCGCAGACTATGGCTATCGGCTAGTATTCTCTCAAGGCCGTTACGTTTGAAGCTTGTCAAAACACTACTCATGCCTTATTTTTCCAGTGGCAGCGTAATTTTTCCTCATTTAGACGCAGTCTGTCGAAGAAAGATCAATGTTGCTTTCAATGACTGTACGCGATTTGTTTTCGGGCTGCAACGCTTTGACCATATTTCTCCACATCGGCACGCTCTACTTGGCTGCTCTTTGAATGTTCATTTGGTTCGCAAGGCTTTAATATTCCTCCATAAACTTATTTATTCAAAAAATCCCACCTACTTGTATAGTGAGCTTGTATTCATGCAATCTTCTAGAAATGTGAACATTTTGATACCTCGACACAGACACTCCATTCTGGAGAACTCCTTCTTCGTTCGAACAGTTCGTGTGTGGAACTCACTTCCTGCTGATTTGCAGGGAACGCGCTCGATGGGTGTCTTTCGGAGGCTTATTACCCAATATATCCATCTCGACAATCTATCTTCATAAATCGCATATACTTTATATGTAACTTTTCCGCCGATCTCGACTCTACAACAATTCTCTTTTTTCTTTTTTTTCTTTTTTCTGTTCTCTTTCTTTTATCATTAATCTTTAATTTTGAATTAGCTATCAAATGTTTCCTTTTTTTGTTCTATTTTTCTATTATAATTATATATTAGTATTAGTTTTAGTATTAGTATTAGAGTATTAGTATTAGTGTTGGTAGTAGTCTCTCTCCGCAATATTGTTCGGTACAGGCAAAAGATTATTATATCTTATTGTACTATGGCCTAAGATTAATAAATTGAAATTGAAATTGAAATGTGCCCCTTTATAAAGAAGGGCGTTTAGCTCTTTTCTCTCCTTAATACGGCTATGTCTGTCATGTCTTTAAGAAATGATGAAGAAGTCCATCGTTGTGTATGGAAGAATATGTGAAATTATCTGGTATGGCAATTTATGTATGTTTTTTGATCAACTCATGAATTGAAACCTACAAATCATCCGCTCATGTTCAGGCAGTCATACCAAAGGATAGTTGTATTCTAGTGATTTGTCAGTTCTATATAAGTAGGTATAGCTACATGCAATCTTATTCACCTAAAGTGAAATTTTTTGTTCAAATCTTGGTAAGATATCTTGAACTTAATATTTTTCTTCAAGAATCTGAGTTCACCTAGACTAGGATTGAGTTTGCTTAATATCCGCATATAGGATTAATTCAGCCAAACAATAGAATATGCTTTTCACAAAGCAGAAAGGTTCATGCTTTTCTTGAAGTAATTTGAGTTAAAAAATTTCTTGAAGGGGCGCAGGAGGAGAGAAATAAAATAACAAAATCGTATATTATTTTCTATATCTTATCAATATTAAAATTAAACAGTGAAAATTTTATATTAACAAAACCGAATTAGTAAAAATCAAAAATACATTTTGATTGCATTTTGTTGCCAGTCAAAAACGTAGATACCAATAGGGGAGTAGCCAATGTAGGTATTACAAACTTTGAAAAATAATCAAATTGGCAACACTATTACATTAATTTGTTCGGATTTTCATTTTAAAAACGATTGAATTTAGATATATCACGAGCTTTTCGTATTACATATAACTCCATCGGAGTTAATAGTTTTTTTTCCTTAAGCGCCGTCCTTATCTTCAAGGTTCTTGTCAACCTGTGCTATATTATATTACTCATTTTTATATTTCACAATATAATATTTCTGTAAATTTAAAAATATGTTGTCCAATGTTAAAAGACATTCCATGCAAACACCAACAATCTGCCCTATCTGATCTTACATAGCAAAAATTCCAACGTCAAAATCTCGTCCTGCCGACTTTTCACAAAATAGAGCTCTCACATTGCACTCACAGCACACCAGTTTATTACCAAAATATAAAAAATAAACAGGAAAAATTCTGAATAATCCAAGTGATAGTAATTCACTTATGTATACATACAGCATCTTTCCCTCTGGCATGGCAGAATGCCTATAGGGGCGATGGACAGCGTGATGACCACAAAGCTCAGACAATCTGAAATTCCTTCAAACGAAAGTGAATGCAAGAACCAGTTACCAAAGTTGTTCACAGTGTAACCAGGCGCCTCGATAACTATACGTATCATTTGTGCATTGCAATTATGGAAGCAATGCCATATGTCAGGTAATACGGCTCGGTTTGGGTATGTATATGTATGTATAAAGTTTCATATCGAATTAATACGATGTAATCGATATTATAACCGTCGATGTAAATTTTATTTCACTTTCTCTCCTTCATAATATACACCTACTATATGAGTGCTGGATGGACGACCTCTGATGATTACACTACGAAAAGTGTTGAAAGACGCAACAGCCACAATAATTTTGGAAATGCGCCAAGTCGATGAATTTTAATTAGGCATATATTCCTCGTCCAGAAGTAGATAGAAAACAAATCGCCAGTAATCGGTAATAAGCTCATGTAAAAATTAGTCATCGATTGAGCTTTATAACTGCAAAATCATTTGGCAATCGATTTATTGGCATTCGGGACACATTTTAGTGGCCGGCCTTCGATTAAATATGGGTCGATCGATTATGGTTGCTATATTAACGGTTTATACTAATGCTATGTATTTGCGTCATGCGGGAACAATAAAATAAGTTTGATTTATAAAAAAATTTTAGAATTTCTATTATTTACTTTTACTTTTTATCTAGATTGTCTTGCTTACATTTCAGATGTCTACAAACAGATCGGAAAGTTTTGAAATAATTTTCCAGCATTGAAGCCCTTTTTATAAACTTAGAATGTGCTATGTATGTTATTTAAGAAACTATTTCCTCATTTATAGTTACAGATGTCTCAATCTAGGTACATATTGTCAAGCGCAAGCGCAACTGATGAAAAGATGATGTAAAAATTCAAATTGCAATTGATATTCAGGGCTAGGACATTTTGTTCATCGATGATGGGTGATCGATGATTATTGATCGATGATGGATGATCGTTGATCTTTGGTCGATCATTGATAATCGATGATGGCTGATCGATGATGGATGATTGATGATCGCTGATCGATGATTGATGATCGTTGATCGATCATTGATCATAGATAACGGTTTATCGATGTGGCTGTTCGATGATCGTAGATCGATGATTAATGCTCGATGATCGTTGATCGATGAACAATGATCTTTGATTGGTGATCGTTGATCATCGATCATGGTTGATCGATGATCGAAGATCGTTGATTAATATTCAATGATCGATGAAAGATGATTGACGATCGTTGATAGATGATGGATGATCGTTAATCGGTGATTGACGATCGATAATCGTTCGTTGCTCGATGATCGTTGCCCATTATTGATGATTGTTGATCGATCATTGACCATCGATAATGGTTGATCGATGTGGCTGTTCGATGATCGATGATTAATGCTCGATGATCGCAGATCGGTTGATCGACGAACAATGATCGATGATTGGTGATCGTTGATCGATGATTGGTGATCGTTGATCGATGATTGGTGATCGTTGATCGATGATTGGTGATCGATGATCGATGATTGGTGATCGTTGATCGATGATTGGTGATCGTTGATCGATGATTGGTGATCGTTGATCATCGATGATGATTGATCGATTATCGAAGATCGTTGATTAATGTTCGATGAACGATGGTGGATGATCGTTAATCGATGATTGATGATCGATGATCGTTCATTGATGTTAATATATCCATTCAAAGTTGATATGGTTCCCACGGAACGCGAACAGACAGAGTATAGTCTTCGAAGTATTCTTGCTAATTTATCCGATCAAAAAGTTGTTCATGCAGAATGACGTAATTGTCACCTGCGCGTTTCATCATTAAAAAACAATGCAGATGGGAGCATTGTTAAATTTTTGTTTAAATTTTTTATAAGTAGATAATTTTTAGTTCTTATTTATTTAATGTGTTTTTTTTTTTCTTTTTAGGGTGAAACTAGCTCTCTATCAACTGCTTATTATAATTGTTCTAACTTCTGGACAACTACAAAATATAGCTGTTATCGAAAACGATGCATATGAACAGAGACTTCCAAATGAATTGAGAAATCCTTTTTATAAAACGCCAAGAGTTCGAGAAGCATTAGCACACTATAGTTGGTTTGGACCCGGAGAGAAGCCAGTAAATAATTTTATTAAACATCCGATTAAATATATTTTTGTAATTTTTATTTTTTCCTATATTTATATTTTTCCAGGTTTTTGATAGACATTCTGAGAAAATTCCAAGATCAGAGATTTATTCCGTATTGAGTCATGCTGGACTTATTCCACGGAGAATGTTCTTTCATTAGTTGTATGCCGATAGTTTTCAACATGCATAAGTCATCTGTTATATTGTTAAAATAATTGTTAATTTGTTCATGATAATTTTATATTTAACGTAAATAGTCATCCCTTAAAATATATTTAGTTTAAAATTTAAGGAATTCATTTGTTGGTGGTGTATTTATATTTTTTTATAGGACAACCTTGCATAACCTTGCATAAATAGTAGATACATTTTATTGAAAATTGAACACCTTAAATACAGGATTCTTCTTAAGAGTAATAGCTTACCAACTCCATCATACCAAGGTACCAAATTTGGTTTTTCCCTCTTTTTCATAGTTTTAAATTTATGCCTGAACATATTTTAAATTTCGAAATTTCAATTTTTTCCATTCAACAATTTTTTGTAAACACCTCTCAAAACCAGTTTTTTATATTGTACCCAAAATTTAACCCCGTTTGCGCCTTGCATTATTTCTGAAGCATAGAAAATTGCTTGAAAAGAAGAAAATTCCCATTTTTAGGCATTTGTATTGGCGTTTTTTGTTACATGTGCATAAGTGAAGAAAAGGTGTAAAAATGGTTGCATTTTAAATTTGAAGATTTTGAGCTTCCTAAATTCGATATTAGAAACTAGAGTTAGATAAATAGATAGATTGAAAAGAAATTGAGACTAGAAATTAGAGTTATTGAGGAGTTTAAAAAAAAATAGTTGTTAAATAAAAAAGTTGAGTTAAAATTTAGAAATATAGAAATTGTTAGCTCTATTTTTGAAACGAAGAGGAGGAGGTCTAAAATTAGTCTCAAAAATTTAATGAACCTTGGAGTATGCACATCAAATCGATTCACGACAGATTTCTCAGACTCGAAGTTTAAATCTGATATCCTTGAGCAACGACTGCTGTTTGAAACCTTTTCAAAATATTAAATATGACATATGCGTAATTCTTCTAACATTATCATGCTTTTGGCTACCAGCCCAGACAGGAGTGAAAATCATTCTTAATGGAATCAATATTATCATGATCTTTGCATTTATGATGTATTTCGCGCAAATGCCATCCGTTTTAGCAGTAAGTACTCCACTTGTAGGTAGTTGATATTATATTTGTGCTATATTTATTCATGAAATTAATATTTTGTAATTTTTCTAGTTCTATTTAGCATTTGTCATAGTGATTTACTTAGCTAATACTAATCAAAAACGCGTTACAATGTTTTTGAAAAACATTTTAAATGGAATGATGGAAAAGTACTGTGAACAATTGCGAAAAGCAACCTGAAAATGCACATAAAACTCTAGTAAAAATGACATTTTGCCCACTTTTGCACACAGGAAGCTTCTGCTTATGGATTAATAATTTATTTTTGACCATTCATGTTGCACAATTTACTAAATGTTAAAATAAAAATAACAAAAAGTTAAGTCATTAGGTAGGTAGGTACTATACCCGATGAGTTAAATATAAATTCAATCAAATTATCCACAGATTTACAGAAAACAAATTGATTCTGATGGGTGTTAGGTGAAAAAGGTGAATAGAGTAGTCCAAGATTCCTTCCTTGTAGTTTCCTGATCACACTATATCTAGAATCCCCACTTTCCCTCTAAAATCACTCCTTCCCCCTAAAATTTGCGTGTATAAATTTCGTCGTTCTTCGAAGGAAGTGAATTTACTTAGGTAAGGGGTAATATCATCTTGTGTTCACTAAATTTCACGTGATTTTCTGAGGCGTACCACGAACGATAGGAAAGAGATAGAGATATGAGGTTTTATGCATATGGAAGCACTAATCTTTAACTACAAAAAAAAAGTTTTTTATTTTACTTCTACGATATCTCGGACGGTCGACATGGGCGTACCGCTACAAGTCACAATTTTTAATCTGGAACAAAGAACCAAAAAGTTTCTTAAAATATAGCTCAAAATCTAGTGAACGTCGTAGGATTTTTTTTCGAAAAATTGATTTAAAAAAAAAATGGCATCAATTGGAACTTTTTTTTCTTATTTTTTCGAAAAAATCGGCCGAAAATCACTTATAAAACCTTTAAAAATCAATTTATCCAAAAAATCCTACGACTTTCGCTAGAAAATATTGTTTTAAAGTTGTAGTTAAAAATTCAAGTCAATCGGATAAAAATTGAGGGAGGTACTGGTACGCCCAGTTTGAAAAACATGGTTTCGATAAAAATGCGTTTAAAGTTTCAAGTAGTATAATTTTAATTAGGGAAGCCAAACACTAACTATTGCGCGCTCTAACGGACTTTTTACAAACAGCTGTTTGCTCAGCCTTAAAATTGGGGTAGGAGAGATATATATTAGTCAAAATTGAAAGCTGGAAACTAATATGTGTCGGTACAATTTACACAAAGAATAATAAAGACCCCAAACGCATGATTTTCCGCGCAGTCGAAAACTCGTTAATTTTGCTTCCCGACTACGCTCGTAAAAAGAATTTTTCCTTCCGTTTTACTCTCATAATCAACTTTTTTTATCATTCTTGGATACTTTAAGGAGTGCTTAGGGCTTAGGTAAAAAAAAAGGTGATATTACCCCTTAAATGCTGCTTTTACTAAATATTTTCAAGAATATCGCGCAGGATTAAACTTAACGTACAACGATATACACTGCCGGCCAACTGTTTGAAGCCACGCACATTTTGTATATTTCTGATTATTTAAGTCATACAATTTTGATGTTTTGTCCCTTTATTTATTGAGGGACTTCTAACTACCTACGAAATTGCCAACTCCTATCAGCCTGTAATTATTTTCCAGAATTTTTTTTCCGAATATTTGGCTCTTTTCAAAGGGACGACTGTTTGAGGCCACAGTTTAAACTTTGCATCCGGAAAGAAAAGTCAGAGAGTGTTTAATCGTAAATTAGTTAGAAAAGAGGTGTTCATAAAAATAATAATGGGAAGCGGTAAACAACTTAATGAAAAAGAGATCGGCAAAATTCGGGCTTATAAAGAACAAGTGCTGCGTTCCTTTTGTCATGTGCCAACAACAGACAACACAAGAAGGTAAGAAAATAAAAAAAAACCCAGAAGGAAGCTATAATAAACAGATTTGTTTCCTTCTTACCTTCTGGGAAAAAATACAAGCACACCCGGATCTTTTATGAGCCAGAACAACCTTCAAAGTTATTAACAAGGATGTTGTTAACCTTGAGAGCACCACCGGTGCCAATATTAAATTATAAGGCAGAAAGTGGTTGTACCTGCCAAGGCTCAACTCTCGATTTGTGTCTACTTAATGATTAGTTTGAGTGCGACCATCGAGTTAGAGTGAGTTATATTAATCGCGATAAGATACGACGAGGATTTTTAATATAAAAAAAAAGTGGGTGATAGTTTTTAGTAGTAGTTTTGTAATTGTAGAATTATTCGATATAATCGATATAGTAGTGTAGTTTAGTGTAATAGTATACTTTAGTTAGATCAATAGAGTTGTAAGAGTGAGATGAGATCGTGAGTGCGATAGGCTGGTATGTTCAGGCTGCGCTGGTGTGTTACGCGCTATACACAGGACTTAATTAGGCTTCTGTGTCTCTTTATTTCTCCTTCTCTGCATATGTTGTAGAGAAAGAAGGACTATTTGTCCTTCTGCTGGGTCAGGTATGTTACGACCCAAGGAGTTCTTTGTAGCTAGAGCTGACATACATCGTTAGCATTAGTAGTAGTGGTAGCTAGAGCACACAACCCACTGAGTGTTTACTCACACCCATCTATCTTTTCTGTTGCAGGAAGTGGCTGAGTCTGCGCCCAACCTAAAGCGGGATCATTCATCAGTGAATTACTGCCTGGACATTTATAAAAATAAAATAAACGTTGAAAAAAAAAACAATTTTCTCTTTTTTTGATATATTACTTTTCTCGTTCAGAATGAATTTTTTCAACCCATATCGTTCTTTTTCTCGGGCCGAACGATATAGTTTCAACCTGTCATCGCTTTTTTCGGACTCCGAATCGTTCTGAATACACCTGAGTTTTTCCCGGATTTAAGTAGAACGATTTTAATTTGTATTCGTGAATGGGTTGTTTACAATTAGTTCAAGATGGTAATAGTTGAGTTTAAGTTGCTTTTATTGGAAAATGGCTTTATTTTTCATAAATAACATTTTTTACAAATTTATACTTGCTTTTATCAAATGGAAGAAATGTCAAACACTTGAAATGGTTCTGTTTCGTTCCTTTTCTATGAGCACAGAATTAAATTATGACATCGTTCTGTCGATTCACACAGATTCATTCAGAACGAGAAAAGGAACGCAGCAAAGGATTGTCTAACAGAGCAATCGTAACGAAAATCAATAGAAGTCGGTACCTTGTGGATAACTTTGTAAAAGATACTAACATGGAACAAAACAAAAAGGGGGAGTAAAAAGTGCAACAACAGCGTACGATCGACGGCGTATTTTGAGGATAGCGTTACAGTCAACGGCGTCCGCTATCCAAATTTCTGCGGTAGTTAATGTTTCTGCATGCATAAGGTCTGTTCGGAGAATAATAGCTGACTGTCCAACCTTGAGACGTAGTCGTTTGAAGAAGAATCCTCTTCTTACCGAGCGCCACAAGGAGGCGTATCTTCAATATGCTCAAAATCATATGCATTGGACTACACCATGGAAAAACGTTTTTTTTTTTCAACGAAAAACGATTCTGTGTCTGTTACTTCCATGAGATTCGTGAGAAAGAACACAGCAAGTGAGAAAAGCATTACCGTATTGCATTGGCTGTCGGCGTCCCCTGACTTAAATATCATTGAAAACCTCTGGGGATGGCTGCTTATGCTGAAAGTTTATGAAGATGGTACAAGACAATACAAAAATAAAGAAGAATTAACAGAAGCGATCAAAGGAATGTGGCGGCAGATCCCATCGGATATTATAGACGCCTTTATGAATTTATAAGATTAAATGGTGAAAATACTCGTTTATTAATACTCGTTTATTAATACCTAAATAATTATTACCAGAAAAGGTGTCTTTCTTTCTGACAGCAATGGTTCAGTCCAAATGAACAAAAACATCAGTTCGTGTTTATATAAACATTTCGATTCTATTTGCAAGGAATTAGGTATTGCTAAGCAACATATTCCAGAAACAACACATTGCGATAGATTCATTATTGCTTAAAAAAATATGAACAAAAAGTTATTCCACTGCCAAAAAACAACAAGGCTGACATTCTAAACACTGATCCTCCTTTGACATACTCGCAGGTATTATCTTATGTGTCATTATCGGAGTATGTGGGAAGCTGCTTATAAAAAATAGAATCGCATATAAAATTTCGAAGAAAATTAAATAAAAAACTGGCCAAGTGCGAGTTGGACTCGCACACGAAGCGTTCCGTACCATCGTACAAAATTTAATACTATACATATGTATACGCCAAAAAACACGTTTCTTGTATGGGGCCACTTTAATTTTTAATTTAATTTAATTTTTATTATTTTTTATTATAGCGACAATAGAAATACACACTCTGTGAAAATTTTAACTGTCTACCAAATACGGTTAATAAGATACAGCCGGGTGTCGGACGGATGGACATCGGAGGCTTAGTAATAGGGTTCCCGTTTTTACCCTTCGGGTACGGAACCCTAAAAATAACCGCAAAAATTTCGAATAGAGTGGCAGCTTAGTTTCATATGATATGGTACTCCGGAAGGCGATCCAGCGACTATTCGGTTGCTGTATAATTCACGCAAAATTTGACAAAATCAAATCACCAATTGATCATCGACTAACTGCTATGCAAAACGACTGTCACCCAAACGTTTTAGCAGCTTTAGCTGCTATCGAAATTAGTTTTCATATATCTGTAATATTTTTTCCCACCAAGGTAGAGACGACCCTCTATAATTGTGTCACATACAGTCCTGCAGTTTTAAATAAGTCACACAATAAACCATTATTTATAATCTATCAAATTTTACAGCTAATGGAATACATTCACGATTGTGGATGATTTATTTATTTATTTATTTAACATTATTTGCCCTTACATAGTACTTAGACCAAGCCTATGCCTAAAAACAAACAGTGATATAGGCCCACGGCTGCAGGCCATCTGGGCAGCGAACTGTTGTTTTGACAGTGAATTTTTAATGAAGTTAAAACATTTTTCTTATGTGAGATTGATACACTTCTTTGTCTTATTTTATCGTGGCTCATCTATCCTTTTATACCTGAGTACGTTTGTACTGCACATGTGGACTTGACGTAATATATGATAGTATATACTTACATGCTATGTTGAGAAGAAATTCAAGAACAAAAGATCTTAAACTAAGTGAAGGGGACAAAATATAAGCCAAGTGGGTTGCATGAGGCGTTAGAAGGTAATTACTATTTATATTATATGTTTTTCCTTTTAATTTAATTTGTTAAAACTAATATGACTCTATGTGGTCAAATTTCAGTGGAAATTCAGTTTTAAAACCTAAGGACTAGCTACAAAGGTGTGTAGAGAGGATACAGTGAATACAGTCAAGGGGAAAGGACTACATCTAGTTTGAAATGAGTTATTATTATTACATAAGTGCATTGTATTCCATTTTCTATAATTCAGTTTTAAGTTTATATGTACAATATTGTGACCATTTTTATTAATTTGTTTTGTATTCGTTTGTTAATTATCTAAAGGCTTCTCTATGTTATTAATAGTAATTTTTTTTTTTTAATATAAATTTTAGTATGTGTTTTTTATTTATATATTTATTGCTAAGATTAGTCTCTAAAGGATAGTGTATGTTTTTCTATTTGTAATGAGTAAAAATTCAAATATTTATTTTCTAGAACTTATATTTTTTTTTCATATTTTCTTTTAGATTTCTTTTTTTCTCTTTTTTTTTTGTGATGTGTATCTTTTTTTCCTTTTTTCCTTTTTTTTTTAAATATAAAATATTAATGGAATATAAGAAATGTAAAATTCATGTGTCTGTTGTTAAAGTCTGGTGTGTAAGCGTCCGTCTAGTAATTTTGTTTTTTTGTTTTGTTTTTGTTTTAACAATTAGTGATGTCCGTTTGCCTGTAGTTAGAGTCTGTAGTCCAAGTTTGCGTCTTGTAAGTAGGTCCGCAGTGCAAGGAGTAGTGTGTCTGTGTCCTCCCCACTATATGTGAGGAGTTCAGTCGGTGTCTTTGATGTCCCAAGTTCGTTAAAAAGTCTTTGTAGTTCTTTGCACTAGTATAATATGTGGGCTGCGGTGAGGGTGCTGTTTCGGCAGTAGGGGCAGGAAGGGCACGGTTGTTTGGAGAAAATGTGTCTCTTGACTGGTAGAAAATGGCCAAGCCTCAGTCTCGCGACCGATATCACTTTTCTCCTTGATCCGTCCGGCATGATAGGTTTATCTGAGGTTTTGTGGTGTGTAGCGAGGAACGTACTAGCTGTGCTCCAGGTAATGTTTCTGGATTCCTGTTGAAGCCTCCGAGCTTGCGCTTTGACAGCTTTGTATCCAGGTGAGCTCCGCCGTGAAAACATCTGACCACGTCGGCAGTTGGTATGTTAGGGCGAGTTCAACACCAGCGTCCTTGGACCAAATGGCTATGGCCACTTCCTCACCGTCTTTTGAGGCGTCTCTGTAAATGTTGATGTCCGCGTTTATTCGTCTGTTCGTGTCTATGTGAAGTCTAGTCTTGCTTTTGTAGTCCAGATGTTCGTAAGTCTTTTCGTTAGTAAGAATTCTCCCCGTTGGTATTCTCCATGGTGGAAGGGAGCCCACAGGATTTAGTGCATCTGGGTAAAAGGGATAGTTCGGAGGGAATTAGGAATGTCTGCTATGGCGCGTGTTAGGCCGGGACGTGTGCGTCTAGTAGGAGCGGGATTCGTGGATAAGGTGTCCAAGGTTAGGAGGTGGAGTGGGGAGTTGGGATAGTGCAGGGACCTGTAGAAGAGATTAGAAGCAAGCTCTTCTCTTCTCTGGTATAGGGTTGGGAGGCCAAACTCAACCAGCAGACTGGGAATAGGGGTGGTGCGCAGAGCGCCAAGAGACAATCTAGCTGTGGCGTTGAGGGATGTCTGGATCTTGCGGACGTTCATCTTGGTGGTGTAACCGTAGATGGTGAGGCCGTAGTCTATTTTGCCTACGACAAGCTGCTTAGCAATTTTTATTGCAGTCTCCAAAGATGGGCCGGAGTTTCTTCTACAGATTAGCTTTAGTAAATTGTTTCTGCTTTTGACCGAATCTGCAACAATTGCTGCTTGTTTGGTCCAGTTGAGATTGTGCGAGAAAACCAGCCCCAGGATTTTGAGGCTTTTTTGAAGGGAAATCGAAGCTATATCGAGCTCGAGAGCGCTCTCTAAGCTTTTACGTCTCCGACAGACGTGCAATGCTTACAATTTGTTCAGCGCAACTGAGCTGTCAGCCCAAACTGAGATTGCTCTCATCGCTCTGTTGAGCACGTGCTTGACAAACGGGGCCTCACCTGAAGCGTAACAAACTAGGTTGTCAGCGTATATGTGGAAGAAGAGATTTGGGATTTTGTCCAGGGTCTCTGAGAGAGAGTGGATAAACACATTGAAAAGTTGGACCGTTTTGCGTGGAGGAGAAATGTCCTCCAACTCTCACCTTTATTTTTCTCTTCGTTAAGAAGGAGTTTATTGTTCCTACAAATCTCTTCCCCACATTCCATTGCACTAACTGCCGGAGAACGGCGCATTTAGGTGTTCTGTCGAACGCTTTCTCGAGATCGATTGACAGCACAACAGAGTGCCCCTGGAGAGTGCGCATGCCAGGTTGTATTCCAGCTCCTGGAGGAGGGACTGTGTCCCTCTTCCAGGTCTGTAGCTCGTCACCGGTGGCAGCAGCTTCTCTTCCAGTAGCCAAGACAGCCTGTTGGCCATCAGCTTCTCAAGTACTTTGGAGGTTGTTGAAAGGAGGGAGATAGGTCTGGTTTCGGAGGGGCCGGGGATTTTTGTAGAAGTTTTCGGTATAGACCTGACCTCAGCGAATTTCCAAGCCTTTGTAAACTTGCCCAGACTGAGGACTATGTCGAATAGTCCTTTAGCTCTTTCTAGCCAGGCTTGAGGAGCCTGTTTGAGCATACCGAAAGAGATGTTATCCAGACCTGGACTGGTTCCATGGAAGGAATTAAGGGTGTTCTTAATTTCCTGGAGGGAGAGAGGATCTTCTAGGGGATAAGGTGTGGGGATATCTCTTGACCTGGTGCCAGTCTCGTCGCACAATCCCTTCTGGGCCCAGGAAGCTGGGTCGTGCGCCTTTGAATAGCTTGCTATGTATAAAGCAAGTTCCTCAGCAATTTGTCTAGGGTCTTGGACAATCTGGTCCCCTATTCTAAGGCCTGTGATGCCTGCCTTAGAGGGGCGGCCGCAGATTGCTCGGACCTTTCGCCAGTTTTCCCCCATTGGGATGTCTGCATTGATGCCGTCCGCAAAATCCAGCCATGCCTGTCTCTTCGCCAGCTTGATTTCTCTCCGCATTATCGCATTTGCCTTGCGGTATGCAATATCATTTGCTTTGCTTGGCTGTTTTTTGTATCTCTTCCAGGCAGAGTTAGCCACGGGGCTGTAATTTCGAAGCCGGCTTGTTGAGCGGAATGCTGTTATTGGCCGCATATCAAGAGCCTTCGTGAGAGATGCTGCCTCTTGGTCGACAATCGTGCTTGGTGGGTGTTGTAACAGGTACTCCACCGCACCAGCACGAAATTTGTCCCAGTCAGCACGACTTTCAGTGTATCTGGGTATATGGACTCTGCCTGTGAGAGCCCCAGACATCGTGATTATTATAGGGAAATGGTCGCTTCCCCTGGGGTTATCTACTACTTTCCAGTCTGCTAGGTGAGGGAGGGGGGTGCAAAGCACAGGTCTATATGCGTCAAGGTGTTGCGTGTATTGAATATTGTTGGTGAGCCGTCGTTTAGGAGAACGAGGTCAGAGCGGTCCAGCCAGCCCGCAATCCTATTTCCTCTCGGGTCACCCCGCGGCGATCTCCATAATGGGTGATGCGCGTTGAAGTCTCCGAGTAGGAAGGTAGGACCGGAGATCTGCCCCAAAAGGGAGCTGAGTAGCTCGCCGTCCACCACGTCCTCGGCTCCCACGTAAACGGACACAACGTTGAAATGGGTACGCATATAGACCTTCACTGCCACTGCTGTTAACGGGGTGTTTATAGGAATAGGAGTGGAGGGAATGTCATCTCTAATCAGCACTGCAACACCTCTCTTCGTGTGTTCGCAGTGTTGTAGAGGTAGGGGGTGTAGTTGCGTAGGTGAATGGGAGGTGATGAGGATGGGAGGTGAGTTTCCTGAATGGCTAGGATGGAAGGTGAAAATTGGGTGATTAGCAGCTGAAGGCTTCTCAGATTATTAAAGAAGCCACAGATGTTCCATTGTAGGATTTTACAATCTCCACAATGGTTCTGGACTTGTTGCTTAGGTTTTGACGTGGGAGGGGGTGGAGGGGAATCGGGTTGGAGCATTAAGGGAGAGGTTAAGGATTAAAGGGATACCTGTGGCAGGTGTGGGGAGTAATTGTAGGAGTAGAGTGTAGTATTGGGTTATGTCATTTCTTCGTCAGAAGAGACCGGTAGTGTAGGTATGTCAGTGTCGAGCTGTATTGTCTTTGGTGAGAAGATGGTTTGCTGTGTGTGCTCCAGGAATGGAGACATGACGTCTTTAAAAGTGGTTGGAGTAAGCGAGAGGAGCTTGTTAGCATCTTCGGGGGTTTTCGCCCCAACGGAGAAGCCGGTGCCAGCCGTGAGGGCGAAGCTATCTGCTGAAGGGCCAGAATTGGCCACTACATGATATTCTGCAGGTGCTGGGATAGTGTGTTCAGTGATTGATTCGATATCGGTGGATAGTTTGTCTGAAGGGGAGTCTAATATGATGATTTGTTCAGAGTCTGCGTGTTTGCGGGCGGAAGTGTCTTGTATTTGGTGTACGGTAGCTGTTGTTTTTATTTTTTTTTGGGGTGGTTTCGTTCGTTTCTTGTGTAGATTTGTTGTGTAGAGTGTTTTTGCCTGTGTTTATCGTTGTGCTTACCTTGGGTTTTGTATTAGGTGTGTTTTTATTTGGCTTTGTGTTTGTGGTAGCTGTAGGGGTTTTGGTTGAGTTTTTTGTTTTTGTTTCGGCGAGAGTAACCTCTGTTTTTGTCACCGGGGTCCGGGGTGGATATGGATGGCGTGTTTTTGAAGGCGTCTGCAAAGGACAGTCCTGGCATGATCCTGCTTTGGCTCTCTAGCACCGGGGCGAGGTTACCATTCAAGGCGTACCACTTCTTCCTTGCTTCATATCTGGTAATGTGGTTGTCTGTCTGGAGTTTCACAATTTCTTTCTCCCTTAGGAAGGTTGGACAATTCCTAGAGAGTGTACTGTGTTGTCCTGAAGTTTTGCACCCAATACAGTATACTTGGTTGCAGTTTTCATGGTGGGGAGCCGTCCTTAGCCTTGCCGCGACCGCAGAACTCACATGCAGGTGTCTCCTTGCATGCAGATTCATGGTGCCCGAATTCAAGGCATGACCTGCAGGGTAGTGGGGCAGAATACCATCTGCGTACGGGCAAGTTCTCTAGACAGCAAACGATATTTTTTGGTGGTGAGAACCTGTCGAATGTGATCTGTAGTGCTCCAGTTGCGATTTTCTTGTCGTCTTTCTGTCGTGTAAGCTTTTTGACCTCTACAATCGTTTTATTTTTCTCCTGCAAGCCTTCCAGGATCTCCTGTTCCATCAGGAGCTTGAGATTTGGTGCGAAGCTTATGCCTTTGGAGGAGTTGAGTTTCAGATGGTATTCCACCTTGGTGTCGAAACCTTCCACTTTGGTGAAATTCCTAATTAGCTTTTCAGTCGCTGCTTTGGAGGGAAAGAACGCTAAGTATTTGCCGTCACGCGACGATGAACGGGTTAAGTTCTGTTATTAACTTGTTTTTGTCTGCCAGGGAGATGAGAACATATTTAGGGTCTGGTCCAGTAAGAGCATCACCAAGTGATTCCCCCAAGGATGGGAACTCGGACCAACGTGTTCCTCGTTTATCCGTTCTCCTAGGCAGCTTCCTAGGCATGGAGTCTTCCATGTCCAAAGCTGCACAGTAATTTTTCGGCCCTCTGGCCGAGCCCATGTTTTGTGCCCACTAGGGGCGTTTGTTCTTTAGTGCGTCTGTTCCAGAAAGTTTCTTTTTTTCGTACGTCAAGGTAAGAAAATGTGCTGGTTTTAAATATGCTAAGAAGCTTACCCTAGCTGCTTAGGCTTAAAAGTATTTGCGCTATATTAGAAAAAAAGAAAAATAAAGAACTTCAAGAAATCTAACCTAGAGAATATTCAATTTAATAATATTTGAAGAAAATAGAAAAACTTAACTAATTTCCTATAAAGCTAATTTATGTAGTACATATATGCAAGAGATCAATGCAAAGAAAAATTAATGAAAATTTAAAAAAAAAAAAAAATTAAAGGAGAGTTGTCGAATTGTTCGGTTCCGTCTCTACGGTTGGTTGTTGTGTTATCCTTGAATGTTGATCATAGCAAAATAAAAATCCTTTTATTCCGGTTTGTAGGGAAAGTTATATTTTTTTAAAGGAAAATTTTTGGTTGCAAATAATATGAAACCTAGAATCTAACATTATAATTATATTCGGAGGATTGCTCAGAAAATTCTAAATTTGAGTTCAAATTTGCGTGTGATTTACAGCAATACTCTCTTCGCGAATATTATGAGATTTGGTACAACGGTCAATTCTCCAGTTTTGATTACTTGATAATACTAAATAATGCTGCTGGACGGTGCATGGATTATCCTGAATATCATCATATACATAATACCATGGGTAACTGACTTCATCCAAAGTGCGATTTGTCTAAATCAAAATATCGAATTAATAACGGTGATCCACGTCTAGATTTGATGTTCACATCAACTTCTTCAGGAAATAAAACACCTCATCATGTTTAGACTTTTTTAGCTAAGATTATATATTTTGTATACATGGCTAGAAGAACACCCCGAAATATTCTCTGTCAGCATGTCAGACAGATTTGGCTTCCATCGGAATATTCTGTATCGATTCAAAGGTTACAAGAATGGGCCCAGATAAATGTATTCCAGAATTTTATTCTGACCCAATGGTTTTTAAAAGTATTCATGAAGATCTTCCTGATTTGGAACTACCCCCTGATTTTCCAATAATTATCTTGTCCCCTGTAGGGGGGAGGTGATGAGCAAACTCCTACAGTAGGCTCTGCTTGTCGTAGAAGGCGACTAAAAGGGTTTGTCTCTGAACCTATATCGACATATTCAGGGCGAGATTCAGAGACACCTGCATGATTTAGCAACAGCACTCACAATTTCTCAAAGAGGCTACTGCTAGGGGGAGACCCAATCGGAAAACCGGGATTGGGGTGTGAGTTCGCGATTGGTAGTTTATGGGAACTGCCGGGCTCTCACGCGGTTAATAATCATCCATTCTGGCACTCTTTTAGGGAGACATTCGCAAAAGCTTGCTTCTCCCGGATCGTTTTAGATTGTGGCTTCGCAGCGCAAGTTGTCGGCTAAGACGACAGCCCCTCCGGACCGTTTGACCAGGGGAGGCGGACGGCAGATGGAAGATGGTGATGGATCTCACGGCAGTTGAGGTTAATCAATCATTGGTTCGTTGCTGTTGATTTACCCCAGATGAAGCAGACGGTCGAATTATATTCATTACAAATTGAATAAGGTGGCTAGACGGTGGGACATAAAAAATTTCGAGATTATTTTACCGCACTGTTGGAGGGCAGCTTATCCAAATACAGAAATTGACCAGGCATATAAAAGTTTACTTGGCGTTTACATACCAAATGGTTTGTACGATAAGTCTATAAATCGAATCCTATTGTGTTTGCTGCCAAACAATACGAGACGATCTTCAATAATAACATTTGGATGCATTCGTACACGATAATAGGAATTTTCTTATATCAAAAGATAAACTAGAAATTTATGAAACATTAGATTATATGTTAAAACGGAACTTTTGCAACAAATGACTGATCATCTTGGTTATGTTGATGATGCTGTGAAATTTTACAACATAAAGGAATAACCGCACAATTATTTGCGGATATTTTATAAATCTTATAAATTACAATGAGGAAAATAACCTGAAAAATTTTGCACTTATAAAAAATATATACAAGCGTGGGCGGCACCATGCTCGCTAAGATTCACAGGCGCTCTGGTCACGAAATTGTTTAAGGGTCCTTGGACAACATTCGTTTCACAAGAAAAATGGCCGAAATACTTTCAACTACCGACATCGGTGGAGCGCAAAAGTTTGATTGGTGCATTTTCATGGAAACGTTAACGCCGATTTGAACATTTTGAAAATTGGCACTGCAGCCAATACATAGAACATTTTCACAAAGTGCTACCCTTTAGCAAGGGATGGCTGCATAGATAGTTTTTCTGAAGTGTACTATGCAGCCATGACTTCTCGCTGGAAAATTTTAATCTAGAGAGCGGCAGGATTTCTCCATATACATACATGGGATAATTTCTCAAATTTTAGTTAGATTATTCTGATATAAATGCGCAATGTACACAGTTTATATGAGATTTCAAAATAATTTATTATTTCATTATAGCTAAGATAAACTGCAATAAACTGGAGAGGAGTAGCTATAGACATCGAAAATATTTTGTATAAATAATTCTGGTAAAAAGCTGTTCATACTAGGTCAGACTATGTACGTACTATATATAAACCTAATTGAAGAAAACAAAGTATGACTGTACTAAGCCGGAAATTTCTCTCGAATGAAACACTAATTAGTTAATTAACTTGAAAGATACCAGATCATGTCACGAAAGATTATTCAACTCAGTCATTAGTAGCTTGATGTCCCGCAAGTCCCATAATAACTCTTAAATTGGCACGTAAACAGCCTGTCTTATCACTTCTTATTTTATGCAATTATCTATAATTTAATAAACTAAATCTTGCTTTTCCCTGCTTTTCTGCAATAACATTTCGTTGATTAAATTATAATAAAAATCAGTTGATAACACATAGGTACATAAATAAATAAATTTTCCTCAAAGTATAGTCCAAATGACTGACAACAGTCTCTCAACAAAACACCCAGAGAAGCTTTTAGATCAGTTGTCATCTGAGACTAATATGCCATAGGCCCATTAGAAGAAGAAGATAATTAATATATCTTTTCAACGTCTTCTCAAGATATTGCTAAAACAAACTCAAAATTGGAGGCAGAGGAAAATGCCGAAAATTCTTAACTAAGTCTTTTAAAAAAAAATATAATCCCCTGTGATATGCTATACCATCTCCTCTCCATATGTTAAGGAGAGATGAAGGTTTAATAAATTTAAAAAAAAAAATGCTTTTCTCTATAAATAAAGCTAGATTTTTTTTAGTTCTTTCGAATTTTGCAGAGTTTTTACTTTCCTTTTAACTTAATACTCTCGAGTTAATGAAATTTTCAAAAAAAATTTACCATATAAATAAATAACATCTTCCCTCTGGTTTATCATACAGAAAATTTTAAAGGCTTCAATATGGATTGGTGAACATGTTACCGAAATCATGCCCAGATAATGTAGAAAACCCTGAATGAAGAAGTATCTGGGACTATAATGAAAATGTACTTTAAGATGTTAAATGTTACTGATTGGCGGCAGCTGTGCAATGGATCAAATGATAACCTATAAATTTATCGCCAACTTTGCTTACAATTTATTTACTATTTATTAAATTTTCATTTCTTGGTATTACTCTTTATCATTAAAAAGCAAAGTCAATGGAAACTTTGCGAATTCTTTTGCTTCTTGTCTTACTGGAAAAGAAAATTGAATGCAAACATATGTGTTCTTGGAAGTAAGAGTAATTAGTAAAAAGTAGAGCACCATGTATTACATAACCCTTGAATGTAAGAACAATGGAATATTTACAGAGGCATTTAACATTTTTTGTTATCAAGTACAGACGTGTGCAACGAAAAAGGTGTGAATCAAACTTTAAAAATAAATTTTAAAGTGCCGTCTACTTTTCAGACGTGAAATTATATAATTCATTACGAAAAGATCGTTAGAAAATTAGATGACTTAATCTTTGTTCGAAAGACTAAAAATTTCTGTGCAATAAAAGCGCAATACAAAATAGCAATTTTAAAACAAAAAGGAACGTACAAAGCTCTCTACAGGATTTTAACAGAAAACTCTGAGTTAAGGGGAAATGTACGAAGAAATAGCAGAAATAATGTCAAAATACTCCCAAAATATGAGGCATTGGAATATCAAGTATTACTCGAAAGCACAGGAAGACCAAAAACAAAACAAAACCAACAAAAGTCCAGAAAACAGCGTTTGATGGAGACACTTGTAAAGAGAACGTCAATGCACATGCACATAAAAACAAGAAAAAAAGTTAAAATTGGTCTAAGATCAATAATATTATACCCTAGATCAAAATAAAAGTTAAATAAAATGAAAACCCAAAGTTTTGTATGGCAACACCAAGAAAGGGTTATCGGATTTCGTCCACTTTTGAACATACATTTGAAATATTTATGAAAAGCCGTGTACAAAATTTTAGCTCTCCCCGTCGACGAATTCTCAGGTAGTTTCCACATGTACTATATAATGAAAAACAAAAGTTTTGTATGGCAACACCAAGAAAGGGTTACCCAATTTAGTCCATTTTTGAAATTTTATTTACTATTGCTATGAAAACACCATGCAGCAAATTTCAGCTCTCTACGTCGTCGCGTTCTCAGGCAGTGCTCAACCCAAATATATAATAAAAAACGAAATTTTTCTATAGCAACTCTACGAAGGGCCCAATTGATCCCACTTGAACTTAAATTTACTTTTTTTTAAAGAGCTTTGTGCATAATTTCAAAGCGGACAGACGGACGGACGTACATGCAAAAATCAAAATAATAATTTTGCTCTACTATGACAAACTTAGTAGGAATACCATAATCTAGGGTATAAGAAGCTATACCTTGTCGTATACTCCTTAACAGTAAAGAAATGGTTGCTGCAAGTAACTTTACCTGCAGGATTCCCAAGAAAAGCGCCCTGTCGGTTTTCGCGACTTATAAAAAATAAATAATGTTATTTTCTAAAAAGCATATGTGGCCTGAGAGAACATCTAATTTTTTTAATAAAGCTTTTTAATCCAGTCAGTAGGAGTTTTTGCCCTACAAAAGATGGGGTATTTACGTGAACATTCTTCCAAAAACATGTATATATATAGGTACCATTTATACAGGGTGTTTCGTCCATGGTGGTCCATAGAATAGGAGGTGAGTAGTCAACCGTTTTGGAGTTACAGGGTGATTAAGAAAATTTGTTAGTCTCACAAAATACGCTGTATTTTAAAAAGCACAAAGTCACTTACAGAGCGCATTGTATGCAGAACTTTATGGCCTTTCCTACGACTGCTCGACCAGCCCCATACTCCTCACCCCTTAGGAGTTATGGTGATCTAAACTAAAGATAATTTGTTCCCTTAAGCCTAGTTGACATTATGCTGATTGACCAGCGCTAATGCAAAAGTTAAACTCGTTTGACTTTCTCGATGCTGGTAAAATCAGTGCGTGTTAAGTCCTGATACTATCAGGATTGGTGTTGATACTGTGCTTATGGTGAGCTGATTCTAGCTGCTGATGCATCAGCGCTGGTCAATCAGCATAATGCCAAATAAGCTTTAGTTACTGAAAACACGTCATTTAAACAAAATACCCTCTAATTTCGATATGACCTGAAAAAGTTATTAGTTAATAACTGTTTAACGGCTACAGTAAGCACATAGGTATAATAGGTAAAATTAAAGAGGAGACACCACAGTTTACAGTTTTTATAAAAAGAAAAAATTACGTAAAACACCTTTTGGGGGAAAAAAAAAAAGAGGTCAAAGTCAATAAAAAGGTAAGAACATCCAAAATTTTTGGTTTAAGCCAACATAACTCCTGGGAGGAGAGGAGTACGGGCCTGGTCGAGCAATCGTTTTGAAGGGCCATGAAGTTTGGCATACAATGAACTCTGTAAGTAACCGTACACCGTTAAATTTTTTAAGATACAGGGTATTTTGTGAAAGACTTGCATATTTTCTTAATAACCCTGTAACTCCGAAACTGGTGAGATGCCGCCGCCCTGTTGACATACAATTTTTTGTTTGACTAGGTGACTACTATCACTTCCTGTCCTATGGACTACCATGGACGAAACATCCTGTATAAATGGTACTATATGTATACATTTTTTTGGAAGAATGTTCACGTTTCCGCCGCTGTAACTCGTTACACATCAGACTTACAAAAAAAGTGTCTATACAGAAACGTTTATGAATTTAGCCTTTTTAAAATTTATATTTTTACATTTTTGTCGTAGGAATTATTTAAAAAAAAAAACAAAAACAATTTTTGGTACCTTTACACCATGATGGCGGACCCCCCCCCCCCCCTAGCTTAAGGGTGAAAACTTGGTTCATCGGGGCCCGGAACTAAATGCCATATATAAAAATCATAACTACCCTACCTTTTGTAGGGCAAAAGCCTTATTTAATCCCTATTGCCTGGGCTATGTTAGTAGATTTAAGTATTTTGTATGTTTTTTTTTTTTTTTAAGAAATGAAATTGCACATTTTGATGATATCTTTTCTTACAAGAATATTTAAAACAAGAAACACCACCTGGCTGCCTTTATTTCATCCAACGGCTAGTTACATACATACAAGAACATAAATATGCACATAATGTACGTGCTCGTAATATTAATTAGAAGAAAAAATAAGTAAAGCAAATTTCTACAATATCTATTCGAGTATACCTGTTGCTCTCTATTACTGACTAGATTCAATTTTTATTCTACCCAAGTTACATATATACAAATATTTAATTACAAAGCCAAGACAAATATAGTTACAATTGCATATACCTAGTAGTATAATTAAAAACACCCTGCTAAAATGCAGATGATTGTCATATCTACATAATTCCAGCACTTTCTTTGTGACATTAGTAGAATCGCAGAGAATAAAATTATTCATCTCGCTTTCAAAGAGTTTTCTAATTAAAAGTTGAAAAATCTGCTTTCAGCTGGATTTTTGCTCCTACTGCATGCTATGTATACATTTCACAAAAGCACACTGAAAAAAAGGCAACTGGTGAGGGGTGGATAGGGGTATCCGTATCAACAAGCCAAGCTTTCCTCAATCATTCATTCATTCAATAAATAACAAAACTTTTCAAAGTGCATCTTTTCAGTGTTGTACTCTTATCGAAACTCCAAAAACAACAGAAACAATGAAATTTTCTTATATGCATACAAAAAACATATTAGGGTAGGTACATACTAGATATAATCCAATGAATCTAGATATATGTATACAAATTCAAGAATATGTCGTATAACAAAAGACGAAATACGTTATAAGGTGCACGCAATAGATGTGGATCCAACGCATAGTCAGTTCCACAAATATTGTAGAACCAGACAAAATGCAAAGCTCTTCCTTCTGTACAAATTCCAACAGGGGAAAGGGGGACAGTCTGGGGGAATGAACGTCCATTCGACGAACTGAGTCAGTACTCAGTATAGTGCGATTTCCACCAGAACTATATATAAGGGAACATTATGCTCATTGAATGAACAAATTGAATTCAGTACCCGAAGAAGTCAGAGCTCGCGACTAACTATAATTTATATAGTTTTACCCTCCCAAGTTGCAATACAGAAAAAAGCTAGTGAAGAATTTGTGTAGTGAAAGGAAATCATAGTAAGGAAAAATTAATTATCCTCCGAGAGTATCTATACACATACCTCCTGTAAACAGTTTTTTTTTTTATTATTAACATATCAATAAATATATAGAGTGCAACGTGTAGCTCTTAGTAACAATTTATTACAAACAAATTTAAAAAGTTTTTTAATTGAATTAAAAACAACTTTACCGCAACATCATCATCATGCAAACACGTGGAATTTTCGTTCTGTTTGTACTGTTTCTAGTGGTTTTACTGCATCATGCAACCTCGGGACCAGTGCCAAAAGCTGAAGTGGTAAGCCGTCTTTTATTTTACTTAAAATGAAAATCATTTTTTATAATTTTTTAAGGATTTAATCCTTAATCTAAAATATAGGCCAATATTAATTGTGTACATAAATGTACAAGTTTGCATATTTCTAGTTGCAACTTATTGCTGACTTAAGGCTCAACATATTCGTTACTTTTCTTCCCTTTCCGATCGAGTTTTATAATATGTATGTGACCATTTTAGTCCCCATTCGAAAGAACCGTCTTTCCATGGTTTTCACGTTTGAATTATAGGGCAGGAACTAAACTAATTTTATTTATTTATTATTATTATTTTTTTTTTCGGTAAAAAAAATTTTTTACTATTTTTTTAAAATCAAATTTTTCAATGGAAAGAAAATAGCACTTAAAAAATTCCCTACATCATCCATGTTTCAAGAAACTCGAAAAATATTTTAATTGTCCGGCAAATGAATAAAAGTGCTGAGCTCGAATCTCGAACAATTGAAGGATGTTTTCTTATAGATACCCTCCGATAAATAAAAATATAAATTTAAACAAAAATTTTAAATAGGAATCAATCAATGTCAAAGGAAACATTAAGGTCTCATTAAAAATACATGCACAGCACTCCTAATTGGTTAGAAAGGTCCACTCAATAGAAAAAAAAAGATAGATTTGATTATAATTGAGGCACTGCCATCTAAAATTGGTATGACTGCTTAAAATTTAGATTTATCACCTTTTTTTTTTTTTTTTTAAACGACAGAAATTTGCTTTTCGAGTGATAAACGATTGTTCATCAAATTCTGCGGAATTTGGGAGAGTGTCTATGTATATCTTAAAAGATTACAATGCAGCTAATGAAAACTCTCAAAATTATCACAATTTTTGTATTTACATCACAACAAAAATGTAATGAAAATACTAATTTCAAATAAGCAAATTCTCAAACAAATTTTTCCAAATGAATGGGATAATGTGAAACTTCCGGAATAATTTTGTTTCCTTCCATTTTCGCGGTATAGTATACCTAGAGACCAAAAAGTTATGCTCAATATTTTTTTTTTACATGGAAAAGATGATTTCAAAATGTACAAATTTTATTCTGAAAGTGAAGTTGTAAAGTAAAGTGTTCAATTCAAGTAATAATGATATTATTTTTACATTTTTTATATGTATACTGTGATTTACTCCCAAATTACCTGATCTAACATAAAGGGTGTTCCCGTTCTAACCTAGGCAAACAAAACAAACTGTATATCGTGGTAGGGGGCAATCTAACCCATTTCGGAGTTACAGGGTGATTAAGAAAATATAATAGTTTTTCACAAAATACCCTGTGTACGTTCACAGTTAAGAATCTCATTCATGGTCTTTCCAGCAATTGCTCAGCCTTTTCTCTACTGAGTTAAAACGGTCTAAAATAAAAAAATTTCACAATTTTTTACTTTGACCTTTCTTTGTTTTTTTTTAAGCTGATTAAATATGCAGGAATTTTATATGTATCAGCACTTCCTGTTTTCTCTATAGGCCAAACTTCATCCGATCTACGATCTTCTACCCGGAAAATAATGATAGATCGAATAAGGAAAGTGTTTTGTAAAATAACTGCCCAAGAATTACATATTGGTAATACAATGGGCAGGATTTATAAATCTTTTATTAAAACTATCTTATAGACTTTCAATTTTGTTAATTATATATCAGTAGGTAACTTTTTTCTCTATTGCGTATTGGTACTGTCGACTTGTTATATCAAAATTGGTTAATTTTAGTATGTCACTCGAAAAAAATTCTATAAGATAATAAAAAACATCCCCTCCCTTACCACAAATAAAAGAATACCAAAATATTTTTCTAAATTATTTCTTTATTTTGAATTCCCACAATCAAAATAAGGAAGAAGCAAATTAAAACATCAAGACATCATAAAAAACAAAAAAAAAAATCCATGTCCGTTCAAATTCAGCCAAATTTACTTGGGCTTATACAAAATAATTTAAAATCATTTTAATTAAATTTCCGTAGGTCAGTGCTCCACTCACTCAAGTCTTTGTTAACTTTTTATGGGCTACAATTTATAAGGCACTCCACTCATGATGATTTTCAAACGAAGCAATTTTTGCAGCCAAAACAGATAAATGTATCGCAGGGTCTTAACACTTGTACATCTTCAAACGAAAATCTTTCCAGGGTTGCTGGTACTAGTACCTACTTTATTTATTTACAACACAAGTTTCGGCAGTGTCCGTATAGTTAAGGTCACATTAAATTAGTCGTCTTTTTGAGAGTTGTATGAGAACATTCTATGCCCTCTTAAATGGAATATGTTATCATTATATACTTACTTATATTATGTAGGTCAAGGCACTATTATATTATTATTGTACATATGTACATACATATCTACATATTAGAATTAGAATAATAAATTCCTTATAGTTCACGCAACCACCCACATATGAGTTTGTTTTGCCTGCATATGTATGTAAGGTAGCTAGAGAAAGTGGTTTGAATTTCAATTTTGGATGACCCGTTCCTGATGGATGTTTATAATATGATGGTCCTCCTGGAAGGGGAAGTCGTTTTGTAATGAATCTAATCTAAGTATTCAAATTATCTCGTAATTGTGAACATAAATAAATTTGTTGTCGTTACGAGATACGTTGTGTGTCGAAATAATAAAATGGAAGACTACTTAAATGTGAATCATGCATGTAGGTAAATTGCGCAAAAAATATTTATGGGAGGATTGTATAGTTGTTGAAAAGATTTTTGATTACGAATATTACAAACCAATTAAAATGTTTATCTTTTGAATGATTTGATTGGATTAAACAAGAAGGAAGGATTCCATTTTCGTTTTTTTTTTTTATACCCTAGATGACATAAAAAAAAGGGTATACTAAGTTTGTAACGCACAGAAATAATGCTAGTAAAGAAAAATGGATTGGACACCCACGCATAAAATTCAAAGTTATTTTGATTTTTGCATGTCCGTCTGTCTGTCAGTCCGTCCTTGCGCACAATAACTCAAGAACGCGTGTACTTAGAGAGCTGAAATTTTGTACGCGGACTTTAATAAAAAAAGTAAAATTAAGTTCTAAAATCAAACAAATCGAGCAATTCCTTCGTGGGGTTGCCGCACAAAAATTTTCGTTTTCCACTACATATTTGGACACTGCCTGAGAGCACGTTGACATACAGAGCTAAAATTTGATATATAGTGTTTTCATAGTAATAGAAAATAAAATTTAAAAAATGGAATAAATCGGGCAATCCATTCTTGGTGTTGCCATATAAAAATTTAGATTTTTTACGAGTAATATAAAAACGATCAGTCCTAAACATTTCTATTGTACTACAAACTTCTTCAGAATATGAAGTCTTATAGAATTGGGTATAATTATTTTTTCTGTCCGACGAACCGTTCTGGAAATATATGCAGAAAACCACTGCAAAAATCAAAATTCCTCAAATGGGTGACCATACGAAATTTTATACGATACGGGTACAATAAGAATTGGTCTTAGACCAATTATAGCTTTTTTACTTGTTAATATATATATATTTGTTTCAAATAGTTTTGTTTGGAAAAAAAATATAGTAGACAATATGCCACAGCGATATTTAATCGAAAACATGATCTATAAAAAAAAAAAATGATGCAAAGAAATTAATTGCTTACATTTGGTTTGCTGAGGTAGGTACTAGCTAGGTACATACTTGATGATATAATTTTTAATGCCTAAAGGTTTGTGGCCTTAAATTTGATAGCTGTAAGGTTAATACAGAAAACAACGTAAATATGGAAAATTTTATTTAAAAAACAGCAACACGTGATTTGGCGAAATATTGTTATAAACAAAAACAATATCTACATGCATACACTCTTCGGCATGAATATGACTGACTGAGTGAATTAATTAATTTTTATATTTAAAATTAAATCAAGTGATATTTAAGTCAATTAATTAATAAGTTATTAAGAAATGTTAGTGATTTCAGGCTGCTACTGTATAAAGATAGTTCATCACAGATTAGTTTAGTGTATAAGGGCTTTCAAATTTTTAATAAATTACCAGTATAAGTTGAGATTAATTTTAAGATATTTAATAAGAAAATACTTGAATTTATTAGAATTACCTATTAGAATTAAAATAAGTAAAAAAAGAGAGAGACTGTTAGTGTAAAATTGTTTTGTTTTTGTAATGAATAGAAGAAAAAAAAACGCTAAATAAATCCACATACTTACTATTATGGTCACTGATAACCGGAGGCAACGGGGTAAAATAATTAATTACTTATCTGTCTAGTTATCAATTGAGGTTTATCTTAACTTTTACAATTTTCCTGGTAACATGCTTTATTTGATGTTTTCTTTACCTAAAGTATGTATATGTGACTAACTAAGATTATTATTACAATCTTAGAAAAATTCAATAGTATTTTCGGTCCAGTATAGTAAAATTTAAAAAAATTTGCGTAAATATCTATCTAGGTTACTCTTACTGTTTGGCACCAAAAGTAATTTGATTAGTCCAGAGATTTATCAGAGAAACCACAGAGTATGTGCGTACTGCGTAAACTTTTGAGCCATGTCAACCTCTCAACCTCTCAAAGTGGCTACTGCTATTTCGGAGGAGACTCAATCGGTAATCCGGGATTGGGGTGTGAAATCGCGACTGGTAGTTTATGGGAACTGCCGGGTTCTCATACGGTTTACCATCATCCATTCCGGTACATTTCAGGGAGACGTTCGCGAAAGCTTGCTTCTCTCGGATCTTTTTAGATTCTGGCTTTGAGGCCCAAGTTGTCGGTTAAGACGGCAGCCCCACCGCACCGGCTCGTTTGACCAGGGGAGTGGGATGGCGGATGGATGATGCGATCGTAGAGATAGCCGGTCTTTCGGGATCTCACGACGGTTGGGGTAAATCAATCATTGGCCCGTTGGTGTTGATTTTCCCCAGATGAAGAAGAAGGTAGAACCGAATGGGCTCGTCGATACCTGAGACGATAAGCAGGCGAAATATGGATATGGCCGATTATACATATATTTTAATCGCGGTGCGACGTGTTCTTTTTGGTGCGGGAACACTGATGTCGATGTTAGCATCGGTTACCCTTGGAGGTAACCACATAGCTTTGCGACGTGTCGTTTTGGTTGCGGCGGCACTGAGGACGAAGTTAGCAAATCACCCCCTTCCTCATAATTTGAGAATTTTCGGGTTACTCTCTACAAATCCCTTTTTGCGGGACCTCACCTGCGAAGGTGTCGAGAGTAACCCAGGACCCCCAAAACGGAAAAATGATACACAAACAGTAGAAAATGTAGCAACAACAACATATACGTGCGTTAAGATGGGGTTTGCAAAGAACTGTTTAAACGACATACTGCGCGAACAAATACAGTCTGACGTTGCGGAAGTGTCTGCACTTTCCGTGGAAGTGTCGATGTATATCCATTTCAAATTGAATGATGCATGGAGAAACGGTGACTTTGGGAAAATTAAGTTTTTAGATTATTATTACCCTCTGATAAAGGGAGCAAAGTCTAAATATGCCGCTGACCCGGCGTACAAAAGTTTACGTGGCTCTCGCATAGGACGTGGTCTCTACGATATGTCTTTTAAAACGAATCTCTTTAAGTTTGATGCCAGGCATTACGAGACTGTGTTCAATAATAACATTTGGATGCATGCGGACAAGAGAATCAGAAAATTCTTATATCGTTTCTCAAGAGATAAACGAGAAGTTTATGATACGTTAAGTTATTTATTCACACGCGGAAGTACATCTGTACCGAATGAGGAACTTTGGCAGCAAATGACTGAACATCTTGGTTATGTTGATGATGATGTGAAGTTTTACAACATTAAGCAACAACCACATAATTATTTGTAGATATTTTATAAGCTGCAACGGTACAACGAGACAAATAACTTGAAAAATTTTGCTCTCATACCCATATATAAGCATGGGCTGCACCATGTGCGCTACGATTCATTTGCGCTCTGGCACCGTCTATGCGGACTAAAATTGTATAAGGGTCTTTTCAAAAACTTTGTTCGCGAAGACGAATGGCCGAAATACTTCAAACTACCGACATCGGTAGGGCGTAAAGTTTGATTGGTTCATTTGCACAGATGGTGTAGCGATGACCTTTTCGATGAAGAAGGAAGTGCCAGTAGCACCATCCCAACCACCGGTAAAACGGCGCAAAACAAAAAATTGTGAAGTGGAGGATGACAAGACGGTGCGCGATATCCGGGCTAAATTAGAATCCGGATATTATAAGCAATTTGTTGGATTAGATCCTGGTTGTCGGCTGATCGCTTGCGGTGTACGAGCAACGAATGTAAACGAAAATGTTGATCTAATAAAAATCACGAGTTCGACATTCCATTACAGCGCATCTATGTATGCACGCAAAGTTTCGTTAGCGAAGTATACAAGATCGCTTCCTACAACTGCAGTAATGTGCACGCAATTCCCGATGCAATACGAATATTTGGCGTACACCAAAGAACGTTTGCAATGGTTTTCGCAACGCCAAGCGGTGTATGGGCAGCGCAAAGTTGCACGTTTGCGCTTCAAGCAATATATTTGCACAGAGCGTACAGTGCATCAATTGGCAAAAAAAATCACCGATAATACTCGTGAAACTCTGCTATGTATTGGTTCAACAAAAATTGCCGCATATTCCCCAATACGTGGCTACGTGCGGACGCCACACACGAAATTGTTGCGGGCACTTAAAGCTCATTGCTCTGTCCTCGAAGTGGACGAGTTCCGCACAACAAAGCTGTGCAGCAATTGTTTTCAGCCGGCGAAGCCGTCTCGGTCTCCACATCGGTTCCAGTTATGTAAAAACTGTGGTACCACGTGGAACCGTGACGTCAACGACGGTAGGAACATTCTGTGCATTGGCCTAGACCAACTCCAGGGCAGGCCATTGTACAGGGAATAGCACGCAAAGCTTCGGCTGTAAAAAGGCGGAGTTACTGCGTCACCATGGCCCCCTTGAGGGGCTTACTCTTTACTGGTACAAAATTCCGTTGAGAGTATCCTGTATTCGGGAGTTTTTGATATTATTATAAAATTTTCCTTGCTTAGGCTTTAGTCTCTTATAGGTATCTTTCCACCTAAGCACGTTCATGCCTCAATTTGATAAAACAGCTTATCTCTAGATTAGTAGGCTTTTGTACTATACTAAAAAAAAGACTTTTTTTCACATCGCGTCATTTTGATGGAGGATACCCAATTAAGCTTACAAACTTAAGAATGATCGAGGCTGTGAACAGAGAAAATAAATAAATAAATGTATGAAAAAGTGGTTAAAGCTTCCACTAAACGATGCATTCCAAGTGAACAAAACGAACGAACCATAGTTCTATGGATCTTTGAAAAGTACTGTATCGAATGATCTATATAGTCACTTTAATTGTACGACAAAAGTGAGTGCAGATCTTAACTGACCTTTTAAGATACCTATTCAAAAATATGATTAAAATTAATGAAGAAGATGAACGTTGCTTCAAATGTCCTCCAAAGACTACATTATATAGAAAGGCGATTGTTTGGGTTTCTAAAAAAAATATTCAGAGTTGCCGTTATCTGCTGTATGCGGGTCACATCATTGTCTGGGGTTTAAGATAAATTCCTGTGTATATTTTTATAATATTCGAATCTTTAACTTATACTTACACCTCAATTTTCAAGAGCCAAAAGCTCTCAACGATATGTAGGTACACCTATACCAAAGTTATCTTTGCCTATACTTTTTGCTGTGCTCTAGCAATCTTTCAATTTCCTAATTCAATTAAATATTTATTGCGCGTTTAATCTCTTAATCCAAGTTCTTGTCGGATTTATCATTTGTGCTCTCCTGTACACACATTATATATATATATATATATAGATATGCGAATGTATGCACGCCAGAAATAAAAGTAACAAAAATCTTCAATGTGTTAACTAATCGCTTCGCTACCTTTATGTTAATCTCATCATTTCAGATGTTATTACTGCATTAATATCGATTTGAATATGATATCTTTAGACTTAAGAGTTTACTTCTTAAGATAATCGATTTATTATCTACTATACCCACAAGAGGGAGAATATTTATGCAATTATTTAAGTTTTCATAGAATTATGTAGAACATTTCGTCTTAACAGTTCACCCACTCTACATGGTAATAACTGGCATTGGGTTGCCGTAAATTTATTATTAAATTAGGCCTGACCTAAAAACGAACAAACAAATTAGATTAAAGATTCCTTCTCTAGATGATAATAATGCTTTGGCCTCCATTACTTGGTTGGATTATCCTTAATTTTATCATCCTACAAAATATATAGGAATTGCGTCTTTTAGGATACCTATTTACTTTCAATATGAATCGCAAATTCCCTGTAGTAATATACAAAGTAATATTGTCTCTTAATAGTGTCTTAATAGAAATTTCGAAATTTGTGTCATGGAATATCCTAATTCTTATAATTTATTGTAACTCATACTTTTTCTCCATTATATACATATGTCAATTACAATTACAGGAGATATTGAATTTAGGAAGTTCAAAGTTTCACTCTGTATTCAAATTCCACTCCCTTTGCTTTTTTTGTACCCTAATGATTTTTTTTTTTTTTTAGTGAATAAGGTTTTGAAGACATTTTAGCTAAATAAGCTTAAAAGAAAAAGCAAAAACGTAAAAAGAGTTGAAGCTTGGTTAAAACTACTTCTACTTCATAGAATAAATTTCCAAACATTTTAAAGAAAAAGCTATAAGACATTATAAACCTTTAATGATGACCTAAGTTAGGTTAGGGTTAGGTAAGAGGATTGCCTCTAGACGTGACTAGCCTGCTTCTCTTAGACCTCCATTCGGTCCATTGTACCCCTTGACCTCGTGGGATAGCCTTTAAAACCGTGCCAGCTAGATCCATCCTGCTTCCCTTAGGAACATACAAGATACATCTGCAGTCTTTACTTTACAGCCCCCTCAGACTTGAAAAGAAGTAGCTACCTAATACAGCCTGCCTCTTTTCTTCATCAGAGCGGAGCAACCGCAAAGTAGGTACCTACTTGTTGGACAGATTAGATTTCTTCCAAATCCTTATAGCTTCTACAGAAATCGGTCGCCGCCAATTCTTTAGTCTTCTATGGCCTAGTGACTCATTTTGACATGATTCCTAATGAATACTAAAGTTATTCATTAAATATGCAGAGAATTGAAGAGGTTTGTTTAACGGCAGACAACATTTATACACTGTAAAATCTTCAAGATACAGATGTAAAAAATAATAATAAGATACTTTTTGTAATATTGGGCCTTAAATGCAAAAATTTGTCTAATTAAAATCAAAAATTTGTAGGTAGGTAGTTACTGAAAAATATTTTCCCTTAACTAAAATCTGATTAACTTTGACATATCAAATTAAAACGTAGAACGTCCTTTTTGAAATTGTTTATCGCATTTTTATTAATCTTTTGTAATTTAAGTGTATCAGTGAAAAATATACATACCCCCATTCCTTAAGTATTACAACAACAAAACTTGTTGAGTTGAAAATTTTTCACCAAACTTGCACTACACTTTCCTTTTCACAATTAATTAAAGCCTATCACAAAATTAATGCACTTTCAAAATTATGAAATTGCAAGTTGCAACACAAATTTACAAGAGAGCTCTGAACATTACAAACAAAAACACTTCACTTCACTTCACTTCACTTCACTTATTCCGTTTAGATTCCAATATTGCCAACCACTTTTACCCTAGCCTTAAATTCGTATGTATTTTGTAACTCCCGCCGTATTATAAAACCCAATGCTACCGCCCCCGCCATTTTATTTTTCAAAGAAAAGCCACTTGCACAACTATGTTAAGGGAAATTATAAATTCCTTGCCTGACGACACCTTGAACTGAAATTTTTCATTTTCTAACAAAACATAAATATCTCAGTTTCTTTTAAAATAAGAAAAACAAAGAGATCACTTTTCAACAAACTTGCAACACTTTAATCATAAGAATTGATTACGCACAACACTACAGTAACTCCGGTTATCTAACAATATATCTCTATATTCTTCACCTTTCCGATTATAAACTATATTTTTTAACTATAATATTTGGTTTTTTTATTTTTCTATATATTAGCAAACGCGCATTAGTTTTTAATGCAACCATCAACAATTATGTGCATTTTTTTTTTCTATTTCTGTCAAGTAATCCTTCGCGCCACTCTGATGTTTCAAAAGGGAATTCTATAACATCCAGCAATTATGCTACGAACTAAAAAACTGTTTTAAATCAGTTTAACACAATTTTAATTATAAAATTTAACAGAAAAGAATAAAACAATAAAAATTATAAGCAAACCACGGTAGAACACAAATTGCACAACTCCTTCCCTACTATCTGTCAAAATTAGATTTACATAACTGTAATTTTCAGTTAACGATCTGAACGATACTTCAGGCTGTGGCCATCAACAGAATCACTGACAAAAAATATTTCCGCAATCCCAAAAAAAAATTCAAATTCAGAATTATGTATCCCTAAAGCAGAACAATTCTACTTCTAGCTTCCAGGTGGCACTGTCGGCAGGTTTAGTGCATCCATGATTACAATAATTTTGTGTAGGTGTTATTATTGAAAGAAGCAGTTAAAAATTGGACAATAGCTTTGTGAGAGTTTTTTTAACGATATCGTTGAAAAGGGTAATTAATCTAAAAATAAGAGGAATGAAATTTAACTTCTGGTAAAACAGTTTAAACTCGGTGTATATGTAGTTAACAACATTTTTAGTCATTGAGTCAATAGTCTGCTCTCATTAAAAGATTAAACAGATACATACAGATATGTTTAGTTCTTAATTCCCTGCATTCTACGAAAGCTCATTCAATGAGCAGATAATGCAAAACATAACTCCGTCAGTTGAATCCAATGAATCTGCCACTATTTTGCTCTGTATTTCAAGAATCATATTGCTGTAAAGGTTACTTCTTATACCTCACCAGACTATTATTTATTATTATTTATTAACTCTTTTAAGGTAATTTCTCAATCCTAAATTTATCGTTTTTTCTTTCTTTTCCAGGATTCTTCAACACTCGCAAAAATTCCTCAATGGCATTGTTTACGTTACTTCAAACATGATATACATCAGCACAGAAGATGTCGTAACTACAGATTTCATAATTTAACTCGTCCCAGGGAATGAAGGAAGACGTAAATAAAAGGATCACATGACTTAATGAATGGATTTTTTTCATAATTATATACAATATACCTACTATATATATATATATATATAATATATATATATGATTATATAAAAATATTGTGATATTTTTTGTTCTCAATCTTCTACAGCATTATACAGTACAAGGATATATTATTTATAAACAATTGCGTCAATTTTTATTACTCTTGTAATAAAATCAGAGCATCAATAATCTTAACTTAACTCAAGCGACAAAGGAACTATTTATCTATGATAAAGAGACAAAAATTTAAAGAATTTCTTGAGAATGAACGACTATGTTGAACGTTTAAAATATCAATAAAATAAATTTATTTATCAAATAAATAAATTTGTGTTTTGGTTTTTATTTCTATTATTCTTATGAAGTGGACCTAGACTTGACTTTCTTCGCAGCTCTGAGTTCACTCCCCAGCATTCTAAAGCCAAAACAAAAAGTAGTATAAGAACTAAGGAAAGTAAAAACTTGGCTGATATCATTACCATATTGTGTATGATTGCATAGATGACACAAGAACTAGATGTCGCATACAGTACCGAAAAAGTATACAAATTTTATATGGCTGGATGGTCCATTCCGGAATAGACCACGACATTTGAAATGATGTATACGTCGAGTGATTCATATTTTTTCGTATCTGAAAAGCTAAGGAATTCGATCAAATGTATACAAAACTGCTATTATAAAAACATTTGCTTTCGGCACGCTCTAAAAGATATTAATTCAAGGCAAGTTTGCTCAAACTTTAATCCCATTTAAAGTTCATGCCAAAAACCTAAGGTGGGAACTACATATGGAACTAAAACCGACTTCTTATAGGTGGTGGAAATTACACACATATAAATTTGTGTAAGAAAATTAATATAAAACTTAGAATGAGGAAGTCGTTAGGACTTCGTAACGATCAAGTATACATTTGTACCAATTATCATTACTGTGAAAGTACATCTAACCAAAAAACTGAACTGATCATGCTATGTACTACTACAAAGACCAGAGTACCTACCTAATTTTATATCACACATAAATATATACTATCATGTAATGATGTCAGGCTCAATTTATTTATTTATTCAGTCTACCGATTTAACAATCTTACAGACAGGAAACATTTAGAAACAATCATAGACATCTTTATAGAATCATTAATTATCATTAATATTATAATCATAGACATCATTATACTTGTGGAATCATTAATTATAGAAATTATTATAGAATCATTACTTAATTTGCTAACTTCTTCCTTAAAAATTTTACATAGGCACATGTAAATTAACAAAGTTATATAGAATTATATCAAACATATCTTCTTTTTAGAAAACATAATTTTATGGCAATTGAAGAATTAATTAATGGGTTAAGGAATAATGCAGAAAATGGAAGAAAACTAGGTGGATGGAGAAGCACATGACCAAGTCGAGGTGGGAATCAAACCCACGACCCCAGGGATGGTAGCCAGCGCGTTTACCAACTGAGCTACCGAGGTTCTAAAAGGCTTAGCCCTACAATCAGACACTGATACTTCAATTTTGAAGGCCCAATTTAAATCCAAAGCAAAACGTTTCCGTATTGTCAAATGAGTCTGTGCATAATTCAAGCATCCGGCTGAGATTTATGAGCTAACCATTTGTAAATCATGAAGATGGTGGTCAATCTCTTTTCAATCCAACCAACAAGCAAATGGTGGTTTTAGATAATAGTTTCTATTCTCCTTCGGCATATCCTTAGCTGTACTGAAATAGACTCTATTTCCATTGATCAAAATTTGTTGGATCACCCTCCAGTTAAAATAGTAGGCATAATTCGTATGTCCTTATCATCATGAATTTAAGGTGTTATTGTAACATATACAGTATTAGGATGGGTAATAGAACAGTTGCTATGCGCGCATCTCCAAGATTTTCAGTTATCGCTAAAGGTTCGATTTCAATACTGGGCAAGAGGAAATATGGGAAAAATGTTTTCTACCAAAACTGTGCAACTGCATTAAATGAGACTTCTGCCTGCCCTACCCTTTTTTTTCACTTAATGCTTAAAAAAGGAAAGGTGTATAAAGCGCCATAAAATTAACCACCAATTTAACAGATCAAGAAAGACAGTCTTGGACACCATACTAATCCGAAAATTAGTTCCACACAAATATACGGAGATGGAAACAACATGTCTAGACCTTAGATTATATAGCAAAAAGGATAGGCTATGAAAAAAAACTTAACCATGTTTTTTTCATGTGTAGAATCGCATCGATGTGTTCGATTTAGTCATGGAGGTAGTAGTAAACTACGATATTTTCAAGCACATAATATAGTGGTTAGAAACTTTACTAATGTCGATTTTGATGGGACCATTTTAGTGTTGCACTTTTTCTGGCAGCGGAGAAATGGGGACACTGAGGTCCATCGAATATATTTCTGTCATATTCCTTGCGGGCACACGTATTATAGATACGGAACTGTCAAACGTATAAATGTTCTTTATTGACATATAGAAACAAATTTCTTCTTAACTTTATGACAATTACTCAAATAAAATCTTTTAATTCATTTAATTCCAAAATTTATCAACATTGGAAAATGTTAAATTTTTTTGCCACGGCTGTTTATTTTCATAGTTATTTTACTTCTACTTCTATCATATCCGTGTAATTTGTCAGATTGAAATTTTCTGGGAAAAATAACATTCTGAATAACGTAAAAATTATGAAAATTGTAATTTAAAAGATTTTGGCGTGATTGCGTATGAATTTGGTGGAGTAATAGTTGAAGATTGATATGTTGTGCTCAATGACATGCTCAATAACATTTCTCATGTAGGTGTGTGCGTTTTTGGTGTAACACCGCCGATTTTTCAGGTGTAGCACCAGGGTCATTTTTCTAGCAGGTCAATGGAACGATTTCAGTGTAACATTGCAAGAAAAGTTCAACACTTCTGCTAGAAAACGTGATTAATGGAAATCTGTATAAAAAAAAACCACCGGACTATTTTTCGTAAATTCACATAAATTTAAAAATTTCAGATATTTTGAACTGATACCAAATAAATAACCCTCCCCCCCCCCCCCCCCGCCTAGAAAAAAAATGCTTATCACACGAACACGAATTTTACACAGCATAGCATATCCTGTTTGGTATATAATCTAAGGCCGAGACACGACACATATTTATGCCACCAGAGCACCCATATATAGGAACTAATGGAAGAGTAATGAGTGTATTTGATTAATTCAAAATTGAACATACAAAAACATCCAATTCGTTTATGGATTGAATTTTAAACAAATTTAAACCTTACACAATTGTTTTACTTTAGATTATAACTTCAACACTTATTTAAAACTTAACGTGATTTTCTCTTTTAAAATCGTCTGCAGATCTTTGTCCTCTTGAATATAACTTGAAAGGTGAACTTTCTTAGATTTAGACTTATTCTGCATTTCAAGATGTTTACGTTCATGCCACTTTCTATTCATTTCATTATCTTCATCACTATCATATTCTTCAACAGTTATTACTTCCTTCTCTGTCTTTCGAGAAGATGTTTTATCTTTATCAAGATTCAATAATGACTTAATGAAATCGTTGCACAACAAATTAACTGGTGCCATGGCGTGTGTTGACATATCGATAAGCTGTACGAAAAGAAAAATACAACTTAATTTCAGTGGAAGGAAAATGAAATACCGAGTATAAATAAAATTAATAAGAGATTATAGGAAATTCACAAGGGTTTACAATGAGATTTTAATAAAAAAAAAAGAAAAAAAAAAAAGTAGAAGTACTCACCCTCCTTGTAGCTGCTTTACCTGGAACACCCATCGATACAGCAGGTCCAGGAGAATATTTTGCCTTTGCGTTAATCTGTTTAATTGAATAAACTCCAAATGTTGAATATTGCGGTGTTTCTTGAGGTTCATTTAAGAAACTAGGTGCCGATGTAGCAATATCTCCATCATTGTCCGAAGCTAAAAACATTAATTCCTGAAAAAAAAATATATTTTTGAAGACGTTTCCTTTATTGCACTTTATGGAATTAAAAAAAATATTTACCTGCTTATCAGTTAAGAAGAATAATGTAGACATTGATTGCCAGTCAATATTGATTGATTGTGACTTTGGATACCTTCTTGGCACCCAACAAGCTCCATGTATTGTAGGTAAATTCGTCCTCCTATAGATTACCATCGGTGCATTTGGTAAAAATACGTACACTAAAGGCATCATTATTAGAATTGAATTAAAAATGTATTTAAAACAAGGTACTAACGTTCATTATTTCTTGTAAAAGCTGCGAATAGGCTTGTTACAGGATCCACAACCATTTTACGCACGGATAACTTCAGGACACATTGCAGTCTCAATGTTAACAAGTTCCAAACTAACACTTTATGCTCTGTGCATATAACTACCTAAATAAACATGAAAGAATAGAAATTATTACAACGACAAGATATAGAGGAGACAATTTAACGATGTTCACCGACAGTTTAAAAGCATTTTATCAATTCTTCTATGTTTTGTTACTTAAATTGGCACATTGTCAAAAGTGTTTATGACTTCACTGCAAGTGTTCGGTAAATCTTCTCGCAACGGCCTCTAGAAACTAATGCTATTACTTGACTTAAATATTGAAAGCCCTGGTCCACCAACTAAACTTTAGTGAAACTTTCTCTCATACAAAAGTAATTCTAAAATTCTTGGCGGTATGATTTCGACCCACATGCAAAAAGCCATCGAAATTGTCGATTGCTGAGCATTACTAATCCTAGCAACGGAGCTACTTTTGTTCTCCTTTACAAGGAGAGGAAAGTTTAGCTCTCTGTTTAGAGCGAAGATTCTAAATGGCATTTCGAGAAGACCAAAATATTTGAAGTAGTCAGTAGACTGCAATTCCGACGCGGATCACTCGTAGGTGGATCTAGAAAAGAAAAGGTGGATGTGTGAGTAGATTTTATCCGACTGTTTTTTTAAAAAAACCAGCTATAGAAACATGTTTCAACTTACAAAGAGCTATTGAAACGCAAATTCATGTATACTGTACTAAAAAACAAAACGAAAAATTAAAGCAATAACTTGTATAGCGCCTTGAACATTAAACTACATTAAACTGTCAGCATTTCCATCTTGTAAAACTAAAATATGATATGTACTTACCAAATGTGCAAATTCCCCAGTAGCAAACAGAACACTACTAATAGACGACACATTTTGCAAAGGAGGTAAAATATCGACCTCATCACATTTAGACATTTCATTGCAATTGCCATCTATTCTGCTTTCTGAATCACCATTACAATTTTTGTAGTTAATATTTTTCTTCTGATTAGTCTTATTTGGCTGATTAAGATTTAATAGTTCCATTAGCGGTATTAACTGTTCATTTATTTCTGAAGTATAGTGCCATTTACGGGAAACATATTTGTGAAGTTTGTATTTAGCTTTAAATCTGTTCCTTTTACAAATATCTCTGACTGTTTTAAAAAGACTAGACTGTGTCCTTTTAGTCTCAAAAATTGTTGCATTTATATATTGGAAGAATCTCTCTTGTGATTCTAACGGTATGGAACAAAATATCTCTAATTTTTGGTAAAGATTCAATTTCTGAAAGAGATTTAATTCTGTTGTAGATTGAATTTTTCGAAATAGCGCCTCTTCTTGATTATGATCAAGTTTTGGTAACAACGATGAAGATTTTTTAACAGATTTCAATGAATTTGTCTTGTTTATATTAATTTTTTGTATCAATTCACTTTCATTGTTTTCAATAAGTCCTTTAAATAGTTGTAAAATTTTTTGGCGTTTTTCTTTCACTTTATTTTTGTGCACTTGAAGAGTTGTTTTACTATTTCTATTCATATTATTTGCTGGCATAGTGATTTGAACTTTTTGTAAACTTCCATCAAGACCACATGGTGCCGTTAGTATTGATTTTATTTTTAAATTTTCAGGTTTATAGATGCATAAGCTATTACCAAATCCAGCAGCCAATAAAGAGCCATCTTGGGAAAAATGTATTGATTCGATGGGCATATTTTTGTAGTTTGTTTGTCCGATACAAAACCAAATTTTTCCTTTTTCTAAATTATAAATAAGAAAAATAAATAAATATTGAATAAATTCTTATTGAAATTGTTTATTTACCATACTGTACTGTAGAACTTTCTTCTACGGCCCATATTTTAATGTTGTTATCCTTTCCTACAGTAGCACACAAAAGATTATCAGATTCATATTGATTAGAGAATTCTATCGCTCTAAATCCCCCTTCATGAGGAAGCTCTATGTTTGTATTTAAATGGTAACTGAAAAAAAAAAAAAAACACACAAAATAAATATATTGTAAATAAATTAAATAAAAATAAAGTAAAGGGAAGCTGCTCTACGTGTTCAGATCAATATTCAGACAATCACTCTCACCCGGGAGATACGAGCTTTCCGTCTCCCTATCTTCTAACTGTTATATCAAACACATCTACATTATCTTTATTCTATCCATAGCGGCTTTTTTTGTACGGTTCTTTTGAATGTCCCAATGAACTAGCTTCCTTGAGGATTTCAAACCAGAAATTGTTTCAGAATGTTGTTTCCTTCTCAGCGTAGACAGTGTTCAAACCAATTAGATTTTTTTCTGTTGATTTCGTAGTTCTAGTCAGAGCGTTTCCAGTTTTTCGCTTAACACTAGATCTGGTGATTTTCGTGGGATTTAACGTAGATGATAATTTAAAAACTTTTCAGATAAAGGGATATGGATTGGGTGGCCTACCACCACGTTTCACAACTTTAAAGAAAAATTCCCTTCGGTACTGAGCAGTCGTAGTTTTGTCTTGATTTAAATCTCTTTTAATTTATATATTCGGCAAAGTTGAAAAAATGTCTTTTTCGATTTGTTTATAACTGGAAACCGTTGTAGATATAAAACACCTTCATTTATTTGCGGATTTTTTTCTGGGAAATACCGTATTTTTTTCAGTTTTCCAAAAATAATTAAATCGAAATCCTTCTTGTGAGAAAGCTAGAAAAAAAAGGATTCGTACTCAGTAGATTACTCTGTGAGAAACCTTAATATCCTAATGTGATATCTGTGCAGAAACGACGTACAATCTTTTCTATTTGTTTTTTTATTGCATTCGCCCCCACCCAGATTGCCTGTAATTGAAGTTTATAATGAAATAATTCTCTACAAGTCTTACCTTTGTATCTTCTTTTGATACTCCCAGAATTTTAGCCGCGATTCCGGAATACGTTCCTTATCATCCCAAACTTCTCCAGTAACCATCCAATCAACATTAAACGCTGCATGCGTTATATGTATATCATATAAAATTTGTTTTGTTTCTATGGACAAACGATTTTGTTGTACAATGTCCATCTGCAATATTTATAATAATAATTAGATAACTATCAAAGTATGTAGATAACAAAAAAATCCCTTACGTTATACAAAAGACTTTTCGTGTACGTGGAAAAAAACTGAAGAAATCCAATTCGTCCATTCAGGACTAATAAATTTGTTCGTGGATTAAGCTGCAAACCGACTGGAAATTTATCTAACCCAGTTTTATTGTCTTGTACACAAGTGAAATTTTGAACAACACAGAGCTGTTTATTTTGTGCTCCCAAAATATGAATACCTAAAAGTTGTTTTTATTTTATTTTCTATGTATGTATATACGTACTCAACAAAAAATCACTTACCATTGTCAGCTGTACATATAGCAACTTTACTGTTCTGATCACTTACTCTTATGTGTAATATGATAGCGCTCATTCTCGGGAGAAAATCTTTCAAATCAGGTCTTTCTAGATTCCATTTAACCAAAACTGCTTCATGACCACTTGAAAAGAAATTATTGCCAATAGCAGTAAATGCAATACTTTCTACAGATGTATGATGCCAATGGTAGAGAGTCTATAAAGATGTTTAGAAGGAAACTAATTAATTTGTGTGTCCAAAAAGTCTGAAGTTTTAATTTTGAGGAAGTTAAAGCTGGTTTTAAAAGCCAGCCGATAGGAAAGAAACTGTAAGTAAACTTACCGTTATTAGATCTGAGTTCGTCAACCAGAATTGACGCCATAACAGTATCTTTCCTGATTCATCTCCAGTTGCGATCATTTCTTCAGTTGGATGAGCTTGTAAGCAAGTAAAGGGTACTTGTCGAATATTGACTCCCCTAAAATGAGTTAAAAAGTTGTTATGTTACTTAAATCATACCAACTCTTTCATTTCATTCAAACCGGTTTACAGTCCAGTTCTTGTAATTAACTATGTACAAGGAAAAATCTTGAGCAATCGCGAAATAATGGAAATAATTTGTTTCCACTGTAACGAGCGCCGGCTTATCTCTGCAAGATTATGTACTGTGATTAAATTTACATGAAAACATTATATATATTTTTTAACTTACGTTAGATTAAGTTTTAGAGGACAATTTATACGACCTCCAGTGCTAATATTAATTATCATATATTTTAAGCAATAAGGGTTCGCGAAAGTTATAAGAGCAGAATTCGAATGGACAGAAATTTCCAAGCAGTGGAAAGTTCGAATATCAGCTGCATCTTCTGGCATTGAAATTTGTATTTTATTTTCAACAGTTGCAGATTTCCATTTCCATTTCACAATTTCTCCGCTTTTAGAGCAAGCAAGCAAATATTTATTATTCTTTAAATCATATTGTATTGCAACTATATTATCTTTAGGTCCCTCGAGGCTTCTCAAAAATTCCCCCGTACTTGTAGAAAATATTTGTACAGTATTCCCGGATATTATAAACAGGCTCCTAAGACATTTATATATTTTAACACATTTCTAATTACAGTTTTAACAAAAATTACTCTTCATCTGGAGAAAATAAAGGTGGATAATCGACAATACTACCGCCTGCAAGTTTTTTCAACTTCAAATCACCATCATTGGAAGATTCATCCATTTTTTCTGGTTTCTTTTTAACAGGATTTATAACACTTTCTTCAACTTTCCTATTTTCAGATACTGTTGTATTTAAACAGCACACCATTTCAATAAATTCACAAAATGTGAACCACGGCACGAGTCCCGCAAAATTTCCAATCGCCTAGGCCTCGAGGATTTTTTATAAACTTATTTGACAAGTTTTGACAGCCCACGTGCGGTTCTTTTTTCGTTTTCTTCCTACTGAGGGCAAAGCACGCAGAGTTGGTAGCTATCAGTAAGACAAGGCTAGTAGACGGTTTTGAGAATGTTATTGTTTACTTTCAAAATAAGTTCAACTAAGTTTAGAAACGTCAAAATCAATCTTATTAAGTGAGATCTGAACGTTTGTGAGTGCTTAATCACATATACATTGTATTCATACGATATGCCGTTTCCTGTTCCTGTTACCAGCAGACCTCATTGATGCGACCAAGATGCATTCTGTTTATTTTTCATCCCGGTATATTAATTGAATCCAAACAAGTCATAATAGATGAATTTTTATTAGAATTATTTAATTTAAGAATAGTTAACTACTCTACTAAATTAAACAAACATCAAGGTATATAGAAGATAATGTCCTCCCATTAAAATTTTAACACATTGCAGCTGAGCCTGTGACGCAATTCTGTGAATATGTGTTTACATTTTTATAGGAAAGACAGAGAGAATATTGTATTCTCTGTACCGTACTTTCCTATACATTTTCACAATATTTCCTCACTAATGGCAAAACGTTGTTCGTAATGGGAATACTTGTATTCTATATACTTTGAACAAACATTAATAGAAAAATTCTACTTTAAATACAAGAATTCCACAACCGAAATTGAGTGCAACTTCATATACTAACAAGACCCAGCTGATATCAGTCAAATCGATTTTCGGGAAAAAAAACAGTTTTGCAAACGTAGTACAAACCAAAAGTTGCCTAAAACTGCTCTTGTGTAAATAAAAGTGCCTAATAAAAGGCATAATCTGATATATGGCTTAAAATAACACTTGAGGAAGGAGAATGAGTCCGCAACTAAAATAATTTATACCAAAAGCAATGGATTAGACACTGCGCGCGATCCATCACTTGGTTACAATTGTTGGAAGGCAGGAAAGTGAAAACGAAAAAAAAAAAAATACAAAAAAAAAAAAAAACATGACAAACCGGCAACTAATTTGTAATTTTACAAGTTTAATTGTAATTTACTTAATAATAGCACAATTAGTTAATGGTGCAATAGCTTCAAAACCTCTACAAGTGATATACGCTGTAAATTGTGGCGGCGAAGAGCATACTGATAAGCATGGAATACGCTATGAGGCGGATCCCTTACGTGGCAAAATTGGAACTGAATCGGATTATGGTAAACAGCTTCTGATGATTGGACGTATACCACAGGTTGATGAAATACTCTATCAAACCGAACGATATCATACATCAAGTTTCGGTTATGAAATCCCTCATGCCGGAGATGGTGAATACGTTCTTGTCCTGAAATTCTGTGAAGTTTACTTCAACGAACAGGATAAGAAAATTTTCGATGTTCAATTAAATGGAGATCACACAGTCATCGCAGAATTAGATATATTTGCTCAGGTTGGAAAAGGAGTGGCACATGACGAATATATATTTTTTACCGTATCAAAAGGACGCCTGTACTTTAAAGAAGAGGAGTCTGAAATTAAGCAAGGAAAAATTCGAATCGATTTCTTACACACGGGAAAAGATAATCCAAAGGTCAATGCATTTGCACTTCTTAAGGGAGATGTTGAACGTGTTCCTAGATTACCACCAGTGGCCAATGATGATCCTCCACCAGCAGTGGAAGCTTCTACTGCTGCTGCTGCAGCTGCTACTACTGCTTCTGAATTGACTAATGATGATGTTATTGAAAAACCAGCTTCAGCTAAACACAGAAAAACAAGTGGTCCCAAGCAACCAGATCCATATTCTGCTGACGATACATCAGTAATGCTTCCTGTGTTTATCGCCATCGGCGCCTTTATCCCTCTTTTGTTCTGTTTGTGTAAACTGTGATTTTTTTGTTTAAAAACTTAATTTTTGCCACTTAGATTGTTTTTTTTTTCACATATAGGTTTTTCAAATGTGCAATAATTTCTATTTAATTCAAAATAATAAAAAAATAAGAGTACATGCGTTGAATACCGCCGTTTTTATCACAAAAATATCATCACCAAGTAGTAGTTTCATTCTTTCTCTTCATGCGTTGTCCTGTAGCAGAAAACGTCATTCCCTTGATGGGGAGAGTGAGCGTGGTAAAATATTCTCATATAATTGATTCGAGTTAAATCTGTTACAAAGGTAAATTGGCGGAAAGGCAATGAGTATGATTATAGTGCCCAGGATCCTTATCTTTGCTTCATAAGCTAATGATGACCAAATTCTGTGTATTCAGTACATGTTCTACATGTTTCCAGAAAATATACAATCCAGAGACTGAATTTTATAAAAATCAACTGGGAATTTTACAAAGTGAATTTCTCTCTTTGATACTGTACGATGTGATGATGGAAAAGTGGAAAAAATATTTTTAAAAAAAAATAGAAAGTTCAAGTAAATTTTCTGGGATTTTTATTATATTTCAGGATTTTGGGAATTTGCACATTTCTGTGCCGTGCTAACTGATTGTGGGATGAGCGTGGATATAAAAAGACTTGGTTAAAAGAAACGCTCTTGGCTATGAATTTGTTTCTCTGCTTCTGGGAATATTTTTTTCGCTTAGTTTTTTTTGCAATAAGACCAGTGTGTCTTCTATATAGACCAGTAGTGTTTAAATACCCAGTAAAGAGTAAGTCCCTCAAGGGGGCCATGGCGACGCAGTAACTCCGCCTTTTTACAGCCGAAGCTTTACGTGCTATTCCCTGTGTCAGGGAAGGGGGGTACTTCTGCCAAAGTTTCTCTGCAATGGCCTGCCCTGGAGTTGGGTTAGGCTAATGCACAGAATGTTCCTACCGGCGTTGACATCCCGGTTCCACGTGGTACCACAGTTTTTGCAAAACTGGAACCTGTGGAGACCGAGACTGCTTCGCCGGCTCAAAACATATGCTGCACAGCTTTTTTGTGCGGAACTCATCCACTCATCCACTAACGAAACTTTGCGTGCATACATATGTAGATGCGCTGTGATGGAATGTCGAACTCGTGATTTTTACAACATTTTCGTTTACATTCGGTGTTCGTACACCGCCAGCCGACAACCAGGATCTAATCCAACAAATTGCTTATAATATCCGGATTCTAATTTAGCCCAGATATCGCGCACTTTAATAACCACAGTTTAGAGTAAGTTTAAAGTTACGTTATATTTTGTGACGGTGAGTGCCTCGATAGTTACGCAGATTTACGTATAGTTGGCGTTTTCCATTTATCAACAAATAGAAAGAAGTACGTATATACACGGTGCGATTTTACGCATATAACGTGTGAATTGTGTATGAATTTTATAGTAAAGTTAAAGAAAATTTCCACAAAATCGCATGCAATTTTACGCATAGCCTGATACAATTTACCCCAGAGCACAGCGCATGTTATTTTCGTACCTTGATTTAGTTAGTCTAGTGGAGTACCTACGAGAATAAGTGGAAATGTAATCAATTTTCTTTGCTATATATATTATAGGAATAGGCGTGCGTTGCGCATGCGTCTTACATGCGCTGCGCATATAATAATAAGCGCATGCGTCACCTTTATATGAATCTCACTACATCGTCCCATGACCAAATGCATATAGACATGCTTAGTTATTGCTGTGATCGATTCACGTAAGGTGTTGTAAATACTTTTCCCGTTGAATTAAGATTATACGGGCAATGTCATCTGCCATGCGAATGAGTGAACATATACATAATATATGTAATCCATCCATGACACGCCATTCTCCACGGTCCTCCTGGTAAACTCCTCAGGGGGAGTCATGAAAGCATAATAGGTTTTCGTCTTGTTGCAGCCGAAACCTCAATGCGACATTTTGTCAGGGAAGGTGGGTACTCCGCCAAAAGTTTTGGTGCAATGGCCTGCCCTGAGTTGGGCCAGGCCAATTTGAAGGGTGTTTTTGCGGCGTTGACGTCTCGGTTCCATGTGGTATGGCAGTTTGCACAAAACTGGTACCTGTGCAGGGACCGAGACGGCTTCGCCGACTAAAAGAAAATTCCCAGCTCAAAGTGACTTCAAAGAAACTTTTCACTCATGTTTCCCGACAGCATGTAAAGTCTACAAGAAAAATTCAATCAATGGTGTATACCTCAGACAAGCATTAAGTGAAGGTTATAGCAAAACTTTGTAGAGGGCACTATAGAACAACTGAAGGGAGTCATATTTAACAGATTGTCGGAGATGATACGGCACTGTACAGCGATTCAAGTCCATTGTACATTCTTGCGCCGTTCGTTAATTTTTTTGTTTCTGTCCTCACCTTTTACTTTTAAAAAGGTAGAATCTGGAGATGAATGTTCGTGTTAAACTTAACAATGAATTTTAAGACACTTTTTGAGCTTTATCCACGGTCCTTTTATTTTTATTTTTGATATTCCCACATTTTTATTGCTCGTGAATTTTTCGAGATTTTCTGAATTTGTAAAGCTCTCAAAAGAAATTATTAGTTACTTGTGTGCAAATTGAAATTCTTACCTTTATCGAAAAGTATTATGTTGACAATATTGAACAACCATTCGCTCCATTGCAGGGCGTACACAAGACTCGGAAAAAGTTATTTATTCAACAATATTTTTATGTAGTATTTACATTTTACAATAATTTTCTAAGGCAGTATTATTATGTTCATCCTATGTTATCATTTAGATGTTTTCTCTACAAAAAATTTCTTGTGTTTGAATACCGCTTCCTTGATAATGTGATTATAATTTGGCTTTTATTATTATTACACATTACATTTAATATTACTTCTCTAAGCTATTTTATTTGATCCCTGTGATGATCTTAGAATACATCAACACTTTCAAGTATAATAGGCAGCAGCTATGATTTTGCCGTTACTAAATGGGGAGAAGTACTATGAATGTTGGCAAACATTGAAAAAATATTTCTGTTTACCAAACAAGTAGATTTCTGTACTTTCATACGAGTATATAATAAAAAAATTTGAATTTTTATTCATCTTTAAACTTCTATCTTTTAAGACATTAGTAAAAAATTATCAAAAATCAACCACCAATATTATTCGCCCTCTTAGTACGTGGCCAGTTTTCAGAAGAATCGCCTAACTAATCCAAATGAGAAGAAAAGATTGAACAGACTTGGTAGAGAGTTCTGAATATCCTGAATAAAAAACAAAGTCTTGTCAATTGGGAAACTAATCTCTTAATTGAGGTAGCAATCGTAATAGTTATATTGGCATTAAAGTTAATATGCAATTAGAAAAAAAAAAACATACATACATATCTTAAGGAATGTAATAAAATCATCACTTAATTTCATTAATATTATTATTTATTATTTAATTTTATTAAAAACAAATTTGCATCAAAATCTAAAAGTCATGCTAAATTCGTCACTAGAACAACAAGAAAGCTTTCATTTCCATTTCAAGAACTATACAACAGAGAAAGAGACCATTCAATGGCAATCAAATTTCATAATTTGCGATAAACGGTTATATCAACCCATGCAAAATTTAACGAACAGTAAGTACACCTCACAAGTACTGTTCTTATCAGTACTATTAGATAACATTTCTTAATTGTTTACCATAAACAAAGCGAAAAGATAGTGCTGCCAACGGTTTTCTAAAATTCAATCTAGCTCTTGACTCCTAACCAGTTAGGAGAGTACCTTCTTGATTTTTAGAACAAGTTTGTCAAGAAAATTCACCTCCAGATCAGGCGACACACGTTTATGAATAATATCAAAATAAGTACAGGTGGAGCACCAGCAATATAAAAGTCTTGTCTGCCAGGTGTCCCAAAGTCAGTCTAGAGTTTTACTTTTCGCAGTTCAAGTTATATCAGTGCCAGTGTTATCATGGGTGACGATTACAAGGTGATCTCCAGTGTTCGTCTATTGTTTTTTGTTATCTGAAAAGCATCATAGTTGCGCGCTAAGTGAAAGTTTCTGATAAAATAAGTTTTGATGAATTTATTTCGAAACTTAATTAAATATTTTCTACAAACGGAATTTTTTTTCCCTTTCATGTAAAAATTTTTCGAGGGAACTGGTTTTTTTAGAAAATTTTCTGTTTGTTAGTTATATGTCTTAGTTATGTATGTGGAAAATGATGATGATAATAAGTTGTTTACTACGGTAGCTCCAATGAGTATGTTGTTTTGCATTTATTTGCATAACGAGTGCAATAACAAATAAATAATTTTTATTGCGTAATGAGGTAGATTTAAATGTTCTTGTTTATATGAAACTTTTTCTCGATTTCAGTAGAGAACCTTTTAATCTAATTGAACTGAGATGAAACGATGGTTGAGCCGTTGAGCTCTTTTAATATAGGTATTGGCGTCTTCTCTGCTTTAAATATAGTTAGAATAAAGGGCAGGAGGCAGAACGGTTTACTGGATTGCTATTGTTCTCAATCACGTAGTACCGTTAAGTAAGCCCCTCAAGGGGGCCATGGCGACGTAGTAGTCTCCGGCTTATTAAGCCGGAGAATTTACGTGCTATCCCTGTGTCAGGGAAGGGGGGTACTTCGACTTTGCGCTGCCCATACACCTCTTGACGCCTCGAAAACCATTGCAGACGTTCTTTGGTGTACGCCATATAATCTAGTTGCATGGAGATTGCGTGCTCGTTACTGCACTTTTAGGAAGCGATAGTATGTACTTCGCCAACAAAACTTTGCGTGCATACATAGATGTGATGTAGTGAAATTTTGAACTCTTGACTTTTATTAAAGTAAAAGGTTCGCCTCCGTTCGATGTTCGTACACCGCCAGCGAATAGCCGGCAACCAGAATCTAATCCATCACGTAGTACAAAATTCAGTTTTGACATGGTTTTATCCGATATTTTTACAGATTTGTACAAATTTTCTTTAGAGTCTAACATCACTGGGAACACCTCTTTTTTCATTTGCAGATTTAAAAGTAGAAGGTTCAATAATAAAATCTCCATTGTTGTAGTAACTGAACAGGTGCTTAGTGATTCTTTTAATTTTTAGCTGTTGAACCTCAGGGTTTCTTTGGATTATTAACAATGACAATCAAGTCATCAATATAAGTTATCGCTTTGAGTCTGCCCTTTTTTACCTATATAATAGATAGAAATCATAGTCTTACATATTTTCTATAATAGTACACGAATTTCAAAAATCTTTCTTTTTATCAGTATCAATGTGGATTCGGTTCACATTTTTCATCAGAAGATTCCCGTTGTCCGAACGCTTTACCGCAGGGTCAAAATTCTCCACAAAAATGTTCTTATGGTCTTTATGCTGAACAATTATCTGGATCAGCTTTTACAGCTCCAAGGACGGAAAATACTAGATCATGGCTATACAGAATAAGACCAAGTGTTGTTCATGAACCATTCAAAAGATATGATGTAGCACCATATCTCAAAGTAAATTGGGATGAACAACATCCTAATCCAAATCAAGTAAGTATCAAGCGTTCCTAGTTTCTACTTAAGTTTTGCGGTAGGATATTTTCTATATTCGCAAAACTTAAATAACAATGTCCATATGTAGATTGTAATAAAATAATATAAAATTTACCTATTATATATAGATGAGATGGAAACCATTTGATATTCCGAATTCAATGAAAGTCAACTTTATTGAAGGATTACATACCGTATGTGGAGCTGGAGATCCACGAAGTCGCCATGGCATTGCAATACATATTTATCTTTGTAATCGTTCTATGAATAATGAAGCATTCTATAATAGTGATGGAGATTTCCTAATTGGTAATTGGATAAAATTTTAAATTACGTTGTCAAACTTTTTGTTTGTTTTAAAAATCTCATATTCTCAATAGTTCCTCAACAAGGCACTTTGGATATAACTACAGAATTCGGTAAATTAAAAGTGAAACCAAATCAAATTTGTGTTATTCAACATGGAATGCGTTTTTCTGTGAATGTTGATGGTCCAACAAGGTATATAACTTTTGAATAAAACACAATTTTGAAACATTATACTTAAAAATAAAAAAAACAATCGTTTATAGGGGATACATTCTAGAAGTATTTGACAATCACTTCAATTTGCCAGATTTAGGACCAATAGGCGCAAATGGTTTAGCTAATCCTCGAGATTTTGAAACACCAATTGCTTGGTTTGAGGACAGAGAAGTCAAAGGTAGATTTTATATCAACTTAAAATTAAATTATTAATTAATATTATAAGTGTTTCTTTTTTTCTACAGAATTCAAAATAATTTCGAAATATCAAGGTGCTCTATTTGTTGCTAGACAACAGCATTCACCTTTTGATGTTGTTGCATGGCATGGAAATTACGTCCCATTTAAATATGATCTTTCCAAATTTATGGCTATCAATTCTGTGAGCTTCGATCATTGCGATCCGAGTATATTCACAGTACTCACATGTCCGAGCAGTCGATATGGTACAGCAATTGCTGATTTTGTAATTTTTCCACCACGATGGTCTGTGCAAGAGCATACATTCAGACCACCTTATTATCATAGTAAGTTCTAAACAACATAAGAAAAAAGAAGACTTCGATCTACAACTCAATACTTTTTTTTCTTCTTTAATCCCATCACCAGGAAACTGTATGAGTGAATTTATGGGTCTAATTTTTGGAAAATATGAAGCAAAAGAAAGTGGCTTTATGTCTGGTGGAGCATCATTACATTCAATGATGACACCACATGGTCCTGATAAGGGTTGTTTTGAAAATGCATCAAATTCAGAATTGAAACCTGAAAAAATTGCCGAAGGAACTCAGGTATATATATATATATAAAAAAAAGCTTACTAACGCTTATTGTTTAATTATTAATTCTACATATATATTTTCAGGCTTTTATGTTTGAATCATCTTTGAGCCTTGCCGTTACTAAATGGGGAGAAGAAACTTGTCAAAAACTTGATTCCAAGTACTATGAATGTTGGCAAACATTGAAAAAATATTTCTCTTTACCAAACAAGTAGATTTCTGTACTTTCATACGAGTATATAATAAAAAATTTTGAATTTTTATTCATCTTTAAACTTCTTTCTTTTAAGACATTAGTACACAATCAAGTTGGGTTGATTAACCGGAGTGAAAGACCCAATCATTTGGAAAATTTTTGGGAAAGATTTGTATACATATGCATAGCTGGAAATTTTGGGTTTTAGGAGATCTAGGCGGTTTGTACTTGTTGAATTTTGTGCTATAGCTCCACCAATTTCTTTGGCCGTAAGTAGAGTTACTCGGTAGTCCGGAGGTAGTTCGTTTGCAAGGGCATAAATAATGTGGACTGGGGTGGTGGGGGACAGCCCTAGGCACTTCCTGAGGCACGCATTTGAGAAAGTTGTGAGCCTTTTATCAATGTATTTTGGACGTGTAGCCATTGAAGTGCTCGCAAATTCTAATTTGGATCTGATTACTGATCTATATAATTTTAGCGCTAGGTTTGGATGTATAGGGTTGGTTCTGGAGGTAAGCAGTTTTAGCATGTTCACTTGTAGTTTTGCAGACTTCGTCGCATGTAGCAGTTGTTTTCGGATATATATTTAAATTTTAAAAACTTTTTTCCCTACAAAAATTATCTTTCATTTAGGACAGATCGATTCAATTTTCACATTTTCCATATTCGAATTCGAATAAATTCTATTACACACAAAATTCAGAAGAAATTATGCAAACTTAATCATTAAGATTTCAACAATAACAATATTTTTAAAACTCCGTTGCTTGTCCGCCAGCAAATAGTTAATAAGATATAAATAAATAATAATAATATCCTGAATAAAAAACAAAGTCTTGTCAATTGGGAAACTAATCCCTTAATTGAGGTGGCAATCGTAACAGTTATATTGGCATTAAAGTTAATATGCAATTATATAAAAAAAAAACAGACATACATATCTTAAGGAATGTAATAAAATCATCACTTAATTTCAAATCGAGATCACCTGATTTGGATATCCCGATAGAATAGGGAAATGCGTCCTTCAGAAATTAATTGTTGTATCTTGTTGGAATCATATAAGTTGTTGACCTGGTTGTCTACCTTTAGGGAAAAAAAGAAAGAAAAAAAAACAACTCTTGCAGCCTCCAATGATATCGGCGCCCGTTAATAGTTACAGCAGAAAAAAACATTTGGAATTGTAGCATATTTTTTTGAACACTTTGGTGTGAGTTGAATTTTGTACAAATCTTTCCGTATAATTTTCCATAATGAGATCACAGATCCACTAACCTCTTGGACATGATGATAACGTCTATTCTAACTGAGATGTTTTTGCATTTTCAGCTACACTCTCTCTTAGAAACGTGTTATCGATGGTATGCTAGACTTCCAGAAAATCTTGTAACGTGTAGCGATCGTCGTATTTGCTTCTTTGAAGGGCCGCACATTATCCAGGTAAACCAAAACAATTATGTTTGGTAAATTTGTCATTATGAAGTGTCGTCATCCGGACTCTACCGACAGTCGCGAAACACAATTTGACAATGAACATAGGATATTGAGAGCAAATGATGCCCTTATAAAAAAAAAAACACCTTTTAACTATACTTATAAATATGAGTTTATGTTAACGATATATGTCGTTTTTTTTAAGAAATATAGACTCGGCCAAGAAGTCTTACCAAGGACGACTAATAAGCTAATAGCAAGTAGCCCACATAGAGCGAAGTGGTTACACCCTGACGGACTAATGTAACTGATAATAAAGCAAACAATCTCAATTCCCCTTAATGAAGAAATTTTTATTGAAATTAATAAATTTCAAAACTGCAATTAGAAATATTCTTTTAAAGAACAATACTCTACTCATAAAGTAATACATAAATGTAATTGTTTAATGTGATTCTAATAATAAATAGAAAAATATGCGCTTTGATAATTTTAAAATGATAAGGTACCTAAAGGAAATATTAAGATTCTGAAATACAACTGCTTACACATATTATCCAAGAAGTGTCTGTCATCTTGCGCTTTGTTTTTTTTTTTTTGTTTTTTCTTACTAAAATTTCAATTTTAAAACAGTTTTTTTTTTTACGAATAAACTTGATGCGGGGTCAATATTAACAACATAATTACATTATTTAACAACAAGAGTTTGCCTTTTTTAAAAAAATAAATTTTTACATGCAAAGCGAGAACAATATGCTCTATTATTGCTTTCTTTAAATAAAATCACTTAAACTCTACACTATAGTAGTCAACATCTAATTTTTTTGTGATTTTTAATAATAAAATTATCAATTTTTAGGTAATTTAAATGGTTGTAGAATAAGTTTGTTTTTATTTAGAAAAGTAAAGTTTGTCAACGAAAAAAAAAACTTATGCAAATTCTGAACGACGTCAGCTTTAATACATTGAAGCTTGGTAGTAAAATTGGATAACTTCTACTATTGAAAAAATTCGCATCGAACGAGGTAGTTAATCACTAAACCAAACGCCTATTTGGCATAGATCACTACAGAGTGAAATAAGGAGAATTCGTCCGCCTGATTTAAGGTGGTTGGAATCATCAAGGCCATTCATTAGTGATATACTTGTGTGTATTTAGAAAACTTTTGGGTCTATTGGTTCAGAGTTATTGAGTGATCACTAGTCACGCTTGTTTTTTTTTTTAGGAACCTGAATATAAGTAAGTTTCCAACTGGTTGTTGGGGAAGACTGCTTCAAAATAGCACATCGTAGAGGATGGCGAGTTATTATCAGGTCTATCAGACTTAGTAATGTCAAGCTCTTTAAAATATTCCCTTGGTTTGTTGGAAATGTATACACCTTACAAAGATTTTTGATTTGAAAGGTTGCGGAAATGCTTGTGACGTTAGAAGCAAAAGACATTAAAAATTTGAAACACTACTTTGAAGATTATATCGCGGGAAATTTCATTTTGCTGACGTTTGTGTTCAAATTAACACTCGTCTGAAATTTGTAAGAGCGTCCGGTTGGGACCTATGAGCAATTGCTCATAAGTCTGGGCCTTGTTATGGCCTACGTTCCAGAGAACCCAGTAGGGGCGTCAACTACAGTTTTCAATCAATCAACATACGTCTTAGGATTTCGATATCGGTTGCTTGCTTTTTATAGAACAGTTATTCCTCTCAAATATTCCCTAATTGAGCTTAAATTAATATGGGAATAACGGTACATTAACTGCCAGGCATTTCATTATTATAACTGGAGCAGTGTTTATGTAGAAGTGAAATATGTTTAAATTTGGCGGATTATTCCTGTTCTTTGAGTATTTTTTTTTTTTTTTTTTTGATAATTATTGCAGTGATTGTAGTAAAATTAACAATAACAAAATTTTATTTCTCAATGCTGAGTAGTGCAATTTGATTTTTTTTTTTACCTACTTTGGAAAAACATCTTTTTTCTCTAACGAAATCGAAATAAACAGAAAATTTTTATTTAAATGTTTGAAAAATTATATTTACGAATAATCGACTGCTAGGCAACAACTAAATGGATCCAAAAATAATTAAAGGAAGAATTTCTATAGCGAAAGAATGGTAATTAATATGATTGAAAATAAAAGTGCATCACAACGATATATCTTATACAGCTTATACTAAGAAAGCTACAAATCCACATTCACGGATTTTAAATTTTACTATTTCTATGTTAATTAGAAATTTTGAATGATTTAAAAAAATATTTATGTCGATCATCCAGAATTGGACTAATATTTTGTATTTTGACTCGATTAATTGAATAAAGACTTACGAGGATTACTTTTATACTGAAATTTTGCGGTTAGGCTATTTTCTGTCCAAGGGATCGTTTTTGGTATTATTATGTTTTGAATTCTTTAAAATTTTTTATGTTTTTAACAAAATGGTTATCTCATGTGATACATATAGAGTAAATTAAACTGGATATTTAAATTAGCCAGCTTTTACTCCGTGTTTGTTTCCAAATACCCTGAGTATTCTGAAAAATAGCCCGAAAAACGAGCGAATAGACAGTAAAAAATCAATACAAAAATAGAAATGAAAAGTGAGATAATTCGAAAATTATCATCTACATCGCTTGAATGAATGTAATTATACATCCATCGCCAGACATGCACGTTACTATTCAAATTACCCCGATCTATGTGTATCATGAGTCTCTAATTCAACTAAGTAATTCAATTACCCTGCAACAAATACCCAGTTAAATTTACCCTATGTGTATCATAAGCATTACACAAAAGTAAATATTTCGTGAGTAATCTCCATATTATATTAATCCAACTATAGCACAGACCTAGATATTTTTTTTATTTAATTCGAAAATATTTTTCCAAATCGAATTGGATCAAGCCCCTCGAATCAAGATGCTAAATACACGTCCACCAAAATCGACTCTTATTAAATTTTAACTTGACTTGATAGGCACTACGCTTTTTGTGATAGATTCTTGTTTCGTTTATTTGTCCGTAATTTAGAGTTTTGTTTTTTCATGACAAATACATATATGTATGTGTGGCTGTGTGTATGTATGTATAATAATTTATTATTTATGCACTTTCAAATTTTTTTTATTAGAATATTATGTGAGGATGTGCCATAGAAATGTTTTTAAGTTTTATTCTTTGTTTTATACCTACAATATATGTACAACGTACATACTACAACACATATGTATGTTTTGTTTGTTTGTTTGTTTTATTTATTTATTTTAATTTTATTTCTATGAAATATGTATGTATTTCGTGTCACCATGAACTCTTTAAGAAAATAATTATTGTACAATATTGAATTTTTTTATTTATATGTTTTAAAACTTCTATTGAAACTAGTTTTTCACTTTTATATGTATGTATGTATGTATATTTTTTGAATATGTTTTTTTTTATAATCTTTTTTCTTATAGCGACAAGAAATATGTATGTAATTTGTCTTTTCTGGTTGGAAATATGTATGAGACCAGGGGAGCAAGTTGTGCAATTTAATTGCAGGAGACTTATTAAAAAGTGAAATCACAGAGTAAACAATAATTAAAAAAGATTAACCTAATGTAATGCCTTAGAGAGAAAATGTCGATTTATAAAAAAATATTGCTCAAAATCTCTTTATCATCAAAAGGACATTGCAGAGATATATTTAAGATGGGGTTACACAAAAATGATTTGGTCAACCTAACTAAGCATGACAATACAAAAATGTGTAGGTCAACCTAACTGAGCTTGACAAAGTATTTATTCTTTTACAACTAATACTAACTTGATTGATTAAAATTTTCAGAGAATAAACTAAGCTGGAAAAGTCGAAGTCGTTTATATGTCTCCGGAGGAATCCTGATCTGCTTAAAAAGAAGCTACTTCTACGTCATTATGGACTCGTTAATATATCTAGTAAGTTATTTGGCAAGACCACAGGACATGATATCATTTATCAAATACAACGCATGAATTATAGCGCCTCCCTTCGATAAATCTGTGTATAATTTTTTTGAAGAACATTAATATAAAGAGGTATTGCGTAATTTGGATACATATCCGAAGAGAACTCTCAACTAATTATTTAAGAAGTTGTTGCCAATACAAAAAAAAAATAAAAAAATTAAAAAAAAATTATAAATTTGGACAGAAAGCATTTAATTTATAAAGCACAGTGGTGTATGCAGATTGGATTTTATGCCGCAACGATTAAAAGCAAAATCTAATCGAACACCTTTAAAACAGTGTGTTTAGGAAGGGACCTCCAGTCTGTACAGCTCGGGAGCAATTCAATGTGGAAATAATGCAAAAATGTAATAAATACATAATTGGTAATCTGAAGAAATTAAAACTAGGTAATACTTAAAATTATAAAGTATTAAGATATTTATCTGTCGGTCTGTCTATCTCATAATAACTGATTAGACAATTCTATAAAAAAAATATTGTTCAGGAATAAAAATTGTAATATGAGTTGTCGGTTAAGACGGCAGCCCCACCGGCTCGTTTGACCAGGGGAGTGGGATGGCGGATGGATGATGCGATCGTAGAGATAGCCGGTCTTTCGGGATCTCACGACGGTTGGGGTAAATCAATCATTGGCCCATTGGTGTTGATTTTCCCCAGATGAAGAAGAAGGTAGAACCGAATGGGCTCGTCGATACCTGAGACAATAAGCAGGCGAAATATGGATATGCCCGATTATACATATATTTTAACCGCGGTGCGACGTGCTCTTTTTGGTGCGGGAACACTGAGGTCGATGTTAGCATCGGTTACCCTTGGAGGTAATCACATAGCTTTGCGACGTGTCGTTTTGGTTGCGGCGGCACTGAGGACGGAGTTAGCAAACCACCCCCTTCCTCATAATTTGAGAATTTTCGGGTTACTCTCTACAAATCCCTTTTTGCGGGACCTCACCTGCGAAGGTGTCAAGAGTAACCCAGGACCCCCAAAACGGAAAAATGATACACAAACAGTAGAAAATGTAGCAACAACAACAACAACATATACGTGCGTTAAGATGGGGTTTGCAAAGAACTGTTTAAACGACATACTGCGCGAACAAATACAGTCTGATGTTGCGGAAGTGTCTGCACTTTCCGTGTAAGTGTCGATGTATATCCATTTCAAATTGAATGATGCATGGAGAAACGGTGACTTTGGGAAAATTAAGTTTTTATATTATTATTACCCTCTGATAAAGAGAGCAAAGTCTAAATATGCCGCTGACCCGGCGTACAAAAGTTTACGTGGCTCTCGCATAGGACGTGGTCTCTACGATATGTCTTTTAAAACGAATCTCTTTAAGTTTGATGCCAGGCATTACGAGACTGTGTCCAATAATAACATTTGGATGCATGCGGACAAGAGAATCAGAAAATTCTTATATCGTTTCTCAAGAGATAAACGAGAAGTTTATGATACGTTAAGTTATTTATTCACACGCGGAAGTACATCTGTACCGAATGAGGAACTTTTGCAGCAAATGACTGAACATCTTGGTTATGTTGATGATGATGTGAAGTTTTACAACATTAAGCAACAACCACATAATTATTTGCAGATATTTTATAAACTGCAACGGTACAACGAGACAAATAATTTGAAAAATTTTGCTCTCGTATCTATATTCAAGCATGGGCTGCGCCATGTGCGCTACGATTCATTTGCGCTCTGGCAACGTCTATGCGGACTAAGATTGTATAAGGGTCCTTTCAAAAACTTTGTTCGCGAAGACGAATGGCCGAAATACTTTAAACTACCGACATCGGTAGGGCGTAAAGTTTGATTGGTTCATTTGCACAGATGGTGTAAGCGATGACCTTTTCGATGAAGAAGGAAGTGCCAGTAGCACCATCCCAACCACCGGTAAAACGGCGCAAAACAAAAAATTGTGAAGTGGAGGATGACAAGACGGTGCGCGATATCCGGGCTAAATTAGAATCCGGATATTATAAGCAATTTGTTGGATTAGATCCTGGTTGTCGGCTGATCGCTGGCGGTGTACGAGCACCGAATGTAAACGAAAATGTTGTAAAAATCAAGAGTTCGACATTCCATCACAGCGTAATCAAGCAGTAATGTGCACGCAATCCCCGATGCAATACGAATATTTGGCGTACACCAAAGAACGTTTGCAATGGTTTTCGCAACGCCAAGCGGTGTATGGGCAGTTTTGAAAAACTGTGGTACCACGTGGAACCGGGACGTCAACGCCGGTAGGAAGATTCTGTGCATTGGCCTAGCCCAACTCCAGGGCAGGCCATTGCACAGAAACTTCGACAGAAGTACCCCCCTTCCCTGACACAGGGAATAGCACGTAAAGCTTCGGCTGTAAAAAGAAGGAGTTACTGCGTCACCATGGCCCCCTTGAGGGGCTTACTCTTTACTGGATTCCTAAATTGCACAATTTGCTCCTTTTCTATGTATTATGTTTTTGTCATAGTTTTGAATGTAAGCATAATAAACCTAAGCTTTTATTTTAATTGTCACTTTATGATTGTTTTTTTCTTTTCTTTTTTTTAAATATATAAATACGTTTCTTTTTTTTTAATTTAATTAACAAGAGGGTATTAGCATTTTCAAAATATTATATACATACAAAAGTTAATATTATATAGCAGAGAAAATTTAAAAAATAAAATACAAATAAAAATAAAAAATCTAACAACATTTTGTTCAAGTCTTTAGGTTAGAACAATTTCAAAGTACGAAATATTTGAGCTATCACTATATCTAGGATAGTTTTGTACAAAATTATATTAATAATAATTATTATTAAATTAACTTTACATACTATACAAGCATACAATGTAAAGGAACGATTATACATACATAATAATTACGTATATATATATATATATAACAAGACTTAAATTTTCAAACAAAATACATGTTTACAGTTACATAATAATAATAATATTATTATTTATGGATATATCACATTACTTAATCTCATTACTGTTGAGACTAATACTACCAGGTTTTCTTCAAAGCACAACAGAACCAAGTACAAGAGCAATAAAAAAAAATAAAAATAAAAATTTAAAACAATCGTAAAAACAAAATTATATTAAAGTTACAAGGCATCTTAAATATTTGTGTATTAGACTCGATGAACTTTATTTCTTTTTCATGGATAGAGTAGGTACATATTTACAAAAACAAAACAAAAACGGCACAAAACAACTGATTTAGATTACGTTTCTCAAATATTTCGCATATATTGTATATATTTAGTTTTTTTATTTTATTTTTTTTATTTTTATTTAAAAATTCAAAGTAATTAAGTGCACTTAATTTATGAATATAATAAATAAATACTCTGGTATGTAATTATATAAAGTAGTAAATCTACGAGGCAGCTCATAACTTATCACAAAATCAATTCGAAGTACATACAAAAATATAACACATAAAACCTTTCTAATAAAATTACCAAATTTTAGTTGTTTCGTTTTTAATCAATTTGAACATTTTAATATTAAAAAAAAACACAACAAAAAATAGAAATTAAACGAGTTCATTTAGTCATAGTTTAAAGCAAAATAAAGTTTTTAAAGTAAAACGTATACGTGAGCAGAACAGATTATGAGATACTTATAAAGACTTATTGGTCACTTTCATAATGGGATAATGAATTCACTTTAAACTAATACGTCATGATATGAGCAAAAGTTTAGTACAAATGTTTAAATTGAAAGGGAAAAGAATAATAGTTTTGCTATATTACATTCCCTTCAGTAAAGCAAGAAACTTTATAATGGGATCGTCTCTGTGTTTCATGTATGGTTAATTATTTGCTTCAGTTCCCATAATTAATTCCGAATCGTTCCTAGTGAAGGTAAGGACTGTACACTTTTTCCTCCAATTAGCGCTTGATTTTAACATTAGTATGTTCGTAGAATAGAGATTTCGTAACAGAACATCCCGAGGAGTTTCTAAAGGAGCAGTAAAATACATTTTATGTATGTACGTATACTTGTTCCCAAACATTTCACTCAGGCCGCCCACAAAAGATGCAATTGCATCGGGCATATGCTTCATGCATATGCAATTCTCATATGCTATATAGTAAGCCGCTAACCAAAAGAGCAATAGCACTGCATACTCCCAAGTAAACTGCTCAAATTATAAAGGAATTGTTTTTATCATGACGTCGTCCTATGAATGAATTTCTCATTCAAATATCGATGCTTCACGCAAAAGCTGTACAACATGCAATACTCAAACGAAAATGCTTGCAGCATGAGTTCAGCAAGTGCCCTTCCATCGAGCAATTGCTCCATTGATGAGCGATCTGCCTAAGAAGTTGTATGTAAACTTCAAATGACCGTATTCAAGAATGGAAAGAGGTAGAACTGCGGGATCGAAATGTGATCTTCAAAATCAATGAAAGAAAGCATGACTTATATGACGTTTTATTTAAATTAATATGTGGGTCAAGCATTGTTGTGCAAAAATTGGTTAACACAAATATTCTTTGACATTTACAGTTTAAGACATTTGAAATGCTTTATGCAGTTGTCTTTTGAGTGTTGACAATACGTATTGTCGATATCTTTAAAACTAATAAGTCTTTGGTAACACCGTCACTGGGATGTTGCGGTGCGGTTGTCATCTTGAAAGAATACGATGCCACATTCTAGGGATGGCCAATAGTTAAAAAAACTTCGATACACAGATATTTCCATTTTTTCTTTCAAAATATAGATACACCAATATATTGGCTCTAAAAATATCGATATCCTTAGTATCGTCGATACGATATTTGTTATTATATCTATAAATATAGTACTATGCAATGCATACTATGTTTTCGCATATCAAATTAAAGGTCTCGCCGAGTACTATCGAGTGAGGTACTCTTTTCCTGATTCAGAAAATTTTCCCGGGACATTTTTATCGCCAGAAAACCCACTTTCATGCACTTTGGTAACATACATATATTTTTTCCGTTCTTTCTTTCAGGGACATTAGTGCTCTGTTGTGAACATTTTTCTAATAGGAAGTCATTTTCCACGAAGCACAAATTTCACCAATCACGAGCGGAAAAAAGTGGTCTCGCCCCCCAGTTACAACATTTCTCATATATTTTTTCCGTTCTTTCTTTCAGGGACACTAATGCTCTCTTGTGAACATTTTTTTCAGAGGAAGTCATTTTCCACGACGCACCAATTTCGCACAATCACGAGAGGAAAAGTCCACTTTTTCATCCAAGAAAATCGAACTCAAATACATCCGATCGCCAAAGCTCTCCGCCGCTTAATAGAAAAAAATGTTGGTAATAAAATATGCTCAGAGTATCATCATGCGTCGCTTGAGACATTTCTCATGTCTGTTCATGTTGTGCCTGAAATTGTATAAAAAGTGAGCATTCGAACAGAATTTTTTTTAGCGATACAACGATGTTTAAAGTATAAAAATATCGATACGAACTACCTGTACCGTAAGGGGATAAATATCGATATATCGATTATCATATCGGCTTATGCTTGAGGGCATCGTGGTGGAGGGTAGGCACCTCGTGCCATTCCCGTTAAAAGAAAAGCCCACGAAGGTCGTGTTTTCGCGGGTCCTTATGAGAGCCCAACATGAAGACCTCTCGAATTTCCTTGGGAGATTCGGGAAGGTCCATGGAAAGGTTTGCGCCATTCCCATTAAAATTCGGGACGATGGTCGCGGGCGGGGTATCTTCGGTACCAGCCGGGAAGCATACATCACTTTAAATAAGGGGTGCACGCTTCGGGCAGGCTTTTACTTGAGCATATCCGGCTCGAGATACTGGATAGACGTGGGCACCAAAGCAAAATAGCATGCTTGCCATTTGGTAGGGCATTTTATTGTTGATTGCCAGGGGAAGCGGGAAGAAGGCTGAACCGAGGGTTCTCTCGAAGGAAACCATTACTACAGTAGTGGCTCTGGAGAAGGAACCTTCGGACGGCACTCAACCTGCTATTTTGGAGCAGCCAGTGGTTAAGCTGGCTGAAATTGTCCCAGAGGAAAAAATTATTACGACTGTAAACTATTTAAACGTCCATTGGCTACAAATCAATTGATTCAAAAGAAATTGACTGACATGTCAACAGATATAGCTTTGGGATTGCAAGCTTGTATTCGAGTTGGACGACTCAAGGATGAAAAAAGCAGTCAACACTTATGAGGGTACTCATGATATACACGCCATAATTTTGGGACGTGCAATTACAGGCATCCCAGCATTTGGTTCTTAATAAAAATTATTTTGTTATCGTTTTTTTTTTTAAGAAAGAGAGATCTTTTTATAACATAATCAAACAATGATGAAAATGCAAGCATTGTAAATAATATATATATATTTTTGTATAAACAAATGAATAAAAACATCTGCAATTAATTCTTGCATTCCTTCCCATGAGCAGATATAAAAGAAATTATCGGTCAGTTAGTACTTGGAGTCAATTACCGCGATGTTGTTGAACTAAAATATTCTTTTCAATTAATAAACAAACAGAAAAATTGCAATATTTTGACTAAATTAACTCGATAAAATGCTACCAACGTTTCTTAGAAAAAAAAGAAAAAGAAAAAAGGAGAAGATGGAACCTATAAAATCCTGCATTTTGGTGAGATAAATTTCTTTCAAAAATACTAAAACTCTATCTACAACAACAAAATTACCTTAATATTGAAAATAAATAAAAATTCACTGTTAAAATTTTCTAAATTCTTAATCAACTTGACAGGTCAACGATCTGGTGGAATTCTTAAAGATCGCAAAACTTTACTCGCCTATAAAAGAACGCAAGAAATTTTTATGCCATAAATACAAACAATTACTACAAATGCGAGTAGTATCGAAAATTATTTTCTATTGAACGAAAATATCTAAAAAAAATATGATTAACACTTACTTGATATTGCTCCTCAGTTTCAATAAGTCCACGAACACCAACTATTTGATATTGAGGTGCTCTCATAGCAGATGGACCTCTTCGAATCAGTCTTAAAGAATCTTGTGACGAACCTAAAGCAGCTACTTGACGTGGACCATGACTGGGATCTAATACAAGTAATGTAAGACCAGATGCTCTTTGTTCGATACCTATAATGGTTCTAGAATGTCCTAGTGAAACAAAAATTCTGATACATATATATCTCTTGAAATGTACACATAATATTATTTACCTTGATGTTGAAGATATAATGGTGGTGTATGAACACGTGGTTCTTCAAAATATTGAAAAACCCAATTAAACAATTCTGGATGTCGTCCATCTGTTGAAGTTGGACGATGGAAATCTACAAGTTGACAATTTATCCTAAGCCATGAAAGAACTGTTACAACTTCAGTTGCTCCTATCCATTTTCGAGTGTTGTAAAGTTTACAACCAAGTTGCTCAGAGCCCTAAATATATTTTGTTTTTATAATTTGTATGTGTTTTTGCGTTTTTTTTTTTTAAGTTAATTAAGCCAACCTGAACATCAAAACCTTGCGCCCAAGCAGCTTCAACCATTTTCTGTAATCTAGATATACTTGGCATAGCAGTTCGAGATGGCCCATGTGTACCCCAAGCAGAATACAAAGCTTCATTGTATGTTGTATTCTTAACGTAAATGAACCGTGTATAAATAATCTAAATAAAAACAATGTATCAATATTATTTACCTGCAGCAAAGATGAAAGCAACATTTGAAGATTTCTATAGCCACAACCCCAACCTTTATCACCATAACTAGATGCATAATGATCAACAGATGAACATACTAAAGTTTTAATTACACCAGGCGAAGAAGAAGATAATGATAAGACTCTAGCCGCAACGGACTTTGTACATGAGGTGCCATCATCAATACCATGTGATTCGGCAGCTCGAAGGCCAACTTGTCTTTCATAATAGTCGGCCACACTCATTTCACCCGCATACACAGCTCTCTGCATTGCAGCTGCAGATTGTTCACGAAAATTACCCTGATCATCCATACCATATTGAGCTCGTAACATTTCAAATTCACGTTGCTCGCGCAATTTTTGAGCCTCTTTTTCAAGATCAACATCTGTATTAAGACTTTTGGGACTTTTTGTAAAGTGACTCTCTATGTGCACTTCCATTTCTTGAGATTTCATTTTATCTAATGATATATTGCATACCGGACATATGCTTCCAGATTGACTCAAAGGAAATGCTGTATCATTTGTGTTAGGTTTACCAGGACTTAAAATATCTCTGAAAATAAAAACGAAACATGTACAATTACATTATATAATAATCTTATTTTTAACAGCAAAGCATAGATACCTGTGCTCTATATTAACATGAAGCTCTAAATCAGATGAAGTTTCGAAAGCACGAGCGCATATTGGACACTGCATTGCGGTCAGAGTATTGCATAAATGATTAGTAGAACTTGAACCATTTACACCAGGACTGAGCGGATCAAAATGTGACCTATTTATATGTTCTTCCAATATATTTGCATTATCCGATGTGTATGGGCACAATGGGCACTAATAAATAAATATATATATATATTTTATAGATGCAACTATAAATAAAAAATCATAATTTAATCTCACCTGTAATGGACTTTGTTTTCTTATTGCCGGTGTATGACTTTTCAATTTCAAACCCAATTGAGACCTGGACGGTGATCCCTGACCACCAGATCCATTCGGCAAATCAAAACCATTAATACCATTGCTGCTACTGCTGCTGCTACTACTAATGCTACCATTCATATCACAGTTTTTGTTAGCTTCGTTAAACTTTTGCTGTTGTACACCTAAATTATTCGAACACGACGGCGTATGATTTGAATCCTGCATTGGTGATATTTTAACATTATCTAGCTGCACTTTATTGGATGAAGTATTTGTAGATATTCCTGTTGTTGTAATGGAATCATTTATTTTTAATTTTGCTATATTATCACTGGGAAACACAGCTAAATTGGGTTTTGTAGCTGTTAGATTTGATTTTTGCAACGAACTTTGATGATATTGGGGTGAAATTATTCTACAATCTGACATTGAATCAGAGTCACCATCAACGCTACAATTAAAATTTGTAAATTTTTCAAGAATGTTTTTTTTTTAAGGCAGAGTTTAACAGTATGAAATGCCGTGCCATGGTATTTATACATATGGCAGACATTTTACACGGTTCATTTAGGTTACCTAGGAGACTGATCATCTATAAAACTCATCAATTCATTTTCAGGTGTTAAGTAATCAAGATGGGCTTGATTAACATGCAGCAAAAGTTCAGCTGATACGACACCACTAAAACCACAAAAAGGACATTGTGCATTACCCTCAACGTGACATGTACGGGTATGTTCCCGCATCAACTCATCAGATAGCCCAGACATTCCACATATCTCACAAGAATGCTCCTGAGCCGGTATATAGCAAGCTCCAGCATCTTCATCCGTCATTATAGCGCGTAGCTAACTTCAAAATCTAAATCTGGAAATTGAAAACAAAACTATATATGTATAAAATCCAAGCCGAATACAAAAATCAAATTCAATAGGATTTGAAAAAGTAGTTAACAAATTTTCACAATTTCAAAGAGTATATTAGATGACCCGAGCACGTTTTCAGGTTAAATCGATAAACATTTTCTGATTACTATGCTTCCGTGTATCCTTTTTGCATTGGAATTTTTCGGAATCCAATGTCCTTGCATTGCAATTCGGAAACTTAGTTTTCTCAAATTTCCGTGTGGCTTTAATTTTCCAGGCTTTTCTTTATAATTTTCCAAAAATAATGACAATATATTATAAAACTTCCGCGTACCTTTGTTCACCACTTTTTTCTTTATCAGAAAATATAATAAATCTCGTCCTCTTGCTGACAGAAATTTTTCTCAACTCTCCTTCAGAACTTGACAGAACAATTATCCTGCAAAAATGTCAAAATGCGAAAGGAGTGGAGAGTAGGAGATAAGAAAAACAGGAAGAATAAAAATAATTTGAATGGCTTTTTGTTTCTAGTTTTGGAAATATTTTTATTCACTCACGATTTTGGATGAAATAACGAAATATGTTTTTATACAAATTTAGATTTTAAAATTCGAACAAATGTTGCTAGCAGAATGTTGCAAGCAGATTCTGCAACAAGTAGAAATATGTCAAAAATGTTTTTCATTTAGAAACAGCTGATAATATTGTTATTAGATAAATGGGTTCCAAATCACAGTCCCCAGGGAGTGAATTGTACCACCAAGCCTTATCAGTACGCAAAATAAATTCTGATAAGAAGTTGATTTTCGTCACAAGTGCTACTTCGTCGTAAGAGCTATTAGAACACCATACCAATAGTAACCTGAAAATGATTCTTCAAAGTTTGATAAAAAATACAATTCGGCCAGCGATAACATTTGGCGCTTCTAGAGGTATAACATTGCTGGCTAGATTTTGATAAATATTCCAAGATTTCAGTGGTTTTCTTTTTGCAGCATCATTGTCATCAAAATCATCTTCAAACCGTAAGGTGTGTCTTAGATGAGTGAACAAATTTTAGTATTATTAATTTTTTAGCAAGTTACAATTGGGAAGATCCCTTCCAACTAGAAGGACAGCTGACCGAGGAAGAAATTGCAGTTCGGGACTCATTTAGAAATTATTGTCGGGAGAATTTATTGCCTCGAATTACATTAGCAAATAGAAATGAAGGTAGGTACCTTATTTTTAATAAAACTTTTTCATCGAATGACATTCATTCTTATCTGCCTTTTTCTGCGCTTATCATTAAATAATAATCTCTGAGAGAAATACCGCACAGGGTCACTTAAATTAAATTAAGAAAACTAAGCTCAAAATAGTAAATGCGAGATATCTAGTTATTATATTATTGTAATATAATTGCAGGACATTTATTATTAACATTACTAGGAAATACAGGATCTATATTAAATTATTCAATTATTGTATTAATCAATTTACAAATTGCTCTTTTAATATTAGAATCAGCTGTTGCTATTATTCAATCATATGTATTTGCTGTATTAAGATCATTATATTCTAGAGAAGTTAATTAATGTCAACATACTCAAATCAACCCTATCATCTAGTTGATTGCCAAGCGGATGGGTGAACATATACCTAATATATGTAGCCCATACATGACACGCCGCTCCAAACAGTCCTGTCCCGGTAAACTCCTCAGCGGGAGTCATGGCGACGTAATAGGGTTAGGCTTGTTGCAGCCGAAACCTCCACGTGCTATTTTTCGTCAGGGAAGGGAGATACTCCGCGAAAAGTTTTGGTGCAATGGAGACCGAGACGGCTTCGCCAGCTCAAAAATATTACTGCACAGCTTTGTTGTGCGGAACTCATCCATTTCGAGGACAGAACAATGTGTTTGAAGTACCCGCAAAAATTTCGTGTGTGGCGTCCACACGTAGCCACGTATTGTCGAATTTGCGTTGAGCCAATGCCACTGACATATAATAAGAATGGACTGAGCCATCCTATCTAATTCCTATAGTCAAAAATGGCACAAATTTTGAGTAAAATCTATTTGTCTCATTCAAGCTCAAAATGTACACTGAACTGTAACAAATTTTGGAAACAGTACGGCTGTATTAATTGGAATGCATTGAAATTGACATAAAAATTGAGACAAATATATTGTTTATATACGTCTATCTCTTACAAGCTCAATGAAATTTGACATCAAATCTGTAGAGGAGCACATTTTTCAGTAACATTAAAAATTAAGTTTTGTGTTAATTAAAACGAGTTTATCTTCCTAAACAATTTTCATTTAATGCAATACTATTTTTCAACATATTTAGTGCTTCCAATCTACAAATAATAATAAATTATGAATCGGTGTGCAATTGTACGAAATAAAGGGTTTTCACAGCCTGTTCAATATTTGTGCCATTTTTGAAGCAAGAACGCTCAGTCCATTCTTATTATATGTCAGTGGCCAATGCACACTAGATTTTCACGAGTATTGTTCGTGATTTCTTTCGCCAAGCAATGCACTGCACGCTCTGTGCTTAAAGCGCAAACGTACAACTTTGCGCTGCCCATACACCTCTTGACGTCTCGAAAACCATTGCAGACGTTCTTTGGTGTACGCCACATAATCTAGTTGCATGGAGATTGCGTGCTCGTTACTGCACTTTTAGGAAGCGATAGTATGTACTTCGCCAACAAAACTTTGCGTGCATACATAGATGTGATGTAGTGAAATTTTGAACTCTTGACTTTTATTAAAGTAAAAGGTTCGCCTCCGTTCGATGTTCGTACACCGCCAGCGAATAGCCGGCAACCAGAATCTAATCCAACAAATGATTTGAAATAGCCGGATTGAAATTTAGCCCGGATATTGCACATCTCTTGGTCATCACGTGCCTCAATTTACTTGCTTTTTGGCGTTTTAACGGTTGTTGCGGCGGTGCTTTTAGCACTTCCTTCTTTATAGAAAAGGTAAGCGCTGCGCCATCCGTGCAAATAGTCCAATCGAATTTTTTACGGCTCACCGATGCCGATAGTTTAAAGTATTTCGCCTCATTCTTCTTGACGAACAAATTCCCAAGGACCCTTAAACACATGGTGCATGCCATGCCTGTATATTGGAACGAGAGCAAAAATTTTCAAGTGATTTGTCTCGTTGTAACGTTACAGCTTATAGAATATCTGCAAATAATTGTGTGGCTGTTGCTTAATGTTGTAAAACTTCACAGCATCATTAAAATAACCAAGATGTTCAGTCATTTGCTGCAAAAGTTCCGCCTTCGGTACAGATGCACTTCTGCGTGTGAAGAAATAAGCTAACGTTTCATAAATCTCTCGATTATCTCTTGAGAAACATTATAAGAATTTATTTATTCTTACGTACGCATGCATCCAAATGTTATTGTTGAAGATCGTCTCGTATTGCCTGGCAGCAAACTTAACAGGATTCGTTTTGTATGCTGGGTGAATATGAAAAAATCTTGTCATTCGTTTGTAGATCTCAGGAGGTTTATTTCATACAACTAAAATTATAAGAGTTGATCAGAAATCGCTATTTATTTTATCCCACACTGTAATTTGCTAAAAAGCCTACTTTACCTCTATAATGTACCTTTTGTGATTGTGATTGGTTCTGTTTGAATTCTTGCAAATGATCGAGTTAAGCTCGAATCGATTTTGCTATATCATATAGGAACACAGCTTAAAGTAAATTTGCGAGCAGATTACATTAATATAAGGGTGGCATGGTAGCCTAGTACCCATTAGTAGCCCAATCTGGTTGTTAAGTTTATGGGCGAGTAGATTATGCTGAAGAAATTAAATGCCTTTCTAAGATGAAAGAATCGCACAAAGATCAAGGCCAGAGCAATGCAGTTGGGGTACCTATGCCTAAATCCTGTTTAAAATTTGCATAGAAAATTGTTACACTATGAGATAACTTCCGAACGTTTAAGAATTCTTGCCCTGACCAATTAAGTCTGCACAGATCTAAGCTAAGCATATCTGGGAAAAATAGCTAAATAATACTGAATGTGGAGTATCAAGTAGAATTAACCAGTAAGTCTGAAGTACTTAATCAAATCGAGATCTATTTATCATTCATTTAAACTGATAATATATTCAAAAGGTGAAAATTTCTATATTTTGTAGTCTTCCACAAAGAAATTATGCCAGAACTCGGACAGCTCGGAGCTCTAGGTTGTACGATAAAGGGTTATGATTGTGCAGGTGTATCAAATATTGCTTATGGTCTTCTAGCACATGAAATTGAACGTATTGATTCTGCATATCGTTCTGCCTTAAGTGTTCAAAGTTCTCTAGCAATGGGAGCTATATACGACTATGGTACGGAGCAACAAAAGAACAAATATCTAGCAGACATGGGTATGAAATATTTTACTTACAAAATAACAGTTTCTAAATTGCTATGACTAATTCAATTTCAGCCAAAGGGAAACTAATTGGATGTTTCGGTTTAACAGAACCTAATCATGGTAGCGATCCAAATGGAATGGAAACTAGAGCTAAATATGATAGCAAAACAAAAACATACATTCTAAACGGAAATAAATCTTGGATTACCAACTCTCCTATTGCGGATATATGCATAGTGTGGGCAAAATGTGATGATGGAAAATTACGAGGATTTATTATTGATCGTAAAGAATCTTCCAAAGGATTGTCCACACCACGTATAGATGGAAAATTTTCATTACGAGCATCAGAAACTGGAATGATTTTGATGGATGATCTTCATATTCCTGAAACAAATTTACTAGAAAAAGTTGAAGGTTTTCGGGGTCCTTTCGGTTGTTTAAATAATGCTCGCTATGGTATTGCATGGGGAGCTTTAGGTGCTGCATATTCATGTTTAGAAATTTCTCGTCAATATACTTTAGATAGAAAACAATTTAAACGTCCATTGGCTGCAAATCAATTGATTCAAAAGAAATTGGCTGACATGTCAACAGAAATAGCTTTGGGATTGCAAGCTTGTATTAGAGTTGGACGACTCAAGGATGAAAACCGTGCCACACCCGAAATGATTTCAATGATCAAACGTAACAATTCTGGAAAATCATTAGATATAGCGAGAATTGCAAGAGATATGTTAGGTGGCAATGGAATTTCTGATGAATACCATGTTATACGGCATGTTATGAATTTGGAAGCAGTCAACACTTATGAGGGTACTCATGATATACACGCTTTAATTTTGGGACGTGCAATTACAGGCATCCCCGCATTTGGTTCATAGTAAAAATTTGTTTTTTTTTTAATAAGTTGAAAGATCTTTTTATAACATAGTCAAACAATGATGAAAATGCAAGCATTGTAAATAATATATATATATTTTTATATAAACAAATGAATAAAAACATCTGCAATTAATTCTTGCATTTCTTTCCATTATAGCAAGTGTTACTTGTAAGTAAACCAATCAGAACAAAACAAACTGCAGAATGGAATCGAGAAGAAACAGTCATGTGGGTATTTTGTGGTACCCAGTAAAGAGTAAGCCCCTCTAGGGGGCCATGGCGACGCAGTAACTCCGCCTTTTTACAGCCGAAGCTTTACGTGCTATTCCCTGTGTCAGGGAAGGAGGGTACTTCTGTCGAAGTTTCTGTGCAATGGCCTGCCCTGGAGTTGGGCTAGGCCAATGCACAGAACGTTCCTACCGGCGTTGACGTCCCGGTTCCACGTGGTACCACAGTTTTTTCAAAACTGGAACCTGTGTGGAGACCGAGACGGCTTCGCCGGCTCAAAACATATGCTGCACAGCTTTGTTGTGCGGAACTCATCCACTTCGAGGACAGAACAATGTGCTTTAAGTGCCCGCAACAATTTCTGGTTTGACGTCCGCACGTATTGGCGAATTTGCGGCAATTTTCGTTGAACCAATACATACCAGAGTTTCACGAGTATTATCGGTGATTTTTTTTGCCAATTGATGCACTGTACGCTCTGTGCAAATATATTGCTTGAAGCGCAAACGTGCAACTTTGCGCTGCCCATACACCGCTTGGCGTTGCGAAAACCATTGCAAACGTTCTTTGGTGTACGCCAAATATTCGTATTGCATCGGGGATTGCGTGCACATTACTGCAGTTGTAGGAAGCTATCTTGTATACTTCGCTAACGAAACTTTGCGTGCATACATAGATACGCTGTGATGTATTATATTAAATCAATATTATTAAATCAACATTTTCGTTTACATTCGGGATCTAATCCAACAAATTGCTTATAATATCCGGATTCTAATTTAGCCCGGATATCGCACACTTTAATAACCACAGTTTAGAGTTAGTTTAAAGTTACGTTTTATTTTGTGACGGTGAGTGCCTCGATAGTTACGCAGATTTACGTATAGTTGGCGATTTCCATTTATCAACAAATAGAAAGAAGTACGTATATACACGGTGCGTTTTTACGCATATAAGGGTGAATTGTGTATGAATTTTATAGTAAAGTTAAAGAAATTTCCACCAAATCGCATGCAATTTTACGCATCGCCTGATACAATTTACCCCAGTCGTCCTCATAATGGCACCAAACCGTTGCGTGTTGTTGCATTTCTCGCCATGTAGACATCCATGTCGTGATCAGTCCAGTTGTCAGATGTGTCACAGTAATTGTTTAAAGTGTGTGTCGATCCGGCTGTTGAATACCTGGGTACCACGGTTGCAAGTGAGAAATTTAAACAAATACGTATATATATTTTTTTTTTTTTTATGAAAGTGATTTTGAAATGGAGAATGATTATTGTGTAAGCAATGATCATGGATGTGTTGATAGATTGGCGGGATTTTAGTTACCTCAAAGCTACTCTAAATAAATGGGAGAACAAACAAAAAAATTATTGGGAAAGGCTACAAGGACTTCGTCAAGCAAAAATATTTTATCCACACATCTGTCGAAAAACTAAAGAACTCCTATTGCTTGGAAGAATTGAGCTTAAAATGATCATAGAGCCCTCCTCAGACCACCGTCCCTTGCAGTACCATTTAAACCAGATGGGTTTGGCTGAGACTTTATTCTGCCGCTCCTGCCAGGATGCTAATAAGTAAGGTGACCAACTATTTTTTGTTCAAAAAGAGTACACTTTGCAAGTATTTCATAGGTAAAAAAAAAAGAAGAAAAAACGATAAAAACTTTATTTTCTTTTAAAAACATATTTTTTCTTCGGAGTGGATTTTTTTTTGCTAAATGAGGATGTTCGTCTAATAATGTAGCCACATCCGAACAACTTTCATTTTGCATATTCAATTTGACTGTTAAGACGGCAGATAATGTTTTTACAGAAAGTTGCGACTTCTCACTGCTCCAATAATCATTCCCTAGTGAAAATACCCTTTCAACAGCAGCATTAGTGCCTGGACAACATAGGGAAATTTCTATTAAAACTTTTAAATTTTCATGTGGGATATGTTCTACTCTAAAATGCCGTTAGATTTCTACCCATCTTTTGTGAAGTTCTATTTTCTCATCGTTCCATTACTTCAATTTTTCTTCATTTAAATATAAATTTACTCTTCGAATTTCTTCAAAGAGAAAATTGTCATTAATAACAATATCTTTTACTTCCTTCATTACAAATTCGACTGCTGAAGAAACTTCTTTCCATTCAATTTTACTATTTAGAAGGGTCCATTTGAAACAATTTAATGTACTTTCAGAGTACAGGATTTGAAAAGAGTACAAAACTCAGTAAATGAGTATAGTTGGTGACCTTATAAGACTTCAGAGCACCTGCTCTATAATTGCAGTGTTAGCCAGGTGCAGATTACTCCACCTCAAACATGATTTTCCTCCACTTAACTACGTATGGAATCTTAATCCCAGGATGGTTCTAGACTTCTAGAAAGAAATGTAGCAAATTGAACGGGAACTTACAATGAATCTTTCAGATCGCAGTGAATGCGAGACCAACGCTTGCACATGCCTCCACAAATTAATTTAATGGGATCGAGATGGTTCAGCGGTAGTTAGCTATCATCAAGCAAGAGGTCTTGAAGCTCTTGGTGAACAACTTTCTTCTAGGTATTTCACCTAGCTCTCTCTTGTAGATAAAGTAGTTAGGCAGTCAATGTAAAAAAGAATAACATATCAGTAGCCTGCCTCCCTCCATATATCGTTTATTGATTGCCAAAAATTGTCTTTCCTGTTTTTTTTTCTATTTTTATGTAATTAAGGTCTTTGAATTTAAGGTTATATGAGGTTATGTCTTTTAACATTGGGAAGGGATGTATCATTCATAAACATAAACATGTTGCCGGCAAAATTTGAGCATTTGCCTAATACCTCAAAAAGATTCTTCTCCAAACACTTTTTTTTGACGTATTGTAAAAACAGCTGTCGTCACGTCATTCGCTAAAAGCAACGAAGCAAAAAAAAAAATAAATGCTCCACTTAAAATGTCAGAAGCCGTTCAACAAAGTGTAGACAATTTTGCAAACGAAGATGAAATTAACGCCAGACGAGAAGCAAGAAGGCGTAAAATTTTGGACAATGCAAAAATCAGACTCGAAAAGCTTAATGGTCGAATAAACATTGAAACTCGAAGTAAGAAAATTTTCTCTCAATAATAACCAAAACAATTCCAAATATGTAGTTTTACTTTCCATATAGATGGTGACATGAAGATATCTAAGGAGATTTATCCTGATCCAGAAACAGAATCCTTCGAGGATTTACCATTGTATCAAAACACTACAAATTTCGAACCACAGGATGCTGTTTTAAATAGCATTAGAGAACAACAGGAATTTTTTTCCGAGTTACTTAACAGTTATTCACAAATACCTCCACCAAACGGGAGATTTGATGATGATTCACCGATCTTACAGAACCCACCAAAGGCAACACAACTATCAAAAATCTTAAAAACGAAAATTCACTTGGCTTTAATATCGCTAATCACTTATATCCTCTTCAGCATAGGACATGAGTCCTTAATATCGTACAGTGTTTTCTTGCCCTTATTATTATGGGAATTAATTGAGTACTTCCTGTTGAAACGCAGTCCAACACAAGAAACTTCTCTTGTTAGTCTCGTTCTATTGGTTTCTGGGATGTCTCCAGCTCGATCAAATGCGTTGATGAAAACTCTTGGAACGTTAAATAAAATCTTCAAGGATGTCGGAGTTTTTGTATTTTTCTTCGTGCTCTATCACATATTTGCCACAAATGTCCTATACAAAGAAGGATCATACATTGCTGTTTCTAAAGATAGCTTGATACACGGCGATGAATTTTAGTTTTTGCTTTGTACTGCTTTATATTTTGCTGGCAATCGTAAAAAAAAAATAATTATGGAAAAATATTAAGGGCGTCATTTATATAATATATATCTATATACACAATAAAAGTCCATTTATTCAATTAATTTTAATTCATATCAAAATACACAAAAAAAGTTACATAAATCAGGAAATTCAACAAAACAAAATTTCAAGCGCGAACAACTTCCGTTATTTTATTTATTTTTATCCTCTCTTGAAAATGGACGTAATCCTCTTCAGAATACCTTTTTTCTTAGTTGTATCTGTATTTTGTTCCAGTTCTATTTTATTGTGTTTATTACTATTATCATTATCAACAACAGATTCTTGGTTGTCATTTTTAACACCCGTACCCCTTCCAGAAGAACTCTCTTCTGTATGTCTCAGATCTTGTGGTCCGCTTTCTTCATGCGTAGCTTTGTGAAGTTGTTCTTTTTTCTTATCAAATAAAAATTCTTTTTCGATATTAAATACTTTTGATGAAGGCAATAGTGGAGAGATTTCCGAGAAGGGGCACCCGAATTCCTATTGTGTTTTTGCTGTTTTACTCTTTGGTTTTGATACAGAGGGATCTATTAAGCATTCGTTGCGAACAACATCAATATGTCCGAGACGTATCATCTTTCCTTCCCATTTGGATAGTTCTAGTCTAAAAAGATATTAATTCAAAAAATATAAGTTTACACAAAAAAAAAAAAAAATCGGTTAGACCGGGTGAGATTGGTTCGATAGATTCTATTCACTGTACAATGCATATTTTAATGCAAAAGTCTGAAATCGTGATTTAACGGCAGTTTATATAATACGTACACAAAACCGTTGTTTTTTTTAAAATGTTATAAAGATTCTGAAAGAGAACAAAATTCTAAAATAATGTACACTTTTCACCACTGGACAGTTTGCGTGTCAAACATAGATTTGTGAAGAAGCCCAGGCTAGATAGTAATAAAAAAAAATAGATTGAATAGGTACACCCTATGAAATGAAGGAGATGATTTTTCAAAGCAATGCTTCGATTTGGATCTGCAAGGAATCGAGCGAAGAGTGAATTGTAAGATGTCGAAAATAACAGTGCCTCTGGCAAGAAGCAATTATTTCATTCAAGGGAATAAATAAAGTCAGATAATTGATATAAAATAAAACATCCAGATAATTCCTACAGTGAACATTAAAACTCAGCAAGAAACAAGACACTGATTATTTCAAAGATGTAATAATAACTTCACCACTTACTTGTATTTCTCCATATCTTTTCTTGTGTCCTTAATAAGAACATCTTTTTCTGTTTCCGACATTCTAGCCCACTTTTCTGCTGCCTTCATTTGCCAATCTCTATAAGTCTGATCCTTGCCCTGAGGCGTTATAATACGTTCATTGCTAAGAAATTTAAGAAATGCAGAACCAGGTCTTTTCGGTCTTCCTAATTCCCTAATCCTTTTTTTCACTTCCCTCTTCTCTTTGGCATCGAGTTTTTCTTGCTTCAATTGTTTTATTTCATTCTTTTGCTCTGGTGATATTTTACTATCATATTTTGCTCGACGATCCACATAGAGCATTTGTTCTTTTTTGTATTCTTCTTGAAATTTCTTCTTTATGGCTTCATCAACTGTTTCCCACTTTTTGGCAATAATTTTTACCACTTCTAATGTGTTAGCCTTAGGATTCTCAGAAAGGATAGTTGGTCTCATTTCTTTCATATATCTAAAATATGGTGTGAGCGGTTTTTTTGGTTTAACAGGTAAACCGATTTTTTCTTCTAAAGTTTTTACGCCAGCGGAAGAATTGTATAGCGGAACATTTTGCCTGTAAAATAAGGTAAAAAATGTAAACAAATAAACTACAGTTTTTACATAACCTAAAATTAGTAACATGAATGCGTGATATTTACCTGCAAGAATTTAATAGAGGCCGATAAGTATTAATTCCAGATGCTAAACGTAAAACGTTTCCTAATAAAATCATTTCGATTAATTAGCTTTTGAAATAATTTCTTCAATCACAAGCTCAGCATAAGGTTGGGTTGATTTTGAAAAATTTGACGTTTAATATGACATTTGAGAAGTTTCGTTGAATTTCAAAGTTTCACCACTGGCTTACGTCAGTGAATTTTTCCTTCATTTTTCATTTTCATCAATTGGTTTGGAGAGGAGGAGTCAGTCCATAAATTGCCGTGGTTGTGCTTGGTGGTTTGGGTGGAGTTGAGGTTTGCTCTTTTTATTTAAATGAAATATTTGGAATATTTTTACTGAAAACTTAAAACAAATATGATGGTGCGCTAAATCTTTGCTTGCGAGGCACCACCATATAACGGTTTAGTGGCGTTTAGTTTTAAATTTAAGTTAAATTTGCAACTGTGAGCGAATTAATTCCTTCATCATCTGGAAAGTGCTTCCCTAAATTCCAAATATACATAATATAATACTGCTTTTAAAAATTTATGGAAGTCACGAAATTGGTAAGTTCCAAAAAAATATCTAAAAAAAGGAATTTGATTTAAAAAAAAATGCTTTGCTAAAAGTAAAAGTACAAATTTTTGCCTTTGTTTGCTTTTCCTTTGTTCCCGAAAAATTTTTTGTTCATATTTTGCGATTATCAATAAAAAATTATAACAAAAAATATATCTAAAATAATTTAACGAGTCTCAATATCGAAATTTGAATAAAAAACGGTTGACTTCTCAAGCAAACCTTAGCTGAAAAGAGTGGAATGGGCATCTGAATGAAGTTGGTTATAATTGGTAATTCCATGTAACGGTATCCGGAGCAACTTCACTGTTTTTCGTCTTTATTCAATTCAAGTTCCTTTGTTTAGAGTGGGAGCAGTAATAATTTGATAATTTAAATTAGTTATTTAAGGTAGTAACTAATGTTTTAATAAATAAATAAATAAATAAGTAATATCAATGCATTACAAATGTTTTTTTTACTCTAGACTCACACCTATTTCCAGTGTATACGCGATAAAGTATCAAATGACAGTCAGTGCTAATTAGAAAGAAGCTGATAAGAGAAATTAACAAAATTCCCACGCAGCTCCACTAAAAGTTCTACATTCAGTAACAATTTTAAGATTTGAAAAAGAGGTGATTAAGAAAACTTATATAGGTACGACTTTTATGATAAAATTATTTGTTGTTTTTACAGAATTTTCGCTATATTATTTATAATGGAATCAATTTTTCGCGGTAAAAGAATTCTTTTAACTGGAACAGGAAGCGGTAAGTTAATTTTAAATCTTTTTTTTTCACAAATTGGATTGCATAATCCTTTGTTCATTGGATACACAATTTTCGAAATAATCATTCATTTCATGTTTTTACTTTTTATAATTTTTATTTTAACTCTTCAATTATAACACTTCTGCATTTTATAAGTACCTATGCATGTTAAGTATATTTTGCACCCAATTGGTAGTATGCTTTACAAAGCGCTAATAAAATTTCATAATGGTAGGACCTAGATATGAATTTTTAAAATTCGAGAGGTAATCTAGGTATATTAAATTGATCTGATCAGGGTATATGCATGTTATCTTGCTTGACTAGACTAATGCTATATAAAATGGTTCTATCGATGTCAATAGTGTTTTTGATAATGCTGGCTAATGTTTATAGGGATCGTGATTTGACCCAAGCTGGCGGCAACTAATGATTCAGGCATTCTTTTTACAACATATTAGTCACTAAACTCTTTGAAAGATTGTAATATATGAGGGAAACTGTAGATTCCACAAAAGCATTTGTCAAGATACAGATGAACGTTGGTTAGGTTGGTTTGGTTGGTTTGGTTGATGTTAGTTAGAATGATACGGTTGGATATATTATAACCATATTGCTTAGCGGTTCATTTTATTTTTGGTTATCTATCTTTTCTCTATGGGTTAGCACAAAACATAACATAACTTTATATTGCCTAGCAATTCACTTTATTTCCATTTATCTTTCTTTTCTCTATGGGTTAACATAAACTTATATTGCTTAGCACTTCACTTAACATAAAACGTAGAATCATCATTGCACACTAAGGGCCGTAAGCACAAACCAGAATAATCCATATTTACGTGTATGCACAAACACCAACCAAGATTAATTTTGTTAATTATAATTGCTTATTCAACATTTCTTATTTTAAAACATAATATTCTTTTATTTCGACATACCGAAAATATCCGGAAGTAATGCAACATAAGCAAAAAAACTCATTGTTTTACACGAGTTGGTGTTTTTAACCAAAGCAAGCAGGATTATTCTCGGATAGGAATAATCTTTACACAGGAAATGGGATTATCCTCGTTGGTGTTTACGGCCCTTAATGCATCTCAGAAATCTTAGATACATTTCTAATTTTTCCACAAAAAACAGGAATAGGTAATGCACTCTGCAAAACATTATATGAACTTGGTGCACACGTTATTGCGGTATCAAAATGTTCGAATAATTTGGATAAATTAAAATCAGAATGTCCAAATATAACAACTATCCAAACTGACTTAAGAAATTGGCAAAATACCAGAAAAGCTCTGGAACAAGTTGAATGCTTAGATGGACTGGTGAATAATGCTGGAGTTGCCTTTATAAAGCCATTCGAAGAATTAACTGAATCTGATTTCGATAAGTATGTTATACAAATACAGTTTTCGAATAATTGAAAATTTTCATTTACGTTAAATAAGTACATTTGCTGTTAACATAAAAGCTGTGTTCAATGTAACTCAAGCACTAACAAAGAAATTAAAAGATGGCTCGTGTATCGTCAATATTTCATCTTTAGCATCGACAAAATCATTTGCTGGACATGCTGCATATGCAGCTAGTAAAGCAGCTGTTGATTCTCTGACACGAAGTTTAGCACAAGAGTTGGGACCACGTAAAATTCGTGTTAACTCAATAAATCCAACAGTAATACTCACTAAAATGGGAAGAGAAAATTGGAGTGATCCTAAAAAATCCGAACCACTTTTAGATCACATTCCTTTACATAGGTGAGTAGTGAGAGGGTGTTTTTTTGTTTTGTTTTAATGAGTGATGATTATAATTCTTTAATGCTCAAACTTTTCTAGATTTGGGGAAGTTGAAGACGTTGTTAAGGCGGTTCTTTACTTATTAAGTGATAGCTCCAGCTTCGTTAATGGTCATCACTTACTTCTCGAAGGTGGATATTCAGCAGCTTAAATGTTTTTATTTTTTTATTTTTGCTATTACCTTTTGCAATTTTGAAATCAGGACGAATGAAATTTTTATGTAATTAAAAGTATTTTATTTTGGAAAGTTTAATATGACCCGCCTAAAAACATAAAATTTTATATTGCCGCTTGCTAGAAGTCAATTATTTAGCCTACAGACTATTTCGTCAAAAGGGAATCTGTCAAATTTTTGATTATTTAGTTGGGCCGACTTTGAGTTAATGCACATTTCAACATGACTGCATAGCGTAGTTTGCGATTCTTTTGAGTTGCCGTTTTTTTTAATTCGCCGATATTTTATTCAAAAAGAAAAAAAAACTGCTATGATACCATATTGTAAAAGATATGATGCCATAGCACAGCTTTGGCAGGAAAGGAAGAAAGCAAGAATACGTAAGGAATTGCGAATATTTCCCAAGCTATGAAACAGAAATCTATGTGTGCGTTAGGAGTCCGTTCTCTAAAATGTTCTATATTGATACTTAATATATCTATGCTATAGAGCCTAAACTAATATGCATACAGGAAAATAGTTTCTAGTAATTTACTGCTTGATTCCTTACCTTCCTAAAGGTTACACTTACTATATGCTTTACTTAACAAAATAATAAAATAGTTTTGATTACAAAGTAACCTTACCATTTTACGCTCGCTAACTCTCAGCCGAGTAATAATTGCATGTGTATGCGCAGCCGGAGTCGGAATCTGTAGGCACATTCGATATAATCAGCCCACGCCCACGGCATGGAATGACGGCACAGCATCATCAGCATCATATGTAATGATTACTCAGCTGAGCGTTTTTGTTTGAAGAATCGTAGTCATTTGGTTCCAATAAATTTTTTTATATAATCTCATAAAGTATACAAATATTATTTCGGGTAGGAAGAAAAAAAAGCAAGCTTAAGATTATCAGAACACAATTTTTTTATATGAATAGTAGTTTAGGGCGGAGCAGCTATTCAAATAAAACTTTTGTCAGTTTTACATAAGAACACTGCAAAAATTTTAGAAAGTTAGGACTCCGTTGGGGATCTCATGTGGTAGTGAGGGAGTCTGTTTCATGGTTTGTGAAGTATTCTCGAGGGTTTTGGTTGAGCCAAGGAGGTGACTGTGCATTACGGTACGGGCGAATCTGACTTCAAGGGTGTGAGGGTGAGTTTGGGTTACAGCTCGTGTGGTGCGCATAGGAAGAATTCTATAAGAGATCTAAAAGAGATACGACTTTCCACTGTTATGGAATTATGCTGAGTGATTGGCTTGGACGTGAAGTCCAGACTGCCAGCATGAGCTGACTGATCACTCGGTGGACAGCGTTGACATACAGGGCAGCACGCTAGCTCGTCTTGGCTATTGGCGGAGAGTGTGGGGAGGTTCCACGAAAAACGCTGCCACTAGCCATAGACAAAAAAATTCGTGCCAAGCAAACGCCGTTGCACACATGCGGTCCAGAAGGGACCTTTACACTACTTACCCATACTTACATGAGGGTCATAGATGTTGAGCCTTAGGCTGCCTTACCCCATCCACCCATTTGACACTGAGGGCAGCAAATTATTTCAGTGTCCCTGTAACTGACCTGAAAAGAGAGCAGAGGTGCGGACCTTTTCAACCCCTACATCAAGAGGGGTCCAGGAGAGTGAAGGAGGAAATAAGAACATTCTAGCAATTCATTTCACTACGTTATAATAACTGATTTATCATACAAGTCTAGTGTCGGTTTTTAGACAGAACAAAACACTTTGTTGTCGCTTCTCATAATACTCTTACTAACTTGGCTTGTCCCCTTGACATGCTACTAGGTTACCTAAGATCATCCTAAACCTGTATTGAAATTTTACAAACGTTAACGAACATAATCTACTGCTTACATGTGCACAACTTACGCCAGAAATTTAGGAGGTAAATCCCAGACAGTGTTACTTGCTACCTCTTTTGTTTTTTTTTGTGACGCTTCCTCCATGAAGGCCTTCTGGAGCAATCATAGTCCTGTAAAGAAACTTATAACAAAAATCCAAGGTAATCTATATAATATCTGACTGAGGTTCCCTGTACTATATGGCACAATCTGCTGTATCGTAACACAAATTCCGTGTCTCATCTATTCAAAATATGCTAACTCTACCCTGTGCTCATACACCGTTCATAGATATAAAAAGGCTCTGATGCCTGTTAATTGATCTAGGCTATGACTGTAGATCACTGTTGTGATCTATTAAGGCTATGGTATAGATATATGGCAGACGAGGATAATATTAGATGACTTTAATTTATACCATATTGAAAGCTGCAATAGTAAAGGATATGCAATGATGTATAGATAGGGTGGCATTATGCGATTTCAATCCAAGCAGTATATGTACCTATATAAAAAAAAATTTTTATGATAAAACTAGGTTGTGTTACGCAACGTATGTATATGTACTAAACTTCTGTGATTTCGATCAATGCAGTATATACAGGGTGTCCCGTAAGTCGACGTCAAGCCGGAACCGGGTGATAGACCAAATCGTAACAGTTACCAGAAAATATAAAAAAAAAATCTAAGTCATCTATTTTTCAAATTATAGGCATTTTTGTTTTCGAGAAAATGTACACCTTGTGATGGTTTTTTAGCTCCTGTTGCTACAAATCTTTACTTTTTTTTCAATTTTATTTTTCTTATTTAATCCCGAATAGTGCTTATGTAACCTGTTGCTTTAAATTCTTTGCCAACTGCTCCAGCTTGGAAGAAAATGTCACATTTTGCCGAACCAACAATATAAAATTAATAATTCGTTGAACTTTAACTGACTGTACTGAAAAAAAATGTACTACGCCAGTCTGGCAAGTAACTTTAAAGTTGACGCATTTAATAAGGATTCTAAAATGGTACAACGCTTGCTAAATTATTTCTTAGATTACGGAAAAAAAATTTTTTTCCTTCAAGAAACCCAGTTTCGAAAAATTTCTTTTCACCTACTAAAAATGATTTTAATGTACCCAAAGCTTTCCGTAAGACCGTAACTTTAAGATCTAGTTTGAGTGAGACATATAGTGACACTTTCAAGTTATTGATCCTAACTTTTTGTTAAATTTAGGACAAATTTTCCTAAGTTTACAATTAAACACCAATTTTTTGGATACTAAGATTTATTATTTACAAAAGATGTTCAAACTGCCTTGCTTCAGCTGCAATACCAAGTTCGACATCTTCTTAAGAAGGATCGGGTTATCAGACGGGCAAATCTTCCATTGTTGACAAATTCAACTGCGTCCGTAATTCTGGAGCTCATGTTTTTGTAAAATTCGGTGAGCTATACTCTTAGGCACTCTTGTGCTTTTCTGGATTGCACGTACCGAAGTACTTGGGTCTACGTTCTCGTAAGGTAAGGAACTCGTCCTTCACCATGTACTTGGTTTGGAAGTCGGGCCTCTGTACAGATTAGACGATGCACATTTGTAAAAACTCAATGATTTGACGAGCTAGCGTCACTATCTTGCTCACTCACATTTCATGTAATGACTCTCCTTCTCACTCAAACTAGATCTTAAAGTTACGGTCTTACGGAAAGCTTTGGGTACATTAAAATCATTTTTAGTAGGTGAAAAGAAATTTTTCGAAACTGGGTTTCTTGAAGAAAAACAACTTTTTTTCCGTAATCTAAGAAATAATGTAGCAAGCGTTGTACCATTTTAGAATCCTTATTAAATGCGTCAAATTTTAAAGTTACTTGCCAGACTGGCGTAGTACATTTTTTTTTTTTCAGAATAGTCAGTTAAAGTTCAACGAATTATTAATTTTATATTGTTGGTTCGGCAAAATGTGACATTTTCTTCCAAGTTGGAGCAATTGGCTTAGAACTTAAAGCAACCGGTTACATAAGCACTATTCGGGATTACATAAGAAAAATAAAATTGATAAAAAGTAAAGATTTGTAGCAACAGGAGCCAAAAAACCATCACAAGGTGTACATTTTCTCGAGAACAAAAGAAATGCCTATAATTTGAAAAATTGATGACTTAGATTTTTTTTTATATTTTTCTGGTAACTGTTACGATTTGGTCTATCACCCTGTATATATAAAAATTATCATGCTAGAACTAAGTTATGTTATGCAACGTATATATGTATGAAGTAAAATTCTGTGCTTTCAATCACAGTAATATATATATAGAAAAATCGTCATGCTAAAACTAGGTTATGTTATGCGACAACGTGTACATAATTAGGAATGAATACAAAAACTTGGCCGAATCTCGTGGCATGTATTACACCATGATCCTTTGATTTAGGGCTATATGTCGCTGTAGATACTGGATATGAAAGCTGGTCTGTCCTAGGAATAATTCTTCTCGGGCTCCTCGGGAAGCAGTATTATAGCGAACGACTGCTTTTCTTTGGGAGTGCACCAATAGCTACTCTTCCTGGGCTACAACCTCATACGTTGCTACTCGCGCTTTCCACTATGCTATCTTTGAAGTCGTTGTATTGGCCTTCGTTGGATTCGGGCGTATCTGCAAAGGTAATGCCAACCAGTGCCCCATCCGCGTATATACGTAGGCGCCGCAGTGTATAGAACTACGCCACTAGCTTATTTTCAGCGTTGCTTCTTCACGGGATAATTCAACTAAAATTCTACATTGGGATTACACTACCTTACTCGAGTGGTATGGATTCTTACTCATTTTCCTTCACCATCTGGGGCGCTGCCTTATGGTCACTCGCCTTTTGATTCCGAGATTATTTCCTCAATCCTTGTGTGATGACTTTTGCTACGTATCTGATTTTTCCTCACATGAATGATTTTTGTACCTTTTGTTGTTTTATCTTTCCGCTTTATCAAAAATATATCTTTTTTTTTTGTTATTTTTTGACTTGATTCGATGGTTTTTACTTCTTTTGACGTTCTTCTTCTTAAGTCACTTTTCCACTCTCTCTATCGATTCGGGTCCGTTCGGTGCGTACAGACAATCCGTCCATACAGAAAACAGCCCGCGCATACCTGATGCAGCTAACCACAGTTTGGCATACTGCTGCATGTAGTATGCTACGACCATAACAGGGCAGGGTAGTCTAGACCACCTGTGGTCCAGACGACACTGAAAAACGGTCGACTGAGCTAGCCGGTCTTAAAATATAGGCCTCATCGCTGCGGGCGCCCGATGTGTGACTCGACCCATGAATGCATTTCCTATCAGTAAGGCCAGGCGGATGAGGAGAATCGTCCACGCTAATTTGATCTGCTCGAGGTGTGACGAATCGGAAGCACATCCCTGAAGTCCCATCAGTTCTTGACCAGACTTACATCATTGTCCGTGTTGGAAACCAGAAGTGCACCAACAAGCTGGTAACCTAAAAAATCCAGTCGGCAGTATCCCTCTGCCTTCCTTCACTGAGAGGAGCTGAGGAAACCACGCAGTCAATAACCTAACCAACTGATCGCAAAGCCTGCCCTGCCCTAACATCTCCCTCTGATTTCAGACTAACGCTCGTTCAAGGGTGTGTCTCCAAGGCATCGTAGAAGTAGGGACCTAATAGATGCTTTCTCTTTGTAAGTTTTCGGAGACATTATGCAAGTGGAATTCCTACGGCGACATATCCGCCGTAGGGTATCATGTGGGAGGGGTTCTGACGCATTGCCAGGCACATTGGCATCCTGTAGTTTACCTGTTAAGCTGGCTGGATGCCTTATTATGACTACCAGGATTAGAATTTACAATAGACCTATAAAGTCCCCGTGAACAGCTATAGATATCAGGGCTTGATGTCCTTGGCGTGATAGACTCCTAACGGTTTTCCCTGCAGATCTCCAAGCTCATCGAGAGAGTTTCCTTTTTTTGACTTAATACGACACTTCACGAATTTGCGTTCCAACTTAGCACTGGTCTGTTGATGGAAATTGCTTTGTGTAAAATTCCGTTTGTATATTTCTTGGCCAACTTTGAAACTAACAAGCTTCGCTCTAAGATTATAAGTTTTTGAACCCTGTTCAAACGCGTAATTCAAATTCTCCTGCGTTCTCGCACGGATCAATCTTAGCTTGTCTTCAGCATCCACTCTTAGAGGTTCATTCAGGGTTCCAAGGCTCCGAAGGATGTGATAGGAGCTCGCATGATCAATCATCTGTCGACCGAATAGTATTCAGTAGGGTGAAAAGCCAGTTGCTTGGTGGATTGAGCTCCTGAGGGAGCTAGCTGTATGGCTCAGCTTATCATCCCACTTGGTGTGTTCCTTCTGGATATACGCCCTAATCCCTGCCATTAGAGACCTGTTTACTTGCTCTGATACATTAGCTTGCGGCGAATAGACTGCCGTTCACAAGTGTTTGACACCATATTTATCCAGCAGTCTGGCGAACTGAGCAGAGCAAAACTGGACTCCATTGTCAGAGACTATCGTCTCCGGAACTCGGAACACATGGAATATTTCGGTCTCGATGAATTGACATACGCTAAGAGTAGATGCCTTTCTCATCGGTTTGAGAATCGGGAATTTGGAGAAGTGGTCAAGGATTATTCATATACAGACGTTTCCTGTCGTTGATCTGGGATATGGACATAGAAAGTCGACGTACAGCTTTTGCCACGGTCTTTCTTTCACAGACTGCGCTCCCATTGGTGGTCTAAGAGTAGTATTGGGGGCCTTGGTTTCTTTACACACGTCACAGGCCCCTACGTAGTTTCTGACATCGACTGTCATTCGTGGCCATTATAAGTGTCGTCTGAATCGTTCCAGTGTTTTCCCTATACCTCTGTAAGTAACTAGTGGCGGATCATGCGCTCTTGAAACAACGCCGGAGACAAGCCCTCGTGGAATCCAAAGCTTCCAAGCTTCTTCTTCCTGAATGGGATTGCCTGTTCTCGGAACAGTCCGTACATAGAGGAAGCCATCCCTGACACAAAGATCTGGCAATTTATCAGAAGTTGATTTAACCTTCTGCCTCAGCTCCTCATATTCCAAGGAGTTGAAATATGGAGAACTAAGGTCAACTTCTAGACCAGGATCTTCATATGGTGAGAAGCTGTCACAGTGGATTCGAGACAGAGCATCACCTTGAAGCTTCAAACTCCACTGAGCAAGTCTACCGCTGAGGTCCTTTTAGGCATCAGCCTTTTCAAGCTCGCATGATCAGTCACTATCTTTAACGGCATAAGTTCTATGAAGGGCCGGAACTTCTGTACACTTAAGATCGCTGCTGAGCATTCCTGCTCTGTGACTGTGTAATTTCGCTGTGCTGAATTTAACTTTTTCGAGACGTAGGCTATCGGCTTCTCGTGGCCATCGTTATTTAGTTGTAACAGCACTCCACCAATAGCTTACTGGTTCGCATCACACTGGATAACGAATGGTTTCGTGAAATCCGGGCTCACTAGTAACGGAGCAGAGGTAAATTTCTGTTTCAACAATTCCAGAAACGTCTGGGCTTCAGGTGTCCATTGGAACTAACTGGGAATGACTTTGTCCATAATGCGGCACATAGTTTGTGGAGCGTTGCATAAGTCGAATGACATCACTGTGTACTGATAGAGAGGGTGACCTGGGGGGTGATTCTGATCTCTTTGTCGTAGCTCAGACGTATATTTTAGTCACATATTTTGATATTTCACCACAAATTTGTCGTACTTTTATATTCACCATATTCATTTTGATTTATCCTTTTCATCAACCACAAAATCAACTAAATTGAATTTGCCGTGAATTAATTTTAGAATACATGCCTAAAACTACGACAAATTAGTTAACTGCTTCCGAGGTTGTGACAAAAATTTTATACTGCGATAAATGGATATTCCACACTTGATTAGAGCAACACAACTGCTTAAACTCGAAATAATATTTTGAATTTGTAATGTGAAGTGTCATTTTCAGTTCATTCTATGTAATGCAAGGCTTGCTAAACTGAATAAAAACACGGAAAAATCAGTAGAAAAGTTCATTTCATTTAGGCGTATATTTTGACATTAAAGTACGACAAAAGATCCGAATCACCCCCCAGGTACAGTAAAAGCGGTCTTCTCTCGGGAATCAGTGTCTAGTGGGATCTGACGGAAAGCGTCTTTCAAGTCCAGGCTTGAAATGTAGTTTACCGGAGGAAGTCGACTTAGAAGTGCGTCTATCTGCGGCAGCGGGTAGGCGTCCTTCTTGGTAACGGAGCTGACCTTCCTGGCGTCAAAACAAAGCCGGACCTTTCCAGGCTTCCTCACTAGTACAACTGAAGAGCTCCAAGGACTCTATCTCTTCTATTTCACCACCAGCGACAGCATGCGTCTCAGCTCAACATCCATCAAACTCTACACCGCCGGTGATATCGGGTAAAACCTCTGTTTTATCGGGGTTGCATCATTCGTCTCGATCTTGTGAGTGACCAAGGATGTTTTTCCCAAGCCTAAAGATGCGAACGAAGGAAAAAGCTGTTTCGTGGCTTCTAGGCGTTGGTGGTCTAGAACAGAAATCACATGGCAATCGGTATCAGATGTAGCTATTAGGGTTGGCATCGCTTCTGCAACGATACCCAGGCCATCTGGAGCCATCCCAAATAGACGCCAGAAGTCTGTTCCTAGATATAGTGCCTGTGTGAGCCCAGGAACCACGTAAAGACGCACGTTTTGGGTCTTACCACGGAAAGTGATGTCCAAGTCCACATGACCATGGACAGTCGTCATGGCACCATTAGCTACTTGTACCTGTGTACGATACCTTCTCCATTCAACACCTGCTTCAGCTAGCTTCTTTATGGCTCCCTGGCCTACGATACTGACAGTGGCACCACTATCAAGTAACCCAGTCTCAGTTCGCCCGAGCAGCTTTACTTTGGCATACGGTCGAATGTCATCTGGAATCGCCACCGAAATGTGGGCCAGTTTCTTTCGTTAATTCTTCATTCATCGACAGTATTCCCGCCAACGAACGGTTGATCGTTTATTTCTTTTTCCCAAACCCAGATCCGGATATATAATTCCTATTAGCTTAGCTACTGGGGAGAAGATGCGGTTTCGTACTGCGTTGTAATTTTGAAGAAGCGTATGGTAAGGCGTCAGCGGACATAAACCAGGCTCACGCCCACTCGTCATAGCAGAGCTTAGTGGCCGTTTTAATATCGAAACGCCAGGAGACCGAACCCCTTGCTCAGCAACATTGCTCGAGGAATGTGCGTCTGGTATTAACGGGACGTCAAAAATTAAAGACTCTTCCAAAGAAGTGTCTATCAATGTCGTGAGCTACCTACAGGTGGAAACGGGGGCTTGAAAATCTGCGGAGAAGTCAATTAGGTTCTCCGATTCCATCAACGGATTATTTTCCGCTTTAGGGCTATCAGCTAGATTGTTGATATCACCAGAGTCACTGAATGATATCAACGGTCTGCTGATGGGGCGGAACTTCCTCCCTATTCAAGGCTTGAACTGGAGTAGTCACAGCTGTTCCGTTCGAGATGATGAAACTGGTCGAGAAAAGGTGTTGGGATTCCCGACCCGTTTCTCGTTTTACGCCAAGCAGTGCCTACAGTTTGGTTTAAAGACATTTGTGCGTCCGCATCCACAGCAGAACACTTGTCTTTCTTGCACGCAGTCTTGATAGAAATGCCCTTGTTGATCACAATTCCAACAAATTGCTGCTGGTCTATTCGAGATAGCTGACACTTCGGTTATGCTGTAGTCAGATTCAGGTAGTATCGGTAAGTCAGGGTAAAAATTATGAGAGTCTTCGATCTCACTCACTCGCTCAGGTCGATAGGGGCTCAAGCTACTAGAAGTTGCAATCCGCAATTGCGTGGCTTGAATTTGCGTATCTCAGCTGCCCAATGGTATTTGTCAGGTGCAGACAGATCTTGTTCTGGATCTCCGGCAACAGGTTAGCCTTAACTATTTCCAGGAACTCACTATTTGGCATCGAAGTCTACAGTTGTTAACGCAACTGCACCAGATTCTGGTGGTACGTCGCAAAGGATGCGCCAGGTTTTTGTCTTCGGGACATTAACTGAACTTGCACCTTCAAATCGTATTTGGGAACTCCCCATGCAGATAGAAGAGCGGTCTTTATGTATTCCCACGTTGGTGTAGAGTTTAGACGGAACAATGACCAGTACCATTCCATGGCAGGACCTGCGAGCAACGAACTCATATTTCCAACCAGGAGATCAAAGTCTCCTTCGAGCGCTGAGTAGGTGCGTGCTTCAACTCGGAAGACAAACTCATCTACGGAAAGTTTCGAACTGTCGCCGCTATACGAGATGTCCATCTACGTATAGGGCTACCTGATCGTCGTGACCATGAATTGCGTGGATGTCTATCGTTCTGATATGCCTGTGCCTGAGGAATGTTATTATTCGGCATCGATTCTTGTGAACTATCTGGTCTTTGTTGTACTCTAGGCGCACCCATAGGTGGTGGTAGTCGAGTAGTATCTACAGGCGGAATGGGCGCAGTAGGAGCTGGCTGATTAAGATGGTTAAAAATTTCATCTTTCAGAATACCCATACTTTGTGTGATTTCTTCTCGTATTAGGTCTTGTATCTGAATTCGAAGGCCACTCATCAATGCTTCTGAAGCAACTAGGCCCTGACCCCGACTAGTAGGTGGTAGACTATTCATCCTCGAATTCGGATGTGAAAAGGTTGCTGAATGTAGATTTTGTACATTCGGAGATAAAGATCCACGATTTCGGTGGAACCGTTAATGGAGGCAGATTGAATGCAGGAACGGCACCTGTATAGACCGTAAAGTCATACCGTATGAGACGACACCTACAATTCGGGCAGTTAGACTGTTCACCTATCCACGTTCGTAAACATGCCTTGTGGAACACCTGTCCACAAACAATCTCTACTGGCTTCCTCTTCACGGACCAGTCTTCATCCTGACAGATGGTGCACACTGTTCAGGCAACTTTGTTGGAATGTCAGTCACCTAAGGTGGTGTTCTCACGGTTGCCATTATGAAAATGTGAGTCTAACAGCCTCGATACGATAATTATCAGTGGCTATTTTTAAGTCTGAGTTTAGGAATAGTATACTCAGGCCTTCGTGCAAAAATTGGACAAAACTCGTGAAAATTGGGAAGTAAAAGAAATGTATGGGCTGTCGTCGACCAGCACCAGGATCAAAAGAATTTCTCTTACTATTAGGATACTGTAATAATTCAAGCTTTCATCAACTGAAGGTTGATGTATAATCTAGGGATTAGTGTGCAACTTCAGTGTTGCTCTATGGCGTATTTTTGTCTTTATAATAGTATAATCAATTCGCGACTATCTGCTTAATGTGTATGCGTGGTTATCCGACAAGAATAAAAAATTCAACAATTAATCTTGTTAATGGACACAATCAACAGGTTTCTTCAAAATCAATGAAGAGCTGAACTCGAACTTATACAAAGAATCAAAAAACTTCCTACGCTTGCCTATTAGCTAGACTCAAAATCTCGTACCGACAAAAAAGTTCGAAAAAGAATCAATTATAAGCTTAAAAAAAACGAGCGTTCATCTATTTCCTACAGGCTAAACTCAAAATAAAAAATTAAACAAGTCGGGTAACTCTCCTGAGCTAACCTCAAGGTACCACAATTGTAAAATAATTCAAAAGAAATCCTAAAAGCTTCTCCCTCCCTCTCCAAGAGCTAACTCCCAAAAGCTGAAAGTTTTCCAGGTCAGAAATTTTTCGTAAAGGCAAGTAGTGTGGATGTATGCATGAAAAAAAATGAAATTCTCACAGAAATCTTGGAAAAGTCGGGTTGGGAATGTCAAATACTGAAAATGCTGCTAGAGATTCTTCAGCCAGGCAGTTAGCAGTATGCCAGCTCCTGATTACTGAAGGTCTCCAGCATCACTTCCATCCTCTAACAACTCTTTCCTTTCTCTTCGTTCGATGCTATGTCTAACTAATCTTCCAGTTGGGCAAAGCCATGAGTCTGATCAACTAGTTAACTAAAAGTCAAAAAGTCATCTCACAGATTCATGACTCTGTCCAGTCGGATGACCAGCGAGACATGCTACCGTAAGAACACAAAAAAAAAAATTGCTGTTAGGCCACCTACTATTTCCATAGCAGAAGGCCAGCGAGAAAGATCTCATCAATTCAAAATTTCAAAGACTCAAAACATTACAACTTTCAAGACTTTAGGCTTGACCAACGTCAACTCTAAAGTCGAACTTCAAATAAAAAGACTCTATCAAACTATACCAAAAAAAATATATTACAAACTTTACTTTACTCAGAACTTGCAAAACTTTAACTTTACTTTAAACTTTACTCAAATTAAGCCTTTAGTTAACACCAACAGTTAGACTCAGGTCCGCATGTAACTCCCACTAGATATGAGACTTGAGGTCAATCAACTAGCAGATGCCAGATGATCATCTCGCAACAAGTCCCAGTCCCCAGTGAAATTCACATTTAGACCACCGAAGTTTAACTGAGGTGGCCCTATGTTGGGCGCCATTTCGTTATGGAATTATGCTGAGTGATTGGCTTGGACGTGAAGTCCACACTGCCACCATTAGCTGACTGATCACTCGGTGGACAGTGTTGACATACAGGCCAGCACGCTAGCTCGTCTCGGCTATTGGCGGAGAGTGTGGGGAGGTTCCACTAAAAACCTGCCGCTGCCACCAGCAATATACAAAAAAAAATCGTGCCAAGCAAAGGCCGTCGTACACATCCGATCCAGAAGGGACCTTTACACTACTTACCCATACTTACATGAGGGTCATAGATGTTGAGCCTTAGGCTGCCTTACCCCATCCACCCATTTGACACTGAGGGCAGCAAATTATTTCAGTGTCCCTGTAACTGACCTGAAAAGAGAGCAGAGGTGCGGACCTTTTCAACCCCTACATCAAGAGGGGTCCAGGAGAGTGAAGGAGGAAATAAGAACATTCTAGCAATTCATTTCACTACGTTATAATAACTGATTTATCATACAAGTCTAGTGTCGGTTTTTAGACAGAACAAAACACTTTGTTGTCGCTTCTCATAATACTCTTACTAACTTGGCTTGTCCCCTTGACATGCTACTAGGTTACCTAAGATCATCCTAAACCTGTATTGAAATTTTACAAACGTTAACGAACATAATCTACTGCTTACATGTGCACAACTTACGCCAGAAATTTAGGAGGTAAATCCCAGACAGTGTTACTTGCTACCTCTTTTTTTTTTTGTGACGAGAACGCTTCCTCCATGAAGGCCTTCTGGAGCAATCATAGTCCTGTAAAGAAACTTATAACAAAAATCCAAGGTAATCTATATAATATCTGACTGAGGTTCCCTGTACTATATGGCACAATCTGCTGTATCGTAACACAAATTCCGTGTCTCATCTATTCAAAATATGCTAACTCTACCCTGTGCTCATACACGGTTCATAGATATAAAAAGGCTCTGATGCCTGTTAATTGATCTAGGCTATGACTGTAGATCACTGTTGTGATCTATTAAGGCTATGGTATAGATATATGGCAGACGAGGATAATATTAGAAGACTTTAATTTATACCATATTGAAAGCTGCAATAGTAAAGGATATGCAATGATGTATAGATAGGGTGGCATTATGCGATTTCAATCCAAGCAGTATATGTATATAAAAAAAATTTTTATGATAAAACTAGGTTGTGTTACGCAACGTATACATATGCACTAAACTTCTGTGATTTCGATCAACGCAGTATATATATTTATTTATTAGTCGATTAACAAGGTAGATGACAGAGCAAACTCCTATTAAAAATACTACCTTAAAGTTAAACAAGCAAGTGAAAAGTATTTTAAAACCAAAAGTACAAAGAAGAGAAGAAATCTAAAAACACCAAAGCATAAGAAACTAATTGTATAAAAAGAACTATGAAACTAAAATTCAACAGAACAGTTACAAAATCAATCAATGTGCAATACATTAGAAAAGAAAATTATAAATTCAAAACTATTTAGATTACAGTTAGTAAAAGTAACAACTTACAATACAGTGAAATTACAGGACTGTATCAGTCTTATTAATTAATTAGGAGTGGCCAGGAAAAGCACAGAGGGAAAAACTAAAGAGGAATGCCTAATATACAAAATGAAAGTTCTTCTAGGCACACAATTCAATTTAAAGTATTGCAAAAAGTTGATATTAGGAAGGAATATTGGTGGTTAGCTGTTAATGTTTATATTGGTAATTATTCATTTATACTGGCTACGGTATATAACCCGCCAAGGGCATCTGCAAGAGAATTCTGTTACTACTTTCAGGAATGGTTGGACAGTATAGGGGATGTTGCGACTGATTTTGTAATAGCGGGAGATTTTAATATCGATTGGCTTAATGATAGTAATACATATAAAAAAGAGTTGGAGAGAATTATTACTTACGACAACAATTGCAAACAAATTGTGAACAAGCCTACCACGGAATAATTCAACTAAAATTCTACATTGGTATGGTAAATAAGTCGATTCGGTTCCATTCGTTGCGTACAGACACTACGTCCATACAAAAAGCAGCCCGCGCAATATCTGATGCAGCTAGCCTCAGTGTAGCATACTGCTGCATGCAGTATGCTACGACCCTAATACCACATTATGCGGATACTCTAGAGAATCAATAGTTGCTATTAATATGTCATCGCTAATAATCCGGAAGGCCTTCTTTTGAATTTTACCTAACGAGTACAATGCAGTGCGTCCAGCCCCTGTCAAAATATGGAAGACTATTCTAATCTAGGCCTAATATGAAATTTGTAGATTTGCGCCAAGTTGGATTATTCAATGCCTAAGATATTAAGAGATGACGACTTCAAGATATCTTCTATATCGACGGAAATGGGTTAAGCTAGTGTTGGAGTACGTTTAAGTGATAACAGACAACATTGGAAGCATTAACGCTTTGTCCCAAATGAGTATTGTTGTAAGGTCATAGTTGAGTGGATCAAACATGTGGTTTCGTTTGTCAACTATTGTATTCCCATGGGACTTACATCGGTGTTACTTCTCAACTATGTATGATTTCAATTATGAAAATTAAAGGGAAGATACTAACTGGTCCAACTTATTTTGTACATTTTCTTGTTCAGCCATTTGACTAATTTTTACGGAGCCGCTTAATTTTGTTCAAATTTTTTTACCAAGTACTTGGGTATCAGCTACCACAGAGCGCTCAAATGGTGCACGTTAAAAAAACTACATTTGAGATTGACTCGTAGATTATTTCCTTTTTCTGAAATATCTAAGCTAAGAAGCGAAAGGTAAAAAAAAACAAAACGCAAAGAAATGTTTAATTATTTAATATTAATTACGTCATAGATGAATGAATTTAATCTAAATTTTATATATTATAATATAATAATTTACAATAAAATAATAAATATTTTTCGGTATCTGAATATACTCGCAGAGCAAAAATAAAAGAACAAATAACCTTCACGAGTTAGTTTTCACATGGCTTTTTTTAATCAAAAACTCGATTTTATCTTGCTTTCATTCTTTTTTATTCACATTGAATATTATTTTACTTAACACTTAAAATATGCAACCTTTAAACTAATCGATGGGTAATCAAAATTTTCGATTAGATTGATGTTTTCTCCTCATTCCTTTTTGTAAAAAAAAAAAAAAACAAAAAAATGTTATATAATACTTCTCATTACTATAGTTGTTATAGTCTATATAACATCCCAAGGGGAATATGTATTTATTTTCCTTTGGATTATCCGGGAATATAGCACACTTTCTTACATTTATATAATAATAAATGGTAAAAATATTTATTGCATTGTTTTGTTTTTTCCTAAAAATATGTATTTTCTTATGTACTTGTGAAGCAACCCTTGTGTGTACTTATGTTACTTATACGTTTTAACACTATTCTTTTATTTTATTTATACACTTAGCTGATTTTTTTGTTTTTGTTTCCTTTGAGATTGATATTGGTGCACTCTTTCGTAACAATTTCTTGTTTTATTTGGTTTGTCAGATATTTGCAATAAGTTTGGGATTCGATGTGTATAAGATTATAGAGGTGTATTCTGGACACTATTAATATTATGATGTTGTTGGCGTTTCTTTCTATCTTAAAAAATAAAGGAGGGAAGTGTCAAGCCAATTCAATCCATTGTACTCACTACTTCCATAATATTTTGTTCCAGAGAATTTTAATTTTCAATACATTATAGTGGAAACAGTAAGTGTGAGTTGAAAATTGTTACGCAACAAACGGACGAAATATTTGTAAAATAAATATTCGAAACTTGTATATGCCTATCGTCTTCATGAGGGGAGGTTTAATGGGGGATCTGATTGTATATTGATTGTTTCTAACAAATTTATATATGTAATTTGTGTTCATTTGTTTATATCCTTTAAAGGTTGTTAATATTGTGGGATTAAATTCAGGTGAAAATATTCCAAACCAAACGTCATAATAATTTTTATAGAGGTTATTACAACACCAACTTTCACCTATGTCACATAAAACCAAACTTTATTACAACAAAACCATGATTTATAAATAAAACAAGAATTCGCCACCTTAGGGTTTATACATGTGTACTATTTGTATCTAGTACCTATATATTATTGAAGTTTAGTTTCGTATTCAACAACAATTTATATGAGATCTACTCCCCGAACAATAGCAGCAACAAATGCTTGAAAAGGCACAATTAAGCTTCCTTTTTTTGTTATAATGTATGAATGTGTTCTCATACATTTTACTCCTGTTATTATTGAAACTATATGCTTACACAATTCTGTCAGTTTTTCTTGTTAATACATATTATTAGTATTATTATTATATTTAGCATAAAATTGTTTTATTTTTGTTAATCGGCTTCTATGGCTTCTATTTCGTTTACGGGTATAAAAATTTACATTTCACATGTTTCGCGTTTAATATCTAAAATGTTGTGTAGAAAATACTTTATAGATTTTTTTTTTCGTTAATCAGTTAACAATATTTTTGTCTTCTATTATTTTTTTTTTTTTATAATATGTATGCTTCGAATAAATCAGTCGATTTTACTTTATATATAATTTTTTGTTTAATTTAAATTTTGGGATTGTTCATTTTGGTTCGTAAGTTCTTGTTTTTTTTTATTATATTATGTAGTTGCTGTTTTTGGATGGGTGTTACGAGATATACAGTTACAGTGCGTCAATAATATACATATGTATGTACATATATATTTTATTTGGCAGTGAAAATTATATTAATGTTTTGGGGTATAATTAAAGATTAAAGAAAAATATTATAACATTTAAGTGTATGTATGTAGTGTGAACACGTTATTTTACATTCGTTTCTTTATTATGTATTTTTAGAATTAGACTAAATTTTTATTTTCTTAAAATTATATTTGGCTTTCAATTAAAATTATGTTTTTCTTTTCATTACTTTTCATTTTGTACTTATTTAACATCACTCTTAAGGTGTGTTGCCTTGTTATTGTTTTGTTATTATGGGAGATAGGTATACATAGGTGTATTTCGCAAGGTGCATACTGGTTCATGGTATATTTTAGATGTGTGGCTGGACGTAAAATAGCTACAATTTTATAATTTTGTTTTTCTCTCTATGAAAATTACAAGTTTGTCCCCAAAAAGACCAAGACGTATTAAACTTCGATTAAATTCCTAAGAATTAAAATGAATTTTAACATCCGAATCAATTCAACTCCGCCCATAATAAGCCAAGCCAGCAATATCAATGTAATATTTGTCGGTGCTATTATTTTAGTAACACATATATAATAATTTTCTTATATAAAAAAAAAAAAAACCAAACACCTATATTTACCTATGTGAGTGAGTAATCAGGCAACAGACATTCAGAGAGATTCATCATCAAAATAATTCCTAAGGAATTAAATGACATAATTCTAATTGAAAATCCTTTTTGAAATTAGTTTAGTTTATAAACGGTCGGCCACTGCATTTTTTTTTATTACTATTTTTTTTTTCTTTATATATATAATATAATAAATATTATTTTTGAATGTTATAATAATCTTCCCTGAATCGCGATCGACACTTGGAATTCATATGTGAGTATGTAATATATAGTATTCGTCGCTCCTTCCAACGAAACCGTATTTGTTTACTATATGTAATGTATGTGTTTTGTGTGCGATGATGATAATTATACATACATTACAATAATTACTAAATAATAATTATGCATATATATATTTTTGCAGAATTTTATACGTGTTTTCAACATTTTTGAGAGTAATCCTTTTTCGTTTTTTCATTGATATTTTTGTATTAATTTTTTAAGATTCAATTTTAATTCATACTGGTTTTGGTTATACAATAATACTTCTTATAGAGGGTTTTAGAAAAAATCTTTAGCAAAAAATATTATTTCCATTCTTTTTTTTTTGTCTCTAGTCGAGGTATGTGTCTGGTAATAAAATAAATTTTCTTTTTTTGCATAGATTTGTGACTCTTTCTCATTTTTGTTTATTTTTTTCTAACGTTTCCTTTAATATGTACCTTACTGCAATTTTTAATATCTATTTACTTTTTTTGTGAATAGTAGGTATTTATTTACACACACGCCCCTTCGCCTTTTTTTTTTTTTGTATAATGAGGAAAGAGGGTCAAACTTCAACAAGTCGGAATATTTAAATGAGTAACAATGCTGGTCGTATCATAACTGGAGTAAATTTTGTAGAAATATGCACAATAACTTCTACTTATTATTAAAGTTTAGATTTAGATTGGCACACAAATATTATTTTGAAATTTACTATATTTACGATATATGTAGATACATTTTTGATATAATCATAATCGTATCGAATTTCGGTAGTCTATCTCATAATTGGAAAAGAATTCAAAATAATAATGAGTATATATGCAAATAAATATATGAAATGACATTGATTGCAAAGTATACCAGTACGCAGTAAAAATGCTGTCAGAAAGATTCTTAATAATATGAGAATTCATTTTATTAAATAATTGAATCTTTACGATTTTATTGTATGTGAATGCTTTAATGGAATATGGCTTAAAAATGAAACTATTCTAGTAAGGAAAGCATTATGAAACACTTCATGCTTCGATTTAAAACACCTTAACAAAAGCACTGCAATGAAAATATAATATAAATTTTGGATTCTATAATAAGAAGAAGACACGAGAATGTCAACCGAAAAGAGACAAAAGCAACAGTGAACCTTGAATTTTTGTTGCTTACAATTAATCATGCTGCCGAAATTTATCTGTTTACATATTTTTTCAATTCGTGTTGTCTGACTGACTCCTGTTTCATGTGACACCAGTTTTGATTTGGGATTCACCGAATTTACCACAAAAGTATTAGGACTAACTACATATTTGTATTGTTAAATTTTAATTATGAGCCGAAGGAAATGTTTTTTAGAAGGCTGGTTTGGTAGGAAAGTTTTGATTACCAAGTTGCCAGTTCTGGAAATACCGCTGAACTTCAAGCAATTTCTCATTACAGTTCAGTGAGAAAGTATGCTTTTACGGAAAGAGACAGGAATATGAAAGTGCTTTCATGCATTTTTGGTCAACGAGCAGTCCATTCATATACATGACCAGCGGTGTTGTCGAATCGAATCTTCAAAGATCTGACTCTGCGTACCGCATACTGATGGTAATCAGATAAAGATCGGAAAGTTATAAGAATACAGAAGAGGGCAATCTATCAGATTTTGTTATTGATTTGTTCTCAGTCTAAATAGATAAATATTATTATTTTTTTTTTATCTCTATCTGAATTTGATATCTTGATTGAATGTAGATATCGATTGTTTTTACAAAAACGTGATAAATTCGCTACAATTTCAGTGATGTTTTGAATTTAGTCTCTTTTTTCTTTCGAGTCTATGATATTTGCAAATATCAAAACGAGTCTAATTAATGAATACAATTTGAATTCGATTCTATGCTACATGTATTATTTTGTAGATTTTTGCTAGCAGATCTTACGATTTTTGTTCTAAAGATTATTTGGTGTTAGTATTCGTTCAATTCAAAAATTAGGCTCTTGAATATTTACGAAAAATCTTCCAGAATTATTTATTGGGATATTGGAATGTAAGTTTATGAAAATTGTTCTCTTCATGCCATGAAAATGAGAAATATGTATGTACCTAATGTATGAAAAAAAAAAAAACAAAAAAAGGGAAAAATTAAACAAAAACAAAATATAATTTTTAACATCATTTTGTTATTTACACAAAACATTTGTTTTATATTATGTATATATAATTAGAGAAAAATAAAATTTAAAAAATTCCTACTACTTCTGTTTTTACAAAAACAAACAAGAAATATTCACACTTTAGAAATTTTCGTTTGTCTCCTCTTTCACTCTTCACACTTTTTTCTTCTTCAAATAAATACATTCCTAGCTTAGCAAGAGGTACGTGGTTCTCTTCTTTCATCAATTCTCACAATTACTTTACTTATAAACACATTTTTGTAACACTTTAAATACTCTTTCGTATTTTGTATTTTTTTTTCTAATTATAATCAATATCTCCTATTTAGTTTCATACCATAAAATTTGTAATGTTTGCTATTTACACAATTATTACACAATTCATGTCCGCTTTGGTGAACTGCGTACCTTCTTGCTACATTTTAAATTGGCAGTGATTACTGGTCATATGCTTTTCCTAATTTAACAAATGTTACTTTTGTTTTCTGGTTTTTCTTCTGTACAGTTTTCATTTTAATATTGTTTATTTTCATAAAATCCTTTTTTTGTTTTCATTTGCTGATGTTGGTGTTACAACAACAAATTAAAAGGTGTGAAAATAATTTTTTTTTGTCTTATCTACAATTATTACGAACAATTTAATTTTCTTCTTAAAATTTTTTAAAAATAATTTTTAATTATTTTCTTTTTGTTTTTTAAGAGTTATTTTATGTTTTAACAAAACATTTTTTGCCAATTTACAATTTTTATTTCAAAAGCATACTTTATTTTCATTTTTTGTATTTCTATTTCAAATATTGTGCTTTTTACCAATTTGTGTAAAAAAATTTGGGGTTTTCTTTTGTATTTTTCTCTACAAACCGATCAAACCATTTCCATGAAAATTTTATAAATCAAACTAAAAAAAATAAAAATGTGTTTCCGTTCTTTTTCAACTAGATTTTTTTTTTAATGTAATGTTAATGGAAGATTTGTCATGGTGACATCAAAGGATAAAATAAAAGCTGGATTTACTACCTTAAGATTTTTCAGGATAATATTTTCTTTATTTAAACTGTTATAAAAAAAAATAGCAAATTATTGAATGAAAGATACCAGATAGCCTCGGAGATAAATAACGAATTGAATTAAAAGATTGGGGTCCATTTCGAAGTGATCTCAATTTCTATAGAGCGTATTTCCTACTAGAATATATTCTATACTCATTGTTTTCTAGTGATAAAGGATAAGATTTCCTACATCTCTTAATAAAATTATCTAACTAAACTATAGTCAAGAAATTGTATAGAATCTGGTCTCAAGTCAAGTATATAAATTGATATATTAATTGATGCAATCTGCTACAAATAAAAATAGGTGAACAAGAAAATTAAGTGGTGCTGCTGAACTTACTTGCTTTTAGAATATATAGTGTGTAAAAAATGAACCATGAGAAATGTCAGGCATATAAATATGTATGTATACATGCCATATGCCACAGCCCTCTCCGTTAAGCTTCGCAAGGAAGCCATGGCTGCATTGTAAGTTTTAGCTTGCTAAAGCAAAAATATCAATGCAACTATTTCGTCAGGGGAGGTGCATGCTTCGGCAGAAGTTTTGGTGCAATTGGGCCAGGCCAATTTGCAATATAATTTTGCCGGCGTTGACGTCTCGGTTCCATGTGATACGACAGTTTGTGCAACTGGTGTCTGTGTGGATACCTCGACGTCTTCACCGGATCGAAATAAGCCCTAAGACAACACTTGGTGCTAACTCGATGGGTAACGTGTAATCATGACCGTCTCCGATAACTTTGATAATTTAATGGCTGAGAGTAAATCATTTTGCCGCTATAAAGATGATTCCCTTTTTTTCATTTAAAATTACTAGGATAACAAAAGTATCTTATTTGTGTAGGTACGTGAAATTATTTTATAAATTCAGGATGACAACAGTCCGTTTTGCATTTCAAAATAATCACCGGAATGCAAGGCAAGTTACATTTAGAGCAACAAGGAACAGACCAGAAATTGAAAACTTGCTTTCATATTCAATTTTGTGCTGTCTATCGTAACTTTGCTGGACATTACCTGGGAATTATACATATTATGTAAATCAAAATTATAATTTTCTCAAGGTGAGCAAGAATCAGATGATGATGAGATCCCGGCAGCAAATGTTGCCTGTTTCCTGAACGCACCAATTCTTATAACTTTTGATTGTTACAAACGGAATTTTTCCAAATATTTTCAATCAGGTCTACAGGGGAACTCCATTCGATTGAATCAATATCATATAGCATTTTTTACTAGTATTCTTCAGCGTTAATAAAAAATAATTGGCAATTACTTTTTATTGAATTTCGAAAATCTTAAGATTCAATTGCATTAAACAGTAGAAAATGCTACTTGAAAATTTTTTATTCGATATAGATTTGATCGAATCGAATTTCCCGGTAGGCCTGAAAAAAAAAAATCTCATCGAATAAATTCCACCACGCCTTAAAGGTTTGGAGGTTGTTTGTGGTCGAATATGAATAGATTAGGTTCTAGACAGCTTACACGAATAGATCGTACTTTTCGTGATTTTCCTTATGTAAAAGATTGCAATAAACCGTGGGGGTTAAGACATTTTAAAACAATATTCCTTGAGAAATTAATTGCATGTAATATCCAAAGTAAGAAATAATATACTTCCACTCCCCTTGTTGCTTTTTTTCCATTTATACCTACAAATCCTTTGATGCCTTTCAAAAAAAACAAAACAAAAAGAGATTGAAAAACAAAGAAGCTACATAAAAAGTTATCTTAAATAAATTCAAATCCAATTTACAAATATTTTAAAATTAAAAGCACCTATTGATTGTTTCGCCATAATTTAATTTAACGTAAAAATTTTCTTTTGTATGTTCATTGGGCAGCGTGAACGCATTTTCAACTTGATTTTTCATCATTTGTTAACTTTTTAAGAACTTACATATATATATATATATAAAAAAAAAAAAAAGCGAAAATTTTTCTATATATTTTGTTTTATTAAAATTATGCATTTTTAGTCAAACTTGCACTTTTTTCTTTCGCCCCATACACTGCCGTCAACACAAATTCCTAAAGAGAATAAAATATATATACAAATATGTATATACATCTACAGATGTGTGTGTGTGTACTATATATTATGTATTCACAATTTCTCAAGAAATTCATTTTCAATTAAATAATCAAAAAACAAAAATTTAAACTACATTTTAATATATATATTTCATAAAATAAAAATTAAAAAGATGTTGAGATCATGTTAAAAAAAAAAAAACAAAAAATGAAATTTTACATACACATTTCGCTTATTACAATTTATACAATTTATTTATACATAAAAAAAATGAAATGCTTCTTCTTGAAAACAAACGTACAATCATGTTTTTATGTGCATATTATTGAAAATGTATTGGGAAACGAAAGTAGAGCAGAAATACGAGTTATGTTCACATTTATACAATAAATTTGTCTCTTCATTTTCGTTATCTTTAAAACAAATTCACAATTTTACACGATGAATTATATAGAGAGAGCATGTAATTTACAGTAAAATCAAGAAGAGGAAACAAAGATTTCTCCACCCGTTCATCTTCTTTTACTCACTACTTTTTCTTACATCTTTATTCGTTCACATAAAATGTATTTCCATATACTATATATGTACTACTAGACGAACATAATAAAATATATATTAAATATTTTTCCTACATGATCAACGCGCATATAGCGTCATTTTTCTCCTTATATTAAAGAGATTTTATAATACAATATTTAAACACCTTGCCTTCTCAAGGAAAAAGAAAAAAAAATCAAAGAAAGAAATAAAAGTATTTTTTTGTTTGTTTTGTACAACATAGGATATATCTCAATCTGTTTATCGCAATTATAATAATATTTAATATAATAATAATAGTAATAGTAAAAAATAAATAATAAATAAAATATAAACTCTTTCTCTCAATAGTTTGTAATAAAGAAGAATGTTCATTTAGGTTTTATCTTAACAGGATAGATAGATAGATATAAATGGCGGGATATTATAGAAAGAGAAAAATTTAACTAAGAATTTGTTAATATTATGCACCCAACATGTGATTCGATGATGGAGGCTTATGAAGAACAAATGCGTCATAAACTTGCGTCAACTCACTAAGACGGTACTCTTCAAGGCAAACGAAACCCTGAAGAGTTGCTTGTTGTTTTCGTGCACAGCTCATACAATGTACAACATGGCGTTTCTCTTGCTCCCGAATAAAGAGAACATTGAATACTTCAAGCTGTAAAAGAAATTTAAAATATTCGAAAATTTTTTGTTAGTTTGTTGTAATACAATAAAATTGTAAAATAAAATAAAAGTGTGAAAAAGCAAAATGCCATTTCTATAAGAAATGCTTATTTCAAGATCGCCTATTCTAATTGAGAAAAACCGGCGAAGAGATAAATTTGACTTGCGCAAACTTTACTTAACGATAATAGTTCACAATTAATTATTGCTTTCTTCCTTAAAAGTAGCAAAATTATTATTATATTTATTTCAATTTCTTCCGACTGATAGGAAAAGCGACATCACCAGCGTGGTCACGATTATCTGTTGTATTGTGAGACAATTCTAGGCTAGATATATATATGTGGCAGAACCGATAGTAATAGTAAAGTAAGGGGTCTGCTCATTGGGATATAGAAAAAATCTATCAATTCCAAACAAAATGAACTAATGTCGAATTCTTTTCAACAAGGTTCTACACCGTGGCAGTGCAGCTTTACGTTTTTTTTTTGCATTATAAAAACAAAAATACGTAAAGCTGCCACTGCACACCGGTGTAGAGCACGTTGAAAAGAGTTCGACATAATGAATTTCAGTAAAATAGTAATACAATTAATTACCATAGGATAATTAAGGCTCTTATAAAAGTTCCATTTTAGCTATGTCCTATTCAATAAACACGAAAATTTCTCTCTTTTACACTTAGTAGAAATGTATTTTGCCTTTTCATAATATTATCAGAAAAATTATTTTCTTCATTCTTTTTTTTTTCAGTAGAACGAAAGTTAATTTTTGGAAACATCATTAACAGCAAAATAATAGAAGAATTAACAAGAGAAAAGCAAAAACCAACTTACCTCGCATTGACCGCAGTAATGAGAAGCTTCATTTTTACCACGTCCATGAAATCGAACTTCTATTCCCTTCGATTTCACATATTCCAAGGTATGTATCACATTTTTAATGGTTTGCATCATACACATTCTTTAAAAAAAATTCATTCATCTATCAAGAAAAACTTTAAACGTGAAAACAACTTACTTTAATAAATCAAAAAGTTTCGGATCAGAAACTTTGATATTTCTAGCCAAATTCCAACTTAAATGTACCATTGGAACTATGCTCTTAAAACTTTGCAACTTATTCCATTCGTATCGTTCAACTGCTAAATGATACTGACGCGCTGTGAGAGGTCCAACATTCCATGCTATATTATTGCACCAACCTACAGCTTGAACCCAATGAACACAACTAGTGAGGTGAATAGAGGAAAACAAACGAATTACATATTATAATAATAAAATAAAAAATCAATGCTTACCCTGCATTTACCCAAACAAGATCACCTGGCCTTTGGATAAACCGATAGACTGGAATGTTTTCCTTGTATAAATCTTCTAAAACTGGCCACCACGATCCGTGCAAATAATTAATATTATTTCGTTCACAAAGGGTATGTATTCCGCCCCAATATGCATCGGGTACTGCAAACCATTCACAATCTCCAGGTCCAATATTGATGTTAATTGAACAGAAATTGTTGTTCTCCTGATGTCCAGGCGTTCGACTTCCAGGCACTTTCATATACAGTTGAACTGTATTCATACCTAGAATAACATGACCAACATGCGATAACATATTCGCAGCAGACACAACACGCGCAAATGCAGGCAATTTTTGTAGTTCTGTTAACTGTGGTCGCCATTTTCTCTCATCAGATAAATCTACATTTGTACCAAATCTGAAAGGATATTAACATGAGTATGTATGAGATACTAATTCATTTGACAAACTGGATTTTGTAAAAAAAAAAACGTGAATGCCATAAAACAACCGATACATTTAGGATTTTATATGTCGTGAGATCTACTATCAAACGTCACTCAAATGAATCAAAAGTGAAGTTAGCGAAAACCCCGCATTTTTCTAGCATCCTCAAAACACATATCTAATTTTTTCTTAGATACAAGATACAAAAAAGGATGCAATACTAAGCAATAGCAACAAAAAATCGAATAGGTAATAATTTTCTTACCTTAACATTTTGTGGCCATTCTTTAACTTCTTCTTTTTCCCATTTGCTGGATTATTAGATATAGAGTCCTTCGAGTCTGAATCAGACATCGTGTGAATACCAGCACTTTTCTCACGTTCCTCCTGTTTGCATATCAGAAAAAAGCAACATATTAGAACGTAAGTAATAATCGGATTCATATAATGCAAAAATCCTGAGCTCTATATTCAAATGTACTACCAATTTTCATCAGACTTCATAGATTTTTCCTCAAACTAAACTTCAATAGAACGAAAGTTATATACACGTCATCATTTTGAAACTTAACTTTATTATTAACCATTACTACTACACAAGAATTCACTTTAATCAATGTTATTACCTTAAGACTTTCCTGGAAGCTTGACGCCTGATACTGAGCATATTTGGCTATAGTCGTATGCGATCGATGTGATATACATCCCCATACACGTTTTGCTTGTGTTGCATCCCAATTTTCATCAGGTGATTGATGCATTTGTGTTCTCACTTCGACACTATGATCAGGATTCGCTTCGACCAAAGTTTTTGTTGAAAACAATCCTAAATCAAGTTTAAGCGCTCCTGCTAAGCCTCGTACTACAGCAATGGGATGCTTAAGACAAAACTCCTGAAGTTGAGGGCTAAAAGCATGCTTCTTGTTCTCTAGATGAACTGATGGTGTCGGAGGAAGAAGTTGTTCTCTTGTCAATCGTTGCGGTGGGCAGTCTGGAGGTGATGGTGGTGCAGCATCAATATGCAACACCGAACACGGTGGTGGTGATTCTTTTGTTCCTAATTTTTTTATCGCTAGAGTTAATTTCTTCGAATCCATATCAATGGTAAACTTTGGAATATCATCTTCTTCAAAAAGTGTCTCAACTTTTATTCCCGGTTCTATTTTAACATCATCTTTTACTATTGCACCAACGCTAGATGAGAGTATTGAACTTGTCGACGTTGCCTCACATCTTAATGTCGGAGATTTTGTTCTAATTGTTGGCATAATATTCGATATTTCAGAATGTGATGATTCCACTTCTTCTTTTATATCTAAGCCATCTGAAGTAAAAGTTTTTAGAATATCTTCGGCAAATGTTGTTGCTAAATCTTTTCTTGAAAGAAGAGCCTGAAGTTCTTGATCTGTGAACCCTGGAAAAGTTGTAGATAAATATTCCAAAAAAAAAAAAAAAAAACTTTATATTATATAAAAATGGAGAGCGTGGTGGAGGAATCTGTTTACTGTTCTCCACTGTCAGAAAATTCTAACTTAGATGTCTTGGGAAGAATTGATGAGCGGTCGACTGAGCGAAAATAAAGAAAGCAGCCATCAATTATTGTGCAGCAATGAATTTACAGATTTTCGGTTCCTTTCAACTAACTTTTGTTTGCTATGGAAAGGTACAATGATGAAAAATCTTCCAACGAAAAAAAATCTAGCTCCATCTCCGAAACTCACATAAATAACAAGAGAATAAGAGGTAAATTGGAGGAAGAATTGTGAGTCACACGATGAAATGGAAGAAAGTGAAACTGCATTGGCAACAATATTACGAAGTAGGCTTTACGGAATTTGAAAGATCTTTGAGGGAAACTTAGAAAAACAAGATTTCGCTTCCATTCATTGTTTTCTTTATGTTTTAATCTACGTCAGTTTCATATCGTACAATAAGTATGGCAAATCCTCTTATATTCTTTAATCAAATATGTAATTATAAAATTACCAAAGGTAGATAAATTAGAGCTGCTAAAGTAGGAACAGTGGAGTAGGAACAAGGAAGAGCATATAAATTTTTTTCCTCGACTAATTTAGCACTTTAACCCAAGTTTTACATAGCTATTGTCTCCGGTTACTATACCTGTAGAAATCTGAAAATTTTCACCGATGGGAGCCGGTGCGGGTTTACTTTTTTGGACCTGACATTGGGTTGGAATACCTGCTTGGGAGGCACACCACTGTCTTTCAGGCTGAAGTTTTCCCATCGCAATGACAGCGGAGATATTCCTTTATATGGAAATCAAGGGAAAGGACATGTTTATCCTTTCGGATAGTCAGGCAGTCTTAATGGCTTTGAGTGGTCTTCGGTTAACATCTAAGTCACTGCGGGACTGCAGCTCGTCCGTGGATAAGCTGTGTATCCACAACAAGTTGTCTGTTCAATGGGTTTCTAGTCACATTGGGATCATGGATAATGAAAAACCTGACCTTCTAGCCAGGTCTGAATCTCCCTTTCTTGGACCGCTGTAGGCGTTGCCACCTCAGTTATCGGGTCTCTCATCAAAGCGGATGTTCGTATGTAGCATAAGCAGAGATGGGAGATTTTCTCTTTGGGTGTGGTTGGCATCATCACCGGCCATAGCTCGCTTCACGCTCTTCCAACAAGGATGGGAGTTCTTGACAGTCCTGCTTGGAAGGAGAGTCTGAAACAACCGAACACTGTGTGTTTGTTCGGCCTTCCCCGGAGCAGGCTAGATATGTTTGGGTCTGCCCTCCTATCTGTGGATGAGCTGATAAACCTACCTCATCAGGACCTGATATTCTTCATTAGGAGGACAGGAAGGTTTTGGTGAGAGCCTAGTAAGTTAGCACAATGGGTCGCCCTGGCCTCTATTCTTCGGATCTACCGTCCCCAATCTCTCGCCCATTCTCTAAGATTAAATTAATTTTTGGATATTACATTTATGCCGTTTACATTAGAGGTGGGTCATTAATGAGTCAATCAAAATGAGTAACGCTGCGATGGGGTCATAGAGATAACACACCAGAATGTAAAATAGTACACAACACATTCTCAAATGCGCCTGTGAGTGTCGAATCCTAAGTGCCAAAGAGATGTGTTTTGTCACAGAACTTCTGTGTCGTGCAGGGAGTTGCGTCAGCTCATTTTTACATTTTATGGCGTGTATGATGATCTGAAGAGCTGCGGTCTGAATGGGATAGAACGTGTTTGCGTTATGGGGAAAATGATATTATATTAAGAACTTTTCAAATGAAGCGAAACAAAAGTAGGCATATCCCTATTACACAAAATTAAATCTTCTAGTATACTGCTAGTCTTATTTATATAAATGTACGCTGAACTGTTACCAATTTTGGAAACAGTACGGTTGTATTTAATGGAATGCAGTGGAATTGATATAAAAATTCAGACAAATTCATACTTTTAAGTACATATACGTCTATCTCTTTCAAGCTCAATTAAGTTTTGCCAATCAAATCTGCAGACGAGCACATTTTTCAGTAATAAGGTTTCTAATCGACAAATAATAATAAATTATGAATCTCGTGAAAAATTGTACGAAATAAAGGGTTTTCACATCCTGCTCAAAATTTGTACCATTTTTGAAGCAGAACGCTTAGTCCATTCTTATTATTTCAATGGTGTTGACTCAGCAAAGAGTGTCATTTTGCCAATGACTATATGCCTTTAGGCTTTGGTGTAATTATAGGAACAATTTTTGTAAGGGACATATTGTGGGACGTCTTACATACGACTTCTCAGTCGAAATTCTGTGATTAGACCTTGATTGATTAGCTAAACAATGAAAAAAACGTTCCTTGGGGATCAAGTTGTGGCCAACCAACATGAATTACATAAAAAAAATTGTTTACAAGGCTGAATACAAATGCTTATGACCCTTCAACATTTTAAGAGCACTGCAAATGGTATTAAGGATTCATACATACCCTCCCAGACCTTAATATATATTATACATATATATATAAAAAAAAAGAAAACAATAAATATGGAATAGTATAACAGAACTTCTTTATCTTTAGAAAAACCAAAAAGAATTACATTTATTGAAAGTACTCACCCAAATCATTCTGTTCATTAGCTCCCTGTCCTATGTGAGTATACGACGAAAGGGGAGAATTAAAGGGTTGATTTTGCCTGAAGTTCCCATTGCTGGCAGGTATATTTGCAGATTTGTATGGCATTCCTGCTGCCGGTTGAGTATTTCCGGTCGCCGCAGGATAACTATTGTTCACATTTTCAACATTAAAACTATTTGTTTGTGGCACTGTGGCCGGCTGAGGAGTTCGTGCACCAGTTTGAGCCTGGTATCCAGCTTGAATAACAGCGGGCTGCTGAATCCTTTGCTGTTGTTGTAATCTTAATTGTTGCTGATGCTGTTGCATCAACCTATACTGATGGGATAAGTGTTGAAATATTTGCTGCTGTTGTGGCGTAAGATTGTTCTGATTTTGTTGTAGGCATTGTAACATTTGAAGCTGTTGCTGTGTAAGATAGAAAGATGGCTGGACTGGGCGATTAGTAGCATTTTGATTTTGTAACTCTTCATTTGGTTTGAATCGTTTCGTTGGAATGGGCACTTGATTATTGGGTTGGCTAGGATATGGCGGTGGTGGTCCTTGTGTAGCCTAAGGTAAAAGCGAAACAAAGATTTTAGTTAATTTTGTTAAAGTAAAAGTACTAATACAAAAAAAAAAATTCGATTATCTTGTTTGCCTTTTTTTTAATGTAAAATCCACCAAGTTTTGAATAACACATTCATTGGGAGGCAAATTAATTTTCCGCAGGAGGGCATCAAGGTGCAATTAACTTTGCACCCCAAAGTAATCCGCGGACAATTACCAAATTTCCTAACCTATACACATTTCAACCACGTGTTTTAAAATTTCACACCCACCTTTTTAGTGCAATTTCTTCACAGATTCCAAACATTTTTTTCGTTGATATCCTCATTTATTATCACAATTATTTAAAAACTTAAGAAAATTATAAGAAAAAAACTAAAAGAAAAATTTCAGAAAATTCGTGTAACAGCTAAAGTTCGACTTTCTCGTTTAAGAACATTTGATAAAATGGAGGAGGAATTACCCGACGACATGGCAATTTAGTTTTTTCCGAAGGTCACAGTGGCAATGAACTGCTATTGCTACACATGTGATATTTGCCGGGAAAAATGAAAGAGATATATTAATCCAAGTATACAAGATTAAAAGGGGGGAAAGAGAGATCATGAAAAATTCATTCATCGAATTCATATAGAAATTATGGTTTAGATATATGAACACATTTTATTGTAGCTAGAAGTGGTTCATAGCTTAGTTCGGATTGTGTCTATGCTACTACAATACTCTGAATATTAAGTGCCAGGTGTGCCATCTTCAGGTTGTCGTTAACGATTTTGTAAAGGGTGTATGAGAAGTTTATATAATTTTTGTAATTTTAAATCTATTGAGGTTAGTAAAATTCGTGTACTGATAGCATTTTTTTTAGTCATGGGGGGGGGGGTGACAGAAGTTTGAAATGTCTGCTCATTTTTGACATTTCTGAATTTAAGAAAGTCCCGTGTTCTTTTAGTGATTTTATCATAAATAAGTGTGATTAAAGTGATTTAGACTTTATATTAGTGAGAAACACTAAATATTGAGATTTAATATAATCGAGACTCCGGTGTAATGAATAATGGTGACGAAGTGGGCTGTGCTGTGCTGCATGCAGAAACAACAGCAGTTATTTTTCAGGCAAGTTTAATTGTTTCAATAATAAATTATTGTTTTTTAAATAAAATATTAGTGAAATAATTGTAAAAAAAAACTGTGGTGGTAAAACAATTTAAGATTTTCGACATTTTTCAATGCCGGTTTGTTTCATTACAACTGAATTGTCAGTGGTCACTTACATGATATTAGTCATACAAAGGCAACACCAAGAAATATTATCGGAAAATAAATGGGGAACTAACTGGGATAATTTTTAAAAATTTTGCGGTATAATTCGATCTCTTGTATTAAATTTCTTCAATAGTTAATAAAGTTTCAACCACTAAATTGTGTACCCACTGTAAGAATGTCGTAGTTTACACGACTTCCATGATCAAACAAACATATCGATGCGATTCTACTACATGAAGAAAACTACAAATTTTTTCTTCCCATAGCCTATCATTTTTACTATATAATCTAAGAATTGAGCATATATTATGTCCACTCAGTGACTCAATTAACACTTCGAGTAAAGAACAGAGGCTCTGAAATCCCAACTCGCAAACTCTAGTCATTACCAATAATTTATTTCTTCAGCACAAATATTTTTCATTAGATTGATTATGCAATGAAAGAAGAAGACATACTTTGCAGTTCTCAGAGTTCTTCTTCCATATTTCCAAGCATCTTCAATCATATTTGGTTATGCAAGACTTCGAACAATTATCTACATAAAGAATAATTCTAGAATATAATTATATTCTTACTCAATTCTTGATACCCTAGAATTTTTACTCAACACATCCAAGCTGGTAAGTGTTGAGTCGTCTCACAGCAACTAAATACAGCCAATGGAATGAAAGATAATGAATTATTACTCTACTTATTTCCAAACATATAAAGATAAATTTCTTTTAAAATCTATATTATTTTCTCTTCGATCAATTAACTCCCTTAAATCTCTCGTGGGATATAAAACTAGCTGGAGGAAATTTTTTTTTCATGATAAATCCTTACTTAGTTTACTTAGTAATTGCCTATGGTTGAACTCTGCAAGGAAACGTAGAAATATGTTTAAGCTCGTAAGCATATAATATTCTGTATATAATAAATCAAAATTGTTCAGTGCGTATGAAACGTTTATTGTATTTATTGGATATCATTATTTTGAATGCACTACCCTTAATGCATCGGTTCCGATCGTTGTATGTACATAGATACTTCAAACTTTAGGCAACATAAATATCAATCAATCTGGGGTTGAGATGATTCAGTGGTTAGTCATAAAGGCTATCAAATAAGATGGGATGATTTATATTTAAACAGAGGCCTGAGTCTGTTAGTCAGAAGAAATAGTTAGATAATCTAATATTAAATTGAAGCTATTTAGGTCGACTAGCATGAGCCTTTTATAATTTCCATCCAATTTTATCAGATTTTACCTATACCCAGCATTATATTGAGTAAGGAAATTTATAGCATTGTCGTGGGATAGAAACACTATAAATAGCTACGACATTTTGCGCTGTTCAAATAACAGAGTAAATTTGTCAGCATTTGATCATTAGAATTTTGCAATAAGTTTTTAAATCAACTGAACACCTGAGCTAACTTGAAACTAGTCTGTGTGCTGTATTTTTTGGATTATTTTCCTTCATACCTCTAAATTCATATTGCTCACTTGCTTGCAGATTCTTTTAAAACTATTTCGAGTCAATGTTCACAATTATAAAACAAGTTTTGTTCGTTTCGCCCTGGTAACTACACGTACATATCATATGTACATAAAAAAAAAAGAGGTTGAAATTGAGTGTAAATTAGTATACCCTCAATTTGTTGCATAAGTTATTATGTATCAATCAATCCCCCTGGAGAGCTTAGCCTATTTTGAGACATTATTTTAACAAACCTGCGGATATCCCTTTGAAAACTGCCTTGGTTGATTTGCTTGAGCATTTTGCTGCTGTTGTTGCTGCCTTGAGCTCATTTCAGCAGATATTGGTAGATTCCAGGCCTCTTCAATTGAGAACAGCTGGCGTCGCTTTGACGTTATACTCGGCATAGGAGCTTGAGCTAATTGCGATTGAAGAAATTTAATTCTCTGTGCTAAGCTCTGCGGTTTTCCGCCACTCGCCGTTACTGTTGATTCTTTTAATAAATTTTTGCTACTAATTGACGGTGAAACCGGTACTGAAGATGCAGATGACGGCGATAAGCTTGTATTATGTTGTGCTGCTGTTGTTGCTGCTGCTGGAGCTACAGATGGCGTAGTTCCGACAACGCCTCCTCCTACAGCAGTCGATGATGAGACGTTCAAGTGTTGAATTTGTGACGAATGCTATGAAATAAAAAAATAAAAAATGAATACTGAGTAAAATAAGAAAAAATGGGGAAAGTGAAATTGTGTATTTAATTTTATATTTTTGATGGGAAGAAAAAATACGTCAATCAACCATGTGCTACTGCTGCTGCTGTTTTTATTTGTTACGGATTTAAGAGTAGAGGGCCGACTCCACGAGATATAGCATGTAATTTTATGTTGGACGGGTTTTTCCTTTTTTATTTTCATATGAATTGTAACGACTTGTCGCCATATGCAATCAAGTGAATCAGAGAGACAGTATTTTTCAGGGCTAATAGCACGATAAAACATGCTAAAATTATGTCATTTTACTTTATAATTACATAAATATGTATATCCATATGTAATGCCCCCATAAATCTATATGGAATTTTACAACAATTTATGACGAGTATCTCATATTAAAGGTTTCGGAGAGATAATTTTATATTGAAAGTTGAAGAAGAATGATCTTTTAAAGCCATTTTAGCTGAATATGCATAAGAAAACTGACAAAAGTGCCATTTTTGGGTACAGAATAGAGTTGAGATGACGATTAATTTAGAAAATTAAGATTAAAGTATACGATGGTGGTTCTAAATTCTATGGAAAACAGCGTTCAGCACAACAACGTATCAAAGGTAGCATCATGGACAATCAGTCCACTTTGATTTCAGTGATTTGATAAGTAATTTAAAGCTGGCGAAACTTTACTATCTGCTTTTAGAAAATGGAAACCGATTAACAACAATATTTTTATGTCTAATTATTGCTAATCTAGTATTATTTATATATATATTTTTTCGTAACTTCGTCCTCGCTCAGACTCGTACTCGGACGGCAACTATTATATACATATTCTGAATTACGCAGTTACCAGCATTGCTATAATTTCCATACTATAAACTACAAAAAAAAAAGACAAAAAACAAAAATATACTTACAGAATCGCAACTTCTTGTTGCATTTAAATAGCACGCATACGCGTCTCTTGGTTGACCACAACTTTCATATAAAATTCCTAAATTAGTCCAGGCTGCTCTATGAGTTTTATCTAGTTGAACAGCACAAATGTATGCTTGTAAAGCGTCTGTAGGTTGATTTTGTTGCTGATACAAGACTCTGTATAAATATATATCAAAATCAAAATTAGTAAGTTACCGTTTTGTCTATTATAAGTCTTTTACCCAATAGAACACCAAGTATCAGCGTTTCCTTCACTTTCTTCTACAGAATTTCTATATGCTATAAAGGCATCATGAACTTTATTTATTCCAGCATAACATCGTCCAAGTAAATAAAGTGATTGTCCTGATTTTGGATCGGCTTCAATTGACTTCTGTAGATAATGGATTGCAAAAGATTCACGTTGTCGTTTTTCACCTAATGATTCGACACAGTGATACATCCATCCTGAAAATGAATTTCTATTTTTTAAAATATGTTTTTAAGCTGCTTTTGGTATTAAACGTTTATTTTGCTCATAAACTACAATTTAATTAATTTACAGCATTTCAAATCAACATTTAATGATAAGAAATCATGTAAAAAATAATACATATTTATCGATAACGGTGTTGCAAATTTACATTAAGCAACGATAATACATTATTTATTTATTTTTATCTTGTCCCATACAGGACACTCCGAACTCACAATATGTATTTAGAATCGGTCATACATATTTCTTAACAAATACCGCCATATGTGCTGTGAAGTTGTAGTTGTAATTGCATTCAATTGCAGTCACATAATGAGCATTAAATTGCGTTAACCTTACCTAACTGACGATAAATGTCGGCCTTCAATTGCAGTGTCAGCTGTTTTTCCGTGAGGAGTTGCTCATATGCTTCTTTTGCGGCTTTGTGTTTATTTTGAACCTCATACAGGTGTGCAACGTGAAAGCGTACTGAAAGTAAAAAAAATAATAATAGTCAGTAAAAACTAACTACATAAGTAGATCGAAGGTAGTAAAGAAAAATGTCTGTTTGGGTGTTCTCAATATATAATCCATGGCATTCGATCTCTTTCTCTCTGTCTTTTTCTGGGTTTCCATTATTATTATTACCTACTCTATCTACTATACACAACACCACATCGGGCAGTATTTCAAGCACTAATTATTCATTAACGATCGTGAAATCAGTGAATCACGACAGCTACAACGATTGAGAACTCATTGCAGTCATGGAGAAGAAATAGAAAATGAAAAATTGCAAAATTGTTTGATGAAATTGTACATTTTGTTCTCGATATTGAGGTATACTTCTTGCATAGTATATTGAAAAATAGCTGTAAATTGCATTTTTGGGGTCCATTATTTCTACCCACAAAGTCAAAGTTTAGCTTTGGCATCTTCGATAATAATTAAAAAAAAAAAAACTATTGCCCTTTGCACTATAAGAAGCAAAAGAAGCCTTACTATGATGATGATGATCACCATCATTATGATGATGATAGCATCATCTAACGAGAAAAACTTCTGTTGCCACACAAATGTGGTTGGGATCAATCTATTTCACAGGTTAATTTTGTTTGCTGATTATATCTTAATAGGGAATTTTCAAACTGACTTTGATGACTTTATAGTTTTTGTTATTTAACGAAAAATGTTTCGTGATAATGAAGCGGCGATACACGAAAGATGAAAAAAGATAAAGTGATGAAGACAACTTCTCGTTGAATACCTGACCCGACCCAGCTTTCATTTATTATAGTCATGGATGGACTCATGGTGCAGTAAAGCTTTGCATGCATATAATATGCATACATATATATGTAGGAATAATGTTTGTATATTTTCTAAGCAGGAATGTGTTTTTACTATGGAAAGAAAAATTATATTTTCGCGCATAAAATCATTTGCACATTTGTACATACATATACATCGCAGTCGTTATGGAAAGGCCATGAAGTTCTTCATACATATGAGCTCTTGACGGTAATGGCACGTCCTGTGTATTTTTTAAGATACAGGGTGTTTTGTGGAAAACTAGCATATTCTCTTAATCACCCTGTAACTGCGAATCGGTTGATATGGCCCCCTGCCATACAATTTTTTGTTTCGGTAGATCAGTACTATCACCACCTGCCCTATGGATCACCATGGCGGAAACACCTGTATATGTACATATGTAATTAATCAAAATTGAAAAATCAACGTAAAATAAATCGGCTTTGTAAGGTCCTACATATTGTAATGACCTCACTGCTCACTTTCAGAGGACTACTACTCTTGAAAGTTGCGATCATCTTTTGTTAAGGGTCTCTCCTTCGAGAATATTGGGGACAATATCTGGTTAATCTAAACTTTTTTAAGGTTTTATCTGATATCTTCATTAACTCATATCTTTCATAAAATATTATTGACATTTTTACTCTCATAAATGGAAACTTGAAAAGGTTGTTCTTATATCTAAGAAAACTTAATTTAACATTATAGATTATTATTCACCATCCATACTGTCATATCTATCGAAGGTTTTTGAAAAGTTATTTCATAAACAAAATCTCTGCTCATCGTATGCAATGGTTCGTTCTTGTCTCCCGTTTTAAATTCCAAACTGGGGCCGGATTCACTAACTCGGAGAGTTGTGGAGATGAGAGTTCTTTTGACACTTAACTCTCCACTCCAAATTCTGTAAACCGGGTGATTTGTATTGAGAATTAACAAACTTTTTATTCTACTCGACAGAACTCTCGGCTGTTTTAGTTGTGGAGAAGTAAGAAGAATATTTCTCAACTGACAGTACTGTCTGCTTTTGTTGTGTTTTGTGAAGGTACCTAGGTAACTAGGATTTTCAAATTAAATTATGGGCTCATCGCATATCCTGGCTATGTTTACAAAAACAAATTATGGAAATCATTGTAATACTTACAGAGAAATAAGGATTTTGGTGTCTCAAGGTACCTACCCGTTGAAAATTTTAAATAACGCGAAAATGATCAATTTGGTCGTCTTCCAATACAGAAGAGATGGTATAAAATTTTTAAATATGCACGTTAAAGCTTGTATGTAGGATGAAATCGCATCTACATTTTGTCTCCTAAATAGATACATAATTAGTTTTTGAGTCCGATAAATGGTTTTGGAGATAACTGCAAAAGAAGTGAATCAGTCCTTCTTAAGATGAAAAAATGGGCGTTTTTTGGTATAAAAATGGACATATTTTCAACTCATCATTATGAAGAACTTGTAAGTCGTGGAAATTCACTTTCCAATGAGAAAAATATCCACAACAGAGTACTAATGAAAGTGAAACAAATAACGAAAGAAATATATGCAAAATATAGGAACTGGGGTCTATATGACCCAAGTAAGTGCAATAAAACCGGCTTTTGGCGGTAAAAAGTTAGTTATGAAGTTAAAATGATCAAAAAAAAAAGAAGTACACCACTCGATTACCCGCTTCTCTCTCTTTAATTTGATACCAAACATGACGTATTTTTGATAACCTCCAATGAGGGGTGATACGACCCCCCTCCCCCAAAATTTGTCATCTATATTTTCGTATTCTAGACCCTAAATACGATGGAAAAAACCCCAATGCTCTACGACTCTCCCACACAGAGTTAGCCGTCCTTAAATATTGCAACACTTCTCACGTTTTCCCTAACTCCCCAAGTATGTTAGAGTATCGCGAATGGAGAGTTAGGGAGTTTTAATCGGGGAAAACGAAAGTTCACATCTCCCAAACTCTACAAAATCCGGCCCCTGGGGTATCCTTTTTTTAGTTCGGAGTTGATCAGGGGTCGATTTTTGGTCCACTTTTATTTTCAATCTACATTATAACGAAATCTAGAATTATTAGGAATGTTAATTATCAAGTGATAAATATTCAAACAAAAAAGACCTCAGTACATCTCGTAAAATAGTAGCGTCTCTCAAAAATCAGCTTTGTATTTAATAAGAGAGCACATCATAAATTCAATAGTCTTAGATTGATAATGTTACTCATTATGTGTCAGATAATGTCCAACATTCATCAATTTTGATGAACTGGAGATACCAACAGAAGGATGTTGAATTATAAACAATTTCTTTCTTCGAAAATCAAATGTTGCAAAATATAAACTTTATTTCTAAGCATCTAAATTCAAAATAGGCAAACAAAAAAACGAATCTTCTTGAATAAAATTTGGAGTGCCGTAAGGTTCGAGCCTTAGTTTTTATTGCTTTTAAATATTTTAATTTATAGTGTAGTCAATTTGATAGAACGTATATCAAGTGTTTAATTAGAATCACAATTTTTCATATTCACAAATTACGACTTTTATGTTGCAATTAATTAATTTTCTTTCTTTCAATTGCGATCCAATCCAAATCACATCTCAATTCCAATAGTTACCACATAATTGCTTTGCTTTTATTCGAGAAAGCATACAAAGTGTTGAGGAGAATATAAAGAAAAAACTAATTGAAAATTGACATAATTTGAAATGAGTCCTTCCTTAATTGCTGCTGTTTTTAATTACAAACGTTATAAATTTCATTCGGCTTCTTTTCTGAAACAAGAGCCTCAAACATATAAATACTATACCTACTGAAGAAACTAGTCAGTCAGTCCAGGCAAAAACCGCTACAACCTACCAGCATGTATCGCTTTTGTTATAGCACATTCGATAAAGAAGTGATGATTGTGTTCCAAAGGAGTTAATTTTATTGACGTTTTTTTATTTTTTTTTTTTTATTTTATTTTTTTTTTAAGTTAAGATTAGATCAAAGAAATTTGTACCAAGTACCGCCGAGACGTCTGCGTAACATCTATAGCGCAGTATTATGCTCTGCGCAAGCAATTGAAATTAACAAAACGTTCATGCAGTAGTTGGTTAGGGTGGATTGCAGATGTCGTTGCGCCAATTTAAGAGTTTCGAAGAGCAATGAATTCATTGTATGTTCGTTACTTTGATGAGGAATGAAAGTATTTTATTTTTAATAAAAAGGTTGAATACGTAGTAGGATAGGCGCTTAAACAGTTATTAATACAAAACTCTTCTAAAGGTGCTGATATTTATACCTTACATTACATCCAAGCTCAACCAAATCCTGCCAAATTATTTAGTGGCAACAAATCATCCTAAGTACACAGTCAATACTTTTTAGGAGAGCTTATAGCTGTCTTTACTGCCATAATACATGTTATGTTTAAAATGAACATTTGTAGAGACGCATTTGCATCAGACAAGATTCGTTCATAAAATTGAAGTAACAATATCCAGCGGCAGGCAATTATTCTGGCGGAGCAATGATTATGGTGGTATTATTATTACTAAAAGGTATGCTTGAGTTAGAAGAGACAAAGCGGGGTCAGTGGTATTGCAACTATAGCTACGACAACTAACTACGTCGATATCGATATAATGCTCGAGTTCAGTGCCTGCCTGCCTGCCTGCCTGCCTTCCTGCCTAACTAGCTAGCAGACAAACATTTTCGGCAGTTCCTTTTATTTCCATTTCACGTCACGTCGTGGCACACGTACGCCATAGTCTCCCCAGCCATGAGCAATCAAGCTCAGCGCGGTGAATGAACTTTCACCATCAGCAGATCGACCAGTTGGAGCGAAGTCATCTTCTATGAGAACTGCACCAAGAATAAAGTATAGTAGAGAAGATGCGCAGTTGTTCTTGTTTGGGCTCTTTAATAAGCCCTGGATTGGATGAATGCAATAAGGAAAATGGGAAAGAGTACATCGTCGACGGTAGACAGACACCAACCAACTAAAATATGCAGAGACGTCTCAAAATAAAGGCAAAAATCAAATAAAAAGAATCGTTTTATTTTGGGAAGTATCTTTCATGATCTCGATGTAATCTCCGGTCTCGTCTTCACCGTCGCCGCCACCGTCGTCGTTGTAGGTACTTAAGACTGATAAAATCCTTACGAGGAATTTGATTTACTTATATCGAAGGGATGAATGGCTGCTATTTTTAAAATGTTCTCAATTTATTATGTTCAGAATTGCTTTTTGTAGACAAATTTGTTATATTTTTGGTAGAAATTTAATTGAAAAATAGATTGCATTGCGGTTTTTAGTTTGAATTATACATATGTATTTCTATTTTTACATTACATTAATCGGGTAGAATTGAAAATTCCTAAATAATGTACATCAAGTAAAAAAAAAAGGCACCTATAAGTTTAATGATACGTCAAAAAAAATTTCTTTTCCATCAGACATGTCATTTTAGAGTTGATTCTTGAAAAAGAATTCGTCAAAAAAAAAAATTTCTTCTCCACCAGACATGTAATTTTAGAGTTGATTTTTGAAAAAGATAGATAGATAGAGATAATTTGATTACCGGATTATAATAATTAGCTTTAAGATTTTGATTAACAGAACCCATCAATCAATTCATTCTTCAAAAGTCATTCTTCATTTCCTACAATATTAAAATAAAAATTATCGTTTACAAGATGTCAGAAGAAAAAAAAAAGCAAACAAACAAAAAACTTCGCTAAAAACATTACTCACTTTGAAGTTTTGTAAAGGTGCACGGTGCTGAATCGAGCAATGCAAGTTGCAGGTGTTTCAATGATGCCTCAAAGTCACCATTCACTTTAAACATAAATCCAAGGCGCAGGTGAGCTTCATTGGCACGTGCAAAGTCTGGACAAACATACAGTAACTGTTGAAATGCCTTGATCGACCTGAAACAAAGAAAAAGATAAAGAATCGTTACCATTGGTGATGGAATTCTGTTTATTGGTAATTGGTAAATTAAAAGGGTTGGAAAAGTGTCTTGAGTTTGACATGTAAATTATAAATAAATAAATAGTGGAGAGCAGCACACGCGCAATAAACGTATTTATATATCTGATCTTATCAATTTATTGATGGCATTTATCTTCTTTTTTCTTTTCTCATAATTTTATTTTATTTATTTTTTTGTTAGTCTATGATGATGAGATGATAATTTTCCATTTTTTCTCTGTTTTTTTTTTTCTTTTTCATAACATCGGACATGTACATGATATACTCTTCACGCACAAAATGAAAAACTCTAGAATAATTATGCAATTAAAGTTGTTCAATTAATTTAGAATCTACTGTCACAAGTATGCTGATTTTTTTGATTTGCATAAGATTATTTATTTTTATTGATTTATATTAAAATAGTTTTATTGCTGCTACCATGCATGATGAATTTTTTATTGCTTTTATAATAAATGTTACATTATAAACCGTAGTAAAAGAATAAATTTTTACAGAAATTGTAACCACATGCTATAAAAATGATGCAAAATGATTTAAAAATTCAATAGAATTAGTTAAATTAGAGAACTTGCATAACATTTTGTTAAAGATAATTTTAAGTTGCAATAGAACAAAAGATGGAATAGAGAGACGTGGTGCGAGTGGGTAATTCGCATCTATTTTACACTAACAACCATTCATATTCAAATTGATTATAGTGCTTGAATTGGTAAAAATTTTATGGCAGTAGAACACATATGTAAATTATTTTTTCTTAAAAATTTATTCTAAGAATTTGCTTCAGAATTTCTATGCATTCCACGCTGATAATCTACCTGCCATGGTAGCGCAACGTTAGTAGATAGTACCCAAGCGGAAACATTTTTTTTGGTTAAATATTTTGAAAGTTTTGATAAATTTAATAATTATAGTCAAATCTACGATTATCAAAAAACAATACATAAAATTGTATCCTTTGTAATTGTGGTGCTTGGAAATTTAACCAGTCCTTGTGACTTACATATGTATGTATGTATGTTATAAAGCAACTATTATTATGTATGAGGGGGATTGGAAAATTTGTACACCTGAAAGGGAATTTCCCTATGGGATTTGTAGAATTATTGAAAATTGTAGAAGAATGAACATTAGAAAAGATGAACTCCCTGTGTATACTGTATACTTAGTGATCTTATCTAGATCGTATTAAATCGCCGAAATTTGTAAATATCAATTTCAAGGTTGAAAATTCGTATCAACTCTGCCATAGTTTGAATTGAACTGACTTCTCAAGGTCAGTGGTGCGTTGCTTGGCGAAAAATACATAGTTCGAAGTTTGCATAAAGATACTCAGGTATACTACAGGTAAATTAATAGGTTTTATATACGCCTCCGATAATCAGTTTTTGCTCTAGTAGTAGTAACATCATTTATAGAATAGTATAAAAATATTTTTATAAAATCCTATATAAATCTGATAAAAAATATTTACAATTCCGTTAATTTTTCATTGCAGACAACAGTTTTTGGCCCATCCGGGTGAAAAAAAACGTCTTGGTTTATGAAAATTCGGTAAGTAATTCTTAAGAATTTTGCTATATACATTTTCTCACTCAGAATTGATTATTTTCGATTGCCATTTAACAATATATTCATTTTGCTAAATTTAACTACAAATAATAGAATAATTGTAGTAATTATGTAGTTAGTAAGATAAAGATATACAAAAGATTGTACAGGAAGTTAGGGGTGTAAAATGTATCCTTTGGGTGGTAGGGAGAGCGGTAGTTTTTAAGGATATTCGAAAAAATTGTTCAGTTTTACAAAATAACTATTGAAAATTGCTGATTCTGGATAGATTATTTTCCCTGAATGAGTAATAAATTGTTAAATTTAACAATTTCGTAGTCGACTTTCTAAAAACTACAGTAAATCGTTTCACTTTTGGTTATTTCAGTCATTTACGTGGAAATCTACTACGTAATAGTGAAATACAAATCAATATGAAAAAGTTAAATTGGACCGATAGTTTTTGTTCCGTAATAGTTTTAAGACAACGTGCTCATATTTGAATATCTATTGGCTTGCAAAGCACTTTCACTACTTCGAATGATCGAATTATACTTACGAAAAATAGAATCATGTGGCTCCGTAGGGACTTACAGGTGGATAGGGGTACGTGGCAAAAGGAGAGGTTGTCAGTGGTGATGGGAGGCCGATGGTGGTTGAAATGGATGGGTAAAGGGGAAATGGAATAGTGTGCTGGAAATTAAAAATTTATGATGAAGGGAGAGGTCTGGCTGAGGGGAAGAGGACTGAAAAATTAAGAGGATGGTAATGCAAAGGTTAGGTGGTAAAGGAAGAAGAGATGAGGACAGAAAAGGGAACGATGAAATAGAAGAGGTCTTATTTCTTCGTGAAATGGTATCAATTACATATAGCCCTTATTAGCTTGTGCAGCAGAAAATCCTTTGTAAAAAATAAAATACCTTAATGATTATTGTTTTGTTCAAGTGCATTGTTTATTTTTCTAAACCTGGGTACTAGGGCGGGTGATTCTGATCTCTTTGTCGTAGCTTGGCGTATATTTTAGTCACATATTTTGACATTTCACCTCAAATTTGTCGTACTTTTATATTCACCATATTCATTATGATTTATCCTTTTCATCAACCACAAAATAAACTAAAATGAATTTGCAATGAATTAACATCAGAATACACGCCCAAAAGTACGACAAATTAGTCAACTGCTTCCGATCTTGTGACAAAAATTGTATATGGATTTTCTACACCAACTATAAACAATACAAGTGCTTAAATTCGAAAAATATTTTTGAATTTGTCATGTGAAGTATCATTTTCAGTTCATTCTACGTAATGCAAGGCTTGCTGAACTGAATAAAAACACGGAAAAATCAGTAAGAAAGTTCATTTAATTTGAGCGTACATTTTGACATTAAAGTACGGCAAAAGATCAGAATCAACTTCCTGATTCTGATCTTTTCTTGTAATTTTTAGCTTATATTTTGACACTATACAGCACAACTTTATCGTACTTTTATTTTTACCATAGTTCATCTTTATTATCCTTTTCATCAATGAACTGAAATGATTTTGCAGGAATATCCAACCATTAAATTGTTATTCCCAACTAAAAAATAATTAAATATAACGATTTTATTTGTCGCATGTGTCAACAGACAAATTAACTATTTTCCTAGTTAATAAATAACTAAGGATTATAGTAGCCTCTGTTTCAAACATAAAAATAGTTGCAAAATTGTTCATTTTGACAATTTATATTTCTGAATGTGCCTATGTATGTATGTAGGTATATATAAAAATTACTCAATTTGTATATGTGTGCTGAAATGTTTCAAGCTTAACAACTAATTTGTATAATTGCTCGACATACATACATGCAATCCTTATGCAAAAATTGTTAGCAATCAATCAATCAACACAACTGGTAAAATATGCTCACTCATATTACGGTTAGAAAACACTTAATTAATCTCCGCACGTCATCATATTTTAATGATTACCTCTTTAGCACAGATTCATTTTAATTAACTTTCTAGGAACGCTTTTTCAAGTAACGGAAAAACGCAAATTAAATTTTTCGCAATAACAATATCAAAAAGAAAACATAAATCGCTACTTAAAAGTCAGTCAGTTAATTTTCACCTAACCTGATTAGCATGCACACTCAAATGACGGATGTAATTGTCATTAAAACGTTTTTTTTATTTTTTTATTTTTGCTTTTCTTTAAAGAAAAAAAATTGTAGATTGCGTTCGATAAAGTGCATATAGTCCCGTCAAAGTTTCTCTTCCGGCTAAGTGCGTGTTTAAAGCTGATGGCTATCGTGCATTTGTCACTTAAACAGCACATTTCCTTTCCTTAAGAAAAGAGGGTTATAAACAGTGCCGCACTTTTATCGTGAGAAATTATTATAATTTTTTATTTTATGAATTTTGATTAAAAAAATGGAAAATAGGTCAACAACTGAGAAGAAAAAAACAATCGATGACTCAATCTAGATAATTCTAATCCTGGTAGGTGTACTATACATATACAAATACATATTTATCTTACCGAAATTTTAAAAACAAGTTTCTAGTTTTCTTGAATAGTTTATAAAATGCATCGGAGTGATGAAATATTGCTAGCAATTCTTTGCGCATTCAATTGAATACAATGCACAGTCGAATGGCTCAGTGTGGTGGTTTTCCTATTATTTCAATTCTCCTTGGTTGCAATATTGCAACAGTTTCTTCGTTTTACCTTAAACACAGCACTTAAAGAATGGTGTAATCGCGTTGACTTCATACATTATGCAATCAATCAGGTCAATGGATCCGATTATATTGAGACATTTTAAACTGCAATCTTCGTATCTTCTTGGAATCTTCGTATCTTCTTGGATTCGAGGGATTTTTTTTTTTACTTATTTATGGGGTCATATACAAGCCACCAAACTCCAGCAAAAAACAACAACGAAAAAATGACGAAGGAATTGCTCTCGTGAATATTATAAATGTGCAGCAAGTACAGACGGATTCACAGATTGAATTCATGAATTTTTTATAGTAAATAGATTCCACCATTTTACAAGGATACAGATTAGAAAGAGTAATGTTTTCGAGCTACGAAACTTAAAAGATTTTTTGGATTTCTTAATTAAAACAGGCGCTATAACTGCTTTCACAATCCCCCAACATTTTTTGCTAGCCAAAGTAATTCATCCGACGTTCCACAGGATTCTACACTAGGAGCAGTATTATTTTCACATCATATCCACTTTATTTCCAAAGGCGTCAAAATCATATTAATTGCATGATTAAATTTATTTGAGAATAATTACATGTTCTTATATTGAAGCTCATTAGTACATTTCTCTCGTAATTGCTTTTGAAAATAAATTTTGTTTCAGGGCATTTTATTCTTACACAAATTTCTTTAAAGGTAAAAAAAAAAACTATGCACTAATGAAAGCTTTGTAAGATGGGTACACCTGATTTACCTAGAAAATCTTATATTTTTCCTCTGCATCACCACACTTTGCTTCAAGGTAAAAATCTAATGCAGGCGGCCGACACCTAGATATATATTTCCATGACACAAATTTTTGAAGAGATACCTTTCCTACATGCACTTTTCAAGAGGCTATTAAGAGCAGAAAAAGAAAACGTGTGTACTCTATAACAAAGGACATCCAAAGCCCCTCTCACCTGTTTCGTTTTCTTTTTTTTTTTTCTTTTTTTTTTGTCTCATATCGTTTCATCATAATATTGTAAAGGAATAGCTGGATATTGTGTTGCACATTCAGACACGACTATATAAGCACAGAAAGGTGGAAAATGCAAGAATATACACCACCAGCAATTTTTCTTTAAAGTCATTCATTTGTACAGCTATCATAGAAGAAATGAGTTTCTTGATGTGAGCTAATTTTTAATCTGAGATCATAGTTTATGATATGAATATAATGGAAATTGGTAGCTACCTACTTTTTGAATCAGGGATCGAAATAGCAGCAGGAATTCGCATGAGGTGCATATGGTAGTTTTTTTTTTTTTTTTAAGCATAGGGCTTCCAACAGACAGGGTCCATTTTTCTCGTAGATAATAGTCTGCGATCATCTTATACAGTGTGATGGATATGAATTTGATGATGAAGTGAAATAAAAAAATCGTCTTTTATCCAAACCCTACGCAATAGTACCTATATACCATATAGCAGAAAACATGGCTTCACTTTAATCTCCACATAGAATTCATCGCTCTGTTTTGTACGGCTGGTAGACAGGTGGTATTATATATTACATACAAAAAAAAAATGTTTTTTTGTTTCGTATTAATAAACCGGCGGCCAGCATCTATTGAAAATTTAAATCTCCTCCCGGGTACTTGTCCTAAACAAAGAACTCTCTGCCGCGCCGCCACCGTTGCTATCAACGTTTCTCTATCTTCTGCGTCCTTTTACACACATGTTCACATTTGAAACGTGAGTATATAATATCCTTCTATGGTTCCCTATCGCTTTACTACTGATGTTGCAGGCAGGCATTTATTCCCTACACATCTTCTATACTTGGTAAAAAAAACATATATATATATATTCTCTATACAACAGAAGGTATAAATACAACACGAACTGTACCGTCTGGGCTAAGGAGGGTTGAGGCTACGGGTACGGGCTATGATTCAATTGTCGGATGTATTCACATGAGTACCACAGGGTCGTATAAGCGGCCAGTAAATACAAGAACAAAATTTAAAAATTCAGCAGCCAGCGATCAATACCTAATCTTTCCTCATTCTATGGGTTTTGACGCCCTGTGCCACCCTTTTGCCACTTCTTTCCCACATCACCCTTGAGCAGAGTATAGAAGGGCTGGTCTACTGAATGAGTTTATTTCGCTGCGTAAAGACTATAGTGTAAAGTAACACTATTCGGATTACTATTGCACCAACCATATTATGAGGATATGGGTAATAAAATAAGGAAGCGCATATCTATCTACTAACACATCTACAGCAGCTTATCCTGTTTTATTAATCAAAAATTACTTAATTACTTGCATATTAGTATTTATTTCGAGCATGCATATATGATGTCTGATGTGGTCTTACTAACTTACATAATGGGAACAAGTTTATAATTCACATAGAAAATGAAAAAAAAAAAAAAATCAACAACGGTTCTTGCTATGCTATTAACACACTTCTGTGGACTTTGTGATTACTTCCGCCATTAAGAACATGTTCATCGTGACGTAAGGTAACTCACCGGTGTTGGGTTTCATACGCGGGAAAAATTTATCAGGTTTGTACGAAATGTCCACCCATGAAGTGATACTTAATACGGGCCCCCAGGGACACACTCTTAGTGATATCTAACTCAATACGCTTTCTAATGTGAGAAGGTTGAATGGATTTCTTGGTAAATGCCTTGATCATATTTATAAAAGGATAACCCTTAAAATTTCACACACTTCTAATATTCATATGCAAGCTGCCACAAAAAAGAAAAAAATTGTCGAAATTCATTTCTTTTATAATTATAAATATGCAGCTGATGAATACTCCAATTATTCATCGAACCGAATGAATTCAACATGTCATCAAATTTTCATAAATTTAGGTACACTTTTCTATCACCGAGTGAGATATGTCTTATTAATTTGTTTGTAGTTTTCTTGTTGTTAATAAGATTCTCAAAACCTTAAAGTGCCAAATAAAAGAAGTAAATAATGTAAAAAAAAATGCCCACTGTTCTGGTTTTTTGGATAGTAGAATTGGAAAAAATTAGGCATTGTATGTCCAACGTTCTGAAAAAAAAAATGAATTACAGGGTGTTAGGAGAAAAAGTACCCAACATCACAAATTCCCTCTACCCCTGCATTTTCTTACCCCTTCTCCCATACCATTTTTAGCACCACATTCAGTGAGGAATCCTGGATATAGAGGAAAGGCGCGAGTTCTGGGACACCCTGTTTATAATATGTATACATTAGAAATAGCAGTTCATTTGTCTTCGAAAGGTAACTACCTCTTTTGTTAGATGTACGGACCTAAGATTGGGATAACTTTGTATACCCACTTATAAGAATTTCTTTTTCTCAAGTATATTATATCCCAAACAATATGTGGAACTTCAATGATGCGAATAAAGAAAAATGAATATTCATGATAGATTTTTCAGGTAGATCTATTCAATCAAACACAGCCTATTATAGGTTATTAGATAAAAAAAAAATAGCCTATTAAAACCCATTCGATATTGTCTAAAAAATTTAAAATCAATTCTATCGGAGGCTCCTCACCACCGATCGAAACGAGCTATATAGTATTATCATTGTATTACCGATACCATCTTTCATTTGGGATATGAAATTGCTCTATAGAAAGGCTTGGTTTAGTAGCTAAGATCTGGACTTAGCACATCCTCCTCTGGATACTATCCCGCGTAAGATTGATTGGACCAAATGATGTACGTGACAGAGATATTTATACATAGCTAAGTTATTGAAAAACCGGTCTCCTCCTCTCGCTGTGAATTTCGAAAACTACACCTGTTGGAGGATTATATTTTACATTTATATCGAATACATTTGAACCTGCATCAATTAGGTACTGCATGAAGACAAGCACAGAAGGGGCTAACACGGGACATTTTTCCTATTTTTAAGGATGATGCCTCACCAAATATTCAGGCGGCCTAATTAAAGAGCATTAAAAAAACCTAAATTCCCAAAGGACTGGTGTCCCCCGATTAATGCTTGTTCGTACACCATCCCGCCTCTAAAATGAATCGCTTGAGAGATAGAAGAAGTTAAAAATGTTTCTTTCACATTGTATGAATCACCCTATACTACAGGACAGGCTTTCAGGTACAGAGTGTAATTTTAAAGAAAAGGCTTTGAAATTCTTAAATTCAATATGAACAAGTGCAAAAGCTAGAATTGGTCTAACACCAATTCTTATGATACCCTAGATGAATGCCCGTATAAAATTTCGTATGGTTACCCATCTTCGCAAGTTTGATTTCTGAAGTGGTTTTTCGCGTATATTTCTAGAACGGTTCGTCGGACAGAAAAAATGATTATAACCAATTTTATAGGATTTCGTATTCTGAAGAAGTTTTTAGTACAATAAAAATGGGTAGGACTGATCGTTTTCACAGTATATGTAAAAAGTCTAAATTTTTATATGGAATCACCAAGAACGGGTTGCCCGATTTACTCCATTTTTAAAATTGTCATGACTATAAAAATACCATGTACCAAATTTCAGCTCTCCACGTCGACGCGTTCTCAGAAAGTGTCCAAATATATAGTGGTAAACGAAATTTTTGTATGGCAACCCCCCGAAGGAGTTGCCCAATTTGTCTCATTTTCGAACTTAATTTTACTCTTTTTTTTTTAAAGTCCGTGTACAAAATTTCAGCTTTCGAAGTGAGCGCGTTCGCGGATTATCGTGCGTACAGACCGACGGACGGACGGACATGCAAAAATCAGTGGGTGTCCAATCCATTTTGCTCTACCATCATTATTTCAAGATGTTACAAACGGAATGACAAATTTAGTATACCCTTTAGATTTCATCTAGGGTATAAAAACGATGACGATGATTAATCCGTCTCTTTTTTTCTGTATGTTTTTCTGTTTCTATATCCTACGCGTAATCATAAGACGATACGTTTTGTCTTACCTGTGTAAAAGTTTTAATAATATAAACTGAATTGAATTGAAAAGCGATGGAATATGTAGATACATCAACAATTTATTACTCATTCATTTTGCTAAAAAAAAAAAAAAAACTAGAATTGTGTGTCACACTGAATAAATAGTAGATAAGTACCTACGTCATACCTATCTACGTTTGCCTTGGGTTATCTTTTTCTTTTTTCTTACTCGCAAATCCTGAATTAATTATACTCGTACACACAGGTGAATCCACATAATATATACATACATTATCAATAATGTATGATTCATTTATGGACAAACGTTCACACGAATGATGACCAAAAATGTAAAAATACTTAAAACAAGTTTTGTTTCGTCAAAGCGAATTCTTATTATCAACCATACAGTTCTTCTCAGCTAGGGTTAAAAAAAAAATCCGGAAGTATTGTCTCGTGTGAGAAGCTTCTCTTGATCAATGACCCCTCAACCAACCGAGTCAGTGGGCAACGCCCGCCGATTTTATCGCGGGTAAACAACAAGTTCAATAACTTTTTTGCCTGAGAGTGTTGTCGTCGTCGTCTTCATGAATTGCATTGCATTGCTTTGCAATACAACATCAATTATTACATTTTAACACGCGCTTTTGTTTTATTTTTTGTATAATGACTGAGTTTAGTGAGATGTTTTTTTCATATATCTCTCTCTTTCTCACTCTCTCTTTTTCTATAGTAAATTACTTTCGTGAAATTTCTAGATAAGTAGGTAGGTAGGTAGTAATTGGCACTATGTGTCTCTCTTTACTTGAGCACTGACGGTGGAACATTGTTATCATTTGTTTTGTACGAAGCAATGTATACTCCTCGCCGGAGGCAATGAAAATTACGAAATAATTAAAGCCTTGCGGAACAGCTGGTGGTGGTGATAAATTTATCATTTACATACTCGTCGACCGTAAACTCTTCTCATTTATAAAATGATCAACAACAATAACAAAAAAAAAAACAGACAGATCAGCACCAGCGGCAGTAGAGCAGCACAATATAGCTCGTGGCTGGCAGTTCGCCACTCATATATTATTATACGACGTTATTACGTAATTCCTCTTTTTCCTGTCTCCCATAGAATCTTACTTGTCATTGCGGCAGGTCAGCGTTTTATCGGTGTCAGATTCTTCAACACATTTCCTAAACCGTTTATGATTTGTTTCATTGCTTGCGTCATTGTGACAACTGACGGATGAATGGACGAACGGACTGACGTCGTTGTTGTTGTTATCTGTTTTTATTGCTAATATTGTTATTTTGCATTAAGCAAAGTCTTCCCTTACTTATAATTATAAATTTAAAAATAACAACTTTGTCTGTCCATAACGGATAATAAATAAAAGCAGGACAAAATTTTACAATTTCGTCAAGATAATATTATTCTCTCAAGGTGGATCTATAGACGACGAGCAATGATCACATTATCCGCCGCCCCCAGTAAGAATATATGAAAACATTTTGTGTACTCATCAATTTTGCACCTGGATTTTCTATTTTTGAATTGGGTCTGTATATCTACTAGTTAATGTTATTTTAATGTCGTGTGAAGAAATTTGTTGTTAAGGTGTTCACAGAAAATTGAAAAAAAAAATATATATATATATATCTGCTTTTTGTTAGAAATATATCAATAGTGCACACACACTGACATGCTTGCACGAGATCTAAAATAAAATCTTGAAATTGTCATTGTAGATACTATGTTCATCCCTATAATATAATATTTGTTGAGCCTCTCTGGAGAAGTCTTGTTGGGTAACAAGATATTCTGAGCAGGTGAAGACTGATAAAAAAAAAAACCAAGAAAGGACCATGGCTATTCCTTGGAGAAGAGTAGAAAAAAAAAACAACAAACCTACACTGCAGATGTTCGTCTGCCAGCATACTTAAGAAAGGACAGATGCATGAGTTCGGAAGTAGTCTTTATCCCTTAAACTGACACTGGATGCAACCTTCTTGTTAGTTCTTTTCTTTAAACTCCTCTGTTGGTCGAGGAGATTAGTTTTATCGTGTGGTTTATTTAAGGCAAATACTCTGCAGTTTAATACATATGTGAAATTTATTGATAAGTTTTAGTTATTTATTTTTAAATATTGATGACAACAATATTTATGAGAAATAAAATCATATTGGTGGTATAATATGAAGATGGAATTCATCTGCTACATGAAAATTGTTGCTGTTAGATTAGGTGGATTTTATCAATGATCTTGCAGTTAGTTATGTAGTATTCTATCAGCTAGTATGTAGAATGGCTCGAGAATAGATGAGGTGGTTCAAATTTACGATTAAATATGGATGTAAACATTATATACGACTTCAGAGCTTATTTGACTTCTTTTATCACATAGAATTTCTTGTTTATTGACAAAAGTGCTGTAATTGAAATTGCAAATTTATGTTGGTTTCAATAATATTAAGAGTCAGTAGTACTTATCCTGTCATCAGTAGAAGTTTTCAACCATAATGGTAAAGGTTGATGATTGAAGGATTAGCTACATTCCAAAAAAATGCACTACATACATATGTATATAAAATTCGCAACCTTAAACGTAGTCTGAATTCATTCAGAGATTTGGAATACAATATATTGTCATACCTTGTTTCGGAAATTATTACACCTTCTCATCTTCCCAACATAAGCAAGCAAAAAAATTGTTATACTTAATCCATTAAAAAGACATATATACGGCTTATACGGTTCTTCTCCATGTTGTTCTTGGTTCTCATGAAACACCGACTTCCAATCTACGGTTTATTTAGCAATATTTGATTTTTTTAATTCTTTAAGTTTTTTATTCTCGTCTAAGAGTTTCTATAGTTCTTCGTTTGACATGGCAGTGTTATTTTTTAGAATGCAGCGTGGACATCAATTTATAGTATAACAGTTAAATAATTCTATAATATTGATGTTCAACTCATTATATAGATATATTGGTATTATGGTTAGGTTGCTTTGTAAATGGCATTAGAATGATTCGCTCCGCTCTCGAATAACTTTTATAATATGTAGCTGTGATGTTATTAAATGTTATACCAAGGCGATTGAATGGGGGCGGGGTAGTAAAACCCTTGAGAGATTCATAAAACATCCCTGTGTGCGAGCCGGACTAATTCTCTAAAATGTTCTATATTGGTACTTAAGGAAATCTATCTAGACATTGATTTTATATATGCTATAGGGTCTAAACTACTATCCATACAGGAAAATAGTCTTTCAGTATTATTCAACTTAGCTCCTATGGCTCCTTATCTTCCCAAAGACTAAAGTTATTGTATACCTTACTGAACAAAATAATAAAATAGTTTTGATTAAAAAGGAACCTTATCATTTTACACACAATAAGTCTCAGCTGAGTAATAGTTACATTAAGTGCGGCAGTAGGCCGAATTTGCAGGCAGTTTCATTCGAATTCATTGGACTATGGCACATTTTCATGTGCAATTATTAGGGTAGGCACACAACAAGGCAAGGCAAGGCCAGGCGAGGCGAGGCTATATAAAGAAAAAAAAATGTTTGCATGCTATATTATGAGAGTGTTCATAACAACACTGTGGCAGCGCACGATGTACCTTCACTTCGACTCGCTCAACTCTGATATAGACTCGCCTCGCCTCATTATGCACGTAGCCCCCTTATCCAGCTGAGAGCTTTTCTTTGAGGAATCGTAGTTATTCGGTTAAGATAAATTTTTTAAATAATTTTGTTAAGAATATTAAAAAATTCTATTATAGTTGAAAAGATAAGAAAACAAGCTTAAGATTATTAGAAGATCATTTTTCTATATGAATAGTAATAGTAGAACTATTGAAATCAAACTTTTGTCAGTTTTACATAAGAACGCTGTAAATATTTTAGAATTTTAGGACTAAGCCACAGTATATATCATACAGTAGCCCAGCTCTGTCAAAACTGTCAAGTGAGTAGGATGCTTCTATAAAGAGACTATACTTTCTCTTTCAACAGTTTTAACTAACACACTAGTCAATTTTTAATACATGGATTCCTATGTAAATCTAAAGTGGAAGAAAGAGAACTGATGGCATTCTTAAACTTTTACTAGAGGGAAAGAGGCAAAATGACACCACTTTACCGTCAAACAGCTGTTTAGTAATGGAACAATACATTTGTCGCCGATTGCCGATATGTGTACATACATAAAACTAATACTTCCGTCAACGGTCGTGCAGCTAGCTACTGTTCGCCCATTTATGTCCGTATCATACTTAATAGTTCCCTCTTGTGGGAGAAATTTTAAGGTTATGTTTTTTTAATTGAAATTCTAAAATTCACTTTTCAGTAGTTAGTTCTAAGCTATTCTACTGTATGATATATACTGTGACTAAGCTATGGAGCTCTTATACATTAGTGAGAAGTCTGTTTCATGGCTTGAGAAGTATTTCACTATTGACTAACTGGCCTTGGTAGACATATCATGATGAGCTCATCAATGATCTCCTCATGAGCAATTACGTACTGATGAAATTTATTCGCATTTGATTCAAAGCCGGAAAAAATATCATTTATTTACTTAGTCACAGATAGTGTGCATGAGATATTGCATCTCTCTCACTTATTTCGAAATGTATACTTTGCTTCTCTTTTGAGCATTTTACAATGTTAGATGAGCATTTCGATGAGTACATAATGGGCTTATTAATGAGCTTATTACTGAGCATGTCAGTGAGTGTCACGATGAGTATATTAATGAGCATAGCAATGAGTTTATTAATGAGTATGTCAATGAGTGTCATGATGAATTCATAAATGATAATCTGCATTTACGATAGATTTCATATATTTTTCACTCCGGCTGCAAATCAAACTCTAAGACGCTGAGGCATAAGGATTTGAGCATAATGTTTTGTTCAGCATATGGGCGACAGTCTTTCCGCAGAAAACAAATCAAAAAATTAAAAATAAATTAATTTTTAAAAACTTAAATAAATAAATCACAAAAATCAATTCAAATTTTCCTAGTAGAAATCACATCTGACAAGGTGATGACAAGAATAAATATTTAGTATATAGGGAGCAGTTTCATGCGATCCAATGAGCCCTTCGATGAGATTTAATGAATGCTTATCAAACGGCTCATCGGAAATTAATTTTTATATATTTTTCTTCATGAATTGCAAACACCTTAATACTTTCCAGTCAAATTAGTATTGGTTTACATAATAATTGCCCCTTGAGGAGCAGGAGACAATCTAAAACTGTGAGCAATCTCTACTAGGGGGAGTTCTAAGGATATATTTACAAATTTATGCACTACCACCACTAATAATTTAATACTGCATTTATAGTATTTAAATTAATATATTACTATGAAAAATTCATATAATGTATGTATACATAATAAAATCATCAGCTCTTGCCCCATAAATCGCTTCTACTGGCCGTAAATGCAAATGACCAAATCTAAATCGAAACTACTTAGTCTTGTGTTCAAAATATATTCAAGATAAGTTTGAATGGTGTAGCAACCCCAAAATGGTTGCTTAAATTACTTAGCTAGCTAGCTATCGAGAAAACATATTACACAAATAAATAAATGGGAATTAATGTGAATTAAAGATTTTACTTTCTGATCTAAATTCATTAAATTTAATTGCCTTTTCCAATGACCATCAACGAACTATTGTCAAGTATTAACTCATTCGCGCGACATTTTTATGTTTTCTTCGCTTTATTAGACATTGACTAGAGCGGCATTTAGTCATAGTATAGTAGAGTTGACAACATGCTGAAATTTTAAATTTATATCTCGGCACTTCATCGGTGTGTGGCAGTGATCCGGAGCAGATAGCTAAATAAACTTTTGTCCACGTCTCAATGTGAAGTGCAGTGCTGCCGGTGCCGCATTCTATTGTGCCGATCGACGACGACAACTACAACGTGAAATATGCGAAAATGTATTTTGAGCAAAATCAGCCGAGCCTCAGTCGAACTTCCATTGAGGTGAAACTGGTTATCACGTAGACACAATTTTCAGAAGAGTTTTCCACGACTACACAGAGAATGGCAATTTGTTATTTCGCTGCACGTACTCTCAGCTTGTTACATTCTTCTTTATACATACAAATAATATCCGGGGCTCATCTTGGTTCTACTAACTTTTTTGCCTTATGGTGTGCTACGTTGCTGCTCCTGTGCATATTTTTCGACGGATAAACTGAGAACGTCTTTGTTCACATCACACACTCTGATCTCCAAATCCAATCTAACTCTTTCTGGTTGAAGCGCTTTAATGAATCAAAAATGTTCTAAAAGTAAATAGGAAATGGCCGAGGGGAATATACTGGTATTCGTATATTGTATGTATGTTGCATATATAAAATTTGTACATCGCTATCTAAACAAGGGTAGGTATTTTCCCAGCCCGATTACACAATAATTCTAGTTCTGCTGATGTATACATACATATATATTTGTATACACTTGGTATATTCCGGCTAGTGCGATTGCGTCGCGACGTCACCATGTTAAAATTGATGTAATTGCAATAAAAAAAATATCACGTGCAGACCGTCATAAATCGTATAATAACTAAAATATACATATACACATATGTATATATACGATTTTTGATGACGAAGGCGTCGACATCTATATCAACAACGACATGGCCTTATGCGAAAATTTTATGTTGATTTTGATAGAGATACATAATATACAATACACAAGGCTTGGAGCTTCATTTTCATGATGATAATACTGCTCACGTGATTGAAATTGTTGGAAATGGCAAGAACAACACCAACAACAACAAAAGTAGATAGAAGAAAAAATAATGGAGGTTGGTTGGAGTATCTATTCTATGTTCATACCAACGTAGGTAGATAGATAGATAGATGAAAAACTTTAGAGAACACCCATGTGAATGTGTTTTGGAACTTGTTTCAGGAAAATTGTTTCCCTCCATCTAGGACTTTTTTTTTTGTGCATGCGCTCTTTAAGTGCTTATTCTTTGTTATTAAAAATCATTGGGAAAAAGTGGAAAATAATATAGGTATACGTATATATAACTCTAGGATAATTTATTTCGGACTTGTTTTCATTTTGTTGTTTATCTTAGGTTCATTCCATGTAAATGTATACGTTTGATATTGTTCATCCTTATTAAATTCACACTAGAGTTGAAAATTGGATCCGGATTTGCTAATATTCGGATATCCAGATACCCGGATTTGCGAACTATCCGATTCTCGAGATCCGGGTATCCGGATAATCCGGATCCAAACTGCCCGGATCCGAACTATCCGAATCCGAACTATCCGGATAAATTGGATCCGGATCCGATATGATTGTATTTTCTAAGAAGGATTGCTATACTCGCAGTAGTAATATTGCTTGCACGTTTTCTATAAATACTGCATTGGTTTTATGTGAATTTCAATCGCTGTAGAACATTTGAAGTTAGCATAACACGGGGGAATAATTAAATTCTCTTTTCTTTTCTATTTGATCTGTTACTTATTATTAGTTTTTTGTGAATGTCAGTAAAGACTTTGAATAAAATAGTACCAAATGCCTCATATTCATATTGTTAATAACATTATAAAACATGCCTATATATACGTATATCAGAATAAAACTTTAGAACAGGAATACCCACTGATTGTATGAAGGAGCAGAAAACAGCAGATTTAAAATTAATATGTAGCTCGAAATACATACAATTAGACGGAATTTGTAATTTATTGAATCATCGAAAGAAACTTGTTCTGATTATTCTGATTAAACTTTAAAAAATGTGGACAACTTCAGTTGTAGATGCTTTAACCTCTACCCGATTTATTCTACCTAAGTTAGGGTTTATTATGTCCGTTATTGAATAATCTAATAATGGTCATATTCACTTTAATTTTATCGAACTAAAATAATAAAAATAAAAATAATAATAGTTGAGAAATGTGTCTTTATCGATCTTACACAAATGTATTAATGAAAATAAAACGAATTAGGGGGGAGTTGCCAGAGAGAGAAATTATTGAAAGAAATAGTATGAAAAGTAGCGGTTCTAGAATAGATCCTGATGGGACATGACAACGTTATGGTTACTCTTGATATACATATAGCTGTTGTCATCAATTTATAGAAGTCCAGTCCTATTATAGAAGTAACTTGAATGTACATATGTATATAGTGTACATTATGTTATACCCCAGAGTGACGTCACGATATCATATTTTACATTATAATGCAAAAACAAAATATACAAGGTAAACCATCTGTGGAGGATGTCGAAGCGTTCTCAGGCAATGTCCAAATATATAAAAAAAAACGAAAACCAAGGCGTTGCCCGATTGGTCTCATTTACGATTCTAAATTTACGTTTTTTTAAAGCTAGTTCGCAATATTTGAGCTTTCTAAGTGAAAGCGTTCTCGAGTTACAAGAATCAAAATAACTTTTAATATTATGCCTGGGTGAGCAACCCATTTTTGCTCTACCAGCATTATTTCTGTGTGTTATAAACGGAAGGACAAACTTAGTATACCCCCTATGATTCCATTTAGTCTACGGTATAAAAAGGAGAAGAAAAAAATCGTTAGAGATCTTGTAATATTTAACTATGGCGAACCGTGGTTCATATATTAGTCATAATTTGTTGTTAGTCTATATACATATATACCGTGGGTATAACCGCAATTAAATTGACATATTTGATCAGTGAGAGTTTGTACATTCCATAAGTTACTCCACCCAATTCACACTTCACAGAAGTGTTGATTTACAAAATATTCGATTTTATCTAATTTGACTAAACAGTTATATTGACAGTGTGACCAACTATACTACGGAAAAAAAAAAATGAATGACCAATTCGAATACTCATTCTGCAAGCTTTATCTTCGTCATCAAATAACCGAAAATAGGCCCTCTATTCCGGAAAAGAAATTGTGTTTAATTACTGAATTACTACATTCAGCCATAACAGACCTTTCTTCTTTCGTCATGCAGAATACGCTCCGGTATATTGGCATTTCGTCTCATTTACCAGCCAACGAGCGATTTCTGTTTTATCAGCCACAATCTAAAGCTAAAAAAATCCATCTTCTTATATACCCTACATACATATATAGGTTCAATAATTTTGGAAAGCTTTCTGAAGTTTGCAAAATGGTACTATGGTAATGGCATGTGGTTGGCTATATGTTTTGTGAAAAAAAAAAAAAAAAAAACTTTATTTTCGGGGAATTCCAATTTTCTTATAAAAAAAAAATACCAGAAGCAATTGATTCATATCCGATTTTGAGAATAAAAAATTGTTTAGCCATTGACTTCTTACTCACTGTAATAATTTCCCATAAAAAAACACACCATCTCATTACATTTCATCTTTATTATTGATTTTTGTGAGAACAAAAGTCAGAAAAGTCGAGATTTCTTTCAGCAGAAAAAAAAATGGTGTAGGTATGTAATTCATATCAACTTCCGGTTTGTGATGATTACAAAATAAGCGCAATCTCATGAATCAGAGAGCTGAAACTGGCAGAAGATTTTTCATTACAAGAAACTTTGTCTGAGTCCATTCGGGAAAATCTTGAACGCACGTAAGCAATGTTGTCCATACATACATATTTCTTTGTATGCATGAATGTATAGTGTAGCTGCAGGTTCTCATCTCTCACGCAAAGCGGAAGATTGGGGTCGGGGCAATTAAATGGAACCAAGACCCAGTCACCAGCTGCTGTACACACCCGTTGTAGCGTAGGTAGGTATTGGAATTCATCTTGCTGAAATCTCCAAACTTTTATTTAAACACACACGTCATAGTGCGCGTGTGCTGTCTGACAGGCCCACATCCGTTAAGACGAGTCTATGGTCGATCCAGCCAAAATCCCCAGTCCCCAATATTTTTCTCCGCCGTGTTTTGTCTGGTTTTCCGTCAGCACAACAGAAGGAAAAGGAGCTGAGTGAGTCTCCAACCCAAAGTCTACTAGCATCTCAAGCTTTTTTTTTCTCTCTGTTATATGCACCTATGTATATATTATGTGTCGTTGATTTTGTTATATATATATTTTGGACTGAATCGGGGCCTTACAAACAACACAACGAAGAACGGGCTGCGGGCCAGCTCAGTGTTTTGGTTTTGGTATACATCTTAGCTGAAGAGCAATGCCTTCGGCCGTTGCCCTTTCATAGATATGTGGAGTGGAGTAGAAATGGAACCCAAGCAGCCGCTGTTACGGGCTGCTGAAGTCTGAGGAGGCATAGTCTCCCATAGTCAGCACAACATAGAAATGAATTCTGAGAGGAGCGAAGACGCACAACATATAGTAGTTCCGCTGTTTACATGGCATCATACAGCATACAGTAAAAAAATCTTCGCTCCGATTTCTCTATTCTCCATAGTCTGCAACTGCAATAGCTTTAGCTAAACTCTAAGCGAAGTTTTGCTTTGTTTTATTTATTTTTTTTTGCGTTTATTGCTGCTCGCCTCTTTTGGATTTTGCTTTGTGTTTAGCAATTATTAAAGTCTCTAAATCTGAATGCAAGAAAGATTCTGTTGAAAAATTCCGAGTTGCTTTAGAATACTTAATTAGAAAGAATAAATTCTTTTGCTTTGCTTGTTATTAGTTTTATTGGAAAAATTAAAATTCTATGCAAGCAAGAAAATGAATGTATGGATGTACATAAAATTTTCTACGAAATCAGCGGAAATGACAATTTAAACGCATGAAATTTAATTATTATTTCAAAATATATCCAATATTGGACAAAATCGAACAGATTGTGATAAGGATCATAATCCAATGAGCAGGAATGTAGCCTAAAGTCATTGCACTGATTCAACGTATAGGTACAAACCTGCGCAGAGTACCTACTATCCTGATCTTTCATTACACAAGGGATCAAGGTAACACGCTAAATAGACATTGTATACATATCAGCAAAATTGAATATTTTGAGATAATCAAGGAACAAAACTGATCTATCCTAAAAATAGAAATATGGGTTCGTACTTTAACTAACTCTACTACCTACGTTAATAACTCATTTTGAAAATACGTAACAGCATTTTAGATCATTTAACTAAGCGGAATGATTTTCGCGGAAGTGAAGGAAACGCCAATATGCCTTTTTTCCTTAGGACGGCAATATACGTCACTGAATAAGCCTATTAAGCCACCTTAAAAAGATGAGTGATATCAATGGCGTACCCAGGCTTTGAACTAGGAGGGCAGGTCATGCCTCAGAACGAAAAGGGTAAGGATATTAATGCGCCGAGGTTTAACACTACTCCTTATAAAAAATTTAAAGAACTCGGAAACAAATTTATTAGTCACCATAAACACTATTGCCTTATTATTATTTCTTATCTAAAACGAGTTTTATTTTTACGCTAATAGTAATTTTCTTGAATTTGCTGAAAATTTGTCTAAAATTTTCTTTTTTTCGAATTCCTCCCGATTTTTTTTTTTAACAATATTTCGCTGCAAGACGCTCACACTGAAAGAATATTGCATATTTTCAAAACAGTAAGGATGACAGTCTCTTTAAAATTGATCTTAAAGATTTCATAACTTTTTTTCCTAGTCTGAACCCAACATTTTTATTGTTTCCGGCTTCTTGCTGGTACGCATTTGACTGATATTTAGTTCCATGGTAAAACTGTAGTTTGCGTGTCATAAAAATTCATTGAAAATATGTAGGTTAAGTCCTTACAAGTCGTTCAGTACTATTTTAGCAATTTGGATGCCTTGAGGCAATGGCACACTTTTAGATATTGTTATCTACTTTGTATTATTTATGTAGTAGTTTTGACGGACGGATTAGTTTTTTTTAACAATCACAAAGCAAATTGATATGAGAGCTAGTTGCAAGCAAATAAATTGCAACTGGTCAGCTTTGTCTTCATCATGCTCTTATAATAGTTGTGTATCACTAGCTTTACTATAACAGGATGAAAACTTGGATTAGGACAGGCTAATAATATCCAGATATTGTCGCTCTTATGAAAAAAATTGAATCAAGTTTTCACACTTAGGTGTCTAAAGTAGCCCATACACTTATCAATTTATTGTTCAACTTTGCCTCAACTTGAAGTTGAGACGATAAATTGATATATGTGTGGGCCTGTTGAACCCTCAATTCCGGTTGATAATGAAGTTGAGCTGTGTCGGAGATCAACTTTTTGTCAATCTATCAATTTCAAGTTGAGGAACAGATTGATAAGTGTGTGGGCCGCTTAACACTAATCATTGCAAAATATAACAAAATACATTTTTTTTTAAATGATTCAAGTCGAAGGGCTATATAACAGAACAGTTATTATCCTTGTGTGTACATAAACTATCTAGTGATTGCGAAAATGCTTCCTCGTTTTATAAATAATATCAGATGGCTCCACTTGTACCATTTTGGACAGTTTTACTCATGTTTAGTCGCTAAAACCTCTCAATCGAGTTATGGGCAAGGGGTTGAAGGGATTAGCCATAAGAGCATAGACAAACTAATCACATACAAAGAGAGGGAAGTAGAACAACCAGTAACACCTCGCTAGAGTATAAATTGATGATGCCTCGCCCGTAACCCCCAGAATATAAGACAAGCCATGAAGTCGCCGAAGGCACCGACACATTAAAAGGCCTTAACGGACCGGCGACAGCCATGCAGTAAGAGTTCACTCTCACTGTTTTTATATATTCGTCCCGTATGCAATTTTGTATGGTCGTCTCTCTGTATATGAGTTTTGATGCTGTTTTTCGCAAATATTTCTAAAACTGTTCATCGGTCAGTAAAAATGGTTATAACCAATTTCATAGGATTTCACATTCTGAAGAGCATTACAGTACATTAAAACCGTCTAGGACTGATCGTTTTCACGAAGGAGTTGCCCGATTTGTCTCATTTTTAAACTTAATTTTACTTTTTTTTTTTAAAGTCCGCGTACAAAATTTCAGCTTTCTAAGTGAACGCATTCTCGAGTTATCGTGCGCACAGACGGACGGACGGACATGTAAAAATCAAAATAACTATATTATGCATGGGTGTCCAATCCATTTTGCTCTACCGGCCCACTGCTCTCTTTTTTTACTTACTTCATGGCTTGTATATTCAGGGGCTTACGCCTTGCCTTGATGCTGTAACAAGCTATCAAAGCCTCGCTCCAATATAAAATCAACGATCAGTATTGGGCGTAATCAACTACATTTGTAATCAGATTAATAATCATGATTAAATCAATCATGATTACATAAATCATGATTACATCGGGTAATCTTCGGAAAATGTAACCGTAATCATGATTACATGATTACATTTTTTTTGATTACAAATGCAACTTTTCAAAAGATTTTAATATTTAGTTCTTAGAAAACAAACAATCTGTGATCGTAAAAATTTTTATTGTAGAAAACTCCAAGGCACTGTTGAATTATGTATTAATTGAAGTCAGTGTAAAGAATGTAAGTGCTTCTATTGATAGAAACTCACACATATCTGATCATCAGCTTAAATTCGAGGATCTTGATTATATGTGAAAAAAGATAGCGAAAAAGATTACATTTCTGGGGCGTATAAGAAAGTCGTTGAGCATGGAAAATGCAATAATGCCTTTTAACGCTTTGATTTTGCTAGACTTTTCATATTGCTCCACATTGTTATATGCTAGTTCGAATGAATTCAAGGGCAGAATGCAGCTGTTGTAGAATAAGGCAATGCGAGTTATTCACAACCGACTTCGGAATAGAAATTCAACAATGTTTGTTTTCTTTTAACTATAATTTTCAACCTTTTGCAAATTTGTAATCAAAAAATGTAATCATGATTACGGTTACGATTGGTCAATCATTAATCGCCATAAATGATTACTTTTATGATTAATATTATCAATCTGTAATCATGATTACAGATTATAGATTGTAATCGTAGAATTTTGGAGGGCCCTTACAATGGCACACATGAAAGTATTGTATCTGAAAATAACTTTAGTCTGCCACCAAATTGAATAAAAATTCTGCCGAAACATTTTCTGTAAATTTCTAAGAAGAAATGTATGCTATTAATCATCGTCCACGCTCTAAAAATATTTTTAGCAGTCGTTGTCGCCCTCCAATAATGCATAAAAATTTTTAGGAAAAAATTTTCAGTAAATTTTTAAGAAAAAATGGAAGTCTTCCCTAGATCAGATTGATGTATCGTTGATATTGGAGCGAGACATTGCTGGCTTACCCTTTGAGGTCGAGACATCGTCTGTAAATATGAGAGCACCATGGTCTTGTCTACAGTAGCGCCTCTACAATACAGCAAGTAACTCAGTCGAACTTTGTTTCGCAATCACTACGATATCATTCTGTTTCATTTTTTCTTAGGAATTTACTAAAAAAAATTCTTCAGAAATTGGTGGCTTCTGACAACGTTGTTGTCTAGACAGACAACTAAAATTAATTTTTTTCTTATAAAATTACTGGAGAAATTTTCATTAGAATTTGTATTTGGATGGGACGGTAACAATGGTAAAATATTTTTGTGTTAATTTACTTTTTTGTTTTATGAATTTCCTGGACTTAATTTTTCCTTAAAAATTTTATAGGCTACAAGGAATTGATTCAAAGAATTTGTGTCTGACCACACATTTAAAATGAACTTTTTTCCTATCAACTTACTAGAAAAGTTTTCATCTGAATTTTTATGTAACCTACTATGGTTGCCTGGCAGACAACATAAAAGTAAAAATTAGGAAGCGTAGAGAACATTATATACTTTTCTTAGAAATTTATTCGTCAATTTTTTTATAGAGATTTTATGCACGACGACTATTAACAACGGGGTTGCACTAGAATTTTTCGACTGTCTGTCCTTTCGATAACTCGAGTACGCGTTTACTTATGACGATTTCAATGGGGCTTTAGTGCACCACCAGTGTCGCAGTTTTCTAGCAATGCAGCACTAAGTTTGCACTGGACTTCTCCTAATTGGCAATGAATTTTTTCTCGGTGTTACAAACACATTGTGAAATTTTTCACTTAATTAAATTAAAAGATTTGTAGAAATTGAGATTTCAATTTGAAAATGAGACAAATCAGCTAACTCCTTCGTATGGTTTCCATTCAAATATTTCGTTTTTGAGTTTCTCGATATCGGTTTATCTCCTAATATCCTTCATTCATTTATTTTTTAAACATTTTCGGTTTGCATCTGTAATTTTAAGTTGGCTATCAAGATAGTTGTAACTTATTTTTCATGCCACTGCCGGCTATATCTGGTTATTATTCACCTGGGTCATCATAGGAATCAGCTATGTATGTTTGTATACAGGGTACAGTACCGGGTGTGTAATGTCACCGTCATTGCATGCAAAATTTTCCAACGACTGCTCAGCCAGCCGCATACACCTCTCCTTTCAGGAGTTATGGTGGTCTAAACTAAAAGTTTCGCATTTTATTAATTTTTTTTTTTTTTTTACTTTGACCTCTAAGTTTTTGCAAAACGGTGGTTAACATAACTTTTTTTTTTTATAAAAACTATTAACTGTTGGTTCTCCTCTTTAATTTGATCTAATAATGAGCTTTTTACGGTGACCGTGCACCCTGTACTTTTTCAGATACAGGGTGTTTTGTGAAAACCAAGCATATTTTCTTAATAACCCTGTAACTCCGAAACGGTTGATATGCCTCCATCCCTGTCATACAATTTGTTCGGTTAGGTGAGCACTATTACATCCCGCTCTCTATGGACCACCATGGAGGAAGCACTTGGTATAAAGGTAAGGTGACACAATTAATTTTTTTAGTTCAATATTAACATAAGCAACCAAACCCAACTACATTGACCTGAATCAGTTGAATTAGGTTAGGGTACATTCAGTATCTATAAATAATAATAGATTGATATCAAAAATTGAATTAACTTCATTTAACCAGTAGTTATATATCTAGAACTTCTTATTATAAATATTGAACTGAGCAAATGAATTTTGAATAACCTTTTTAACCACACTTAGCAAATAAATTGGGACTTCGATTTTATCAAAATTTGATTGGATATTTTCATTAGTACCTAGGTTATATATGTACACATTAGCTATACACAGATTTTAAATATTTTGTTTTCGTAAAACAAACAGCTATTGCACTTTTAAAGAAATTTGAAAACCATAAAAATTCAAATTGTCAAAAGTACCTTTCGTTTTCTTTGACAATTATATCACAAATTAATATTGGTACTTACATATGTATGTACATACATAATGTATATAGCCTACCGTACAGACCAACCCATAGCACACACTTTCGTAATAGTTAAACTGCAGGCGTAGGTACTAGTCAATAGTTACTTATCAACCATTAAACATTTTCATTCATTGCCTCTAACGTCGATATTTCAATCAACGTAAAGTTTGTGACACGCCTTTAGACAGTGAGAGTGCAGAAAATGCCAGGTGAAAAAATTTTAGTGGGTGGATTGAAATATTGAAAAAAAAAAAATTATATGTATATAGAATGAATCATGCTTTTAAATTTATTTTACCTCTTCCGGCGCGACCAGCATAAAAGTACAAATTAAACTTTCGAGTAAATTTGTTTTTTTGTTTTTTTTTTTTTTTTTGTGAATGATTTCTATACTCGTAGACATACGCCATCGTTGTCGTATCAGTCCCAAACATAAAAATAGATAAAAACAAACCACCCACCTATACAATTCAAAAGGAAATTAATAGAGAGAATAACTTAATGACTCCCAAGAAGTAATCACCTGTAATGCAATTTGCTGTAAATATTGTTGAAAATCTTAATTGGACATTATCACGCCATTAAAGTTGAAGAAGTTCCTTAGCTATTATCAGCCCTCAGAACCTGAGTGACTAGAATACGGTTAATGTACTTAGTATGTATGGACTTGCAACCAACGAACGTCGGCCGCCTGAAAAGGCAAGATAGAGAGTGCAATAAAAGTTGACTGAACTTTCGTTCAGGTGAGTAATAGCGTAATCATAAGAAAGAAGAAAAAAAAAATAAGGAAAAAACACAAACCGTTCGTTGATGGCAAGTTACTGGAATTCCATAGCCAGCCTTGCGAAAGAAATGTTGAAAAGAAGAAGGGGTGAGGTGAGGAAAGCCCCGCATCAGCTGATTCAAGTTTCTTTGCTGGCCTGGTGTATGATGAACTCGATAAAGGTAACCAACAACCACATATATATATCTACGTGAACGACACGACGCGACTTGCTGAAGTTATTTATACTCTCCGATCGGTGCTTGAGAAATATATGCTGGTCATAAAAACATACTAAAAGAAAAAATTAAAATGACGACTTCTAGTTACTTTGTGTGCGATTTTATTTGTTTGCCTCAGTCTGTCTGTATTTGAATAAGTTTTAATAGGAGCATGCGCATGCGCAAAGAGCTTACTACACTGGTCTACCAACATCTGTTGCCCGGACAATGCTCGGCGGATCATTAACTGTATTCACACCATACACTATGTAAAAGTCTCTATAATACCGTCGTTATGAAAATATTGATTCATTGCTGTATCGATTAACATTAACTCTATATACCTACGAAATCCATCAGAGCTCACAACTTGGTCCCGTATTATTTTCGTTTTTCATTTGCAAAGTGACATATGTAACGCGAAATATGAACTCAAAACATGCTGACGTTTACTGAAGGTGATATTTTCGCATTATATTTCGATGGGGACAAGGGTAAGTATATATGGAGTGTTCAAATTTTATTACCAACTACTGGGAGGTGGTAGTTTTTATTGCGAACTGGACAAAACAGTAGAAAGAATGCATTCTAGCAATAATTGGGATTTATTGTTATTTTTTTTTCTAATTACAATCTAGAATCAATAAATGGGCACAATTGCAATTAAACGCGAAGTAGCTATGAAGGATAAAGATTTCTCGTTGTACATAATAGCACGGGTTGCAGTAATTCGATGAAGGCAGACATTATATGAGTCACAATTTTGATGATGATAGTTGTGTTGTAGTAGGAAAGACTGTCAATGCACAGCGACTGAAGCAATTAAACTTTAATTATTGTATGCAATCTCCTTGTTTTTGTCTATAATTTACTCCGAGGCTTGTTACGACATTTGGAAAAAAGAACGTTATGTTTGAGGAAGTCACAATAAAAATATGGCTATGAAAGTTTTTACATTTTTTTATGTGTCTGTGAAGTTGTTGAAATGATTTTTGGCCGATTATCTTACCGTTTCATAAATTGTTTTGAATCTTTGAAATTATACTCTGTATCGATACAATGTGGTATTAGAAATATATTCACCATATTTAGAATACTTTTAAGGTAGGTAAACGAAAATAATTTTAGTAGGATTGATGAATAAATAATGAATTCGCTCATAATTATGTGGACAATATTATATATTCGTAATATTATATATATTATTTATTCGTATGGTTAAGAGTTGACCCGAAGGCACATCTTATTAATTAAGGCTTATTAAAAATGTAGGATTTTCATTATTTCTCTCTAATAATATGGAAACCATAGTTCTGTTGTCTACCAAAAACTTCAGTTAACGTTTCGGAAGATCCCAGTTAATGCGATTTGTATTAAAAGTGTTATCCTTTCCAATGGATTTTCATTATCTACCTCAATTATTTCTTTACGATCTTATTACTTTGGGATTCGGTGCGTTTAACGAATGGAAGAACTAACAATTATATTTATTTCTACCCAATAAATATCATGGTGTAAGTACCAACTTATACTTTTCGTTATTTGATTACAAAAGTGAATTTTTGAATCGATATAAGCACATTTCGATCGTCTAGGTCAATACTGGAACAAGTTCGAAAATTTGTTTTGAAGTTAAGTATTTCAATAAGTACAGAACAGTATTCACAATTTTAATCTATTTTTGACAAATGCTGACTTGCTAATGTAAACAGGATACAAATCCTATTCCAGTACAGAACTGAAGAACTTAAATGTCAATTATCTCGAAACAGTTGACTTTTATTTGTTCCAGTATTGAGCTAGATGATCGATATTTGGAATTCATTTAATCCACATTTCTTTTATGTTTATATATACATATAAACAAAAATTCCCTACTTTCTGAATTTAGCACGTAAATTGAAGTTAATTCACATTTTCAAAAACTTTTTATCGAAATTTAAGTTTGTTACTGCGGAGTACCACAGGAATCAGTTCTATACACTTTTATATTTTCTATATATAGGTACATATATGCAATCCATTTTTAATTTTCTACGAAAATTACACTTTTTTTATTTATTTATTTATTTATTTATTTTTTTTAAATAATTACAACCGTTTACTAGATTTCCAAACGGAAAGGAATAATCGCAGATAAATTCATCTTAGTTTTTCCTTCTTCCCAACACCTAACATTATAAAACCATTAACGACGGTCATGATTATTATTATTTGAAATTTACCTGCATGCGCATTCAAGTTATTCGATTTTGTCTGATTTTCAAAATTACTTAATTATACAAAATTGATTGAAATTTCTGTAGGAGACCGCCGAAAACTTATGCTTTTTTTTTTGACTAAATGTAGGCGCGTATCTATAAATCCGAAAATATCCACAAAAATGTGAATTCTTGTAGGTCTGTCGTGTCGACACAAAACTTAATAGGTTCGGGGAGGTCATTGATTTATGTACCTTTAAAATTCAGCAATTTTTGGCACAGCTGCATCCATCAAGGTCATTCATAAAAAATGAAAACAAAAGTAAACTGAATCGATGGCAACAGTAACAGCAGCATAGCTTTTGCTTACTGGCAATGCAGGAGATAAAACGAAAGCCAGTGAGATGCGGCGAATTTTCTGTTGTGTATGAGGTCGTGGAACCCAAAATGGCTTCCCATCATCAAAGATTTTTCAATCTCTCTCTAGGCTAAAACAGAAAAAAAAAACACAAAAATGTTGAAGAATTTTGGCGATCTGTGTAAATTTGTTGCTTTTGAAAAAAGTATCAAATAATCAAGAACTTTTTCCCATACATACATATATATACTAGTACAGTGTTGAACTGATGGATTCGTGATAAAAGTCACATAAAAATGCCCAAAATAATATCAGATAGCGTAGCTTGCCGGCGGCCACTGTGCACGGTGTGTAGAGGTGATGTTTTATCGATTTAACCCGTATCAAAATAATTTTTCGTTGTTGTTTCATCGACTTACCTATACCTATACCATCTATACCTTCCTGTTGCAGTTGTTGTTTTTTCGTGGCTTTTGCGGTCTGCTTCCCCTGTTCTCAATTAAGAAGCACACATCCGTGCGAGTTTTTGGGGGTTTTACATGTTGCACTTTTCGGATTCCCTTCCCTTCCACCAACTTACAAAAAATAAAAACTTTTTGTTTCCATTTCTGGGATATTTTTACTCGAAAGTCGTCTAAAGTCTTCTTGGGAGCAATTAATTTTTCAATTCTATTTTGAACTGGGAGCGATACCCGCCGCTGCATGCCGGCTAAAGGCTAACTCACTGGCTGTGCTGCTTTTTGTTGAAGGCTGAGGCTAGTTTTATTCGAATTATTCGTTTTGTGCCGTTGGCTCTTCTGAAGGATCGTCTTCAGGTCTTTATGTCGACATCTTTCTTTTGTCTAACATAGTTCTTTAACTTGGAGGCGATGTGCATGCATACAAATTCCGGTTTTTGATCGCATTACACACTTCTTGTACTCTTTTTTTTTTTTTTCCTTATGAGCAGCGGCTTTTGCATGCACCAGAAGACGACCGATGGATAAAAATAGATATAAAACACACATTCGATTTGACGTGAGTTTTATTTCAACTTCGAATTTAGCTAAACGTAAAGCCAGAGAAATGTTTGTTTTTTTTTCTTTGATTTTGTTGCTCACAAGAAATACTTCTTTTTCTGTAAGAAGTAGGTACGATGCACTTTTTGCATTATTTTATTAGACAATTAAGTGGTTATGTTTATTAGATTGATTTTTTTTTTCACTAGATAGGTACGTATGTAATTTTTGAGCTAATAACTGCTTAACTAAACTGGATATGGATCATTAGTTAGAGCTAAGTGCAAATCATCATCTTAGTCTTGTTATTACAGCTTACATGTCTGCATACGCTTCCGAGCTTAGCTACTTGATTAGATTGATATCCTAGTCAAGATTCAAGATGATTGGTGTTGGTGAGGGCCAATGTTTGTTAGTTATAAAGTTAAGTAAACGATTCCGGAGAGGTTAGTTGGGCCCTAAGTGTCTTGATGAAGGGAAAGGACTTCCATGTTTAGTTTAAAGTTTATTAAGGAGTTACATTTTTCTTGAGAGCGGGCTTTATCTACCATTTTCGGATTCAAGACCGCAATTTAGAAAGTAGGTTTTTATTTTGACTTTGGGGAAAACATATTTAAGGGTATAATACCTAGAAGGTTAAATTTGAGGTTGAAAGCAGTTTTAAAGATTTTGATAAAAATTGGTGTAATTCAAACATTTTAGCAAAGTATCTATACTTTGGCAAACTTATTTGCGGGCTTAAATAACCAAATTGAATCTATGTCTCTACTAATAATAAAAAAAATTCTAAGCAGCACATTTACAACTAAAAAAAAAAAAAAAAAAAAACAGTTAGGTAGTACACGAATGAACCTATGTTGAACCCTTCAATCGCCTGAGCTTGTTCATCGCTCATTCCAATATTACATAAATTATCATAGATACCGTCTGCTACTGTCCAGGCTACTCCAAGAAAAAAAATCTCATTTAGTAGATACCTGCAGACAGAGACAGGCTTAGATTAGCCCTTATTTATATATACTAAGTTTGTCATTCCGTTTGTAACGCATAGAAATAGTGATGATAGAGCAAAATGGATTGCATTGGGAAGCCACTAACCCACGTTATCTTGATTCTTACATGTCCGTTCGTCCGTCCACTCCTCTTAGAGAGCTGAAATGTTTTTAAAAAAATTGTAGATTTAAGTTCAAAATGGGACAATAGGGTTGCCATATAAAAATTTCGTTTTTCATTATATACATATTTAGACACTGACTGAGAACGCGCCAATGTAGACATCTGAAATTTTGTACAAGGCGTTTTTTATAAAAGTAGTAAATGGGTTCAATCGTGCAAAACCTTCTTGGTGTTGCCATATAAAAATTTAGAATTTTTATGTATACTGTGAAAACGATCAGTCCTAGACGTTTTTAATCTACTGAAAAGTTCTTTAGAATATGAAATCCTATAAAATTGGTTTATATCATTTTTACTGTCTGACGAATCATTCTAGAAATATTTATATGCGAAAAATCACTCCGAAAATCAAAACCTGCACAGATGGGTGACCTAGTATGGTCTTTTTTACTTGTTAATAATATTTCTTTCCATCCAAGGTGTACGTTCTCTAAGGCGAAACATTAAAAATATATTTCTTTTTCCTCTTTTTTCCATTTCAAAAGCTGTACACTTATTTTTTCCGCACACTGTCTGTACATATTACATTTTTGTTTAATACATTTCTTGCCATTCTCTCTATCTATTTTTCGTACTGTGAATGTGAATCGAAAACTTTTGTGGCATAGAAATTTTTCTAGACGTAATCATATCAGGCCAAACCGCATAAAAGGTTTCGGTCGACACAACTAAGATAGAAAGAAGTATAAGCACAGTACTACGGACAGTGACCGACCAAAACTAGAACATGTAATTATTTTGTTCCCCCATTACTAAAAGCGATGTGGTGGTGAAGTTGAGGCGTTCCATTAAGTTGACCTATTTTTCTTACAGTATATTTCTACGTTGTGTATAAACATGGGGTTACTACAAAGCGAGCGAACTATATGGCAATATAGTAGGTATATGGAAGAGAGAGAGTACACAAATAAACAAATACATGAAGGCATATTGTGCCTCTCGAGCTAGTATATCTAGCAAAAGTAATCAAGCAAGCAAGCAAGTAAGCAAGCACCCAAGCAATGCGATGAAAAGAATTTCTTGAGTGATATGGAGGAAAATGACTTCAGATTTTCAGCCTACCTACCTACAATAAATAGAAAATGACAAGTAGGTAGCTTTGGTAGTGACTTGTGCTGATATAGATATTATATCTATACGCCACTCTATACAGTAACTACTATATATTGCTATGGTTTGTATATGGGCGTTTTTCCTCTCTTACATAATACAAAATTCTGACGTGTACAATTTATACTTACTTTGTCTAGTATTATTACTGATTCAAATATTTGTGAATTTTAATATACTAAGGGGATTTCTATGAGTACCTACCTGGCATACTGTAAAGCGTCATATACCACAAATTTAGACAAGATCCACTTTACCGGAAGCATTGTCGTCATCACCAAAGGAGGAAGAACTCCGTAATGTGGGCTTTTTGTTTTTATTTTATTTTGTATTACGCTCGAGTTTCGTAACTATTGGCGATGTGAATCACCGTTCGCTTTTGGGAACTTGAGTCAATTTGGGTTATTTTGTTGTCGCTTCATTCAGTTCAAGTTTATCGAAAGCTTTTTTTTTTATCTGCGTCAGTGTTTTCTATAGCTTTCAGCCTTGAAGGCTAAAAATAAAAATTTATCAAACTTCATATATTACATACTTTCCCGATTAGCCTACAAAAATGATGTGTGTAGAAATGTAAACGACGCAAGAGAGTCTAGTGAAGATGCATTGAATATTGGATTTAAGTAGGTATCTCACGTTTTTCATTTTCCCTGTACTAGTATATAAATATCTCACCAAATCCAAATCCAAAGGAATAAGGTTAATGACTCCACGAAACGTTAATATAGAGTGCGCGTCCAGAGTCCAAGATTTTGGCAGAGAGGTCAATCGCCATGCTGGGCTTGTTTTTTTCTGACTTAATGTTCATAAAATTTACACAATACCGTAAGAAGCTCATTAATGTTTAAGAATTGGCTGTCTGTTAGATATACATACATATATATATATAGTAGTAAGATCTATGCCACTTTATACTGAAGAACGTTTTCAGCGTTTGCTAAAAGTATAGACTGTGCGCATTTATGTACCTATATACCTACAATATACAATTCATGCGTGACGCATTTGTGATACTTAGATTTTCATAAATATTTGGATTGCCATTGATGAAATTTGATGCTCTAAGAGATTTTAACATGATCGTTTATGTTGTACGGAAATGAAAAATATGCCAAGTATACATATGTATATGTACTATGTACATATCTAAATAAAAAAGAAAAGAAAATAAGCTGCACGCTAACATCATTGCTTGATGCATACCTGCTACAGGCCTTATTGGTTTTCCTATAAAACACTTATTGCAAGGTGCAGATCAAGGGGAAATGTAAATGTAATCACGAGTAGCTTAAAAGGCTTCCACGAGTATTTGCCATAAATTGTTTGATTTTATTGTATTTGATTGTAACACTTGGCTTTATGTATATATAGTGAAGGTGCTGCATAAAATAGAATTTATATTAGTTAAGACTTTAGTATATTATAGATTAAGTAAACATCTTCCGAGCTGGTGAGATTTTCGAATTACATATACGATTAAAGTTTTGTGCTAAACATTGGCAAATTATTTAACCTTCTTTCAAATCATTGGTGAATTACTTTTACTTCTTCTATTCTGTCAAATTTATTATTTATTTATTAACCGCATTTTTAAGTTTTCTTAATTCTTTTGGGACTGTTGAAGTATCTCAAAGGTTTCGGTTGGGCGCACTAGGTATGTATTTTTATACTCTAGATGAAATCATAGGGTATACTAAGTTTGTCATTCCGTTTTGTAACGCACGGAAATAATGCTGATCGACGTAGAGAGCTAAATTTTTTTTTGTATATATGGTGTTTTCATAGCAGTGGTAAATATAATTTCAAAAATGGACCAAATCGCGCAACGCTTTCTTGGTGTAACCATACAAAACTTAGGTTTTTCGCTATTATATTTGGAAACTGTCAGAGAACGCGTCGAGGTAGAGAGCTGAAACTTTGTACACAGCGTTTTCATAGAAATATTAGGTAAATAAAATTTTAAAAATGAACTAAACATCTAGGATATAATATTATTGGTTTCAGACTAACTGTTTTCTTTTTCTCTTGTTTTGTCTTCTTTTTGCTACCGATTTACGATGGTATTTGAAATCTTGTCAGTTATATAAATTGCCATGTATTTTTTCTCTTAATCTCAATTGTTGATAATTTTGTCAGTGTTAGGTTAGTTTAGGTAAGAGGGGTGCCGCTAGACGGAAACTAGCCTCCGTCACTTAGACCTCATGGGATAACCTTTCGAGCCGCCCCAGATCCATCTATTCCCTCAGAAAACTTAGGATATGACAGTTTACCTAGATCCATCCTACTTCTCTCAAGATATATCTGAACTCTTTACTTTGTAGTTCCCCCAGACCTGAAAAGAAGTAGCTACCCAATAGCCTACTTCTTTTATTCATCAAAGCACGTGTTGGACGAATTCGATTTCCTCCGAGTCTTTACAGCTCCTGCAAAAATCCCCAGTCTTCTAGCATAGTCTCCTATGGCCCAGTCAGCCGTAATGACTCCTACTAGATTCCTGGTATGTGTTCTGCTGTCATTAAGCAGTTTCCTTGTCCTTTTGCTGTCATATGCAGGCCACAATTGCTTCCCGATACGGCAGGCATCCCTGCTGGTCCGCGGGAGGCTTGTCTTTTGATAGGCGCCAGTTTTTTAAAGCTCCGATTGGGATCCTCACATAAGCTATCGCTGCGGAGCTATACAATTCAGAGCCGTGCTTGGTCAATTCATCAGTCATCTTGTTGCCTAAGATATCCTTATGACCAGGTACCTACCCAGCATAGGGTCATCTTGTGCCTTATAGTCAATTCCTCAAGGCTGGTCTTGCATAATTGCAACAATGTTGATTATACCAGTACAGCATCCAGCGTCTCGATGGCTATCAGTGTATATGCAGCGTGTTACTCCAATTCCTATGCACTGCTGTCAACGCAACAGTTATGTAGATATGTACGTTAATGATCGTTAGAATATCGATCATGTTTTCTTATTTATTCGTCAATTTCTTCATTTCTCGTTTTCTTCTTATCTCAACTACATTGCGGTAACTTTTCTCTATTAAATCATTTGAATTGATATGTTGCTTAGTTATTTGATATTGATTTTGTTTTTTCAAACATACATTATACATACATATATACGTATAAGCATATGCTTTTTCCCAACTTGGGATCAGTAACCTTGGCATAACAGCTTGCTCTGATATTTTTATATTTGGAGCTTGCAGGACACAACACAACTGCATTTGCCGCCAACTATCATCGGTGCAAGGCAGCCGGCACTAATCTTTTCACTGGTGGCTACAGTATTTGCAGCAATAGTCTACTCGCTTTGGAATCATAAAAGTGCTATGGAATGGACAAGTATGGAACTGCAGTAGAGATGTTAAGCTCGAAGGATGATGGGTCAGTTTATAACGTTTATATTTCACAGGCTGCTTTCGCAATATTAGCAATTTAGTGTAAATTTTTCATTTTCGGTCTCATGTTAGAAATTCATTCGTTTTGGAAAATTATTATTTAGATTATTTTGGAAGCTTAGAACTTCTTGGAATTGCCATTTGTTGAAATTCTTCTATCCCTTTTTTGTGTGTGACTTTTTACATAGCTTTATATAGCTAGCTTCTTTAGAGCATTTTGCCATACTTTTTATTTCATTTAGTATAGTTACTATATTTATTAATTTTAATCATTAACCCTTTTTTTTTCTTCTGATTTTTACGTTTCTGCATAGTTTCCAACAAAACACAAAATGTATAAAAATATAAGAATTACAATTTGTAGTGTTAGAAGTATAAGTTTTTACATGTGTCAGTTAGAGATTATAGTTTATATGGGGTGAGGATGGTATATTTGTTAACCCTAAATTAACGAGAAGAAGACAGGGCTCTGTAATCGTAAATATATACCTACATAATGTGTACTAGTAGGTACTACTTTCACTTAGATAATTATTATTTTTTTAATAGAAGAAATGTTTTTGCTTACCAAACTTATGTAAATTGCTTCTAAAACGGTAACACTTTTATAATAGCACGTAAAGAGTCTTATAAATATTCAGTCGCGAATGTTTCAATGAGATTAGCACTGGATTAATGTAATAATTTGGGAGGAATTCCAAGAACTTAATTTAAGACCTTCCAATTTTCCCACTGAACAAAAAATAACACACACTTTTCTTAATAAGATTAGGAATAATTTCCTTCAAGTTCACAACTTATTATTCTTACACTTTAATTGCATTACTTATTATTTGTGATTATATTATATGTAAGAAAAAACCCACGTAGAAAAAGAAAATAATTTCCCTTTTCCCGATTTTTATATGAATTTGTACACTTTTAGATATAAATATAATAATTATGGTATGAACACACTATTTAGCAAATCAAAATTAACACAAGAATTTTTCCCTTTTTTTTTCAAAATGCGAAAACAGGAATTTTTTTTATTATTATTTAATTGATGAACACACGAATTTCATATAGTAAAGTAGAACACAATTTTCAGGCAGTAATATAATATGTAAAATTGTCGGAATTGGTATACGCGATCGTTTTCAATATTATTACGAAACAGGCGCGCGTCACTCACAATAAGATTAACACTTGGCGAGGAAAAAATCAGACACGGCAAGCCATAAAATGGGCAACAGCACGCATTACACTACGACGGTGTCGCACCGCTTTTACCGTCCTGCGTGATCGTTGTTGTCAACACCGTCATAATTGAGTATAATTTATATAAATATTGCATTGATTAAGTACACGTTCTCTCTTATATGCCTATCATCCCTGATCATTTGCAATGGGCTTGGGATTACACTATCAATTAACGTAATAATAATAATATTTTTTATTATTATTATTTTATTGTTTTTTTTGTGTTGGTGTTGTAAAAATTATGTGAACACATTCGGTTTGGCATAGTATAGTATACCAACTGATCAGGAGAGAGAGAGAGAGGGAGAGGGAGATACAGATACTACGACGATATGTGCAGTGCACAAATTTACAAGCTACACGCATATAAACACAACAGTGAAAAACACGATTTCCTTTTCCTCACTTTTCTATTTTCATCATAATAATATATGTATGTGCAGGCGTAGGTTATATATGTATATATAAACACACGTATTATTTATGTATAAAACATAATGTCGTGTATATAGATGTGAATAGTGCGAGCTTAAGCTAATATACACAAAAACACCTTAGAAAAAAATGAACACATATTTTCATCGAGAAAAATATTCTACTGTCGCTGATTATTTATTTTTTATTTATGACGAAACGAAAGTTTCCTTTTTAATCGATTATTCTGGGTATTTATTACTATACGGTTTAGATAAATTATTGAGTTATTAATTGAAATTATTCTTATATAAAATAAGTCCTTAATAAAAAGGCAGTAAACGGGGAAAAACGGAACTACACGTCCGCAAGCGGTGGCCGATCGTTAAAAACTGAATCATGTAGAGTGCTTTTGCTGCTTTGTGCTCACAACACTTTTCACTTTTGTAAATCCACCAAATCCAATTCCAAGAGATGAGAGAAAGAGAGAGATTTGTTTTTGCTTTTATATATAGTAGTAGGAAGGATACAAAACAAGGAATATAGGATAGGAGGAATAGGTATAGAAAGGATACGAATAGGAATTAGGATAGGTTAGACAGGATATAAGAGGAGCACAGCATAGAAGAGTACTCCAAGAAGGAAAACATTCAAATCGAGAGTGCAGCATAGAGAAAAAGTAATATAAATTTTAAATGTGTATGTTTTAATACAGATATGTAAAGTACAGATACAGATACAGATACGTAAAGTATTTTTCTTTTTCATAATGCGGCGCTCAGTAAAGTTGGCAACGGCGAAAAACATGTTAGGTAAATAAAAACTTATAATTAATTCATGATTTTCTGTTTGTTTGAATTGTTATCAGTTTTCCTTGTTACAGTGTTGGAAACAGGGATAAATTTCTTGTATTCGGTACTTTTAGAAAAAATTGGGATATTATCTATACATTAAAGAAAAAAAAAAATCTGATAAAATTCACTAAATTTAATTATTCCTAAATACTTGTGTCATTTTAATTGATGTTTTACTGTTTATAATTAATGTGTATTGGCAATTTGTATTCAAAATTTTGGAGGTGATCAACCCTATTAAGACCTAAATCCGCTACGATGGATTTTATTAATTTCAGTTTGAATGAACAGGAATTAAATGCAGAAACCGGTTATGAATACACGAGGAGGTTTATAATAAGAGGAATTTCTTAAAAGCTCTTAAGAATTTGACGTCATAGAAAAAACCCTACTATAAATGCTGATTAACGGTATATGTAATACATCTATACTTACTTGTTGTACGATATTTATTATTGTTATTAGTTGATTTGATTTGAAGGCTTTTATTAGACTTCCAATTGAAAGCAATTCTGGCCAATACTTCGACATCTCTGATATCTTTTCAGCCTCCAGGATACCTTCGTAATTTCCCTGCAACACAATCCGATTCACTGGTAATTGATATCTTGGGGACTGTTTACGTTATCTAGAATGATCCTGATGCAGAATTAGCATGTTTCTCTTAAATCAGTTCGGATTAAGGATGTAAATACCAAATCTTTCAGGGAATGATCGTTTTTCTTGCAAGCTTTGTGACATCGCATATATATTCGAGATTCAATTTGCCAACAAATTACTCGAAATTTCACCGTAAGCGTACGAAGGGTGAATATTCTTGGAACAAAAAAATAAACAATACTGGACAACTTTGATTGGATCTCTTGAACTCGAAGAAAGTCAGAGATGTTGGAGTTGCCTCCAAAGGTGAAATTTAAATCGAGATTGACCATGAGAAGACTTTCTATGTGTGTACATCCTTCCATTGTTTGCCTATGCAGGATCATAAATATATGTGATCAAAACGTTGTATACTTCTCAAACACGAAAGGGAAGAAACTATTATTTGTCATTTGCCTTGAGGCAAGCTGTATCGAGAAACTTTTACCTTACCATTTAAAAATATGAAAATTTTCTGACAATTTAACCCGACGCCAATGATGTTCACGCTGATCATACAATTTGAACGTTTTGGGAATACAGCCCCCCCCCCCCTACTCATACCGCCAGTGCTCGCAGTGCGACGCCATCTGCGCCGCGAAATAACCGTGTGTCAAGTCAAAACGGGTAAATATGATCCAGTATAAATCAGTTAAAAAAGAAAAATATCAAAGTTGATTTTGCATGCGTTATTATTAGGAAGCTAATAAAAGTTTGATTTATAGAATACATTGATATTATCTTTATTTTACCGCATAAGGAAAGAACCCTTAAATTAAGGTAACTATTTTAATTTTGTGATAATTTGTCGATATAATGACCTGGTGTCATGTCCATGTTATTATTTTCTCGTCATTTACGTCGGGTTAATCACGCCTAAAGTAGGACCCTACTAACTTATAATTATTTACATATTACTTTTTATAATACTAACGGAAATTAAACCGTAATCAGTTTACATCACTGGTCAATGTTTAGAATCAGTTACAAAATTTTGTCCTTGGGGAGTAAAAACTTACACAAGCACAAAAGTGCCCGCAGATGCTGAATTGAAAAAAAAAAGAAAGAAAATGCACGCACACCATGATACTGCACAAATTTTCCTCAGAATCGGAACAAGTACCTATTTATATATATAATCGTGATTGTGGTAAGCATATATTTCCGCAGGAATTATATAATTTCTATATAAGAAAAGTGTTACCGTTACGATAATTGGAGGAGGATACTGGGGTTATTGCAGATGGGAAGGTTAGGTAGGGTTTTGTTTTGTTACCCGTTTCCCTGCACTGCATAAGAAGTGCATTCATCAGTATACAAAGTCTACAGAGATTCAACTCTCAGCATTAAAGAGGAGCATTGACATGGCATGCCATATCATGTGTTGTTTATAGAGTGTCTATCTAACCTATCTAGACCTAACATTATGCAGTTTGTAATTAGTTAGAAGTAGAACTCAGCAGATCGAGGGGTAAAGGCAAAGAAAATGAGTAGTTTTCACCATTCTGTTTTGATATATTTTTACAGTGGCGGACGTGACGACTAAGCAATATCATAGCAAGTCAGAGAAAAATGCTCTGAGACTGAGAGTAGTCAAATAAAGTAAACAAACAGGAGGAGTCGATCAAAAAGGCAATGCAATAGGAAGGGAGAAGAAAAGGAATTGAACAAGAAAAATACAGAAGAAGAATACCTATATAGGTACCAATATTATTGGGGTGAAAATTCGATTTTTAGCTATCGAGTTAGTAGAAAAAATCGATTTTTATATTCTCAAGCAGATTAGAACGGTATTGTTGCCTTCCCCTATGTAAGAATTTATCAAGGGACAGACACAGTACCCGTCTGGACTAAATAGTAGAGGCAGCATCTCCACAGACATTTTCTATTCAAATCCCTAAGTAATTGTCACATATTTTGAATTGTGCTGGTAACACTATTGAAGTGGTATTTCAACCGACTGAAGTTTCACTTTTCAGAAGGAGTAAGCCGTTAGATTTTTTACTGCTACAAGTTTCAAGTCTGGTGTCCGAAATCCTGCTAAAGACAGTAGGTCTGTTCGCGTCCTAGCTTGAAAGTACAAACTTGTAAAACTTTTTGTAAGTTTTTACTCGAAGACGTTCGCGTACTCGAAAATTGAGAGAGAAATTGTTTACGTCACTTTTCCCCTCCGTGCAATTTATTACTTGATTTAGCTCGAGAAAAATCGTCGAGTAAAGACTTCGAAAGTGTCAGTTTTGACAGATCGTCGCCGGTTTTCAGTTATTTTAAAGATTTCAGTTTTAAAAAAATGAGAAAACCTGTTACTCCTCCTCCAGTAGAAGTAGAATGTTCTCCAAGAACATTTCAACGTATTCAAAGTGGTAAATTAAATTTGTTTATTGTACTGTGTGCTAGGAAAATTTCATGTCGTTATTACAGATCCCGAATATTTGCAAGTTTTTACTCGAAGCCGTTCGCGGACTTTGTGAGTGTCACTCTCAATTTCTCTCTTTATCATACATTTTGACGTTTTTCATGTTTTTACTTGAAAAAGTACGCGAACAGACCTAGTATTGTGTTTGTGCGTTTCAGTGAAATTTAAATACTAAAAGCTCTTGTTTACATTACATTCATCCTCAACCTTAAGCAAAAGCGCTCCTTTGTAACTCCTCAAAGCAATCAGGCGAGTTTGATGTCAACCAGCCTAGGTACGTACTCAAGATGGAACGCTTACTTTTTCGCCATATTATTATGAGTGAAAATAAAACTTTGGAAGCAAACAGGTACCTATAACATTTAAATAACGTATTTACTTAGACTAGTTTTCAAGTATTAAAAAAAAAAAAAATCACAGCGCTTAGTAACCAGATTTATTTTGCGCGTAGAATCCTGTTGATCTTAAGAGAAGCTCTACTAATCGAATGAACTACAAGCGTTAGGTCTAAGACTTTGGTGGCATAGGCGGGAAGAATGGGCAAGATGGTTTTGATCTTGCTGTGAAAACTGAACAATATCGAAACTTTTTTGGGTTTATCCTGCATTATCTTGGAGGAAGCCAAAGGGAATTTTTTTACAATTGAGGGCTTGAATAGAGTCATTGATCTGTAAAAAAAAAAGATTCCCAGAAAACTCAAGCGTTTTCTAAAAAACCGTGATAAACTGCGAAACTGAAAAAAAAAATCGATAATTCATATAGAAGAAAGACCTTTACTATCAGCAGAAAGGGTTCATATCAGCTACTAGCAAACTGCAGATGGGAAGAGTTATTATAATCTGCACGATCTCAATATAGTTATCGACGAAATATGCCATAGGATGACTGAGATTTTGCTAAGGAAAGGATGTATTGACCAAGCCAACAAAATCTCACTTGGGAGAACGAGTAAATAACCGTGGTTTTATACGAGATTGCCAGTTTGTTGCATTGACTATATACGTTGAACAGCTGTTTTATTAATCGGTTTCTTCTTGAGTGTTCAATTTTTACCTTGTAAATTCTGAAAATGTAGTATCTTTAAAAAACAACTCAGAGTTTAGAAACTGGGCTCTCAATTAGTATTTAAGTCCCATCTCTGTTCAGCGCGCATATGATGAAGGCGAACAACTTAAACCTGTGTAGTATTGTGCAGTGCATTGGTCTACCTTTGGATAGGCTCTGATTTAGTTTCTTGAATCATATATTTTCTCTATGTTAGGTGATTAGCCCACAGTAGCTACTTTGATAATGTGACTGCAGTATGTTGGGCAGCCTTTTCTGACACTTTAAAATAGTAATAGCATTAAAAATATTGCTATTATCAATGCTTAAGAAACATTCTTTAAGTAATTCAAAGATACACTAAAATTTCGTAATATTAACATTTTGGAACTAATCAAATTAGTCCTTTTTACTTAACGAGATGATATATAAAATAAAGAAGTTATTTATGTGAATTTCTTCTTCTTTACCTAAATCTGAACACTAAAGAAGGCAAATATATGCTAGACCGAATCATACTGAGCGATTGTAATCCATTGCTTTAAGCTCAAAAGCTAGTCTGGAAAATAAACAGCTCTAGCATTGCATTGTTTTTGTTTTGAATGTTTAGCAACATCTTCCTGCCTAAAACAAAAATAGGAAAAGGTCGTATAAGAAATTACGACAAAGTGGAAAGTAAAAATACGTATCACACAAGAGATGCGATTATACCATCCATATAGTGGTGGGATACATACGACATGGATTGAGATGCTGTAGCCTCTGTAGGTGTAGTGGCTAATCCACCTTGTTTTTTATTTTATTTTCTATTTCTAGTAGTAGTTGCGGGTCTACAGCATACAGCCTATATAAAGTATGCATACTTTCAAAGAGCAGAGCAGATGGGCTATCATCCTTTTTCCTTTATATTACAAACACGTCTATTTCTTTGCCTATGTATCAAAAAGTTATAGATACGAATAGGAAAAGGAAGGTATGCCTAATTTCTGTATAGCCCAGCCATTGAGGTAATGTGCGCCGGTGTCAGTTTTGGTATCATCGCATGCCATGAGAGCAAAGTATAATGTGTATGTATGAAGTCAATTCGGTTATTCATGATTGTGGTAGTCAAAAGGGCGAATGAATTGACTGAGAAGCAAATTCAGAAAGCGAAACTGAAATCATTATTTTTGTTGTTGTTTTTAATCAATTCCGTAGACGGACAGGTATAAAATATTATGTCGCCTTACGGCCCATTTTTAAGGTTCTTGAACTACTTTGTTATAGTGGGGGGGGGGGGAAAGGAAAGCAAAAGTAGCAGTATGAGCCGCAGTTCCTCTTCCTTTTATGAAATAATTAAATAAATACAATATGCGTTGTAGTTCAATAACAGTTTGAACTCCCAACTATAAACATCAATTAAGAGCAAAGTACAGGAATTAAAGGGCAATATAGCGCAAGAAAAAGAAGATGATGATAGTACAGTGGAAATTGGTGAACGCGAAATCGTGGGGACCATCGGAAGGTTTTCGTAGTATCCGAATTTCTTATTAACTTATTAGATATGCAAAAACATTTATATTTTTCAAAAATTTCTGTATAGGCTTTGCATCCTCTTTTTCTTCATCCTTATCATGCGCGATTAACATTGGAAAAGTAGTAATATAGTCGTCCAGGTTCAAATAATCTTCCAGCGTAATATCCGTGACTAAATTCAGAGTTGTAGACACTGGAGCAATTTTATGTAATTTAACATTTTCGGGATAAGGAACCCCTGGTGGAGCAGGCACTACCAAAGAAAATCCAGCATGATTGAAACAATTTTTAATTGTAGTTGATGTTGTGATAGAACAACCATTATTTTTTGGTAATAGAAAAATTTTCAAATTGAGCTAATTAAGCCATTAAAACGTTAAAAAATTTTCATATTAAGCGATATTTCGTGTTATTCATTTTTCGATATCAGAATTAATTCACATGAAAATCATTTTACGGAATGGGTACTGAGCGTTTTTTTTTTTCTTAATATTATTAAGCCAAGCTCAGAGGATACCCTATAATGCAAAGCATAGCATGGCAGCAAGGATATAGGGAAAGAAATTAGGGAATGTTAGGAGAGTGGCGTAGGTGCTGATGTATGTCACTCTTAAACTTTCGCAGATTGTATGTCGGAGGAAAGACAGAAGATGATGTTCCACATTCGTACAGTTCGGGATAAAAAAGCATCACGCAATTTTACTGTACGGCCGAAGGTAATTTTAAGGGTACAAGGAGTTTGCAACGCGAGTATTGCGTGCAGGAATTATCCTGCACAGGAATAAGATAAGATATTTCATCGGAACATTGACCATGCATGTAGCGATAAAGGAGCGAAAGCTATCCAACATTGCGGCGGTGCTCGAGTGAGTCGATATGACAAGTTATTGCTAAATCGCCAATGAGCTTGACGGCTCTCTTTTGGACAATATCCAATGAAGCTAAGGCTGTGCGACCAACCCCGGCCCATATATGGGATGTATTCCATTCTAGGTCTGATATAGGACTTGTAGAGGAGCGCTAAATTTGAGGGGCTGAAATATTTCTTACGCCTTTTCAGAAATCCGAGACATTTCGATGCTTCTTTGGCAACAGAGAAGATGTGATCTGTCCAGCTTAACTTATTGGAAATATTAATGCCAAGAATGTATAAAGACGGTGTATCGCAAATCAGTGCTCCATCAAAAGAAACGGGAGTGGATAAATTATGATTTTCCTTTAATGAGATGAGACAGCTTTGGGACTTAGATGCATTGAACTCAACGCGATTCGCTTTGCTCCAAGCGATTGGCAAAATCGTTATTCAATGATCTAATCATACAATGCAATCTCGTTTAACACGAAGCGAAGTCAAGAGTACTGTCATCGACGTAATATGGATGGGATTGAAAGTAAACGAAAGCTGATCATTAATGAAAATTAAGAAGAGAGATGGAGAGATAACAGAGCCTTGGGGCACACCGGCATTTATATTGTGAGATTCAGATGAAACGCCATCTAATACAACACGTATTAGGTGACCGGATAAGAAATTTTCAATCCATAATAGAAGAGCAAAGGAGAGAACAAATGCTTTAAGTTTGGCTAAAAGGGCTGTATGCCAGACTCTATCAAAGGCTTTTGAAATATCTAGGGCAATGATTTTGGACTCACTAAAATTGTGAAAACTACGGTGTCAACGTTCCGTAAGAAAAGTCAGCAAGTCTCTAGATGAGCGTCTAGCTCGGAAGCCATATTGGCGATCGTTGATGAGTTAATTAGTTTCTAGATACTTCATTAATTTGGAGTTAATGATAGATTCAAAAACCTTTGAAAGAATCGAAGTGATTACAATTGGTCGATAATTTGATGGATCGCTACCCTCACCTTTCTTAGGAATAGGATGAACATAAGCTAATTTCTAAGCATTTGAAAATTTTCCTATCGAATAATACAAGTAGAATAGTTTGCACAGAGGCTTACCCAAGGATGAGGCGCAGCTTTTAATTAACAGGGACGAAAAACCATCAGGTCCTGCGGCCTTGGAGATGTCGATTAACTTAAGGACTTTGGACACATCTCTCGTATGGATGGGTATTAGTTCTTGTACACATCCACACGGGAGATGCAAAACAGGTGTCTATGAAGTAGGTGGAAGACGAGAATTTGAAGTGAATCTAGCAGCCAAAATATTAGCTTTATCCAGGAAGTCCACAATCACTTCACCATTAGTAAGTAGTGAAGGTATAGAGGAACTGCTGAAGTTGTTCCTGATGGTTTTGATCAGAGACCAGAAACCTTTGCTGCCTTTGCGGCTTGCCAAGATTCTTTGTCTGACACTCTGGTCAAAAAGAAATTTCTCTCTCTGGAGTGCAGTTTTGTAGACTTGTTTCAGTTGTGGACATGGATGCAGTTGATAGGCGCGAAAAGCAGACTCTTTCGCTTTTATTGCTTGGTTGCACATATCGTTAAACCAAGAGCGATTTTGCTGTTGTTGAGATCTGCTGTAGGAATACGGAATGTATTCACGCATGCCAAGAGATTTAGAATGTTATAAGTTCTAATGTGCATTCATCAAGATCCCTCGAAGCAAAACAGACCGTCCAATCAATTTCACTAAGGTACTGATTGAGTGTAATTAGTTATCTCTTGCTTGTCTTATATTTTTATTATATGTACTCATATACTAGCCTTCTTCATCTATTATCCTCCCTACCATTTCAGGACATATTTATATTTCTTTTATTTAATAACTTGATTAGGGTATCAGCATCGGTGTTGTAATAGATAACATAATTGCTTGTGATTGATTCTATTGTATTAAGTTCGAGCCTTACTCGCTTCTAGCAATGGTTGTGGCATTTTGCTGACACCATAAATCCTTCAAGAGCTGTGGACTACTAATTAGGGCTGATAACACGCAAGCCTTACGAGTTTCATGAACTTTCAGAAGCTTATTAATCAGCATATGTTTCAGTAATACAAGTGTAAAGGCATGCTTAAGTCACTACGGGGATAATCACTAATTTTCAATATATTCAAGATTTGAGCAGGATCCACAACTGAAATACACGATCAACATAGAAGTAGTTGTTTTTTGTAAACCCAGCTTGAAAGCTTAAAATTAAAGATTTCTTCTGGTAACTGAACAACAACATAGGATCAGTTAATGGGGAATCAATTCTCGTGATTGATTGTTAAAACAGGCACACTAGGATTAAAAAGTTAACGACAACTTTATGTGTGCAAATGTGAAGAATTTGGAAAATCTAGATAAAACACTAGAAAAACACTAATTTCCCAAAAATCATAATGTTCTCTGATAATCATCATAATTTCAATCTTTATTAACCTTTTCGGTAATTTTTTAACTCTAATTATTTCCACCAGTTCGCAGTATATGTATAATAGGTACACAACCTTACAGGTAGCATGATTTTTTACGAGAATTAAAAGGATTTTAAAAATTTACGCATTTTTAAAATTTGTGGCAGGAGGTCATAATGACGACGCACGTAATAATTGTTACGGTTTTATTCAAAGGTACATTCAAAAATTGACTGTCGTTAAAAGCATAAATGATGAAAATCCATCAGATAGGCCAAAAGCTATGGGCAATTTGTGAACTACTGAAAGGAAAAACATGGTATCATGATAGGAAATCACGGATTAGGTACTACTATTAAGTTTCCTTGAAAAAAAAAAAAATCAAAACAATTATTTTTGGGATCTCTAAGTTAATTAGATTATATTATATTTTCTTAATTTAATAAAGCTCTAGTTAGGTACTATGTTACCAGATACTGATCTCAGAATGACATTCTCAAACAGAAAATTAATCGTGCCATATACAGACGAGTACATAATAACCAATCGCTTATTATGGCGAATATTACTGCACCAGTTTGCAAAAAAATTGAACACGTTTTCAAATTATTCCAACACAATATGATGCACTTGATAACAATATCAAGTTCAAAGAAATTCGCAATATTCAGAATTTTTTATGATTGAAAAAGTCATGAGAAAATATTAACCACATCCGGACAATTCCGGACATTAGATTCAAATTCGCGAAAGCGTAAAAATTCCCAGGCAATGAACTTATCCAAGGCTTTTTTTTTTTGCTTTCAAGAAATCTAAATTAATTTGAGACACACACAAAAAAAATATCCTGACCTACCGCAATCTATCACGAATTCGCAAATTCCAACGTAAACAACGAACCGTGTGCGGTGTGACCTTTCTAAGACGGCAACAAGTAGTAAATGAATTTTGTGCAAAAATTACGCAACAATTTGTTTTTTTTTTTTAATTAACCAGTATGAAGAAGAAGTGTTTTTTTCTTTCTTTTTGTTGAGTGGGATTATTTGTTGCGCTCAGCATAAAACGGTTTTACCAACAAAACGGTTGATTGAGAAGAAGAAAAATAATAAGCGTGAGTATTTAGGATTCTTCTGTGCTTTTGATTAGAAGTGGATCTCTGTATTCACAGTTTTTCTCAACATTTTTATACCCTAGATGAAATCTTTAGGGTATATAGTAAGTTGGTCATTCCGTTTCTAACTCACAGAAATAATGATGGTAGAGCAAAATGAATTGGACACCCACGCATAATATTAAAAGTTATTTTGATTTTTACATGTCTGTCTGTCCGTCTGTGGGCACGATAACTCGAGAATGCGTTCACTTAGAAAGCTGAAATTTTGTACACGGACTTTTTAAAAAAAAAACAAAATTAAGTTCGAAAATAAGATAAATCGGCCAACTCCTTCGTGGTGTTGCCATACAACAATTTTGTTTTCCACTATATATTTGGACACTGCCTGAGAACGCGTCGGCATAGAGCGTTGAAATTTGGTCATAGTGTTTTTATAGTAATAACAAATAAAATTTCAAAAATGGACTAAATCGGGCAACTCCTTTTTGGTGTTGCCATATAAAAATTTAGGTTTTTTACATATACTGTGAAAACGATCAATCCTACACATTTTTATTGTACTAAAAACTTACTCAGAATACGAAATCCTATAAAATTGGTTATAATAATTCTTTCTGTCCGACGAACCGTTCTAGAAACATATGCGAAAAACCACTTAAAAAATCAAACTTGCATAGATCGGTGACCATACATAATTTTATACGGGCATTCATCTAGGGTATCATAAAAATTGGTCTTAAACCAATTCTATATTCTTTACTTTTTTTTGTTTTTTTAAAATGATACACACCACCCAAGTTGAGGAGATATTCCGTCACTCATATCACGTTGTACAATGTCTGATTGTAAATTTTCGTAGATAGGGAAGAAAAATAAGTTTAAGTAGAGTTTACGAAGAAATTCGCAATTAGTGTGTCTAGTGTCCTATTTATTAAATTAAAATTGCGCTTAACTGGTGCTACATATATAGATATATCAGAATCTGGAAGATACGAATTAGCGGTAAAGATGGTGGTGAAAATATTAACCTTGGCATATACTACCTACATGTAATTATCTTTTGTACCTCCAATGCTAAATGGTGACGGCTTTAGTTTCAGAAATGTTGACCAAGATGAAGTACAAAGAGCCATATTCAAAATAAGATCTGATGCTACTGGTCCCGATAATCTCTCTCCCCGCTTCATGAAGCTCTTGCTCCCGATCATATTGCCATTCGTAACCCATATTTTCAACACCAGCCTTACATCTGGGTTTTTTCCCACCAAATGGAAAATAGCAACTGTACTTGCTGTTGCAAAAAAGAACTCGCCGGAATTACCATTAGATTTCCGTCCTATTAGTCTTCTCTGATTTTTATCAAAGGCTCTGGAAAAGCTTATGACATCACAAATGCTTAGTCATCTTGAAACTTCACGTTTCCTGTCATGGTGGTAGTCTGGTTTTCGTCGTGGGCATAGCTGCGAGACAGCTTTGTTGAAGGTGAATACAGATCTTCGATTTGCACTTGATAAAGGTGAAATTGGTTTGCTGTCTTTGTTGGACTTCTCGAAGGCTTTTGACAGTGTGAATCATTCTAAATTACTAGCAAAGCTTTTTCTTTGTATAACTTTTTTTTGTCAGCCATTGTAAGTATAAAAAGTTTTCTGTCTAATAGGTTCCAACAAGTAAAACTAAAGAATGATTGTTCTAAGCTTTTACCACTAGTCTGTGGAGTCCCATAAGGGTCAATTGTGGGACCATATCTATTTAGTTTATATATAAATGATCTCCCTAGTGTTGTTAAAGATTCAAAAATACATCTGTATGCTGACGACGTTCAAATATACCTTAATAGACCGATTGGTTTGACCGAGGATGGGGTACAACGCATGAATGACGATCTTCAACGAATTTACTCATGGTTAATCGTAAATAATCTGGCACTCAATGCCAGCAAATCTTACTGCATGTTGCAATATAGAAATGACATTGATGTAAATAGTGTAACATCGATAACTCTAAATGGTTCTCCTTCGCCATACATGAGAACAGTCAGGAGCCTTGGTGTCATTTTGAATGATCGTATGACCTGTTGCGACTTTATCAAGACTCTTATCAACAGTCTATGGCTGTCTTCGACAGTTATGGTTAACTGCAGCGGTACTATCCATAGAAACCAGATTTAAGCTTATAAAAACCTTAGTTATGCCACATTTTAGTTATGGTAGTCTAATGTTTCCATCACTGGATTGTTATATTTGTTCCATTAGTTAGTAGTTAGTAACGTAGTCACTTAGCTTTAATTATATTTTCGATTACATTGAAACTCAATTAAAATTAATTGTACAAACAAAAAGATTGTAAGTCTTGTTTTACAGTCAATCAGTTCATATAAATTGGAATTTGAAATATCTGGTTGTCCAGTATATTTGCGGAAACATGAGTAGATAACTGCATGAATGGAATACTGTTGCAAGTCAAAAATACTTTGATAGGTATCTAGTACACTGATACCGAAGTTTGGTTTTTTCACTGAAATGATGGTTGATTTTCTAATGTTTCTAAATTAATTACGAATTTCATTGCTGTGTTAGCTTCTTCCTAGATCTAATTACCATTTACCATATATGTATTATTTTTTTATGGAGTACAAACCAATTTGGAGATTCTCTTTTTTTTACCATGATACTACGCGATACAGGCATAAAAATGGCATGTTAAGTATCAAATGAAAGATCTTGAAGAGTACTATCGAATTGCATACTCATTTATTCGATTTGTAAAATTCCATAACAGAATCTTGCATCCCAAAATTCCGCTGATATAATTGTAGTCCCATCTCGTTAGAGAAAAGAAATGGCCGAGGCTTCACCAGTAGCGCACTATTTTTCTAATATGCGTAATGTTTACGATTCATGAATAGATAAAAAATCTCATACTAAGCTTAAATGAAAGTAAATCAACTTGCTCTTTACACATACACAAAATCGAAACCTCGCCATAATAATAAATTATAGATTTTCATGTTATGATTAGATATCCTTGGTGATGGTCAAGGTTTACGGTAATTATGGATGTCAGTAAATATTCTTTCCAGAGTTTAAGACTTATAACATTATTTATTCTGCCGAATTTTACATTTGCAGCATTTCCTGTGAGAAAATCTGGTTAATTTTGTGAGAGAAGATTAACTGTACCCTGTGGCTTTTAACGAAACTCTCAGATTCGTATATGTACTGAATAGGTTTGCTCATAATCACCCTATATTATACAATGTGTATTTTTGAAACTTGATCAAATGAAATGTGTGGATACTAGACACCTAGACAAACAAAAAATTGTATTCCAGGGGGGTTTCACATCAACCGTTTGGGAGTTGCAGGGTGATTAAGAAAAAAGCTAGATTTTCACATAACACCCTGTATTTTAAAAACTAGAAGGCGTATGGTCACGCAGAACTTCATGGTCTTTCCAACAACTGCTCAACTAGCCTCATATCCCTCTCCAATCAAGAATTATGGTTGCCTATACTAAAAATTTCGGATTTTTTTACTTGACTTCTATTATTTTTGCAAAAATGTCGTTAGCATAACTTTTTTTTTATAAAAACTGTAAACTGTAGACTCTCATTTTTATGTGCTAAGTGTAGCCTTTTAAGAGTTATTAGCTCTTAACCTATTCTCAAACCTATTTTCAACGATAATTTGTTCCCTTAGTATGTCATTTAAAAAAATATCGTCTAATGTCGGTGTGACCTCAATAGGTTATGAGTTATTAACTGTTTAGCTGCTACAGTTAACACATAGGAGAGTCTACAGTTTACAGTTTTTATAAAAAAAAAAAAAAAAACGTTATGTTAACGACCTTTTTGCAAAAGTAATAGAAGTCAAATTAAGATAAAAGTCAAAAAATCCCAAACGGTTGATGTGGAACCCCCCCTGCAATACAATGTTTTGTTTGCTAGGTGTCTAGTATCCGCACATTTCATTTGATCAAGTTTCCGAAAATACACATTGTATTGGTGGAAGTTATTGCTGCCTGTGTTAAAATTGTGTTTAAACATGCAGTGAATATGCAGTTTTTTTTAAAATAATGAAAATACATGATATTCACATAATTGTAAACAATGATTTGTTAGTCTGCAAGCGGGGATAAAATCAGCAATGTTAAAGCTAAAAAGCGGATTCTAACTTCTATACAAATATTTTCTTAGCAAGTATATAATTTTACTATAAATGTTTTATGAGACACGTAAAATAAAAAAATTTCTTCGAAATTCCTGTAAAGCAATAAATAATATATTTTTTGTGTATGTAAAATTGCAGGTAATTGTCTCCAAACATTGTAAAACTCAACTGTAAAACCGCTTTATTTATCAACACGCTCAATATTGCTTCCATAAAACAGTGTTCAGTATACCAAACAGTTCTTAAAATGTCTGAACCTTTTTTTTTACTTCCAACACGTATTCTTGTGTCCTAGAAGGGTATAGAATTCTTACTACCTGTTTATCCTTGAAATCTATCTTGTGAAAACATCTGAAAAGAATATGGTAGACTCTGAAGTTAAAGTGTCCTTTTTTATGTAACTATCAGCAAGGACATTTAGTAGGAACTTAACTTATGACTTATAACATTTAAGTAATGGCCAATAAAATGTAAGTTGATTGCTACGTCTTTTGGGACCATGTTTTATGTATAAAAGAATATTGCCCATGAATAATTGTAAGAATGGCAAAACATTGCTTAAGAAGAAGAAATTACTGTTTCGTTTCTGACTCCTTTTTGTAATGGTTAAAGCAGCCTACACCTCCTGCGAACCTAAATTGGACTGATTGAAATTAATTTTCTGTACAATTGATTTTTATTGTGTTCATTTCTACGAACTGGTTAAAGGTATTTTTCAATTAGAATTAATTTTAATCTATAAATGCACTATGTATGTTGCCGCAAATAATTATTCCCCCAAGCTTTAATAATATTGATACTATTTCTTATTCTGGATTCGTCAATGTCAGCGAGAGAACTTCCCTAAGGAGTATCGTTCCCTATCCAAAGGAAAGCAAATCATCATCTAAGTTTTTTTCAAAGACTTGGATCTTTTTAGACTAAATCAGTCCAATTTTGACTTCTTGATCGATACGGATTGGAAAAGGATGGAAAAAAGAATTTTAGTAACTATCTGATAATTGATTCCAAGCGAAATGCGAAGTGAATTCCCCTAGTACGTACTTCTTTTGCCGATTAAATAAGTTGTAGCCATATAGGTTTTAGTATGTATTAGCGTTTGTTTAAATTCGCCTCTTTGAAGCTACCACGACTGAAAGGAGAAAAAATGAAATATGTAAAGTAGGAGTAGTATACATATACTAAGGGGAAATTTCGTTTCCACTGTGCTTATAAACACTACATAGGTTTGTAACAGTCTGCAAACTCAAAGAGAACTAAAAAAACAGAAAACGAACATTATAATGTCTTATCATCTTACTGCTGGATAAGCAAAATAAGATCGGATGTGACAAAATTTGTGATCCATAAAACAAATACCAGCAAATAATTTCAAAGTTAGGTTGTCGCGAAGAGTATTACATGAGGTGGGAAGGGAAGTATGTCTGAACTAGAAGCTCCTATATAATATATTTCATATCTCATAATAAATAAATTTCTAAATAGCGTAGGTAAAATGTTCAGAGATTCCTAGTAGCTCCATAGTTTCGGTTACACAAAATTTTGTACATTTTTATTAAAAAAAAATTTTCAATAAGATCCTAATCAAAATAATATACAGGGTGTTTCCATCTAGGTGGTCGTGGTCCATAGAGAAGGAGGTGATAGTACTCACCTATATGAAAAAAAATTGAATGGGGGGGGGGGCTCAATTTTTTTTTTTGCAAAAGTCATTAACATAACTTTTTTTTTTTATAAAAATTGTGAACCGTAGACTCTCCTCTTTAATTTGACCGATTATTCTATGTCCTCACTGTAGCCGTTAAACAGTTAATAGCTCATAACCTATTCAGGTCATACCGAAATTAGATTTTGGATTAGATTTTTTTAATTACGATTTTCACTCACTAAGGGCACAAATTATCTTTAAAATAGGTTTGAGAATAGGGAGCTAATAACTCTTTAACGGCTACAGATACCACATAGGGTGTGATAGGTTAAATTAAAGAGGCGAGTATACAGTTTAGTTTTTATGACCTTTTGCAAAAAAAAAAAAAAAAAAAAATCAAAGTAAAAAAGGTGAGAAAATCCGAAATTCTTCACTTTAGACCCCAATAACTGCTGAGAGGAGAAGGGAAGGAGAAGATACAGAGTATTTTATGAAAAACTGGCTTTTTTTTCTTAATCATCCTATAATCTCCACTGCCATACCATTTTTTGTTCGCCTAGGCAAGTACATCACTTCCTGCTCTATAAACTCCCTAGACGGAAACACCCCGTATATAAAATTACCACAATGGTGGTAGATATATACTATACAGGAAGTAAAATATTTGAACTGTGTAATATATGTGTAAATTTACAGTTCTGCATGATTAATACAGTAAAGATTCCATATATGTATATTGTGGAAAAATATACAGATCTCAAGTTGAATGAAGAATACTCTTGCGTTCGTATAATGTGAGCCAATTTTCCTAATTTTCTCTTACTGTAATTTTGCAAATTGCGATGGTAAATAATCAGCAAAAGTGCAATTTAAATGAGTATTTTCCCATTAAAGACTAGTATGCACTTTAATCAAAACGAAATTTGACTTGGTTTCTAAATTCACAAGTGGTATTTCTATGTAACATATTTTCTAATTAGAATTTAAATTCCAACTGGTATCCTTTTGCTCTAGGTTCTTCAAGGAATTATTCCTTATCGAATGGAAACTTTACACAAAAAATGTAAAAACTTCATATTTTTGAAATGCAAGAGTAACTGCGCAGTATTGATTTAGATGCCAGTCAATGTAGATATGACTAAAGACCATTAATCCGTTTAATAAAAGAATTGCAGAAGAATTGAGCAGAAGTTATTAACTAAGTATTTGAATATAAATATAGTCTACTCAAATTATATTTATTGCTAATATATAGTTGCATTGTTTCTAAGAGTTTCATTGATTTTGCTTGAGTAACTGACCTTTGGACAGTTTAAAGTTATATTTTAGTTTACGGTGGAAATATATTGTCCTTGTTATGATGGAACCGGAGAAAGACTTGCGCTTAGGGTCCAACATTTCCATCGGTTCCAGTGATATTTCTTGTGCTGTGTCGACGTACTATCTACTACTACGATCTAATTCTTTTAGATTGCTTTTAAATCTTTAATACAATTGATCATCGGCTCTTTTCATGAAGTTTAGAAAGAACTTTAGTTTTACCTTGCAGGTTGCAAAATCTACTTACAATTTTTTGATTAATATAGATTTGTTCTTCTTCTTACCAGTGTTCTCCAGGGATCCATTCGTGATCATTTTAGATTTTCTTACCGGAATCCCATATTCAGAGCAACATGCACATATACATAGTTTCTTGTAGCCAGGAGAATGTTTTTCTGTTGGATATGACTTTTAACATTCAGAGGATATCAGTCTCTTTTAATGTCATTTTTAAGCCCCAGATGATTGCTTTTTATAAGAATGTTGCCCAAAAAAAACTATGAAATCATAAAAAATATGATCAATTACTTACCACTTGTAGGCGTTATAGTGAAAATAAACCAATCCCAATCCATATAAAAATGGTTTATCCTTCCAATGGTCAGGCCTTAAGTTAAAATATTTCTGATAAGCGGAAAGAGCTAAAGAATTAATAAAAATTAGTTCTATATTGCCGATGATAAGCAAAAGATCTTCTTTACCTTTGACATAATCTTCAAGTAATAGATGAAAATGTCCTAATTTACAGTAGGTCCTTGGATCAATATTAATGTGCTTTTCAGCTTCAATTGCATCATTACCCTCTGGGCCTATATCTTTCATTTCAACATCCTCAATTTCTACTTTGACTACAGAATCACCCAATTGTCCATTAGCAGTTCCTCCTCCTCTTCCCCTCTGATAATGTTCTTGGGAAGATCTATTATCTTCCATCTCAACATCAACAATTTCCGTTTTAATTTTAAAATCTCCATCTGATGCTGTCCCAATTGCTCTATCTGTTCTACTATCATTATTATGTTTATTTTGTCCATATTTTTGGTGTTCTTTTTGTTTTTGAGCCTGAATTAGCATTCGTTCTAGATACTTTACAGCTTTGAGTACAATCGCGCGCGTCTTAGAATGTTCTGGTGAGGTTAGTTTCAGAAATCCAAATTGTCGGCTGAAACAAATAAATAATAGGATTTTCTGAAAATGTTTGAATAATATTCAAGGAGAAGAGTATAGCGCATGCAATTTAAAGAATATTTTAAAAGCCGCATCTCTTAGAAATGTCATAGCCGCATGACAAAAAAGTGAAATGTCAAACCTGTCCAATTCTGACAGCACTTGGAGTTCCTGTGTTGTCAAGTTAAAATCATCGCTATCCGGCTCCATTGCACTTTATTATGTTTCACGTTTGATTTAATTCGTTTCTGTAAAGTGTTTTTGTTCACGAGAATTGAATAGGGACTAATTCCGAGATAATTTTATACGCTAAAATTTGGTAAACAAACTACTCGACATATTTCAAAAAGACACGTCCCGCCATATTGAAGAAATATTTTATACTGATTTGTTGGTAATACATCTGACGTAATTCGTGGGGAGTTTTATTGTAAAGAGTGAAACTAACTTCATGTTGGTATGGTTTTGGTTTTTGCATAAATCTCTGAATATATTAAGGACAAATTAATTTCCACGATTCTTATAGCAGTAATAAGGTATTGCAAGTTTTATAAATGAGGCAATATTCAATCTGTTCTTTAAATTTATTTGCTACTGTTGGCAAAGACACAAACCAGTTTTTAGAATTCACCACATCAATCGAACAAACTGGGCCGGGCTGAACAACGAAATGCGCAGCGCCCCCATGATAAAATCCGATTATTAACGAACATTGACAACTGTACTTTTCTCCTCTGTTCTGTGTTCTGTGTCTGCCTGTTATTTGACTTGTGCTTGCAAGCAAGTCCAAGAAACAGCTGCATTTAGTTGGTAGGTTTTTGCGGTGTTTGAGTGTAAAGTAAAGTTATCGAACAAATCACGAATTTAAAAGCCAAAATCCAGAATTCTAAGCTGGTTAAGTTCTTTAGGAAAAAAAAAGGTAATAAGATTTCCAGGAAGAGTTAATTTCAATTTTTGCGTCTAATTAGCTTTCACCACCCAACAGGCGTTGAATTTTTTGTCATGTGAAAAGAATTTATTTGGCTGCGTCGATGTTTTCTCTTGTTTCGCATTCTTTCGCGAAAATCTAATTTTAAAAATGATTTAATTTGTAAATTTATTGCATGAAAATTTTTTGTATAGAAATTAATTTTTAGTTTAAAAAAAAAAAAAAAAGAAACACCAGCGCCTATTGTAAATTTGAATTTGTTACGTAAATTAGGAACATGAACATTAATTTTTCATATTTTTTTTTTCATATAGGTATTCCAGACATGAGCGATTGGACTAAATCAAAAAAGGATTTAGAAAATAAAGAACTTGAAAAAATCACTAACGAAGCTTCTAAATTCGTTGGAGGCATTATGGGGGACATCAGTAAAAAATCAGCCGGAACACAAATTCTTATTGGGGCAGTCTCTGGTTGGTAAGTATATCGCTATGATGTCATTATTGCGGCAATTTTTTGATTTTTGTATTCAAACTTATCGCTGAAGGTTGCTCAATATGCAAAACATTGAATTTTAAAATATGAGTGAATCATCAATGCTTATGTTCTTTATATTGGGTTTCTATTCTACCTAGAGATTTATTTATATATATATATATTCAATTTTTTCCAGCAATTTGTACCTATGCATTGCATATTTCTGGAAGAAATTTTATTTTTGGGCACTGGTTAATATTTATATGATATTTGGGTAGTAGAATCTGTAAAAAAACTATTCTGTACACCGCAACACATACGGGTCATTCTATATAGCTAAGCAAATAATACCAATACGATACAAAACACTTTATAAAAAGATCACAAGGGATGAGTTACATAGCGACCTTAGAAACTTAAGAGAGAATCGATATTAGCAAAACGAGAAAAATAAACACATTACTTACAAGGTTTGTTTAATGAAGTCGAAAAAGCTCAGAGCAGCTCAGAGCTGGGTAGTTCCCTTAGATTAACTGTCAAATTAAAAGTAGAGCAGAAAGGAGCAGGAACCTCATAAAACATACTTAATGAAATTTCTGAAAGATTATTGAAAACACAATCATTTAAATTATTCCAAGAGAATAAACATAGCCAAGAAAATAATTTTTTTTCCACAAAAAACCTTGATTATTTGAATTATTTATCAGAAATGTCAACACATTTACAGTTGTCAAATCAGAAAATCTTGCTCTAGGTTACCACTCCAGTTCACTTTAGAGCAGACTCATAATGCATAGTTCAGTTCACATTAGAGTACTGATTTCATCAAACACGCTTCTGTGATCTTTTCTGCTCTAGATTAATCTAGAGCAGCTTATTAAACAACATATAATGAGTCTGCATAGTATTCTGCCCCTACCGTACGAAATCTTTGGTAAGGTGATGCTTCATTCCACCCGCAACCACCATCTTAACTACAAGTTTTCATGTTGTAGAGCTAGCATACTGACCCGTCTGAACTGGGTCAATGTAATTCAGAAAATCGTCTTTGTCAAACCAATATTTGCTATATGCACTGTTTGGAAATTTGGCTATTATGATTAGTTTACTCCCCAAATTTTCGTATAAAAGACTTCTATGTGACCAAATAACGTATAATTTATATTAGTTTTCAAAATATGCTTCATATAAAATTTTACACGAGAATGTTTTTTTTTCAACATCTCAAAGTTATCTTTTTTGCACATAGCAGATATTGGTTTGACAACGACGAAATAATAAGTTAGTTGAAATTTCACATTAGGTATTTAAATCTTATTTCGACATTTCATCTCTACAACAGTCTTGAAGGCTTCATCCGGCGTACCTCAAGGAAGTGATTTGGGCCTGCTGTTTTTAATTCAATCTATTGACGACATTGTATCCGTTATGAGGCACTGCAAAGTTTTGATTTAAGGAGCGTTTACAATGGTGAGATTAGGAATTGTTCCAATCTGACGCTACTCTGTGAAATCCGCTGGAAAGGGCGAAACATTAAAGTGCAAGCTTGAGAAAAGGAGAGCAAATGCAATCTGGTGACTCCACTCTACTCTGTCATTGTAAATTTTCCGTTTGGTGCAAAAACAATAATTTGGTTTCCACGATTCGCCGCTGCGAGGGTGCTATTTGTGACTTGGGTGACAAATGTGATCATAGTTTGCATTTTATCTCCCATATAAACTACATGGTATCAAAGAGTAGTTGTATGCTGGGCTTTATCTAACGTTGGTCTCGAAAATTCTCGAATCCCACCATAAAATTGCGTTTGTACACTTGCTTTGTGAGACCTCTCCTTGAATGCGCTAGCCAGGTCTGGTCTCCTTTTTACAGTACACAAATCGACCACATCGAGTTTGTTACAGCGGAACTTCCTGCGCTTCGCTTTTAGGCAGCTACCCTGGTATAATTCATTGAGTCTTCTACCTTGAAAAATGTCGCATGGTCGCCGTTGTAACTTTTGTGCATCAACTCTTAAATGCGATTGATTCGTCCCTGCTACTTAGCAAAATCTCTTTCCGTGATAGTGGGTACAATTTGAGAAGGCTATCTCTGTTGTATGTTACTCCACAAGATCCAACTTAAGCATGTTTATTGCTGTTAATATTAAGGCTGAGCATTTTGTCGTTGACGTTTCCAAGCATGTTTTAAAAAAACGTCTATATAATACTTAATTTTCTATTTCCATGTCGCATTCGCATTGAATGTTATTTCATACGGTGTTTGGTCTATGTTAAGTGCAACATACTAATACTAACATCGACTAAGTGAAGAAACGCATGTTTTGTTGATCGTTTATTTATTAAATGTGACCATGCAGCGAGCTTGTGTTAAGCTATGGTTCTGATAGTCATTAAACCTCAGATAATTATAGGAGTGCATTTCTGCACATACACATATTAATTATGATAATGTTTGAATACTAAAATCTATCGATTTCTAACATTACAAGCCCCCAGCATAAAACAGTATATTTCTAATTTCCAGGGTAACTGGCTATGCTACAATGAAGGTTGGAAAAATAGCTGCTTTTGCTATTGGCGGAACAATTATTTTAGTAGAGATCGCACATACTCAGGGTTATATTAAAATCGATTGGTCAAAGATATCAAGCAAAATGGATAGAGTCGGAGACCAAGTAGGTGAAGCAGTTACTGGAGAATCTCCCAGCTGGATGGATAAGGTAAGTACAAAAAAAAATGATTAAAATAGTTTAAAATCAATTTGAAACGCCAAAATTATTTTCTCAGGCAAAAAATATTACGAAAAACAACAGCTACCTTGCCGTTGCATTTTGTGGGGGATTTTTTATTGGCGTTAGTTGCGCCTAAAGGGGATTTTTTGAAGTGATATGAAAGCTATGATTAGGATAAAACTTTTTTTAAGAGCTCATTCATATTATGTAAAGTATTGAAGCATATGCTTAATTCATTTTGTAAATCGATTTTCATTTTCTTAAGAAAACGACGGTAATAAATCTTTTTTTTTTTAAAGAGTATAATTAGTCTATGGCGCTTCCGGTTGTAACGAAATTTCTATATCTTTTTGAGGGAGAATTTATTGTAGAATTGTTTAAAACGTTTATTCACTAAGAAACGAATAATTTCGCATTACTTTGATTGATTTTTGACTGCAGAATATTTAGAATTAGCTAATATACTATATCTAATTTTTTCACACTACAATTTCTGGCCATATTTTAACCTCAAACAATGGACAAAACCAAATGACAAGAAAATCTACTCTCATTTGAACGGGGGCACACACAAAAATGTTATTTTTGTTGTAGAATTATATTCCTTGACCCTCTGTACAATATCTTTTAATTGGTTAACTTTTCTGTGTGCGTTAAGCTATAATTGTAAAATAATCCTGAGTAATGCCTTATTGGAAGGAATGCTGCATTTTCGATGTGCGCAAAATGTTTGAAAGCTGTTGTATGAAGAGAATGTGTCTTCATATGGCCAAGTGTGTCTTTGCAAAAAGCTTTTGTTTTTTGAGGTGGGCGTGAATCGATATAGGATGAAAATCAGAAATAGCTGTGTGAAACTGTATTAGGGATTTCCAAAAATATTAATCGGGAAATAAGACTTTCGAGTTAAAGATAGACTTTTATTTCAAAAATATATTCACACTGCCAAAAAGTCTAGACCAAAATTTTTTATTGATGATAATTTTTTTTATTTAAGAGGAGTATGAAGGATTTGCGCCAGGATAAGGAACATAAATAAATTTACAACAACTGATACATGTATTCCTTGATTCTTGAAGTTCTCAGACGGACAGATTTGCTTCTCAATCATAATCTAGTCGCTACAAATGTCGTAACTTAATGTAAAAAATGGTACCTGACGTCGGAGTTTCACTAATGTCATTTAATTCGTATCAACGCCACACTATCCATCAAGTCTCTGGCAGTCAGCCGTCCATCAGCTATCCGTCAATTTTCATTGCATTCACACTAGACCGTCATCTGTCCATGATTTGTCCTCCATTTCATGCAAAACTCATTTGGACACATATTCACACTAAACCATCACGTCTCATTACCGACAGTTTGACAGCATCGAAATATTCTCCGAAAGTTTTCCTGATGGTGACTACTATCGTGATGTGATGTGCCGGTGACAGATAATGTGAATGTTTCAATTAAAGCGCATTGCAAAATATTTTGATGGACGGTTGACTGTCGGAAGCTTGATTGGTCAGTGTGAATAGGCCTTCATTTCATATCGCTTGATATAGTCGATACGCCGTTGATAAGTTATTCGATTTCTTTTAATAAGCGACATGAAAAATTCTATAATTCTAATATCGATTTTCATTGATCACGTTTTCTAGCAGAAGTGTTACACCTTTCTTGCAATGTTATACCGAAAGCACTGCTAAAAAAAGTGTACGTTAAATGACTGACCCTGGTGCTACACCGGAAAAATCGGCGGTGTTACACCGAAAAACGCATACATCTACATGAGAAATGTCACAACTGAATGTCATTGAGCATCACATATCAATCTTCAACTATTACTCCACCAAATTCATCCGCAATCAATCCAAAATCTTTTAAAGTACAATTTTCATAATTTTTACGTTATTCATGATGTTATTTTTCCCAGAAAATGTCAATATGACAAATTACACGGATTGACCTACTCATCTAGGTCCAGCGTATCGCTAAAATTGTTCTTTAGAGAAAGTTATATATCTTACCTAGTTAATTGAAATATGCGTGGTTATAGTTTTTGTTCTGTATTGTCTTGTTTGTTTCTGTTTAATGTCTTTTTGACTATTCCGTTCTCCTTTTAAGTGCTAGAAATAGAAATGTTCTATGTATCAATGGCATTATGGACAGAAAATTCTTCTATCATTCGGAATGTCTAGAATAGTCGTATCCAATACTTGTAAAAATGTTAAATAATAATTCGTATTAAAGTGAGAACAGTCTATGTTAAGGGTATTCATAAAAGTCTTAACTAGAACGGATTGTCGAGGAGGCTTTCATATAATAATCCCACATACAATTTGCAATCCTTCCCCGAAAAGAAAAGGTTACCGTGGATCATTTTAATATGAAATTAATTCTGAATGCAGCTAAAAATCACTTCTACAAAGATAATAAGAAATATAACAGAAGAAGAATCTCTGAAGCTTTATGTATCTCAGCAAGAGTTTTCCTGTGGTTGCTAACAAAAACAACGATGATATCTAACCATCAAAAAGAAACATAATTTTCACACAAATAATAAAAAAAAAACAAAGTATGTCTCTACTGAGAAAAAAAATTAGATCTTCTATTTTTATAAATTTCAGGCTGAACGCTATCTTGATCGCAAGATTGATCGTGCCGAAGACATATTAAAACGAGAGAAAAAGAAGGCCAAGAAATGGTATACGAAATTAATTGGAGACGAGAATGGTCCCAAAATCAATGAACTTCACATTTTCTTAACTGCATTCTTGGGAGGTGTGGCAATTGGTGTTGCAACCGCTTAACTTTATTAGCGGATAGCATGATGGAAGTACTTAGAGAGGCACGGAATGGTTTCAACGAAAACTTATTATGAAGTACTGAAACCTTTTGTGATGCCCTGATGTTGTTGTGTTAATGAGATTTATTATTATTTTTTCGTAATTTATTATTTCTCATTTTTTATTTTATTTTCCATAAAAGATATGTAGGAATAGAATTTTTCCTGAAAACAGCTTAAAAACATTTTTAATTTTTAATAATGTTCGCTTTTAATCACCAATTTTGTATTAAATAATTTTAACGCCAGGAACACATCCTTTTTGAAATTTTTGAAGCGGTTTTCTTAGATTTAAGACCTTAAGCTGTTATGGGTATGTATTGAGTTCGAAAAAGATACCAGAAGTTCTGTATGAAACATATTCCTTCTAGTATTTGTACTATAATTTTTTATATTTATGAATAAAACTATTCTATTTGAAGGTAATTGCGTTTTTAAAAAACAAAATAATAATTTGAAATTTTATTGGATGACATGGATAAGAGAAATCTACGTGATCTTACTCGTATTTTTATCATCCTAATTGCTTTATGGAAAGATGTTGAGGGTGCTGTTAAATAAGGGTAAGTGAATACCTGCTTGAATGTTATAATATTGTTGTGGATACTCTGAATAACATTTTACATAAATAAATGTTGGAAGGAGGCTGGGTTTAGTACGTGTCTAAGATATTATTCCTGAATAATATGTAGATTAAATATATTTATTGAGGCTTCGCAAATCTATCTATTTGAAAATTTTGACGGCTGTGTTTAGAAAACTTGAAACACTTGATTGCTGCTTAGTAGTGAAAAAAAATGGGTTAATTAAAAAAAGGTATATAGTCGTTTTTATGTCATTGTGAAATAAAAAGCTATTCTGAAAGAATAAAGCTCGAGTTATATCATTTACATTATTAGGCTGAACGATTCTCTATTCGCCTTCTGTTCGGCAATATTAAGAATTTAGGATTAGTGATTAATTTTAAACTTAAATGGTGTCTGGCAGATTAATTGCGTTATATAAATGTCAGGACATACTGATTAAGACTCTTTTTATGTTGGAAGCAGGAAGCCATCTCGTCAACTCAGCTACTAAGAATAAGGAGATTGTCATCTGGGGCTGGATTCACTAACATGGAGAGTTGTAGATATGAGAGTTGTATTGACACTTAACTCTCCACTCTGAATTCACTAACATGGAGAGTTGTAGATATGAGAGTTCTATTGACACTTAACTCTCCACTCTGAATTCTGTAAATCGAGGAATTTGTATTGAGAATTACCAAACTTTTTATTCTACTCGACAGAACTCTCGGCTGTTTTAGTTGTGGAGAAGTAAGAAGAATATTTCTCAACTGACAGTATTGCCTGTTGTTTTTTTGTGTTTTGTGAAGGTAGCTAGGTGCATAGGAATTTTTAAATTAAATTATGGATTCACTGCATATCCTGACTATATTTACAAAAACAAATTATGGAAATCCTTGGAATATTTACAGAGAAATATGGATTCTGGTGTCTTAAGGTATTCACTAAAAATTTTAAATCACGCGAAAATGGTCAATTTGGTCGTCTTCCAGTATACAGAAGAGATGCTATAAAATTTTTAAATATACACGTTAAAGTTTGTATGTAGGTTTAAATTGCATCTACATTTTGTCCCCTAATTAGATATATGTATTTAGTTTTTGAGTCCGTTAAATGGGGTTAGTACAGCTAGTGACGTAACACCGAGTCAAGCTCTATCCGAATCCATGTCTATGCCACCGAGCTTTGCTACTTTGTATAACAGTTTAGACATTTGGTTAGCTTGATCATCGAGTCAAGGTTCAATTTGACTATTTTAAATAGACAACATATTTTGAGGTTTTATTTATTCGCTGGCTATCAATTCTACTGTGCAAAATAAGCAGATATATATGTACCAATTAGAGATAATTGTAACACATTTTTTTTTTCAAATTTAATTTAATTTTAATTCATAAATAATAATATTATAATTAATTACATTTATTAATTATGACAAACAGTAGGAACTGGCTCTAAACGTCAAATATCAAGCTAAGCACACGAATTCGGACAGGTTAGCTTCGTCTTCGTCTAACTATTATAATAGCTGAGCTTGTTGTATTACGTCACTAGCTGTACTAACAAGAATGAACATCGTTTCAACTCAAATTACTTACCAGCCGTGGAAATTCACTTTCCATGAGAAAAATGTTCACAACAGAGTACTAATGGATGTGAAACAAAGAACGGAAATAATATATGCACAATATAGGAACTGGGGTGTTTATGACCCTAGTGCGAGAAATTCATCTTTAGATGGTAAAAAGTCAGTTATAACGTTAAAATGATAAGAGAAAACTGTACCACTCGATTACCCGCTCCGCCCTCTTTAATTTGATACCAAACGACGTATTTTTAACAACCTCCAATGAGGGGTGGTACGACACTCCCTTTGCCAGGGAGCGGTGGTACGACCCCAAAAGCCCCTACCCCAGAAATTGTTCATCTATATTATTGTACTCTAGACCCTAAATCCATAGTCTAATTTTCTACGATCTTCCCACCTAGAGTTAGCCGTCCTTCAATATTGCGGCACTTCTCACTCCCCAAGTATGTTAGAGAATCGCGAATGGAGAATTGGGAGTTTTTTAATAGGTGAAAACGAAAATTCTTATACCAAACTCCCAAGTGTCCGTGTTACAGATTCCGGGCCTTGCTCGGCCCAAGCAGCTGTCAGCCTTCTCAAAACCTTTTACAACCTTCAAACTGGTTTTGGAGTGTAAAATCACCCTGAACTCCTTCTCTCGATATAACGGGGTACTCGTTGCTTGGGTGGGTTGTCAGCGATATTATGGCGGCAATGAAAAGGCCAACGAGCTTACTTGTTTGGTGCAGCTTCGGAGGCATCTTCCTCCACGATCGGGATTGCACTAAAACACCTTGCCGCTAGTATTTCGGTTTGGGCCGACCGACAGCGTAGTTGTGTTTTGTTGGAAGACCCTTCGGGTCGAACTACTAAGGAACTGTGTTTGGTAAATCTAACCCAAACCTAACGAACTCTAGTGTCAATTCTCATTGGGCACTTTTTTCTCAGGGGTCACCTTCACAGGATGGGATTTGTTGATGATACTGTATGCAGAGGGTGCGGAGAAGAAATGGTGACGCACTTTCTTTATCACTCTGTCCAGCCCTCTGAGGAAAGATATACAGATTTCTTGTCTCACACCTCCTGGATGAGCTGCATGAAGCCGGCAAGGACGGTTGGAGCCAAAATTGCTCATATAAGTCTGGAAGGTGAGTAATGGATATTATTGTGACCTGCGTTCCAGGGATCTCGTTTGAGGTCTCAACCTCTTTTCAATCCATCCATCCAAGACTCTTTTTATTTCTCACTTATTTTTTGCGGATATTGTTGGGACTTTTATACATACATAGACTAAATTTTATTTACAAATCCAGGTTAAATGTTTTATTGTAATATAATCACTGAAAAATTTTGCATGAAGTCATCGCAGCAGATTTTGGTCTGATTATGTGAAGGACTCGAACTAAGTTTGGATGAACTAAACTAGGATGATGTTTGCTTTTAAATCAGATTAAGAGATAAAGGGTTATATATTTTAAATTGTATATTTAGTCACATCAGTTGATTTTTATTTATTACAGAAAAAATATGTCAAAGTGAATATAAAATTCTTGGTTGTGACTGCGCTAACACACCTTTTCAACAAAAATTCTATTCAATAATATTCTATGTATAAGACACGAGAAATACTTTTCATAAACCTTTTTTTTTCACAAACATTTTAAAATTTAACCAATTTCCTAGTTGGTTCTGGAACAATCGATTCTCCAAATGATTCATCAACTTTTTCCAAATTAACTTTCTGTTCATCCTGCTGCTGCTGCTGCTGTGTACTTTCAGCATCCATAATAATATGTTCATCAATTTTATCTAAACTAGAGTCGACAGTAGTGTCATCAGTGATACTTTTTTTACACGATGAATTTTCCTCTAAATCTAAATGAAATTCCTCTTGACGATCGCTTAAATCATTACCTTCATAGTGAATTATTGCTTCATGTAAAAGTTTTTCATCATCAAGATTTTGATTTTCTTGTTCATCTAATTTTCGAAAATATACTTCAGCTGGCTCTAGAGATGATTCCTCCGAAACAGCTTCTGTATCAAAAATTACTTGTCCATTTTGTACAATTATAGTTGGTTCCCGCCTATTATAACCACCATATAATTCCTTTAGTGTTGCTTTTGTTAAATTCAATTCATCTAATCCAGGAAATCGTGATCTTGGTTTATTTGCTGCATGCTCTTTTTTACGTAAAGCTTTTCTTTCCAAGTGTTGTTTGACCTCTTCTTGAGTTTGTACAGTTGCAGAATTTCGATTTGATGAAAATGAACTAGACAACGATGATTTTCTACGTCTTCGTTTGATTATTGCTCGACATTTATTCGTAAACCCACCAATAATCTCGGATGTTAAAGCTAAAGCTGCTAATAAATAGCCAGCACCCATTAATAAGAACATTCCCTCTGTATCAGCTGTAGTTAGTTGACGTTCTTCTTGAATCAATTCTCTAAGAGCATGACCAGAGCTTGCTTGAAGTAATTTGCCTGTGGCAGATCTTTGCATCTTCCAAGATACTTCATTTTCTAACTTTTGCATTATGCCATTTTGTTGTATTCGGACGATATAATCGTTTATACGTTTTGCATAAACTGAATTCCTTGGAAATGTATAAGCAACTTGAAATGGAGCAAAACATTCTTCACTTAAATGTAAAGCAGAACGTTTGCTTATTGCTCTTTAAGTAGAAATTGTTAAAAACATTAAATTATGGTGAACAATAATTTTATTTATTTATTTTTTTTATTACTTACTCATTTGTGAAATTTGCTTGAACTAAATATTCCAATTGAGCACGTGATCCAAGAAAGGCGTAATTCCAGAAGAATGATTGCGTTACATTGCCCACACCTTCTTCAATTGTACTGACAAATTCCATTTTTTTGTATAATTTAGCAGTTGATATATGCGAAGAATTCACAAACCATCTTTCCCAGCCTCCTTTATCTGAAAGTTAATATGGTTTTATTCTGGACGTTGAGTTAGACAGCTTCATATCTACTACCATAGATGGCACACAAGAACTAGATGTCGTATGGCATACTAAACCAGAGTATACACATTGTGAAATGGGTAGTGCATTCTGGAATAGACCGGAATAGACCATAACATATTCTAGAGCGTGCCGAAAGAAAATGTTTTTATAATAGCAGTTTTGTAAAGATTTGATAGACTTCCTCAACACTTCAGATACGAAAATATATGACGTATACATTATTTCAAATGTTGTCCATTCCGGAATGGACCAACAAGCCATATAAATTTTGTATACATTTTTGGTACTGCATGTGACATCTAGTTCTTGTGCCATCTATGCTACTACTTACCTAATGTACCCACTCTAAAAAACAACCCAAGAAGATCACTAACCGAGTCAATAGTGTCTGGGAAAGCTGGTAACGTTACAAAAGCAATAATTGATCCAGTATAGCAAGCTGTTATAATTATTGTGAAAAGCCAATAGAATCCAATTAAAAGACGCGTTGATAGCTTCTGTGAATTGCTCCATGAGAATTTTCCGCTGAATGATAAACTATTTGTAAAAGTCCCGAAAACGTACCAAAACATATTTTCAATTTCTCCCCAATTTCCCAATAGATGGGATAAGGATAAACGATCTGTATATGCTAAAGGGAAAACGCCCAGAAAATATACAGCGATTAAGGCAACCCATACAGTCCATTGGAATGGACCCATGATAGCTCGATATCTTTATTTTGATAGGAAAAGTAGATTTTTGATTATTATTTGTATACTGATAATATAGCACTCACTTTGGTAGAGCTTTTGAAGCCAATGTTATGAATGCAGCACAATCCCTTGAATGACCTATAGACATATCGATATTTGTTAAACGATCATATGTTATATATGCTCCAGCCATTCCAATATCAGCACGACCTTGTTCAACCTCTTCACGTACTGCCTCTCCAGATCTGGAAAAACAAAAAAATAAATTATTATGATTCATTTGGAAATCACACAAAAACACATTTTAATTATTAGAATGGGTGATGATATACAGATACCTACCCCAAGAAAGCTGTATTTCGAGGCTCAACGATCTCATATGAGAAATTCAATTTCTGTGATAGCAGCTTTATCAAACGAAATTCAATGCCCTCCCAATAAACATTTGCTGTTCCACTTTTATCTATGACTTTTGTACGAAAAATAAATGGCGGTTGATTAACAGCTGCAATCAAAAATCGATGTCCAGAAAATCCTGAAGCAAATTTTTGTGGAAATAAATTTATATGTGGCCGAGATAATATTCCCCGGACCCAACTTGTTAGGACAACTGGAACATTTGAGCCTAATCCGTCTGCATAAAGTCGATGAGTATATAAGACATAAGGACGTTCCTTGAAAAATTTATGTAAAAATAGTGCAATAAAATAATATTAACCTATCTATCTATACTCACTCTTCTGGGATCAGCTGTGAGTGATTCCCCTATTACTAGTAGATTAATAATGTTTGAGGATGAATCTGAAGCAAGGAAGTCACGCAATTTCCATTGGGATGATCTTGCAACAACTATTACTTTATTTGTAGTTTGTGGTCCGATTATTGATCTGGTCATTTGTGGATCAGATAAAAATAGGATGTAGCTTCTGCATGTGTTGTCACCGTCTTGTATAAGCCATTTGTTTTCCAATCGGAAATCTTGTCCAATTTTTCCATGATAGAATGTCAATGGAAAACTCTGAAAGTAGAAAAAATTTACGAAAATTCATAATTAATTGTAATTATTTTTTTTTCTTTTTGTAAAAGCTGGGGACTTATGAGAGAGAATATGATTTTAGAGAATTTATGCGTTTTGTTGGGATATTAAAAAAAAAATGCTTACACCATATTCAGATAACTCTGTTCAAATGTTGTGTATAACTTTATCCGTGTACATAAATATAAAATATTTGTTAAGAATTTCATCGGCATTTGGGGAGCGAGCATATTTAAAAAAGGCGTCACTGCCGCCAATATCAAGGGAAATGTTTTCCATCTGCTGAATAAAAGCTTTCTGGAAATTTTCGGGTTAAGTAAGACCCTGGACTACAGACTGTCTCCATAATGACTAAATTTTTAATTTAATAGAGTCAAATGTGCAGTGTGTAGCGCAAATGAGGTACATTAAGAACCGACCCCTTTTACAAAATTTCGGTTCAATTTCAAATAGAGAAAATTTTACTCTGTATTAGTGAAAAACACTACATGTATATAAATGGACTGACTGATCTCCTGTTTCATTTGGCACCAGTTTTGATTTCAAAAAATATACTCTGACTGGCGCTGTATTTAAATTATTTGGGAATTTACTTATATATGCATGTCAGTGGGATTTACCGAATTTACCACCAAAGTATTTGGGACTATTTGTATTGTTAAATTTTAATTATAAGGCGAAGGAAGTGTTTTTTACAAGACTGTTTTGGTTGGAAATACTGCTGAATCGTTACATTTTTGGTTTACCGAGCAGTTCATTTATATACATGTCAGTGGTGAAAAAGCTGTAAAAGTGACACCGTACTGCCACTAAAATGCTAAAATGAACTGAATTTAGTGGAAAGTGAAAAGATTTTCTAATCAAGTCAGCAGCTGATCATGAAATCTTTTTTTTTTTTTCTTTTTGGCATTTTCAACAACACAAATTAGGTACTCACAATTCACAAATTTTTTTGATATTATTTAATTAAATTTTTGCATTTTTTCATGAACTTTACTCAAAGTGAGAAAGTTATAAAGGTTACAAAAACAAAATGTAGATGTATACTGCTATTGCGTTGATGTGTTTCAGCCTTAATTGTCAATTATATTTCAAATGAATTAATTTGTGTCCACGGTCTGCTTGTATCTATCTTCATTTCCTTGAAATGACTGAATTTGAAATTAAGTCATTATGGAGACAATCTCTGTTTATGTACATTAGTAGTAACAAAAACGATTCTACTCTCAATTTCTGTGTACTTTTCTGTTTATGGAAATGTTGTCGACCAGACGATAACAAAGCACATAAATATGATGAGGAAAATTTTTCGAGAAAAGTTCCTAAGAAAAATGATCATTTTAGCAGTAAATTAGCAATGTTTGCTCATAAAAGTGGTTACGGGACCAGAGAACCGAATCCAATCCAACTTTTTTGGGCTGGTGTTGTCCCCACCAACAGCAAGAAAGATAGATATATTGACCATTTCAATTGCACCCAAATTGTGGTTCCAAGTTTTTCCAACTCTCTCTTGACACCGAACTTATAGTTCTTAAGCTGTCTCTCTTAACACACGACTTATACATACTTTGTTGTTATATTTCTCCAGATTCTATAAATATTGTTGATGACAAAGGTCAAAATTTATACGACCTGCTCATTTCAACTTCTAATTGTATCCATGGTAAGATGGAGCCTCTTGACGAGTTCCTACTTATTGGTGATTTTAATTTACCCAATATACAATGGGTATTATTAAACGATGATGATGAAGACTATCTCCCACTTAATAACTTGACAATAAGAGAATCATTTTTCCTGGACACTATTTGATCTCTTGGTCTCAGCCAAATCAGTAATGTTAAGAATGACATGGGGAGGCAGTTGGATCTGGTATTTTCTACTGACACGGATAACTTATTAGTTGAACCTAGCCCAGTTATAATGTCTACTCTTGACAAATATCACTCCCCACTACTAATTACATATTGCTATGAAACCGAAAATTTTACAAATTGTGACGAAACAGAATACTTTTTCAATTTTAGAAAGACTAACTTTTCGGAACTTTCCAGTACACTTACATCTATTGACTTTAACACATTACTGGCTAGCAATAATGTTGACGAAGACGTTTCTAAATTATATATAATTCTTTTCGATTTGTTTTCTTCTTACGTTCCCCTCGAGCGTAAGCGGCTCTTTAAAACGTCTCCACAATGTTTCAATAAAGAACTGAAGCGTCTTAAAAATAAAAAGAATAAATTGTGGAAAAGTTATATGAGGGACAAGGATATTATAAGTCACAACAACTTCCTCACATCATATAATAAGTTCAAAGAACGAGTATATTCAAAGTATGCGTACGAAATTATTTAGTGACCCACGAAACTTTTTTAAGTTTATTAACATGAAGAAAAAAACGGACAACTACCCCAATACCATGATGTACAAGGATTCTGCTAGTGATGATTCGTCTAAGATTTGCGATATGTTTGCTTCTTTTTTTGACAATGCCTTTGTCGCGTCAAATTTTCAACTTCAAAGTAGCAACTTCAGTCATATGAACGACTCTCATCACGTTTCATTCAATATCTCTCCAATTTCAGAAGATATACTTGATCATATTAATGGGCTTCCAAATGACTTTACAACGGGTCCTGATGGGATACCTCCAGCGCCTCTCCCTGGCAACCCCGCTGAGAATTATTTTCCAAAAATCGCTCGATAGTGGTTGTTTTTCTCAGCTATTTAAAAATTCTTTTATCATACCTGTCTACAAAAAAAGGCAGTAAAAAAGATATCTCTAACTATAGGCCTATTGCAAAATTATCTTGCATGCCCAAGTTATTCGAATCTATCATCTACTCTCCGTTATCAATTTCCTGCATGAATTTGCTCTCTTCAAACCAACATGGGTTTATTTCGGGCGGATCTACAACCACTAACTTATTGGAATTTGTCTCTGATACCATTCATGGGTTTTAAAAAGGCTACCAGACAGATTGTATTTATACAGACTTTAGTAAAGCTTTCAACAAGCTATCTCACTCCGTGATACTGTTTAAAATGGAAAAGTATGGGTTTTCCACAACGTTCCTAAAATGGACGGAGTCGTATCTAGATAACAGCACATACTAAATCTATTTCCGCCACTCCATCTCTAGAGTCTTGAAAGCTTCGTCTGGCGTACCTCAAGGGAGTCATTTAGGCCCGTTGCTATTTATTCTATTTATTCTATCTATTGACGACATTGTCTTCGTAGTGAAGCACTGCAAAGTCTTAATTTATGCTGATGACATTAAGCTTTTCGCTCAGATTAAATCTTTTAGTGATTGTCAACTAATACAGGGTGACCTCCACAAATTTTACGATTGGTGCAAAAGCAATAATTTGGTACTCAATATCGACAAATGTGAGGTGATGACTTTCCACAGTAATCTGAATCTTATCTCTCATATCTATGGGCTCTCGGTTTCCTCGATTCGCCGTGTTAGTTCTGTCTGTGACTTGGGTGTCAAATGTGACCATAGATTGAATTTTAGATCCCACATAAACCACATGGTATCTAAGATTAGTTCTATGCTGGGCTTTATAAAATGTTGGTCCCGAGAGTTCTCGAATCCCTCCATAACATTACGTTTATATATTTCCTTTGTGAGACCACTTCTTGAATACGCTAGCCAGGTCTGGTCTCCTTTTTACAGTACACAAATCGAGCGCATCGAGTCTTTTTCAGCGGAATTTCCTGCGCTTCGCTTTTAGGCAGCTACCCTGGTATAATTCATTGAGTCTTCTATCTTATAAGGATCGCTTGAAGCTTTTGAATATGCACACGCTTGAAAAATGTCGCATTGTTGCCGATGTAACTTTTGTTCACCAACTCTTAAACGCGAATGTTGATTCCCCGTTGTTACTTGACAAAATCTCTTTCCGTGATAATAGACACAATTTGAGAAGGCTACCTATGTTGCATGTCAACTCCTCAAGGTCTAACTTTGGCATGTATGAACCTATTAACGCATGTGCATTATTGTTAATAATTTGGCTGATTATTTTTTTGTTGAAGACTCTAAGTATGTATGTATGTCTTAAAAAAACGTCTATATAATATTTAATCTTCTGTTCGATTTAATTTAGTTTTTTATCTTTTTGTTCTATGTCGCATTGCATGACATTTTATCTGGTGTTTGGTCTATGTTTAGTGTAACATACTAATACTAACACTGACTAAGTGATTAAACGCGTGTATTATTGACCGTTTATTTATTAAACGTGTCTATGCAGCGAGCTTGTGTTAAGCTGGTTCTGATAGCCATATATAAAGATTCTGAAGAAAATTTTTCAAGAAATTTCGCAGGAAAAATATTGTAAATAAAAGGCTCACACAAAGTCACATCTTTCCGATGAGAGTTTCTGTTCCATGAAGTGGATGTAGTCTTTAGGACAGGCAAAATAATAACTGTCAAGATTAAGTACGCTGTACTGTTTACTACTTTATCTTTTTATTTATTATTGTAATACTTATATAATTTTACAGCATAGCAAAGCGTTCCTAGGGCAAGATATAGGTACTCGTACTGTATCGGTTATGACGAAATAAATATATCTTGTCTCTAGAGTTAGAGGTACTTAGTACTTATTCACTATTGATTAGGACGAAAATCAGGGATTCAGTAAATTAATATGCTTAAATTCGTACCTATCACCTGAATTTTGTTGTTTTGAAGGCGTCACATTTTGATAATGTGATTCAGGCCGGCGACCGCTCCCTCGATAGATACTCTTCTGTAGAATTTGTCCTGGCAAATGAATATATGTATTTAAATTACTTTCCGATGAGAATTCAAATAATGGGCTTTTGGGCTTTTAAGATTCCAATAGCCATGCAAAAGTTATGATTTTGTTGGACGACTGTGTAGACAAATTGATGAATTTTTTCGATAACACTTGGTGAAATTACCTTGATAAATTTTTTTCAAAAACACTTGTTTCTAGTTCCACAATTTTTTATATTTTATTAATTATTCGTTTGTTAAACAAACAAAGCTGACGCGTTTCGCTTTTTTAGGGCATCCTTAGAGCTACTAACTTTGTAAACCTAATCTATGTGCAAACTTCAAAAACGATCAACTGCATATTGCAACTGTCATAACGGATCATAACAAATTAAGTACTTTTATTAGTAAAATCTGTCTGATCGTTCAGCAAAATCCCGCCATCAATTTTTAATTTTTTTGATTTCATAAATTTCATATTTATCTAATACACGTCCGCCGCGTAATCTATTCATCAAATCTAAATTTTCTACCTTGCACTTATGTCCTGTGTCAATTAAATGTTTTGCTAAGTCAGAGGTAGGTTTATTTAATTTCGCAGAATTGAAATGCTTTCCAAAACGTTGTTTCAATGAACGCTTAGTCTTCCCTTTATATGTACAGGGTTTTCCAATAAGAGGTATTATTTTCATATTCTAAGAAAAATGCCATTTTTTGAGATAAATGATCGCATCTTTGTTTCATTATAAATAGGAAGGTGTGCCGTTAATAATGGAAAATAACATCAGCCAAATGACCACCACGACCACGTCTACAGGACCATATCCTTTTCATGAAATTTTCCATAACCAAATCGCAAAGTGGCTGCCCTATGTCCTCGATAGCCTCACGAATTCCATCTTTGAGGTCTTGAATCGACGCTGGGCTGTTGGCGTAGACCATCTCTTTCACGTGGCCCCAAAGGAAGAAGTCGCAAGGTGTTAAGTCACAAGATCTCGGTGGCCAATTGTGATCACCTCTTCGAGAGATAACACGGTCCGGAAACTTTTCCCGTAAAAGATCAATGGATTCGTTGCTTGTATGGCACGTAGCGCCGTCTTGTTGAAAGTAAACGTTGTCCAGATCAATACCATCCAATTCCGGCCATAAAAAATCATTAATCATCTGTCGATAGCGCAATCCATTCACCGTAACTGTTGCTCCAGCCTCATTTTCGAAAAAGTAAGGTCCAATGACCCCGCGGGACCATAAACCGCACCAAACAGTCACACGTTGAGGATAGAGAGGCTTTTCAACAATAATTCTTGGGTTTTCCGAGCCCCAGATGCGACAATTTTGCTTGTTGACGAAGCCATCGAGGTGGAAATGGGCCTCATCACTCAAGATGAGTTTTCGATGGAATTCCGGATCATTTTCATGCATTTCAAGGAACCAATCAGCAAAGACTAAACGTTGTTGATGATCGGCCGGCTTGAGTTCTTGTGTTAACTGAACTTTATAAGCCTTAAGACCAAAATCTTTATGCAAAATACGGTGTAATGACGTTTGTGGAATGCCTAATTCCAAAGAAGGACGAGTAATGGACAAACGTGGGTTTTCTTCAACACTTTCGGCTACAGCAGCAATATTCTCGGCTGTTCTTGAGCGACGTGCACGGGTTTTATTCGTCACATCACTAACTTGTCCCGACAGCTCGAATTTTTCTACCAATTTCTGTATTGCGGTCCGACAAGGTGCTTCACGACGACCCAAAAATGTTCGAGTTTTACGAACCGTCTCTTCCACATTTTCACCATTTTTATAGTGAATTTTAATAATTTCAATGCGTTGTTGAATCGTGTATCGTTCCATTTTTATTAATGGCGTAGTTTCTACTTGTCAAATGTCAAAAAATGACAGCTCTAAAAGTGACATCTACCGAAATAGCGGGCTAATTAAAATAACACCTCTTATTGGAAAGCCCTTAAATATACCAGAGCAGTCCTCACAGCTTATCTTATAAACTCCACTAGATTTTAAAATATCTGTTTTTTCACCAATTTTATTATTAACTAATAAGTTTTTCAAATTTCGAACATTCAAAAATGCTGGTTTAATATTTTCTTTCCTCAAAGGTAGTATTAAATTGGATGATATATTTTGGATGTATATGGGATTCTACTCCACCCTTTCCCATCCATCTTCTCAAATAGTGGGAACACTTCATTAAATTCATCCTTCGTTGTTTTCTATTAAGCAATTTATAAATAATTCTAGTACCCGTTAGTTTTTGCAATTATTTTTATAAAATTTAATTCTTAGATTAGATTAGATTTGTGAAAGGGATTGAGGTTCCACACGTAGGTTGGTAGAGAAAAAGCATGTTCAAGGTTGAGTAGTCTCCACCTAGCCAATGCTTCGCAGTTGCAGAGCAACGAGTTCCGAGTTTTCGTGAGCATCCTGACAGAAACGGCAAGATCAAGTCTCAGTCAAGTCCAGCTTGTTTAGGTGATACCTTAAGGGGCAATGGCCTGAGAAGAGCTCAGTAATCATTTTGAACTCTGTTCTTCTAAGGAGTATGAGTTCTTTTGTTTTTCCGCCAGAGTTGTCGATAAACTTTTTTTGTCTGACGTAGTCCTTGTAGCCAATCCCAGTACAGGGATTTTTATTTATTCTCCCAGTCGGTTAGGGCAGATCTGAGGTAACACTTTGAAGTGCCACAAAATGGCTCTGGTCCGACAAACTTAGTTTCCGCTCCTCTTTTGGCTAGGCCATCAGCAATTTAATTGCCTTTGTGGCCCTCATATTCAGGTACCCACACGAGGATAACTTTGTTTTTCCTTGATAGGTTTTTGAGGATTTTTAGACATTTCCAGACTATCCCTGACTTGATAGTGTAGGACTTTAAGGCCTTGAGGGCAGCTTGACTGCTCGAGAGAATATTAATGGTTGAGCCATTTATGGCTCTTTTAATGCAGATATTGGCACATTCTATTATGGTCAATACCTCGGCTTAGAATACGGTAGGAGTAGACCCCAGAGCCTTTGATAGATGTCATTTGGGGCCGTATAAGCCCAGTCCACCTCCATTGTTCGTTTTTGAACCGTCTGTATACCACACCATCGATCCTTGTTGGAAGGACGGTTTAGTGGAACGCCATTGCTGTCGGTCTCCCAGCACCACTTGGAATGGTCTTACAAAATCCACCCTGGATGTGATTATATCAGATATTGTTGTCATTTGCTCAAAACATATCTGTTTTAAGATACTTAAATGACCAACCAGATCGCCTGGCTTTAACTGTTTCTCCTTTTGCACTCTAATAGCACTGGCGTTCGCTTCCTCTTTCACCTGCAAATGTAGAGGAGGAAGGTTTAGTAAGGCTTCCATGGCTGCTGTAGGACAGGTTCTCATGGCACCAGCTATTCCCAGACAGGCAAGCCGCTGGGTTTTTTGAAGCAGAGCCTCAGCCGTTTTTTGATTTGTTTTTGGCCACCATGCGAGGGGCGCATAGGTGACCATGGGTCTAACAAACGTGCTGTACATCCAGTACATTATTTTTGGCTTCAGACCCCCTGTTCTGCCAATGAAGTGATGGCACGTGTAGAGAGATCGCATCGTTCTATCCGTCACTCAGGACAGATGAAAATTCCAGGTAAGTTTCTTATCTAGAGTTACCCTCAGATATTTGACTTCGTCTGAGAATATCAATTCCGTGTTATCAAGAAGAGTGAAAGCTTCGATCTTCTTGTAAACGGAACGATAATCGTCTTATTGGGGTTTATGCTAAGGCTTTTGTTTAAACACCACGTGCGGATTTTGGAGAGGGCATTTTGCATGAGGTCGGATATGACTTGATCATGCTTGTCCTGTATTGTGACTACTAGGTCATCCGCGTAGCTTTGTACATTAAAACCTGAACTGGTAAGTTTCTCTAGCAGGTCATCAATTACGATCGACCACAGGAGTGGAGAGAGAATTCCTCCATGTGGGCAGCCTTTTGCAGCGTTGATCGTGATTGAACAGTTCCCTAGAGTTGTGGTTGTCTTCCTGCTTTTACGCATGGAGTCTATCGTGTTTACTGTGGAGGGCTCAAAGCCTTTATCCTCGGTAGCTGATATAATTGCATCGAAGGAGGTGTTACCGAAGGCTCCTTCTATGTCCGCAAATGCACATAAGTCCACCTTTTTTGCTTCAAGAGCTTTTTCGAGGTCTTTGACTAATGTGTGAATGACAGTCTCGGTAGACTTGCCAGCTTGATAAGCGAACTCCTTAGAATGAAGTGGTGATTTAATCAAAATTTCACTTCGAATTTGTAGGTCTAGGATTTTTTCCATGGACTTCAGTAAGAATGAGGAGATACTGATGGGTCGGAACGATTTGGCTAGACAACTAGCCCTTTTTCCTGCTTTGCGTATAAATACCATCCTGACGTCTCTCTAACATTGGGGAACGTACCCTAGAGCGTAGATGGCTCGAAAAAATTTTTGTAGTGGAAGGAGTATTTCTTCAACACCTTGCTGTAGTAGGGCGGGGAAGATGCCGTCCCATCCAGCAGATTTAAAGGGCTTAAATGTGCCAATGGCCCAGCTAACCTTGTTACGAGTGAAGATTCTGCCCGCAAGGCTCTTGCTCCTGTTAGAGACCCTGTACTTGTCCACCTTAGTTGGGTCTGAAGCAACTATTCCTTGATCGGGAGTTAGAGAGTCGGGAAAGTGGGTTTCTAATAACAGCCAGCCTGACTGTTTTCTCACAACTCTCGGTGTAGTTCCCATCTTATTTTTGAAGTGAACCTAAACCATTTGTGTGATCTTTCGAAAATAACTTATGGAGCCTTAGCTGCGGGCAATTGATTTATGCCACCGCAGAAGGTACGCCAGGTTTTTCTTTTGGATCTCCTTAATTCTGTATTGTATTCCGTTAGAGCCTTTTTATATTCCCCCCAGATGCCAGAGAGTTTAGCTCTGTTAAATAGTTTCTTAACCTCTTTTCTTTTCAAGCTCAGTTCCCTATTCCACCAAGGTACCTGCCGATTGCAGGACTTTTCCTTCAGAGGGAAACTGTGTTCGAATGAAGTCAATACAGCCGTTTGGAGCTGCGTAGTGGCTGAGTCAAGCTCTTCCGTTGTGCTCCTGCTACTGCCGGGAGATTCAACTATAGCCTTAAGGTGTTGTCGATAGAGTTTCCAGTTAGTTAGTTTTGGGATTCGGTTCTCTTGACATATGTTAAGTGTGTCCTCTATATCGAACCTGATATGTCTGTGATCGGACATGGAAATCTAGATCGATATATGCTTATTTTTGTAGTTATTTATTATTATTTAATTCTTTCTTGAAGGAGTCATTTTTTAAGGGGAAATTCTACTCTATTTATTAAAGAATGAAAAACTGCAATTTTTGTATTGCATGGATGGCAAGAGTGACTAGGAATAACCGCGTCAAAATATCGTATCTTTTCTAAAGATATCAAAGCTTAAGCTAATGTCATTTTATTTAAATTAATTTAAAAACAACGAAAGTTGTCTATCAGAACCAGTTCAGATGCAGAAAATATCGTCAACATAACGAAACCAGCTGACAATTTGTTTAACTTGTTGCAGGGACCGAAAATAACTGGTATTTTGAAAATTTTAAACAAAAAAAGCTGGGATAAATCATGATCGTGGAATTTAGTGGAATATACCAAAAGATGTCTCGTGAAACCAGTTTCGATTCCTGTGAAGCTTTTGAAAACTTAACTTTTTATAAAAAAAAAAGTAAGCTGGAAAGGCTTTTTATTTTTTCTGGCAAAATTGAAAAGCCAGCTTGACTTTTTGTTTTTGCAAGCTGGAAGTAACAGGTTTTGAAGCCAGAAGTATAAAAATCCAAGCTGGCTGCTTATTTTCAGGGACCGAATCAGTTATGAATTTTTACGAAAAAAGCTTAATTTACTTGCTATACCTAACCGATAATAGTTTTGAAGCTAGAAAAGCAAGCGCAACGGCTTGATACTTTTTCGGTAAAAATATAAAAAGCGAGCCCAGCTTTTTATTTTTTGTAGTCAAGCTGGCTTTTTATTTATGACAGATAAAATAAAAAGCCTTTCCAGCTTAGTTTTTTTAACTTCAAATTATTATCGGTCAGAATAACAAGGTTGGCTTTTTTCGTAAAAAGTCATAACTGATTCGGTCCCTGATTGTTGATTATTTGAAGAAAACGTTAGTTCTTCAAAGTAATCCATGAAAAAATCTGCACAAAATCACCAATGCAGAACTTACACTCTGTTCATAAAATTTACCGTCAAATGAAAAATTTTTTTTTTGTACTTAAAATTATCAAATCGATTAGCTGTGAGGAACTAACAGGGTTGGAGATTTCAGTAATGATTCTATCTTTTAAAATATTCGTCAGTTTTTCAATTGGAATTGAAGGAAAAAGACTACAAACGTCACAAGAAACCAACTTAGAATTAGAAGGTAACTTAAGGTCTTTAATTTTAATGAATAATTCAAGAGAGTTCTTGATTGAAAATTTGCCTTTGAAATTGATCATCGCCGGCACTACATTACTTAACTTTTTACACAAGTATTGAGATGGAGCACAGCATGCAGAAACAATGGGGTGTATCGGTATATTTTCTTTATGCAACTTTGGTAATCCATATAAAGCTGGTATCGACGGATTACTATTTTTCAATGAAAACTTTATATCAGCCTTATTTATAGTACTAATGATACCTCGGTTAAATCTTGCTGTTGGATCAGACTTTATATATCCCTAACCGTCATCGTATCAAAAGACACTGATAAACTTTATTCAAATAGACTTCTTTACTTAAAATGGTAATAGAATTGCCTTATCAGCCTTACATAAAATTAATTATTTATTTTTAAGTTTTTTCTTAATAGAACCTAATGCTTTTTCCTCAACTCTATTCCTAATTAAATGCTTTTTTCCCACTATTAATTGCACTTGAACATTCAAACTTTGTGGCTACATCACTTTTATATAGAGCGGCATCCACATTTGCGACGAGATTTAAAGTTTCTTTGTCTCCTATCTTGATAGATGGGGCAAGTGTTGACAAACTATAAGTTGCCGCCTATTCAGTCGTCCAATAAAACCAACGCCAACGTTACAAACAAAGCGATTACTTTGTCAATTGATAATGGAAACTAAAACTTTTTTATATAAATATAAACTACACTCAATAAATTTAAGATAATAGATTTTTATGCATGTTCACTTCGAATTGTATAAGATTTTACCTCTCGCTTAATTTGACCTGATTTTATATACCTCCACTAGGGTATTGGAGGACAATACTTCAGAGAAACTTGAAAAAAAAAACATTAACATTTTTTCCTTTCCGTTTTAGTATAAAGGGGAGAAGAAGTTGTAAATATACACAAATAAAATGATACGGAAATAAAAAATCAGTCATCATGATTCGGTGAGGGAATAAAATCAATGCAATCGTGAGAAAATAAAAAAGCTTCACTGAGCACGTCGAAGCAATAATACCATTGAAATTTTTATTAGGCTTCTCAGTTGAAATAATCCAGTAAGACAGGAATCAATTCTTAGCTATCGAAGGATCGATTCTATTTCGTGTCAAAATGAATTATTTTATATGGACAATATCCGCTTTTTCGGCTCCCTGCATTGGTTTTAGCAGCACCCAATAGAAAATTGATCTTATAATCGATTACAAATTGATTCTTGAATCATAGAAAAATATATTTCATAAGTGATCTTGAATATTTTTTGAAATCGGTATAGAGTCGATTTTCATGCAATATTTAGATTGACTTAGATTTCCCATACCTACTAAAAAATTTTTGATGAAAATCATACAAGGTATTAGTCGGGATGGCTGCACTCAATGCTTGATTTTAAAATTGCTGGTTTAACATCGAAAAATTTATTTTCATTTAATTACTACTCAGAAATAAAAGTATAACTTCAATTACTAATAGAATAGAAAATTATCCAGTTTAGCTACTTTTGCAGGCATTAAGAGCATACCTTTGGCACAGCAGCAGCAAATTTCTTTTGGGTTAGAATAATTATTTTTCACTTACCTCAATAACATTACACTTTCAATTCAAACTTGTAACTAAGGATTAATTCCGTTTTGTTTCATGACCTATTCGACTAATCGAACGTTTTTGAGGTAAGATTCGAAAATTTATTTGGAATCGGAAGTTATTTGCCAACAAAATTCTGATTCCATAATCGATTCATCATATTCGTATTCGAATCGATTCTAAAATATATTCAATGGGAATAAATCTCATTTGTCTTACTGGGAAATTAATGGGCCAATTCTGAAGATAAGTTGATTTAGTATAGACTCAGGTCCAGTCTGAGACAGAGTTTTAAATCTAAGCCTGATGTGACTTTGATGACAATTTTTCAAGACAATAATAACATTATTTTGGAATCTGAAACAAAAAATTCATTTCCGTCAGGGTCGGATTAATAACCAAAAGACGTCAATAAAAATTTTTTACATACTTAAAGCTAGGATCAATTTCTTAGACGGATAGCACTTACCACTGATCAGCAAATTATTCTCATAGCAAGTGGGGAATTCAGGTAATAATAGTTGATATAGTCACCGGTCATCAATAAAATATTATTAATACTGATAGTGTGAACTCTGAACAGATAGTGTTGTATACTCTGTCCCCAAAAAAATTGTAGTTATAACTTTGGAACGATCCCAATATAACAATTCATTCATGTATTGCCAAGATTGTCATTCTTTCTAAGGCTTTTTTTTTTTAATTTACGCCCCAAATAACACAGAACATGTTTTGACCATCTTCTCGATATTTTCTATAGGATATAAGAACATGTTCTCTAACTACACTAATTGATATCAAAATACATATGCTTTCCATATGCTTTTTATATAAGACTCATATCCACCCTTCCGATCGAAATCTTCGGACGTCGTCGGTCAAAAATGATGGTGTGATAATCGGTGATAAAATAATGTATCGAAAACGTATCATTTTTATGTCCGACGGTACATAAACCCGAACGCTACTGTATCGAGACAGGAACAAAAATTCGATTTTCCAAAATGCATGTTAAAAATATATTCTAATTATATCTAGTGGAATAACGAAGTTGAATGAAGTTTACCGATTTGGAGTCGATTATATGTGTCCAAAAAGCATCTTTTTAGAATATGTTCCATTTTGTTATCCGGGTATAGATCTTTGCTCTCTAAATTCATAATGAATTAAATATATATAAAAAAAAACAAAAACAAACAAACAAAAAACACTCACAGCTCCAACATAATGTTTACGAAAGTAAATTAAAAGAAAACCCAATATTGTGAGCGTCTATGAGAAATTACCCAAAAAACACAAAACTTACCTGAAAAAGATTTTGTAAGATGTAATTTTCTGAATTTTCCACAAATGTGTCGTAGAGTACAAATGGCGGACATTGATTCAAGTATTCAATTGCGATTTTATTTAGAAGTTTAATTAGCGAAATTGATTGATCAAAAAGAAACGATGTAGCACCGAAATTCTGTTCCCAAACATCTGCTTTGGTTTTCTGATTTCCACGAAATGTTGGATCTACAAAACGCTTGCCAATTGTATGATTTTCAGCATCTTCGTCGTTATCTTTCAGAAAGATTTCATCAATTCCACGTTTCCTTGCAAAACCATGTTTCACACACAAATTACATTCTTCATCAGATGCAAGAGCAAATGGAATAAGTAGCAGAGCTACAGTTACTATTAGAAATTTTAGCCACACTTTCATTATACTCCGCTGCTAAGAAATAACTAAAAAAATATTCTTCACTTTTCCTTCACTATTTTCAAAGGACTTTTCTTTCCTAGCACACAATTGTTCGTTGATTGTTAACAAAATTTGATGTGATTATGATGGGTGAACACCTGCGAGATATAATTGAAAATTGAATCGAAGAGGGTAATTGTGTTTTTAAAGAGGGATAGACCTTCTGGCAAGTATGTAGTTAGTTATAGGTATGGTGAAACTTAAGATTTAATATCCAGACATTTGTATTCGTATTAAAAGGAGAATTTTCTTTTATAATTGCTGCCCTTTACAGTAGACCCAAAATTACGTTTTTCTTTCTGTGTTTGGTAATAAGGAAAGGAGCAGATATTTTTTCATAAAAGTTTCCTTAGAACTATTGCCCTTTAGATATAATATTCCTAGTTTGTTTGTGGAGTGGATAATTTTTATTAATTATTCCATTAAGAGCAAATTAATGTTTTTATTTTATTTATTTTTTTTTGTCTTGTATTTAGTATAATAATGTCGAAAACACTTGCAGGTTATACAAAATGTATAATAAGTTCCAGAAATACAAACAAAAGTTTGAAAAAAGAAACAGTTAAAGTATAAGTTTATAAATTCAAGTTTATGTTTATAAAATTTATTATTCATGATTAAATCAGCGAAATTTTATACAGCGTGTCCCGAATTAGGATGGCCATATGAAAGGAGGTGATAGATCTCGGTAAGAAACGAAAAAAATGTGTGGGATGGGGGGGGGAGGGGTTCTGTTTTAATAGATTACTGAACATTGTTGTAGTTATTTTAGAAAAAGGTTTCACTTTGTTTCGCTTTGTTCTGGCGAAAACCTTAAATTCATAAAATGGAATTCAGGTAAGACCTGCACATTTTACGTTATGATTTGAGAACGGTCAAATATTTGTGTGTGCTGTGAAGACTAACTTATAGAGCACCAATTGGGCTTTTTTGACTTTGAAGGACTATAACTTCGAAGACATTAACAACAAGAAAAAGAATTCCAAACCTCCTTAATGGGCAATTTATTAGCCATCGATTAGAAAAATTAAAAAAATAGTACATTAGGTAAAGAATAATAAAGTGAAGATTTTACATGCTGACAATACGAGCATAACATGCTAGCAATATGCCCATGCACGGTAAATAATATTATTTAACCTTAGAATCGTCGTGTATGTGACATAGTGTATTTTGTATGAAATGTTTTTATTTGGCAATATAAATATGTTATAAATTGAAAAATTATGATTGACAATTTATAAAATTTGTTTTATAAATTAATTGGTGATCTTGTACGAGATTTTCTTGATGGCGGTTCACCTCGTGTTGATGGTCCGGCTGACCATCACCACTATCGTCATCGTCTTCTTCATCAGCTTCTGAATCGAGTCCCTGTAATTTATTCAGGTAGCACGTTTCACAAGCACGAATGTAGTGTTTGGTACACGTTGGCTTCAAACACAAGTCGCACACGGCTGCAGTTTTATTATCTTTCGTTGGCCTATTTGTTTTGCATAGGTCACATCTTCGTTTCGCATTGTTTACCTGAATTGTTGGCATCGATCGCCGTGCGAGAGAAGTAACACATTTGATTCCGATCAAGCCAATAGCAATCTTGACTGACGACTTCACTGGATTTTTGCAGCGATTTTGTAAATATTTCTGCGCCTATTCCAATGCCAGTTCTTTTCGAAACACTTCTTTTCTCAGATTTATTTTTGTTCCACGCTGCATGACACGATTCGTATAAACGTAAAGCAGCAAATGCAGCAACATCAATCATGTTGGACCAAACAAGCATTGGCCAGCGGTTGGTTTTTCTTTTACATGTGTAACCACGAAACATTTTATCCAATGTGTCGACGCCACCTTTGTGCTCGTTGTAATTATGTACAATCACCGGTTTATGGGGTGTCGGATTTATTTCTTCAGTGACATGTGCAGCACATTTTTTTTTTATTTGAGTCACTTGTGAAGCTTACAAGCTCACAAACGTCTGAAAAACAGAACACCGAAGCAAAGGCACCTCTTTTTTTTTTTTGCTTCCTCCAGTGATGCAATCACTGGAGGCCATTTGCGTTTGTACTTCTGATTGTCCCAACTATAGTTGTATTGCGTTCACTCAAATCCTTCGCCAATGAATAGCTTGTAAAAAAGTTATCCATTGTGATGTTCGAACCGATATCCAAATACCGTGCAGCAAGTCGCATTACAAGAGAATTCCTTTTGAACGATCTTCCTTTTTTTTTGTGTACCCAAATACACTTCAGTTGCAAGTGGATAATTTGGTTTCGAATCAACAAGCCATCAAAATTTGATACCGTACTTTCCTGGTTTTGATGGTATGTATTGGCGAAAGCTGCATCTGTTTCGTGTTGACAGCAACTGCTCATCAATCGTCAGTTGTTTTGATGGAACGAAAGCCAATCTCCGAATCGGAGCCAACTTGTCTTTTTCTAATCGAACCATTCGTGTTCTCGAATCATCGAAACGCAAGAAGCGACATAACTGCTCAAATCGTTTCCATAACTGCTATATAAAATGACATATGGCACTAAATCTGATTTCTCAGCACCAGCGTGAAGCAATATGGCAATATAGGCATAAATTTCATATGCACTGGTCTGTTTCTGTTTCCATGGTCTCATTTTTTCCGGTGTCTCTTTTAATTTATTCTCTTCGTACACCATTTGAAGTGTAATCAAAATATTTATGGAATGTGGTATATTGCCTGCTTCTAAGAATATTATTAATGTCATAAGTATTTTATCTCGGCATTCATCCATTCGTTTTTTAATCTGTTTCGATAAATTTTTACTTAAGTTCGTTCCAAACTCGTCTAACCTTTCAGAAACTTATAAATACCTTTAACGGTCAAAAGTGTCGCTAAATTTGTATTTAATTCCTTTACTTCAGTCTCTAGTGGTGATAGGACATTTAACAATTCTTTTACGCTTAATACACGAGTATTATACTCTGAAATGTTAAATGGTAAAAAATTGAATATAACATCGTTGACTTCTGGCTTTCCCGTGGTTACCTCAACAGGTCGTAGCATCGTCGAGCCATCGCCGATTTTATATACATAATCACGCCATGTGGATAACACAGAAAAGGCGTACACCGGAATCTGGAGATATCTATTTGCAAATTTTTAGGTGATTGGCTCAATATTTTGTTTAGTAATATATTTAAATTTTAACCACACTGTTATCATTTAATTTTCAAATTTAAATAGCAAAAACAAATAGTGCGTAGCACAGTGATTTTCGAGCAATTTCAAAAAATTTCAATGCTTAGTAGGTTGTGTTTTATTCAAATTTTGAATAAAAAAGAACATCCATGAGACAACTTATGTGTTTATTCAAAGTAACCTTAACAAAAAAATATTTTTTTGAGCGAATTTCAACAAATTCAATGCTTACTATATGTTTTATTTTGTTTTATTTAAGGGGAGCTTACAGTCGAGAGGCGTGAAAAATGAATGAACTTTGACATGTTTTTTACATAAATTAAATACTTTTGGAAATGGGTTTTAACGTGCTTTATTCTTCTATCAATGAAGAGTAAATTCCAATTTTAATAACAAAAAAAAAAAATCCGAAATGGCGGCTTCAGCACCCATCAAACAAAACCGTGCAGGGCGTGACGCTCCACAGCTCTGCCAATTCATTCGAAACAAATGGTGTTGAAAATGATTAAACTTGATAAAATTTGTAGGCTTTATTGGTTTTCATTTTCAAAAAAACCTCTAAATAACAAAATACTATCCGTTTGAAAAAAAAAAAATGTGTTTGCCCTGTTTTGTGTTTACTTCAACGAAAAAATTATTTCTAAATAAATTTTTGACAGAAATAGCTTCCTAATGGCTCCGAAAGTTGAATTCCCTTTAAATTGCGAAAAGTTTCATGTGAATCGGTTCATCCCTTGAAGCTGTAGACCGCCTCGCGCACAGAAAAATATTGCTCTCAGACAAACGTATTTAAAGCTTAAGTTATAAAAAATCTTTGACAGCTTACTCCAACTATTCCAACACCATACATAGGGCCCTTCTTCCTTCAAGAGCTGATTATGCTGAATCTGAAGATTAACAGTTTCCCGAAATTTATGAGGGTACCTCAGGTAGCGAGAAAAAGGCTCCCCAGCAAGCACGCTCCGAGCGCTTCATCTAACTGTTTTCTAGTCGGTGGCTCCACTCTCAACAGGCTGTGAATTCTAAAATACTTTAGATATGAAAATATTCTTTAATGGCTGATTTACATTACACGAACATTTCTAGAAAACAGAGTAAGTAGTTTCCCCTTATCTGAAAATACTTTAGAACGATAAGGACAAAAGATAATCCAGCAAAATTTTACTGAGTCAAATGTCAAATTCCCCGACGAGGGGGAAAATTTTACTGCCATAATTAGCCATAAAAAGTTCTAGCCAGAAGTATATTTTATGGCAGTAAATTTTGCTATTATGGCAGCAAACTCATACATATATGTAACTACAAGCGTCAAAGTTTATTAAAATGTTTTAAACATTTTTTAAAAAATTTTTAAAATTTTTTTTTATAAAGTTATTATAATTTTTTTAAAAAAATTTTTAAATATGGAATGTGTCAAAATTTTAAAGGGAATATTTTGTATTCTCTATTGCATTCTGTATCTGTATTGATCTTGAAATTAGTGCCTTTTTTTATCCGATTTTGAACTTCAGCATAAACGTCCAACTAATTTATGCAATTGACAAATTGATGAAATGCCACAAATGACACTTCGCTATAAAAGACTGGAAAATAATGCTTTGACAGTCGATCACCTCTTCCTTTTTTTCTAACAGTGCAAAGTAATAAGACCCTCTCACTCACTCTCTCAGTAAAATCGCATGTCGAGTAATGTAAATCAGCCATTACGCACGTGTTTTAAATACTTTAAGGATTATAATTATGTAAAAAAAAAGCGAAGTTTTCATCACCATAAACGGTAACCTCTCCTTAAAATTAAAACTATAAAACTGCCCCTAAAGAAAGTAATTGTTTAATAAATATATGTATATTATTTTAAAAGTAGTTAAAAAAATTGTAGAAAGAAAACAGTATTTGCTGAAAAAGTGTGCAAAAAATATCCGGATTATTGGATAATTACCGAAAAATACCCGGATTAACGAATAGTCGAAATTGGTCGGATAATCCGGATAATTTGATATCTGGAGATCCGTATTGGAAACCCTAATTACAGTGGCATAATAGTAATCTATGTGTATAACATTTTCCGTCATATTTCGTGAAATAACCAAACTACGTGCAGTGGGCCTATTGCCAACATCCGCATATTGTACTCACATACCTTATTAAGAATTTCTGAATAGAGCAAATAACTCTGCAAATATCAGCTCGTCTTTTTTGTGTTGGTAAATAAATAAATTGACATTCAAAATTAAGTAAATGTATTGTAAATGTACATATTTGTATTACCAGCAAACACCGGTGAAGTGATAATGTTTCAAAAACTTTTTACATCTCTATATATTTCCTTTTTTTTCTTCTCTTGCAAATAGAATCATTTTTATTATTAAATAACATATTATATAGTACCTACATATGTACTTAAGCATATAAATAAAATATTAATTTCTCTTTTTAACAGCATTGAAGGGCAAGACGGAATTGCAAAGTGCTAAAGACTACCTACCTCAGTAATCGTCTGCAGACACCAGGATAGACCTTTAAATTGAAAGGATCCATTCATAGATGACGGAAGGAGGGACATCCAGAAGTTACTAAAATGTGAGTCAAGTGAAATATCTATAAAATTTATCGCGAGTTAGTACCTATATAGTAATGTGCAAATTTCTTTAATTTTTATTTACATATTATTTACCATCTTTTCTGTATCATATATTAGCTCGTCCGCAAGTCCTCAAAAAGCTCAATATTTATTTTATTCAGGTCTGTTTGAGACCAGATTGTGCTGTGCTTCTACTAATGTTACCTAGTTAATTGTCAACCATAATTCTGTAGTGTTAACAAAACAAAAAGCTAAAAGTACCTGCAATATTTCAATGGTTTATGAATTTAAAAAAAAAAAATTCTAGAAAAATTCTAAGCTCTTAAGAAGACAAATTTTAGATAATTATCTATTGGTTTTTTTTTTACATTTTAAGGCCGCTACACACGCTCAAGCAAATCATACGACTGGGCCATACATGGTAAATACATACATTTACAAGAGTGTGTGTAGTGCAAGTCGTAGCTTGAGTTGAGACTGAAGTCTGTCATGAATGAAATCTGACGAAACTATTGTGTACAAGCAAATTTGACTGACGACTTTGCTATAGGAATGAATTAAAGTTTGAACAAAACAACAAGATTCATTACGAGTGGAAGCAAAAGCTAATATCTGATGTTGTCTAGTTCAGTTCTATAGCAAAGTCATAATAAGTTTTGCTTGTACGCAATAGTTTCGACAGATTTCACTCATGCTCTCTGAACTCAAATTTCGACATTCGCTACACACGCTTATGTAAATCATACCACTGGGCAATGCACAAGTCGCAAGATTTGCTTGAGCGTGTGTAGCGGCCCAATATAGTTGTTTCATTTCTCTCTCTCTCTCTTTTTTTTTTTTTTTTTTTTTTTTTTTTTTTTTTTTTTTTTTTGCCTGCCATAAGGTCTAACATATTCACCGACACTCTCGACAGCAAAAGCTTAAATCCAAGAGTGAGAATCCATTTAGGCAATAATTAATTTATTTATCTTTTGAAGATCATTTTTCGACAAATCTATTTTTTGATTAAACACCTCTTGCGTTTTCAATCTTAAAAACAACAACTAAGCAATGAATTTAATTACTCACAGACCCAATTACAATGGAACATATTCTTATTTTTATCTCATTTGTGTGCATACATCGAGTAGATCCGAAAATTTATTTTCTGCAATTGCGTAGCTTCAATTTAGAGAATAGACCCAGATAACACAGAACATATTCTGATCATCTTCTCGATATGCTCCACAGGATATGAGAACATGGTCTCTGGGTACACGAATTCATATCAAAATACATATTCTTTCCATATGCTTTTTATAAGACTCATGTCCGACCAATGTTGCCACTTTGGCTACAATCGTAGCAAATGGCTACTTTGGGCAACGTTTGGATACAGCGATACCTCCCTAATATTTTGCCTACGAATTTTCCAATACGTGGGCAGATATATCCCAATAATTTTTATTTATTTTTATTTTCAGCAATGCAAATTTAGTATCATTATTTATGTGAGCCATAGCCGATAGCGATATGAAAGGTCTTTAATACTTTTCTCAACTAATTTATATAATCATGTAAAAGGGGGTTGGGGACAATATGCTTAGAACAATGTCGACTTTGGCTTTGATTTTATTTAGAGGAAAATTTATCCGCCTGAAATTTATTGATTATACATAATTTCAATAAATTTGCAAAATGCATTTAAGTGCAAAAAATTTTCAGTCGTTTAGACGAGAAATCTTCCTCTTATAATTTCTACTTGGTTTATCCATGAGCCGCAAGATAAAAAGACGGAACAATCACACAATTTGAAAATGTGTAATTTTGCTCCCATATAACTCATACTTTTTTTTTAGGGTTTCTTACCCAAAGGGTAACAATGGGAACCGACTTCGCTGTCCGTCCGTCCGTCCGTCACCAGGTTGTATCTCATGAACCGTAATAGGTAGACAGTTGAAATTTTCACAGAGTGTGTGGCGATATAACAACAAATTATAAAAATAAAATCAAAAATTAAAGGGGGGCCCCCATACAAGAAACGTGATTTTTTCGGCGTTTCTTTCTTCGTTTTATTCTCATTCATTATTATTATCATAAGTAGGCATTTTTTTTAAATGACAGCATTATTATTATTTTTTCAAATGACAGCAATATTTTTTCAAATAACGCCTACTCTCATTTGAAAAAATAAATAAAAAGTACTATACATAGTGTTAATTGAACTTCTATGATAGACGATCAGAGATAACGTTCCTGATGATACCTCTCTGATCGCTGGGTCGAAAAGTTCAATCATTTAAATTTATTAGCACATCTCAAATACTGAAAGGTTTTGCTCTTTTATAAGAAAATTAAAAAAGGAACAGATAAATTTTTTAACAAAAAATTTCAGTTATCTACTCTATATTTATCTAAGATTTTAGGTTTCCTATAATTTTTTCATGTGTGGCTACGCTTAGAAAACTGTGGCTACACAAAAATCTACGCTAGAAATATTACGAGTGGTAACACTGTGTCCGACTCATGTGGGCCGAGCGAAATCTTCGGACGTCAGTTAAAAATGATCGTGTGATAATCGGTGCGTATCCGAAAGAATATATTCAAAACGTATTCTAAAAGATTTAAAATTGATATAAATGAGCAACCACGGAAACATATTCAGAACGTATTCAAAACGATATTAAATAGATATGGCTGAAATCCATATTCGGGACGTTTTCAAATAAATATATAATTGAAAAAAGCATAAGCTAACTACCAAAATTACTCACTATAAACCACCACAAACTATACATTAGAATTGACTGAGAGCACTAATCGCGATTCCGGTTAAATTCGATATAAAATAATGTATCGAAAACGTATCATTTTTATGTCCAACGGTACACAAACACGAACGCTGCTGTACCGAGGTAGGAACGAAAATTTGATTTTCCAAAATGCATATTAAAAATATATTCTAATTATATCCAGTGGAATAACGAAATTGAATAAAGTTTACCGATTTGGAGCCGATCATATACTATATGTCCAAGAAGTATCTTTTCAGAACATGTTCCATTTTGTTATCTGGGGAAGTGTGAATGCGAATAAAAAAAAATATGGGAAATGTTTTTGTAACAAAAAAGGTATAAAGAGTACAACAACGACATTTTTATTAATTAAAAAAAAAAAAAAAAAAAACGGTTTAAATGTTCTCTCAATAGATGGCCCTACATGTACCAAAATGAACCTACATTTCTGATTTTTATAGCTTGTGGTGGTTTTCCTACTTTTTCATAATTTATTAGTTTTAATTTTTAGAGGCGATATAATTCTAAAAAAAAATTCATAAGAATGAGGAAAAGCATATGAAAGAATTTAAAAAACAAAAACGAGCAATTCGACGGTAATATGCAATTAAAAAGATCGATCGTCCCTACCGCCATTTGCATCAAACACTTTCGTTTTGCATTTTCCTGCCTTTTTTTTCTGAATAAATTAATTAGGTTCTTCTGTTCTGTTCTCATTTGCAATGAAAACATATAAACAAATAAACAAATTTAAATATGTAGTAGTAGCAGTAGTTCTGATGATAATTATTTTGATAGAGAAATCCAGATCATATGATGTTAAATTTTATCACTTATGCGACCAGATTTAATTTCTTTTCAGCCAGAGCGGCAAGCGTCTAGATCAGAGGCTCCCAAACTTTTTTGTCTCGTAGACCACTTGCAATGTTTTTCGGTTTTGGGTAGACCCCCTATTTACCTGATATTGATTTTTTTACAAATTCATCAACTTCAAATGTGTTTTTGATAGCTGGTATAGTGCTACACACTTTGAAAGATTTAATTTTCTAACTGTGGTGAAGTGTAGTGTGAAAATTAAAAAAAAAAAACAAACGCATGTTAAGTTTTTTACATTTATTAATTAAATTCAAATTAAATCGAACCAAATTAAACTTTAGTGTTTGTTACATAAATTAACTAACGGTAGATACCAGGACGTAACGGAAACTACATTGCCAATCGCTATCGGTGGCTAGCTTTACGCAGTTAACATGGGATCACTTTTCTATAGTTTTCTCTCGATATCTGTTTTAATATATGTCGATTTCCATTGATATTTTAAGAAAAGTGCACGTCAATCAGTAAAAATCGAGTTCAATGGAACAACTTTTGACGCGATGAGAATGTAATAGTAGCTCATATCCGTGTAATTTGTCAGATTGAAATCTTCTGGAAAAAATAGCATCACGAATAACGTAAAAATTATTAAAATTGTACTTTAAAAGATTTTGGAGTGATTGCGGATGAATTTGGTGGAGTAATAGTTGAAGATTGATATGTGATGCTCGATGACATTCAGTTGTGACATTTCTCATGTAGATGTGTGCGTTTTTCGGTGTAACACCGCCGATTTTTCCGGTGTAGCACCAGACTCATTTGACGTACACTTTTTCTAGTAGTGCAAGTCAATGGAACAATTTCGGTGTAACACTGCAAGAAAAGTGTAACACTTCTGCTAGAAAACTCGATCAATGGAAATCGGTATAAACAAAAAATAAATGCTTCTAGTGGGAGGGATGAACTAACTAAATGCTTTAATAATAAATTTTCAACATTTAGCATCAATTTAGTTAGGTTTAATCTCAAATCTCCTCGGTTAATGATGTCCAATTTTTTGTTGTTAGGAGATTGGCAACCGCGAGTTACGTTTGTTAATCAATGGTTTTATAAAAAAAAATAAACCTTTATTTTAAAAAATTTAACTTTATTTAATTAAAACGTTTGATACAATTAGCGAACGGAAAAAACTGAACTCTGCTAGCAATACAATTATATTTCAGCTTTCTGAAATAAGACCTTATTTTATTTGCAGACATTACCTAAGCATTTTTGAGGGAATTGAACTCAGGTGTGCAAGAAAATTTATTACAATGAACTTTACTAAAGTATTGTACAATATTGAAAAGTTTCTGCTGACTAAGATTTTGGTAACTGTGACTATGGTGAATGATGTTATGTAAATGATATTAAGCTAAGGGTAATTATGCTACGCATATAACTCCTCCCCCCTTAGAGGTGAGCGACGGCCAAAGGAACTGGCAGGAGCGGTTGTTGGAATGATGTTCGGGATTGCGTTTTGAGGTACTGCATAGTTTTCCTGGGTGCTTGTCCTTGTGGCGAAGTATGTGATGAGAATGATTGCTACACTTATGATTATGATAGAAGTGAGTATAACTGTTGTAAAATTGAGGTCCTGTTGCCGTGCATATGGTTTCAGAAATTCTATTAGTCCCCTTTCTTTAAACTGATGGTTTTCTAATTTTTTCAAGTAGATGATGTTGCTATTAGAAAATGTGGCGTTTATTTTATTAAAGATGACTGGATAAATATTTATTTCATCCCAGTAAGAATTCCTTTCAGAACTGTACATAATGTCGTTGATGTGGATTTCACAATCGGTAAAGTGGATGAGTATTGATCCTTTAACCTTTTGCTTCTTTGGGCCGCAACTGGTAGAGATGACTGTTTCTGGGACGTCTATTAATTAACATGATATAATTTGCCTCTGGCTGGAAGATTTCGGTGTTTGTAGTTTTCTCATGTAGTTTACAGTTAACTGGCTTGTTGTTTATGAGGTTTCCGATGCATTGAGAGTCAGTCGTTCTTTTTCTAAGAGTTGTTTCTTGGCAGTAATAGGTTTCTTCTATGTTTGGGCATTTCTTATCGAAATATTGAATATTATCTGTGTTTAGGATAAGGTAGGGTTTGGTAAGGATCATTTTACTGTTTTTTATTGATAGAGTAATGATGTGGAATAAATGATACATTTCTTTGGAGATAATAGGTATCTGAATGTTAAAGATAATGATGGTGTCATTATAATATGCTTGAAGTCCTAAGAGTTCATATACATGTTCATCTGACTGTATGGTGACATTTTGATTTTCAAAAACTGAATATATTTCTGATAACTTTGTTCTACTTAAGATCTTTTTTATTAGTTATTAAAGTTACATTCTTATTTTTCTTAACCGTTTGTTTTGTATACCTACGAGCTACATTCTTTTCTGTATATGACGGTGCCCTCTTTATATTGTTCGGGACTTACTCTGGTTTTGTTCAAATTTTCTATGTTTTTAGTAATTTGTTGTTCTATTTGATCTTTAATGGCGGGATAAATCTTTGTCTGAAACTCATTTAATTTTTCGAGATATTCGTGTATATTTTGGCTTTGCAAGGTGTTGTTAAACTTGTATGTTTGTCCATAGAAAACCTCATATGGAGTGGAGTAAGTTTAGTAGATGAATGAATAGCTTTGTTGTAATTAATGAGTGTTTCGCTAAGAATCTCTTCATGATCTTTATTTTTAAGTTTATTGTGCACAATTCTGTAAATTTCCGTTAGTGTGGAGTGAAACCTTTCAACAGGAGAGTTACTACTACTCTGCTGATATGAAGTTATATAGAGATTTATCTCGTATTGCTTACAGAAATTTTTAAATATTGTGGCTGTGAATTCACTACCTTGGTCACATACTAGTTTTTTAAGGATGCCGTGAAGGCTCATATAATGTTTCAGAGATTTGATGATTAGAAGGCTATTCCTAGCAGATAGGTTATATGCTGCGGCGAATTTCGAAAATTTGTCCACTATAGTAAGAACTTGGTATACTTGGATATACTTTACCTTAGGTGGGTTTCGATCGTATTTGAGCGTCTGACATATTTCACAGTTATTAATAACTTGAGTAATTTTGTTTTTTAAAAATGGAAAATAGTATTTTCTTTTGAGGTGGTGGAAAGTCTCATTAATACCTCTGTGGTTATTATTGATATGATAATTGCTAATGATCTTGTCTTGCTTGTCATTGTCAGTAATGTCGGTAAGCAACTCTGTTCATCTAATTAATTTAAAGATTTTTGATTGGGAAAAATATTTGGAATATACACTTTGAATGGTCTTTAAAATCTGGTCAGTAGTATGTATTGCTGTTAAGCGATTGGGTGGTAGGAATTTTATTTAAAGATATCGATGAGAACTTCTTCGGATGGTTCGTTTATATTTATCATTCTCCTTTGTTTATTCTTAAAAGGCATGAGTAAATGATACTTGTGGTTTCTTATTTGATTGATCTAATATAAGTTGAAGTGGAAATTCGTTCAAGGGTCTCTCAGAGATTGGAATGTTGTCGTCCATGTTTTCTTGAGCAGTAAGGTGCTATTGATGCTTTTTACTCCGGATTCTGTTACATGAATTTCGGTCCTATTGGGCCTTGTAGATTCTTTGGGTCTGATTTTACTCAAAGCGTCAGCGTTTGAGTTTTGAGTTTCTTTTTTGTATACGATTACGTAATCGTACTCCTCTAACTTAAGTCGCCATCGAACTAGCTTAGAGTTTGGGTCCTTCAAGCTCATTATCCAAGTCAACGGTTTGTGGTCGGTTACGATCTTGAATCTTCTTCCGAATAGATATGGGCGAAAGTGTTTTGTGGGCCACACTATGGCCAGTAGTTCCTTTTCTATTGTGGAATAGTTGACTTCAGAATCGGTGAGTGTTCTACTTGCATAGCAAATGGGCTTATCACTCCCAATAGTTCCTTGGGTTAGAATAGCGCCAATAGCATAATTGCTGGCATCTGTTGTTAGGATGAAGGGCTTCGTGAAGTCTGGATATTGGAGGATCGGGTCGTTAGTTAAAACGTGTTTACAAAGTTCGAATGTTTTTACGTATCGATCGTTGAGTTCAATAATTTTCCCTATTTTTGAGACATTCCGTGAGAGGTTTAGTGAGTTTCTCGAAGTCTTGGATAAATTTGCGATAGTAGCCTAAGAGGCCAAGGAATGATTTAATCTTCTTTTGTGTTTTGGGAATTGGAAACTCCGTAATGGCTTTAATTTTGCTTGGATTTGGTTTTACACCTTCCGTAGTGACAACATGTCCTAAAAAGTCTATCTCCTTATGGAAAAATTCCGATTTGTCAAGTTGGACCTTTAAGTTGGCTTCTCGTAACTTCTGGAAAACTTTCTTTAAACTTTCAGTGTGCTCTTGCAGCGACGTGGAGAATATTATTATATCATCTAGATATACGAGACACATAGTTCCTTGTAATTATTTCAAGATGTTGTCCATCACTCTTTGAAAGATCGCTGGGGCGTTTTTCAGCCCAAAAGGCATGCGAACATACTCGTAGTGTCCTCCATCTACGGTAAAAGCGGTCTTTTGTATGTCGCGAGTATCCATTTCAATTTGGTGAAACCCGCTGTCTAAATCTAATGTTGAAAAGTACATACATTTGCCCAGCTTATCTAGGATTTCGATTATGTTTGGGATAGGGTATCTATCGCTTACAGTTTTTTCGTTTAGCTTGCGATAGTCAATAAAGAGTCTCCATTTTATTTTGCGGCTGGCATCCTTTTTCTTCGGTACGATCCAGACGGGAGAGCTCCAAGGGGAATAACTCGGGCGTATTATGCCTTGATTAAGCATTTCATTAATCTAGCGACGAACTTCGTCTTTGTGGATATATGGGTATCGATATGATTTGGTGTATATAGGTACATCATCTGATGTCTTTATTTGATGTTTTATCTGATTAGTGAATGTGAGGTCTTGACTTTCTTTAAAGAAAATGTCGTTATATTCTTTGCACACTTTAAGGAGTGCTTTCCTTTCTTCCTTATTGAGGTGTGTGGTTCTAAGTAATTTTGTAATGTCGCCTTGGGGTTCGATAGTTTCATCTTCGATATCATAATTGACACTGAAATTGTTGAGGAGAATGTTTGAACTTTCAGGGGTTGCTCAATGAAGAGTATTTGTTCATAGTCTGATTGATTGACGGCCTCAACCAGGCTGTACCAATTTTCAGCTCGGTATATTCCTTCAGGAATGAATAATTTCGGTTTAATCTCTGTTGTTTTAATATATATATCGCCGTTTTGGATATCAACCGGTATTTTCACGATAAGTTTACAATTCGAAGGAATTTGGTACTTATCTGACATGAAGTTGGGTTTGAATCGCAAGGGGATTGTGCTGTTATTAGTGATTAATACCTGATTGGCAAAAGCGACCTTGGCACCTAATTTTGTTAGGGTATCGAGTCCGAGTATACCATCGAAATATCCGTGAAATCCAAAGATGAGGAATTTAATTTGGCCAGGTTGTTTGAATTCGTAGAAGTTTGGTAGAATAACTTCCATGTTAAGTTTATGTGTATTTAGGATTGTTGTTATGACTATGGGTTTGGTTTCCGTCATATCTTCGGGGTGAACATATTCAGGGTTTATAAATGAAGACGATGCACTTATATCAATCAAAAATTTGAGTGGGCGTCCGAATGGAGAAGAAATGTTAATATAAGGAAGGATGAATCCGTGTTTATTAATATCTATATATCCGATAGGTCTGTTGTGGCTACTAATGAAAAATGTCGTCATCTAGTTCGTTACAAGTTGGTGCACTATCCTCTAAGTTATTATCATTAAGGTAATCCATTAAGTATTCGTTTCCGTAAACGTAAAAATTGTCAAGATTTTGTTAATGTGAGGAAGAGTTTCCTTGGTGGGATGTAGGACTACTGGATTTCTCTCAGTGACATTAAATAGTTCTTTGCTTACGAAGTTTGGTTGATTATTTGGTCTGAATGGATTATTGAGGGTTAATTTATTCGGAGGTTGGTGGTAATTTTTTCTTACATTTCCTGAAGAAGTGTCCATTGGTTCGGGTTTTGGAAGGGGTGTTAAATTTGGTCGGTTAAAAGTATTGTGGACTTTGTTGAAAGTTGTTGGGGAAAGGTATTTGGTTGCGAAATTCTTGACTGTTGTGTGAAATTTTGCGTTTGATTAAATCTCTGTTGTTGTCCGAAAATTTGGGGTTGAGTCCTATTTTGAAATCTAATTTGGAGTTGTGGGATATGTATTCTTTGTGTGTTCATGGAGGAAACTTGTGCCGATTTTGCGGGAATTGAATATTTATTTGGGTCTGATTTAGCATACAATATATTTTGTTCTTTTATACAGTAAGAAAAGGACTCTGCAAGTGTTTGGGGCTTCATTGCACGAATAGTTGAACCTAGTGGTTCTCTTAAGCCAGATAAGAACGCGTTTAGGCACATTTCTGAGTATAGAGATTTTTTCGCGAGAATAACACTTTTGTCACTTTGATGTATATTTACGTGGTTCATCAACTTCGTTATAGAATTTCTCTACGGTGCTATTATTCTGTCTAATTTTATGGAGATTATTAAAGAGGTCTCGTTCCGTTTATCTGAGTAGTGTAATATTAGATTCTCCTTGAATTTATCCTAATTTAACTCGGGGTACCATACATATTTAGTACTTCGTTAGCGGGCCCTACAATTTTGTTCCTAATAGCCCTAAGTAAAAGTTGACCATATCATGTACCACTAACTATAGATATCATTGAGAGGATTTCGTTGACGTTATCAAAGAAATCGAAGAGTAATCTTGGGTTTCCATCGAATCTTGGGAGATCTTTGATGGCATCAGGAACTCTTAATGAGTTAAAAATGTCTATAGCAGTTACAGTTGGTGTGTGTTAGATGGTGCTGGATTCTGAGGCACAATTTATATAGCTGGGTTATCACCATTTTGAGCCATGCTTGAGCTTTCAAACTTGTTTTCACCTTGTGTTGAACGATTTAAAATATTATCAGATTTATTGTTATAATTCACCTATATGAAACACTTTCACAAAAATTTTCTAGACTTGAATATTCTAAATTTTCACTGGATTTTGCGATTTCGCTTGTACTTTGAATTGGATCTATTGTATTTATATTTTCCCTAGATTTAAAAATTCTTAACTTATTTTTTAGTTTAGCTACTACGGGCTAAGGTTTAAAGGAACTGGTGTTCTTTTTGGTAGGAGGAGGCATAAAAGGATAAGAAAATATTCAATTTCGACTTACGTACTAAAAAAAGCCACATAACTTTACGATATTCCCTCGTTGTTTTAACTGGTTTTGTGGTTTTATTTTGTTTTTCAACGATAACCCCTCGTTGGATTGCACAACTTTGTTTGCGAAGATTGATTTTCTCCTTTATGGTTCCTCTTTTTTTCCTTTGTTCAGGTTCCTTCAATTTGTTCACAATAGTCGTTAGACCGAACCAATAAACCGTCGATTATTTGTGAAATTTTAAAATTTAGAAACGCGAACAGACGAAAAAAAATCCGCAATGACTGCGCCAGTTACGTTTGTTAATCAATGGTTTATAAAAAAAATAAACCTTTACTTTAAAAAATTTAACTTTATTGAATTAAAACATTTGATACAATTAGCGAACGGAAAAAGACTGAACTCTGCTAGCAATAAAATTATATTTCAGCTTTCTGAAATAAGACCTTATTTTATTTGCAGACATTACCTAAGCATTTTTGAGGGAATTGAACTCAGGTGTGGAAGAAAATTTATTACAATGAACTTTACTAAAGTATTGTTACAATACAAAATATATATATATATACAAAATTTCCAACATTTAGCATCAATTTAGTTAGGTTTAATCTCAAATCTCCTCGGTTAATGATGCCCAGTTTTTTTTTTTTTTTGTTTTTTTTTAAGGAGTCTGGAGATTGGCAACCGCGCTAAAACCTCGTATGAAGATGGAAACGCAATTAAAAACTTTCTCGTAATATTCCAATGATACGGGATAAGTGACAGGTATATACTTTTTAAGACAGAATTGCTGATATCAGTTTCTTAACTGTACCTTAAATTCTATATTAGTGTTTACTCCGATCAATTCCTCTTGTAATATGACATCCATTTCTTCAATGTCAACATATGGATTGATTATCCACTGTGGTATTACCATAGCCAAAACATCCTCAAACCTAGTTTCAAAATCTGAATAGAGGGCATTTAAATGTTGAATATATGTAGGTTGAAATGTTGTCTTCCTGGCAGTTTGTCTCTGACAAATTGGGGAACTGGGAAAAATCACGCCGTCCCATGTTGCTTCATTAGCTTAATTCTGACAAGGAACGCTGAAATGATGAACTTTTTTTTTTATCAAATTTAGACTATTACCTTGTAACTGGAAGTTAATGTCATTAAATTTAGTAAACACAACTGTTAAGTAGACAGTTTCTGGTTTCAACAGGTATTGTCGATGGATGACGCAATATATTGCTAACAGTTTGTTTTAAATAGCTTATAAATCCACGATAATGCCCAACTATGGCATATGCTCCATCTGCAGCTACTCATATTATATTTCATAAAGGGATTGCTTTTTCCGTGACGTAATCCTTCAAAATATTAAATATTGATTCGCCTTTAGTATCGGTTGTGAAAGATTTCGCCAAGAGCAGCTCTTCGCGAACATATGCCAATAACAATGCTTCATTGCCAGGTAAAATTGACTTGTCGTATAGAGAAATGGGTCGTTTGCAAATAAGAAGCTTTCAATATCCAAACTGATTTCATCAATACGTCTTTCAAAAGGAATTCCTTTAATGATATCAGATGCAGGTTTGTGTAAAACAGTTTTTAAAACTACTTCAACGCCTGGCAAAATTAACTTTTCTCCGATAGTATGCGGATTTCTGGATTTTGCTATAAGTAGCGAGCTATTGTAAGACGCCCGCAAACCATCATCGTCTCTTTGTGACGTTGAAGCGAACATTCTGTCCACCGTGGGTTTCTTCTGAAGTTTTTCCTTGAGCGTTTGAAAGTATTTCAAATCCTTATCTGTTGTACTAGGGTGACATCTTCTCGGATGATCCTCCAGCTTAGATGTTTTCATAGCATGCAACGAAATAAAATGGCAAATAATTCTCTCAATTTTTGTTTTATATCTCGTTGTCTGAGTTGCAATACAATAATGCATAGTCAAGTTTCTTTCCCCCACTTATGAAAAAGACATAAGTTATGACATATATATGGAGAGAGTTTTTTTAATAACATACTGCAATATATAATACCTACTTTGCTATTATAATTGCGAAAATAATTATCTATACAAAACCGTTGTATAGTATTGTAGTATATTGTCGGCTTATTTGTTATGTTTTCACCTAAAACCTAAGCAACAGATTTTCGTGATAAAGTTGGAGGCCTCTCTAGCTAAAAAGTTGACAAAGGCTACAATTTATTGCAAAAACCAAAATACTTTTTTCTTTACAAAATAAAAACTTACACGCAGAGAAAATAAAATGAACATTTATGTTTTAAAAAATTTTACTTCATAAGTAGTTTTATAATTTATGTATATAGATATTTGTACGTTTGTCTTTATATTATAAGAAAGTATTATGCAAGTAAATAGGTATCTGAGTATGTGAATATTCCATTCATGGAAAGCCAAAATTAAAGTCACGACTTGCTTAAAAGAGATTCACTATCGTTGACTCCCATTTATATCTTATGGAACCCAATTTTATTTTGCGCTGACATAGACCCCTTGCAGGTCGTGTCGATATAGACCACTTTGGGAATCACGGATCTAGATGAATGCGCACTAGCGCGCAGCTTGTAATGACATTTTATAAGCAAACGTGTGCGTTTTTTTAGTGCATAGTTGCTTGCGTATATTTTTAATCCTTCTCACAAAAGCTAAGTACAATTAATAGTAAATTTTTTATGGAAGGTTTGGTTTTTATTTATAATTCAGCGAGGGTATTTAGTGATTTAATTTAACTAGGTATATAATTTTTTTACTTTAATTCAAGTGTGGTAAAAAATTTGATTTTTTGTAATAAAACAATATAAAATTTGTGAATTTAGACACAAAGGAAAAACTTGAGAATAGTTCCCTTTTTTCACAAAAAAATCAAGGAACTTACAGCTTACACCATCTCTGTGGAAATTTTTAAGGACGACGATTAAAATTGTCTTCTTTTGTTGAAAAAATAAAGTAATATTTCCACAGTAAAGTTGATGTTCGGGGCGAGATCATGTTTTTTTTTGTTTAATGGACTGTTAATGGGTCACATTTGAGAAGACAAAAATGTATGTCCTTGGTGAAAAATTCTTATGGGATCAAGGATAACAAAATATATTTGTATTACATTATTTCACAAAAAACCAGACCTAAAACAAAAACAAAAAATTCTCGTCTCCAAACCCATTGAGATCTCAATTTAAAAATTTAACCACTTACTAACAACATTATGGGCATTAATTTAAAAATAAAGCAAGGAAATATTAAGGAAATGCATTTGAAGATATTCAAGGATAAAGGATACATTTAATATCCTTAATTTTTTCTTCTTCTCAAAGCCATCTATTTTTATAATTTTCCCTCATCTTTAAAATAACCGAAAGGTCATGTCTCTGTGATAATCAGAACCAAAGTTATGATTTTTTTAATATAACTTATCAAACCACAAATCAGCGAATTTTAAGGATTTCAGAGTCGTTTAACTCAACCAGCATGCAGCGCAGCACAAAAATAAATAGTTGTATTCTTATATCATAACTACTTAACTTTCAGCAAAATCGTTTTCCTGCGGAATGACCCTAATTTTTATAATGACCTCAACGTTCTTTCAGATATATAGTTTACTAAATGTTCCATATCTACCGGGGTAACAGAACTTCATACAGAACTGTGAAGTGCAGAGTAAAAATCTAATGTGATCAAAATCACTTTCTCTAATGGAAAAATAAGTGTCAAGGCATCCAAAATGTATGTCCATAGGTTAAGTACTAAAGTCAATTCTTGGCAATATTGCAGACACATTATTAAAGTTTATAAATGTAGTGGTTGTGGTACAAGCTATATGAATATGGCAAATGTATCCGAAGATCAAAGGAAATCTAAAATAATTCCTAGAAATTCAACAAACATAAATAATAAAGAAAACATAATTTCTAGTATAACGATAGATTTAGAGCACGGCGGGTGGATATGTCAAGAAACCATTCTTGGAAATTCTATGGAAGCTGTTTTGTCACCAATAAAAGGTAATGCGTACAATAAACAAACTAAGCGTGTTCAAAAATCTTGCTTTGTATGCACGCAGCCTTATAAATAATAGCGGGTTTTGTAAAATATCGTTTAAAGTTATTGCAAACACGTAAAAAATCTCGAATTGGTCTAAGATTAATTCTTACGATACTCTAGAGATGAATTCCCGTATGTAAGTTCGTATGGTCATCCATCTATGCCAGTTTGATTTTTGAAGTGGTTTTTCGCAAATATTTCTAGAACGGTTCATCGGGATGAAAAAGTTATTATAACCAATTTTATAGGATTTCATATTCTGAAGAAGTTTTCAGTGCATGAAAATCATATAGGACTGATCGTTTTCACAGTATACGTAAAAATGCTAAATTTTTATATGGCAACACTAATAAGGGTTGCCCAATTTAGTCCATATTTGAAATTATATTTACTATTGAAAACATTATGTACAAAATTTCAGCTCTTTGCGTCGACGCGTTCTCAGGCAATGTTCAAATATATATAGTACATAGTGAAAAACGAAATTTTTGCATAGCAACCCTACGGAGGAGTTACCCGATCTGTCCCATTTTCGAACTTAATTTTACGTTTTTTTAAAGGCCATAGGCAAGATTTCAGCTCTCTAAGTAACGCGTTCTTGAGTTATCGTGAGGATGGACGGACGGACGAACGGACATGCATAAATTAAAATAATTTTTAATTTTATGCATTTTCTTCTACCGGAATTATTTCTGTGCATTACTGATTCAAATATTGTAAAAGATTTGAAATGCAGAAAAACTAAAGCGACTGAAGTTGTCAATACAATTTTGCATTATGACTGTATTAAAATCCTTACTAATATTTTGAAAATTCAAAAGTTTTCAATAATTAAATAATCTAATGATAAAATTTATATATTTTATTAGTATATATGTACTTCTGTATTAATTTGCACAGACAACATACAACTAGATAAGGAAATCTCCATATAAACTCGGATCACTTTATCAAAGCTCTTTAACATTTTATTCAACCAAAGAAAGCTATCATTGCGAAGAATTTATGTAGCATAATACAGCAAGAGAAAGAGAGACAGAATGTATAGAGCTTTCTATTAGAAGGCCATTAGCTCGTTTTAATTAGACCGCTTTTTTGTGAGGTTTTCACATCTAGATGTAAGTTGTTTGAGATGCAGGTATGCTTTTAAGAAATTCTTAATGCTGAAAAAAAAATTCATGGGAAAATCTTAAAATGAAACCAGTTCTTTCTATATAAAAAAAATATAAATAATGCAATAATAGTAGACATATAAATATTTATTTAAAAATTTAAATATGAATCATTTTAATGAAAATGGGTTTTATTTACATTAATATAATTTCAGGATCACATTCTAATTAATTTGAATTCATTACATCTCGTTAGTCGTGTACTCCGTTTTTTCCGAAAGTACTCCGCTTTGGCTCTTGAAAATTTCCAAACGACAGCACTGCTGAACTTGCATTCCATTTCATCTGTGCATTACACACAATTGTATACCTTAGAAACTGAAATCAAATATAGTATTCAATTTGATGTTATTAGTTATATCACTAACACCTACATAGCAAATTGAGAAGATTATATATATGTACGTACTCTGTTCTTTTTGTACTTTGTATTTGCTATTTAATAAGGGAATGCGATTAAAAGCATGAAAAACTGTTTTGATTGTTATACAGGCCAAAAAAGGTGTAGAAGAGCTAATATCAAAATTTCTGTTTATTCCTTTTAATTTTATTGCAAAGTCAGAACTGCCTATAAACCGTTTAAGCTTTCTCGCAATAAATGGCCGTACATGTACCAAAATGAACTTTTCAGTTCTGATTTTTATAAGCTGGTTGGTGGTTTTTCATATTTTGTTAGTTATAATTAAAAAAAAAAAACATTATCCTATTGTATTAATTTCTATTGCTTTATAATTTATGGGAAGGTTTTACGTCAGTTTGGGATATGGGGTTTCTCTTATTGGACTGTTTCTCTTAAAGGACTGTTGATGGGTCACATTTACGAAGAAAAACAATTATATCCTTGGTGTAAAAACTATGAGATAATACAACAAATTTGTAGGTATAAATTTTTTTTTAAACCAGACTTCTTCTATTGATAAAAAAAATTCTCTTCCCTAAACCCATTACGATCTCAATTTGAGAATTTAACAACTTACTAACAATATTGTAAGCATTAACATATCTCATTAGAGTAATTCCGACAGTCGCATCTGACGGACTAGTTATAAATGAATTTTTATCTTAAAGTGAGAAAAAATTACAATATTTCCCAATAAGCCATTGAATTTATTATCAATTTCTTAAGCGAACATGGGTACTCAGTGGATGTTAAATATGTCAATAGTAGTATACCTCAAGAATCTATTTTTGGGCCCTTATTATTTTATTTTTATTATATTATATTATAATATTATATTATAATATTATCTGGTATCGTCAAAGACATGCGTACATTTATATCCATTTTATATGTCGACAATGTTAAGATTAGTTGATTTGATAGAAGATTGCATCCATAGAGTCAATGTAGAACTGAGAAATATTACCGTTCAGAATTGGCTACTACTTAATCAAACCTAATTTTCCCTTTTTTTATGAATTTATGTTGACGTACATATATGAACCCTTTGATGAATTTTACCAGTACTTTCCCAAGCTGACTTAAAAATACCATTACTGTTAGTTGTATAACACTAGCAGATGTTTATGATTATATAAAATATTATTATGAATTACATTTGTGGGTTTTCCTTTTATTTTTACTTTATGAACAATAATGCAACAGCAAAAAATTATAATTTTATAAAAGTAGATCCACAAACAAATTCAAGGGCGGGTTAGGCATAAAAAATTAGATTAAAAAGTGTAAATTGCATTCCAATAACTTCACATTATTCAATATTTTTACTAAACTAAATTATTTTCGTGTATTTGTTTTCTAGTATCTTTATTAATATGAACATCAATTTTTAAGTCAGGATTTTTCTGAATTTCAGGCATACAAATGCTTCACGGATGGTTAAAAGGAAACATGGTGGATGATGAAAACAAAATTACTAGAAATGGAATTCGCACAGTTAATCTGCCTTTAAGGTAAGCGGTCGATTTTTTCTCATATTATATTACTAAAAAAAACTATTTTGATCCCATCTTTTTACATCGAATTTATTTTTAAGAAACTATTAATTGTGCTTTGTGTAAGCAATTTCACTGAAATATTTAATATGATTTACTTAAGCAAATGAAACGATCGTTAGTTTTACTTCTGCTCTGATTACCAGAGAAGTTTGAGGTATGGTTTACACGGAATGGTACTGTTATGATTGAAAACGTTTAGCGTACATATACTATGGTAAAGGTTAGATAGTTTGAAAAAGATTTTATTTAAACCATCTGGGTCATTCCATATCAAATAGACAACAGGTGTGACATAAACATCACCAATTTTGTTGAAATTTTACATACTTGGAGGGTTTCTGAAAACAAAAATACAAATTAAAAAGTTTCCTTCTACAATGCGTATTTCGCGAGTTATGGCATTTTCAAAATTTCGCAAAAATGCTGTCATGGTCTTCTTTAAAAATTTATATATATTTTTCTATTTATGCTAGGACAGTGAAATATGGCTGATTTGAAAGATATGATTTCAAGCTATCTAAGAAAAATAGAATATTAAAAATATATGCGAAAAAGGATAACAAGGAAAAGGATTTTATCTTTTATCCTTGAATATCCTGATGGCGTACTTTTGATTTTCTTCTTATGTTTTTATATTTTATACCTTATATTATCCACTAAAATATATTAAAATTTCAACTTGGGATCTCAACGGGATCAAGGAGTAAAAAATCAAGGAAATTTCACCAATCTTACATTTGCTCATAATGTAACGAAACCCCTGAGGTAGAGTTCAAGTCGCGTTTTGTTTTACGTGGTATCCCCAATAGGCCTAATCCACGGTGTCTCCTCGTTGCATTGTATATTAATCATGTATTCTAAATTATGATATAATGACCTGTGTTTTTTGGATTATCCCGGTTGAATTTGGTCGATTTCTTACTCAACACAATTCTCACGTATAAAGTCGTCATGTTCGAATCCGTCGTTGTGATCATTAATAAAACATTTTATCCTAAATAAATTTCGCTCTAAAATGGAATTAAACTTACCTATTTCAATTAATTTATCAGTATCTATCTAACCCCTTAAATTAACAATTAAATTTTAATATTTTTTTTTCTTCTTTATATAAACTATATTGGAATTCTTCAGAAGAATGAGAAAAATTCTTTACTTTAACACGTCGCTTCGTGATAGGTACAACACAGCAGAGCTGGGCAATACTTAATAAAAAAAGACTTAAGTACTACTTAAAGTACATTTTCGTTACTTAAGACTTATTGTTCAATACTCTTGAAATGCCCCTACTTAGTATTTGAACATAGGTACTTGCTTCTATTTACTTGTACTTAAGACTTAGTTTTGTACTTAAGTACTGAGATTTTTAATTAAGTATTTCTGAGTCTATTCAGTACCTACAAATATCAAACTCTTCGTAGAAAACCAAACACAATCCTAGCGCAACAAACAAGACTGGGCAAGTAGAACAAAACCAAGTAAGGTCTAGCTCGAATATAAAACCGACGATGTCTCGACTTGATTACATAACCACTGACATGTATAATATGGACTGACTACGTTCATAGAAATACACTGCAGAAAGTGGGCTCACTTCTATATTGCTGACTCTTTCGGTCTAAGCACCAACTGAGAGAAAACTGAAAACAACAAATGAATTAGTGGATTCGTCGAAATACATGATTTTAAATTAATCATTTAGGGTTATTACTGATAAAAACTGTTTTACCAAAGACAATACATTAGATACGCAGAAGAAATTCTAAACTTTTTATTAAAATCACTTTCCGAGCTGCGTGCTCACTTTTTCAACATTCCGCCAATGATTTTTTCAATGTTGGCACCGACGTAAGAACTCTTTTTGACACCAACAATTGTGCCCACGTGAAAAAGAAAAGTAGGCAGTTCATATTATATACGTCAGTGGACATAACCCAAGGGTAAGCAAGCAATGCCTCACTCCAATATAAACTCAACGATGCCTCGACCTGATGTAGGGAAGGCCTCAATTCTTTCTTAGAAATTTACTGGACATTTTTTCCTTAGAATCGTTATGCATTATTGGAGGCGATAATGGGTGCTTGGGCGAACCTCTAATAGTTTTTATGAGTGTTGCAATGAGAGGTGAAAGTTTTACTCTACTTGCGGCGCCGAAAACTATAATAGTAGCCACTGGTTACTATACATATTATACTTTTCAAAAGGTATTTATTTATTAACTGAACTCGATAAACTTCATTATATTACTGCCAACGTACAAAGATTCTAAAAAACTACTTTAAAAAGTCCTTCAAAAAGTACTCAGTACTTTTTATAGACTTTGTAGGTACTTAGTTACAAGTACTTTTCATACATGCGGTACTTGTACTTACGCTGAAGTACTCAGGCCTTCGGTACTTAAGTACTTTTTCCTTGGGACTTGCCCAGCTCTGCAACACAGTGCACTTTCTACGTTGATGGAATTGGTTGAATCCTTTCGTATTTGTCATTTAATAGTGCTTCTTCCTTTTTATATTCTTCGACGGCCACAAAGTTAAAATTAATATTGGCTATATTTTCCTTAGCCCATTTGAAAAGTTCCAGTGTAGTAGTTATTTGATCCTTGTAAGTAGTTATTTGATCCTTGTATGGACATTGTAAGCTTGCCCTTGGTGCAGGTCGCTTTAGTGTTCCCCAAAGACCATTGCAGATATTTTTTCCATGTGCAGTACCAAAGAAGTTCCAGTCGGCTGCAATTTGAAATTCCTTCTCATGCTTACTCAAATTAAAAAAGTTTTTGCTGTTTTTATACTGAGCAGCGAAACCGTCGAAGAAATAATAAATTTTTGTGTTAAAAAGCTAATTAAAAAACGCTGAAAAAGATGAACTGCTATGGTGTTGTGATGCAAGCAGTCACTTATAAGTTCTAAGTTAGTATTTTGAATATTGCTATTATCTTGTGTATGAAAGTAAATTCCTAAAGGATGAATTTTAGCTTGGCGTTCACAAATGGAGTGCTTGTATCTCATCTTGCAGTATGAAGGAATAATTTTCGGAAGAGTCCATTATAATGACTATCTCATCAATTGGTAGGTTATACTTTGTATCTCGAAGATAATTATTTTGTTGACCGGTAATAAATGTATGACGAAATAAGGTTGGCAGGCACTCGATAAAGCTATCACTAAATTCGTCCGCAGATTCTAATTTTCTTTAGAATTTCGACAGATCTGTAGATGTCCATTGGCTAAACGTAATGCTTCCAATTCGGTTTTTTTTTTTCAAAAATTTTCTCCAAAAATCTTCTTAGTCTTACATATCCTGCACAGTCGGCGCAATTATTAAAAAAGTAAGGGATATCGACGGTAGTACTAAGAATGTGATGTATGGAAAGCTCATACCAAACCTCAATAACTCACTGATCTCGGCTAAATATATCATGGGCACGAACCAAAAATCTTTTTCAATGTAGGCGAAAGTTCATTCCTTTCTTAGAATTTAAATCGACCATATTTTTTCAGAATTCGTGTGATTTATTGGTGGCTATAGACGATCCGAGCAAATTCCATCTACCGTCTTTGGGGATGTTCTAGTGTAGGAAGAGAAGGGGGGTAAATACAAAAATTTTTTCAATACGCATTCTACACAATACAACTTTTTGCTCTTACTCTTAGTTTGAAATTTGAGTCATATTTCACCATTAGTCAGGTAGCCGAAACCGCTGAGAGTTCTTTCAATTATTTAAACATACACACTGTCGCTCTTTGCATTCCACGAACTGAATTTATTCGAGTAAGTTGAAATTTCACTGTGCACTCGCATCTTATCGGCAATTGCATTAACTTCCTACTGGTATGCCGTACATTTTCCCTACTCGCAATTTTAATGCAAATTTGACTCATATTTAAAACATTTCTGATGTGTGAAACAATATCCTTCGAGTTCATTTTTTGTTAAAATTTGCAATTTTTTTAAATACAGAAACTAAAAAAAGCAAAATCTAATTTGATATTTTGCTTGTGCCGATTAGTGATAGCCGCCTGCCTAGGCGTTATTTCCCCAGATTTGCGATTTGTACCCATGCCAATAAATTTCGTTAAAGTTTGTAATTTTATATGCTTATCCAACTATTAAAAGAAGTAAAGCTTTCATTAATATTTACCTCCACCCAGCCACCCCTCACATCCAGCTCATCCTGTAAAATTGTAGACAGAATTTGCTCGGACCGTCTATAGCCATCAATAAAGCACACGAATTCTAAAGAAATATGGTCGATTTAAATTCTAAGAAAGAAATGAATTTTCGCCTATATTGAAAAACATTTTTGGTTCGTGCCCATGATATATTTAGCCGAGATCAGTGAGTTATTGAGGTTTGCTATGAGCTTTCCATACATCACTTTCTTAGTACTACCGTCGATATCTGGGTATTTCTTGTCTGTGATATGAGTTTTTACCAATGTAATATGATATTATAATACCAACCTTTATTGATACAAAATCCTTTTTCTGGGCATCACTCGACTTATTTCATTCTTACAGTAAAAGTCTTATACTGCCTCAATGGCGTCAGTAACAATACTTCTATTAAGCCGATTTGAACAACATGTACGATTAAAATCATCACTCTCTCACGTATTGGAGAATTCTTCCATTCTTTTTACACTCCAATTGTCCGGGAGGAATGTCAAAATGAACGATCTTATATCTTTGTCACTTGTTTGATTATATTTTGCTTTCAGTTTATGAACTCTTCCGAAGACGGCCGCTTTGTTCATCCTTTAGTCCGAAGATTCTTTCCGAAATGATCTTTTTAGTTTCAACAAGCTTTTTCCGCACATAACTTTCTCTGGTAAACCTCCTTCTATCAAATGGTTCTTTCCCCAAATACCGAAGGCAGTCATTAAGTGATTGTAACGCTGCCTGCTGGTCAGTAAATCTTTGTGTTACAACTTCACTAAGCGCTTTATTTGCACCATCTCCTTCATCTTGCATTTCTCCAATTTCAATATCAACGTCTTCATCAATATTAATATTCGCATCATCAAATTATTCTCTTTGTGGAATATCATCCTGTATCTGTCCTTGATGTACCCGGTTGTTTAAGAAGCTCTTTCCTGCACACAGAACAGATTTGTGATGTTAAAATCAACTGCGGTTTTTTTTCAGTCATCCAAGACTGAATAGGTCTTAAATCCGTTGACCTTGGATTATGCCATGTTTTTCCGAAAACATTACAAAAGATCTTCAAAAAATTTATTCTTGTATCGATCTCCATGACATTGTACTATTACATTCACCTGAGTATAATTAAATCCTTACTTTTATTAAACGCTTCGACCTCAGCAGTCTATTTAGCACGATCGCAGTTTTACAAGTAAATATCTACAGACCTCATTCCAAGGAGGGATGCATTTTTGATAGCCCAAGCAGTTACCTCTCATATATTCAAGCATATCACTCTAAAAGAATTATTATCGAGAAGAACTTCAATGGCTTATGATACAGCCAATGAATTCTAGGTCGCCTTCCTTGACGACTTAGGTTTTTTTTAAATCATCCGAAGGAATATTTTTAATTTGTATTTTTGTTTTCACAAACCCTCCAAGTATGTATAATTTAAAAAATGGTGATGGTCATGTCACACTTTTCGTCATTTTTGGCGATTTGCTTTTGGAATGACCCATCTATTCCTTAATTTGTTAGCCAGTAAGCTTATATCAATTATACATGTAGAGACCAAATACAGGGTTAAAACAGGTCTTAAAGCAGAATAAAAAAGAATATGTTCAGACATAATGGAATCCAGCGATTTAAAACAAATCTCAGACCCTGAAAATATCATCTAGTGAAAAATATGGTTAAAATTAAGAAGACGACGCGTTGGCATCAGCAGCATTTTGAAATGAAGGAAAAGAGAAATACAAAAAAAAAAACACAATATTTATTTTTTATTTTGTTTGTTTATTTATCTTAAGATTCTACTTTAAGAACGTTAATCAAAACCGAGTCTTCACATAAATAATGCCACATCAAGCAGTACACGCATTAGCCATCGAAAAAATATCCACTCCTCGAATAAACGACACTTTGAGAGATCTTTCAGAGCACGTAAATTATACCTATTTATAATCGTAATCCAATAGGACTTTCTACGTATGCTATGTAAACCATGATGGAGAGAGACAGAGAGAGAGAGAGAGAGTCAAAATATATCAACGAATAATTTGTTAAGAAAACATCGTAAGTAAGCCTTTGTATACTAGGAAGAATTTTAAATTTAATATCTACTAAACATTCCAAGAGGACTCAGTACCACGAAAAAAAAAACCCAAACAAATTTCATCTGTAGATAGGCTACCAAAACTGAAGATTGTGTATCTTCCAGCATTCATCTATGTCAAATCCCTAAAAAAAGAGTCTCAAGTCAATAAGTAGGTAATTTTCGAATGGATCTTGCGTGTACTGAAAATGATAAAAGTGCCAAGAAATGCGTCTTTGTTTTTCATTTTTTACATTCTTATTTTACCTACTTCTTCCTTAATTATGGTTTTTTTAAATAGCTGATGGCTGTGGCATATTTATGGCAAGATCATAATTAAATATTCACCATTAAAAAAATTGTATTAATAAAAGTTTCTAAAATATTCCAGTGTTTTTCTTTTAATACTAAGTAGGTATATAGGAAGGAGCTTTTTTTCACAATCACGGTTATTTTTTAACTTAGTACATTTTAGGAAATTTTTTTATATATCTTTTGCTGTTACAATGTTATTTCAAAAATTATATTAAATTATAGTAGCAAAACTTTTCTACAATAACAGTACCATTACCATTAAACGAACATTTTCTATAACAAGTAAAAAAACTAGAATTGGTCTAAAACCAATTCTTATAATGATACCCTAGTAGATGAATGCCCGTATTCAATTTCGTATGGTCAGCGATCTATGCAGGTTTGATCTTCGAAGTTGTTTTTCGCATATATTTCTAGAACAGTTTGCCGGACAAAAAAAATGATTATAACCAATTTTATAGGATTTCGTATTCTGAAGAAGTTTTTGGTACAATAAAAATGTCTTGGACTGAGGGTTTTCACAGTATACGTAAAAAACCTAAATTTTTATATGCCAACATCAAGAAGAGGTTGCCCGATTTAGCTCATTTTTGAAACATTATTTGCCATTGCTATGAAAATACCATGTAACAAATTTCAGCTCTCTATGTCGACACGTTCTCAGGCAGTGTCCAAATATATAGTGGAAAACGAAATTTGTGTATGGCAATCCCGCGAAGGAGTTGCCCGATTTGACTCATTTTCGTACTTAATTTTACTTTTTTTTAAAGTCCGTGTACAAAATTTCAGCTCTCTAAGTAAACGCGTTCTTGAGTTATCGTGCGCACAGACGGACGGGCATGCAAAAATTAAAATAACTTTTATTATTATGCGTGGGTGTCTAATCCATTTTGCTTTACCATCAGGTGTTACAAACGGAATGACAAACTTAGTATACTCTTTAGATTTAATCTAGGGTATAAAAAGAGCTAACTCTTTCTAATATTTTACACTAGGGTTGGATGTTGTGATTAGGTATAATAACTTCATGGAACTCCAAATAATTCCAGATTGATATCTCTCTGGCTTGAATAACTTCCTTTAATACTGTTAGGCTCATGTGAAGCTGTCGGTATAAACAAAACTCTTAGCGCCAGATGAAGTTTGTAAACTTTGATCATGCTCAAGCCCCCATAAAACTGATGGGAAACTCGTTTTGTTTTCTGCATCTTAGGATATACATATAATTTGGGAAGAAAAATATACGATCATACAAGTAGTGCCATATATAATTGAATGTCCTAACGTGAACCTACGTGGATATAATGTGCAAAATGATCTGATTTTTTTTCCATTCAATTTGATCTGATTCAGTTTCTTCAACCTGGCTTCTTCAAATTTATTCTACCTTTGATCATTTATGAAATGAAAAGTTATCAAATTTTCCGCAGAACAGGTCGCAATCGTACTAGCATTACAGAAGAAGCGGTCTGCTAAAGATGTTGGAGAATTCCATCCACCAGATCAACATCAAAATATACGCCAAAGATTGATTTTTTCATGTTTTTATGATAACATGACACAAATAATATCAAAACAGAAGTGCGTACCTTTTTCACGTAATTTTATCGATATCAGCACGAAAAATATAACCGTGTAAAAATTTGCCATATACATATTTATATATATAATTTTGAACGCGATTTTGAAAATTGAGTAATTCATTGACTAAACTTGGTAATTATTATATTGTAGGTAGGTCGTGGCAGATTGGATTGTTACTTTTACATAGGCGGAACTAATGATAAAAATCTTATTCCTAAAGGTCTTTATATCATATGCTCTCTCTTCACACAGCTGCTTGTGAGGCTGTACTTACACCACCAACAAATTAATTCCAAAATTTCTTAAACAAATAAACTTCCATCACGACAAGATTAATTTTTTTCCCTTGCTTTTTTAACTCTTTCAGGGGCACGATATGATAAAATTAAAAAAATTAACGAAATTTAGTCAAACTGAGTTTATTCCATTTATTGAACAAAAAAAAAATTTAAATTAATATTGTTTAATTGCAGAGTCCTGCGTAAGGACATGGTATGAATTTTATACCACCGCACATAATACGATCACTTTTTGTGAAAATCTGTAAAACACGTTTTTGTTTTACTAAGGCACAAAGGAACGTTGCACGTAGAGCACATCCACTGTGTTCGCCTTTGGTGTCCCTTTTTACTGCATTTAGCACAGCGACGTAATGTACATCTTATTGGCTGATGTAATGATCCTGCCGCTCGAATGGATGGGTCAACATAAGGCTTGTTGTTTTTTATCTGAACTTTTTCTCGTTTAGATTTTCGTTTTTGAGGCAATGGTATAGTTGTCAAATAGTTGATAATATCCAATTTAAACTCCTTTAGAGGTTGCTTGTAGTCGACAAATTTTGCTAAGATATACGCATTCACGACGCACACATCCAAAAAATGAAAGAAAATCCTATGCCACCATTTGTGACTCTTTCGGTCAACCTCGTAATATTTTTTGAGCTGGTCAAACTTATCAACATTATTCATATTTGAATTATATTCAGCAATAACTTCGGGGCAAGAAACTAACTCTGAAGTACCATCGGGCTTTCTTCGTGTAACTTTAGTTACTTTTTTAGGATCATGGAAATTTGAAAGCATAGTAACCGATCTTTTGTCTTTCCACTTTAGATAAAGTAATCCAGAGTCACTTATGCTCCAGTCGAATTCACCGCGGGATAGTTTCCTGTCCTCTTTCAAGTCTGATGGTAAAAATTTCCGATTGGCTTGTACAGTGCCACATGCGTATATCCCATTCCGCTTCAACTCAACCATCAAATTACATGTTGTAAAAAAATTATCAAAATACAATTTGTGATTTTTACCAATAAAAGGAGAGCTCATGTGCAAAACGACGCTTTCGCCTAAGTTTTTCTGAATATCATTGCCTTTTTTGCCTGTGTATATTTCAAAGTTACATATGTAACCACTCTTATCGCAAAGCATCCATACTTTATATCCTCTTTTTATTGGCTTTTTAGGCAAGTACTGCTTCAGAGAACTGCGACCTTTAAACCTTTAAATATGCTATATTTTGGTAAAAGTGGCTTACATAAGGCTGAGATACTTCGAAAGTAGATGGTTCTTCGTTTTCGGATTCCTCATAAAATGGTAGTACCTTATCTTCTTCCAGAGTGTTTTCCTCATCTTCAGACTCTGAGTCGGAAGGAATACTTGCCAATTCTACGGATTCATCTTCATCGTAGCATAAAATTGCCGCGATATGCTCGGAGCGCAGAATTTTTCGATTCATGACTGTATTCAATTATAGTTTAATAACAAAACATTTTTCTTTATACCTTTTAAAAAATTTTACCTGTTTTCGCCAAATTATTTTTTGCGCGGTGGTATATAAAACTAACCACTTAGTCTAACCTCTCAAATCTCTTTAAAAAATAATTCACAGTAAACGACAATATGATTTCAAATAATCGCCTGTTAGTTTAAAACTAAATTAGGAACAAAACACCTTAATTCGCCTGAACACGATACAATAAGAATATAAATACCGTTATCACTTTGACAGTAGGAAAAATACGTTATGTTTTTCATGGAATTTACGTACAGTTACGTACGCCTACCAAGATATTATAATTTTTTTTACAAAGAATATGTTCCGAGAACGAATCTTCGTATGGTATTGAATTTGTACCGTTGCCGAATTTCACTGGAAAATTTTTGAAAAATGTGGTATATATTTTATACCATTGCCCCTGAAAGGGGCTAAAAGTGACCAACAAAAAAATATTGATTTCAAAAAAACAAAACTGATAAAAAGAACAGCTGGAAAGATCATGGTGGAATTTTTGAATCTTGTACTGGTACAGTAATGAAAATGACAATGGTTGCTCCTAAAGCGGTGATATAAAAAAAATCTACCCAATGAAATTACAAAGTAATCAAATTTTGGCATGTTCGTTTCTTTCCTTTACGATTTGATAATGCATTGCGTTTTCAAAATAAAATTTCTAGCCATGGAGACTAGCTATTAGCAAAATGAAAACAATAATAATTATCACGTCGTTTGCCTTCTCCTCTTCCAAATATCTGCTTCTTTTTCAGTGATGGAATGAATAAAGTGGAAGACAGAATGTGGCGCTGGCGCTGTAGCCCAAACTGTCAAAATATAACAACACGATTTTCGTATGATGGCGACACAATGCGTAGCTGGCTCTGGCGCTTGGTGCTGTCGCTGTAGCGCACTTTTGCCAAATTTTATACACACCCTATCTGCATTTATACTTCCTTGCGTAACATCTTTTACAATTCCCCATACTTGTCGTATATTTATCTCTTTTCCAAATTCTATATTGTGGTCATAAGATAGAGACAGAAAATAATGTTAATCGTCACATTGCCTTCTCCTCTTCCAAAGGTTATTTTAACTTTTGGAAGAGGAGAAGGCAATATGACAATTACCATTTTTAACTGTTTCTTTTCAACCAATGAAAATGCATGTACACACATACACTACTTCATTTAATAAACTTAACGAATATTTCGGTCATGCGCAGTAGAACAATTTTACATTTTTGTGATCTGAAATTTCCTGATCGCATGGTATTTGCTGTTTCGTTAGAATACACAAGAATGAATGAGATGAAATTACAATTGTAGCACCAGGCATATGGAATGTTTTTTGTTTTTTAAACTAGTAAATATGATACCTCTGCCAATAGATGGCTCCGGGGGTATTGAAAAGAGAAATGAACTTAGTATCGAAAAGTTTTTCGATTTCATGATATAATTTATATTTAACTTGGTTTTGAATTTTGCGTATGCATCGAAATAACGATGACGTCATATAAATAAAAAACAAATATATTAAATAAGGAAATAATTAATTTTTGCATGTTCGATTTTTTGCTTAAGCGATGAAAACGCATTTGACTCTCAAGATGAAATTTTCAATTAGAAATTTAATAAAAACCAAAATGGAATCACTCTACTGCTGCTACTGGAATATTTGTCCTACTTCTTTATTATAGTATCATATTATGCTGCCTTGAGCTGTTGATAGTTTTTATGCTGTTGAAATCATAACCGTCGTCTTATCCGAATTTTATTTTCATGTCCCATATTGCTAGTGTCTCTTAAGAAGCTTACCTTTACCAAATCGCTCTATTAATGTTGTTGTTTTAAATACTCACATGTACCTATGTACCTACATACTTTAATAAATATCATCATTACTAGGTCGATATACCTACCTACCTAAGCTTTTACATTATTTCATTTAAGTGGATACCTATACCTACCTACCTACTAATAACACTTTCCTATGCTACTGGTAAGGAATAAATCCTTAGTTGATTATCGATTATTAGGATTAAACCGATATGCAATTTATACTGAAGGCCCGAAATATTTCATTTAATTTGTTGGAAAGAGTAATTCTTCAGTAATTTCGGAAATTTAACTGATCGACTTTCTTATACCACCCATGTATGGATATCAAGAAAACATTGCCTTCATTCTCTAATTATGACATATTTTCGTTGTTCTTTGGAGAGTTGAGAGTTCCAATCTTCCAAAGTATCTCATAGCGTCTATGGTCGGAATGCACTTGAATCTTCCAGTCACGTTTATGTATAGGAGTTTTGTTTTTTTTTTTAAATACTCTGAGCAAATCTTTAAAACCTTCTGTCTTCCGTCTTCTGTTTTTTTTTTACAATTCATTATCGAATTCAATTTTTTGTTTTGTTTATGAGATCGATTCAGCCTAATAGGAAAAGTGTGTATCAGTCCAAATCTCGTTACTTGCAAATCCTACAGATTTATTTAAGGTTCCAAACTTAGCTCAAGCTGACGGTAATTCTATTTATTTTTTTCATATTCGTAAAATCAAAATGTATCGAATTCATCCGAGATCTTTTAGAGATTATTGGATAATCATATCATTCTGATCCTCTTCTGGTATTATACATATTACGACCTAATTTCCCGTGACCCATTTGATTGCACAATAATTTTTTACCCTTGTTATACTTAATACCCACTTACAATTTTTTGCAGCTGTAACTTTTTCTTTTAAATAACTTTTTTTTTTGCGAGAATTTACATGAAAATAACAATCCTAGATATTTCTTCGTAAGACGTTTTGACTATTTATGATTTGATTTCTGTTGAATACTTAATACGATAATTTTTATTGTCTTCTCTAAATAATTAATTCAAGTCAATTTCAACATGGGAAGATACTTACTTACTCGAGGTAACTACTCAATTTATCTATCATAGCCTGACATCCATCATCAGTTAGTTTAGTTTCTTTCCTCTGTCGAGTATAATTTTTCTTGAGGTGAAAATAATATCAAACGAGCAAAACTAAAAGTTGAATGTTTTCCCCCCCAAAAACCTGCTTGATTTTCTTCTAATAAGTTGTGTAGTTTCTAAAAACAGATGCTATTCAAGGTCGCCCCATACGTAAACGGACTATCTAAGTACTCCCTTTCGCCAGTTCCGCAAAGTGATCTTTATACGAATATTTTAACATCTATATATGTAAGTAGAGCAAGGGCTTCAAGCAATCGTGAACTGTCATCTTCTTATTTCGTTTGCAATGATCCACTACTCTTCTGAGTCCTCACCCTCACTGTGATTAATTTTATATCTAAATTCCTATACATATACTCCACCTTTTTGTTTTTTTTGTACCTTATATATTGCTCCAGACAATAGAAGATGTCTGCGTCTCTAAAAACAGGTGCTTTTTTTTTTTAGCAACCCCAAACAAGTCATTTCTCATTTCTTTCCTGTTCCTGAGAATTACAGTTGCTGGCAAAAGTATCAATTTCTGGCGCTATACATATTGTTCATATTTACTGTCTTGGCATCTACCAACTTAACTTAGGCGATAAAAATATTGTTTTCTTGGTTTCTAGTTCTCCTATTCGTTCTGCGATAACTTCTATCTTTTGCCCTAACATTAACGACTCCTCTCTGGCTAACATGTTTTTTTACCTCTTCAAATAAATTCTTTATTTTTTTAAATTATACGTGAAAACTCGATTATTCGGTAAGATCGGGACCGGGCTGATCCCGAATAGTCGATTTTCCCGGTTAATCGCATGTTAAAAAAATTCGTTTAAAATGCAAAGCTCATTAGGCTCCCTATTGCAAATTTTTGTTATGATATTACATGATATCTCAGCACCACCTTAATATTCCCCTATCGAAAAATCCTGTTCTAAAGAAAGTGTAGGATGTTGGAGCTCAAATACAAACAGTGATGATAACCATATAGAATCTGTATTATTCCGGATAATAGAGTGAATAATCAACGATTTTATTAATTGAGTGTCCCGAAACCTGCTCTCTTCGCATCTTGTATACCAGCAAATAATAGACTTTTGAGTAAATGGAGTAGATTTAATTTCTCCGCCTAAATGCTGAAATTATTTGTTATCTGCAGCAAAGCCCGCAGGTGATACCGTGAAGCAATGTCAGAGGTGAGCAAAAATATATAAACACGAAAAAACAGCATATTTTTAACTAGCATGTTATAGGCAGGTAGGTAGGTGTACTACTTCAAAACCGAAAATACCTGCCAACCAAGTGCACTAAAACTTCTGAAAATTAATACAGCGAAAAATATTATTTTTTGTCTCTTGAAACAATGTCAACAATTTAATTATTAATTATGGAAAAAATGCAAAAATTTCAGTATTTCTTGCCTTTTCAAGATAGCTGACGAGATCGCTTCTTTTCCCTGCAGCATTACATTTCTAAAATTGAAAATTATAAATTTTTCCTTAAAAAACTCATTCATAAGCGGAATAGTACTCTCTGTTTCTCGCATCCTGGTTAATGAACATGCTAGTAATTGTCATCCTTCTATCCTTATAGTAAACAGCTGATTCTGATAGTTGTATGTTGCTTATCACAAATAGTCCATCCGAAAGTATAAAGATCCATTCATACTATGTACATACCTACTTGGTAAAAAAATAAAGAAAAACCTTGCAAGGCAATTAACCTCAATTCTCTATTATTTTTCTTACAATTATGACAAAAATTACTGTCGTAGTTGGTAGGTGCGTAACTACTCTTTTATTTGCGCTCAGTTTGTGCAATCGAAATTTTCGTTGAGGGTCACCTATACGTACTTATTACACCATATACGAATGTAGATTCACACATTGTGCATGACTTCGATACTTACAACTATAGTAGAAATGTTATTGACTTACATATTTCCCATCTTCTGCTGGGCTCATTAGTCCTTAAATCTTGATATAGTTTTGTAGATAAGCCTCCTGGAATCTGTAAAGAGCGAAAGATAGTTTCCAACATGCATACATTATGTATATGATGGTATCAACGACTCATGCTAAAATCATTACATCTGTCCAGTCAGAAATGAACAAATGAATTTCTGCTGAAATCAACGATAGTTTCAAAAAACCTGGAATACCTACCAAATTTGGAAGGAATGTCTTACGTATAATAGCATCTACAAGAAATCGTAGAAATATAATTAACTTATCCTGAGAGATATATAATTTTCTGGCTTTAAATTATTTTTTAAGCACTTTATAAACTCTCAACAAGACACATAGAAAATAATATTAAAAAATGTTGTTTGGAATTTTGATGGCGTGACAGAACTGTTTCATTTGAGTACATACAGAAATGTGTTGATTACACATAGATTACCTCCTAACGCCATCAAAATGATAGCAAAAAAAAATTAGTGACACGGCATTGCCCGTGGCTAGTCACAATTTTTGATATATTACAAGCAAACTCTTTGAAAGTTATCCAATCCAAGACCTTGTTTTACTTTTTGTGTAGTAAATCAACTTTTAATAAATTCCTTCCACAATTTTTTCGGTCCATAATTTTTGTTTCCCCACTATTTGAATAATATTATCACCCAACTGCAGTAATTAGTATCTATGCATATGTACATACATACATATCCCTTCTAGCCATTTTTAAAACAATGCAATTTTTAAAGAAGTCACCTTAACTAATCGTGATCTAGCTGACGGGTATAGATAAAAAAATTCTAGGTTTATTACTAATATAAAAGTTTCCAAGTAACTTGTAAACCCCTTTCTTTTTTCCCACATTTCCAAGTTTTTTTTTTGTTTTAATATAAAATTCCCACAAAATGGAATTTTCCTATGTTCTCAGCTCATCGCATATAAAAAATAAACAAAATAGAAGAGAAAAGAGCAACGCTATACGCCTCGTGTACGTTTTTTTCAACAACCAAAATGGCAATCTATTCCCTTTGAACCGTTTACTTCCATATAACAAAACATCAAATCATATCTCATGTGTGAGATGAATACTTTTTTTACGATCAAGTAAGTAGAAAAAAATTATTGGACAATATTGTTTTGTTTCTTAGGTATTCACATTTATTGAAATAAACCAATCTATAATTAAATAATTGCAAATTCGAAAAACTTAAAAAATTTAATTTGTTTTGTGTTTATTTCTTTCCAGATTGATCTGGAGCTTGCCTGACATTGATGACTTTAAAATGATGATTTTAAAATGGCGTCTGTATTGTATTGTGATTAAATCTTTCTATGTTATCTGATATTTTTCATTTTCGCCTTTTCATTTAAATTCGACTTTGACTCCTTCCCTTTTTTGCTGGAAACGTGCTTTTCATTCCCCACATTTTTGAACCGCCTGAAAGTATGCAATCCAGGCTAAAATTGTTCGGGTCAGCGCCATCTCTTGCCCAACGAAAGTCTTACGGATAGCTCCGAAAAATCAAATTTTTTGGCGATTTCCCCCCAAAGTAGAATTTACCCCCTCGGAATAGCGAGCTGGAGGGCAGCACAGTGTTACCGTGGTATATGATATTTGAACAGGTCAAACCAATGTTGCCGTACTGATGAATAAAAATGCTAGATTTTTAAATTAAATTTAAGAGAATTTTCGAACTTTCAAGAGAAAATGAACTTTTTCGATGTTCAGAAATAAAACATTTTAGAATTTTAATGGAAGTCAATTTATTTTCTAATAATTATAAACTTATTTGAGCTGCAGTCATCCGTCAATCAAGGGGTTAGTCTGAAAATAAAGAAAAGAAAGTTCATTATACATTTATGTTGGAAATAAGTTATTTTTTAGGGAAATATATATGTATATAATTCATTGAATTTAAGTGACGCGAAATGTTGTAAACTATGAAAATACCCAGTTTCTCCTACTATTCGTATGTGTTGGGTCATTATGATATTTTTAATGAACAAATCAAAGCCTGTGCCCGCCATTGTTATTTGTTATCTCCTCCTTTTTCGTTTACTTTCAATTTTGCTTTATAACTTTACTTTCTGTTGCTCTCACGCAATACAGGGGAAATCGTGTGTTTGTATCCAATCAGAGTGAATAATGTGCAACAAGATGGAGTATTCAAGGTTTTATTTTTGTAAACAAAATTTATCTTAGGGAGGGGGGGGGGGGTCCTTTACTAGATTATTTGACGATCACTTGACTTGAGCATGCACTTTCCATGCGTGTTTGTATGTACCTACATACATTTTCAGCGAATGTTGGGTATTTATTAGCGGAAGACATTTTATATGAATTTTGGAAATGAAATGCTGTTGCAAGCAGCGTGGCGGGACGAATGTCATCCACCATTTTTGCTTGAAAATTGATAAATTTTGTTAGTGTGGTTAGGGTTGTTGGTTGGTGATTTGTTGATGTTTTCAAATTTTTAAAATAGTTAGGTAATGTAAAAATTGCTATTTTTCGGGTTATGCACATTTTTGGTCTCGTCTATCAATATCTGACTGCAAAATTTAGTAGGAAACTATGTTTTTTGCAGTTATCAGAAATTAATATTGCACGAATGTAAATGCCGTGAAGTTGAAATAACCAGTCTGTGTCTGTAGGATGCGTGCTACTTTCACCGTCAAAATTTAGCAACTACATTTTAGTTTAGCTTATTTTTTTAAAACTTGAGGTATAGGATAAGGTACGAAAATCTTGTATTGCCAGATAGAGGTGTTGGAGAAAATAATTTTTAATGGTTCAATATGCAAAATTATGGCACTGTATAGATTTGCTCTGCAGTTATATGTAGGTATGGAGTGTGGATGGCTGGATCACGATTTGTTTGTTTTTATGTTCCGGGTGTTTTGTATGCTCACTAATGCTATGCATCCGTATGCAAATATAAAAACAAATTAATTGAGCATATTTAGGTGAAAAAGTTTAATTTTCAATCTAATTTACTTAGGTATACCTACTGAAATTCCCCGGGAAGATGCTAAATGCTTGATAACGATATTAAATTGCTTCAATTTACCGACGGGAATTCATAGCTAATATGTCTTCATCATTCGTTTCTTTTTTAATCCCGTATCAAGAGTATCCTGTAACAGAGTGAGTCAATTCGCGGCCAAAATTTTTTTTTATTATCTCTAAAATTTGAGTTAATTTTTGTAGCGAAACGGCAGATAGCTTAATGGACGCGAACAGAATCAAGAATCAGACATACAAACGCATAGTAAAGCACCCACAGATATTTGAGGAAAATTTAAAGATCCTGTTTTCCTCTTTTCTCGGGAATTTTATCGTGAAAAAGGTACGCACCTCTGTTTTTGATATTATTTGTGTTATGTTATCATAAAAACAATCTTTAGTGAAGATTTTGATGTTGAAAAAAAAAAAAAAAATAGATAACTTTTCATTTAATGATCAAAGGTAGAATAAATTTGAAGAAGCCAGGTTGGAGCAACTGAATCAGATCAAATTGAATGGAAAGAAAATCAGATCATTTTGCACATTATATCCACATAGGTTCACGTTAGGACATTGAATTAATTATGAATGGCACTACTTATGTGATCGTAAGTTTTTCTTCCCACATTATATGTAGGTATATCCCTAAGATAGCGGAAAACAAAATGAGTTTCTCATCAGTTTTATGGGGGCTTGAGGGAATATGAAGGAAATAGCATGGTCAAAGTTTACAAACTTCATCTGGCGCTAAGAGTTTTCTTTATCTTTATACCGACAGTTTCACATGAGCCTAACAGTATTAAAAGAAGTTATTCAAGCCAGAGAGATATCAATCTGGAATTATTTCCAGTACAATGAAGTTTTATTAGTCACGAATGTAAAATATCAGAAAGACGTTAGCACTTTTTATAGAAAAGTATCGCTTAAGTTATGGTTACTCGTAATGGTATTGTTATTGTAGAAAAGTTTTGTTACTATAATTTAATATAATTTTTGAAATAACTTTGTAACAGCAAAAGAAGGAACTTATGTGTACAATCGGGTAGGTATTAGATATATAAAAAATGAAAATATAGAAAATGATGTACTAAGTTAAATAAATAACCGTGATTGTGAAAAAAAGCTCCTTTCTATATACCTACTTTGTATTAAAAGTAAAACACTGGATTATTTTAGAAACTTTTATTAATACAATTTTTTTAATGGTAAATATTTAATTATGATCTTACCATAAATATGCCACAGCTATCAGCTATTTAAAAAAACAATAATTAAGGAAGAAGTAGGTAAAATAAGAATGTAAAAAATGAAAAACAAAGACGCATTTCTTGGAACTTTTATCATTTTCAGTAAACACACGCAAGATCCATTCGAAAATTAACTACGTATTGACTTTATAGACTCTTTTTTTAGGGAGTTGACATAGATGAATGCTGGAAGATACACAATGTTCAGTAGTTTAGATAGATAGCTACAGATGAAATTTGTTTGCGTTTTCTTCGTGGTCCCCTTGGAATGTTTAGTAGATATTAAATTTAAAATTGTTCCTAGTACGTATAAAAAAGTCTTCTACGAAATTTTCCTAATAAATTATTCTTTGATATATTTTTACCTTCTATCTTCATCATGGTAGCATACTATAACTGGTGCTGTGTTTTTTTTAACTTTTTAATAGAGTTTGAAAGTTTCTATTGGATTGAGATTACAAGTTTATGTACGCGCTCTGAATGGAACTCTAAAAGAATTGTATAAATATTTTTTCGATAACTGTGCTGCGGCATTATTTATGGGAAGACTACCTCGGGTTTAGCTAATGTAAGACACTTCAAAGTAGTGATGCCAGCCAACGTGGAGACTTCTTAATTTTAACCGATAATATTTACCGGAACTGAAATTTGTTTTATATCCCTGGATTTCATTAGGTCTAGACATTTTGGTTTATATTATTCTTCAAGACCTGTTTATTCATTACGCTGTATATAATTTCTTCATGTATAATTGATAAAGCTTTCAAGTTAAAAATTAATCAAGTAATAGATGGTGTCAATAAAATCTCATTGACCTTTACCATAGTAAATGTATAATATTCGACTTCAACTATACCAGTACCATTACGTATAAACCCATACCTCAAACAATTAACGATCGTTTCAATAGCATAAGTAAATCAAAATAAATATTTCAGTGCTGTTATAGAAAGCACAATAAATAATTTCTTAAAATTAAGTTCGATAAAATAAAAGTGAAATCAAAAAAGTTATTCAGTAATATAAGAAAAAATCGGCCGCTTACCTTAAAGGCAGATTAGATGTACGATTTCCATTTTCAGTAATTTAATTTCATCATCCAGGATATTTCTTTTTAACATACCTCAAGTATATCCGTGCCTGAAATTCAGCAAAATTCTGATTTAAAAATTGATATTCATAAATATTAAACTGAAATATATTTCAATGAAATTAATCAATAATATGTGAAGAAGAACAAAGCAAAGTCGAAGACGAAGACTTGGATTCGGACATGCTCTTAGAGAGCTGAAAATATTGACACAGCTTTAAAAAAGAAAATCATGTAGATTTAAGCCCGCAAATGGGACAAATCGGGTAACTTTTTCGTAGGGCTGCCATAAAACAAAATCGTTTTTCATTATATACATATTTGGACACTGCCTGAGAACTCGACAATGTAAAGAGCTGAAATTTTGTACACAGCGTTTTTATAAAAATAGTAAATACAATCTCAAAAATGGACTAAATCGGGCAGCCCCGTTCTAGAAATATAATGCGAAAAACCACTTCAACAATCAAACTTGCACAGAGTGATGACCTTACGAAATTACATACAATTTTATGTTTTTCCATGTTTTTACAAATTTTGAATGGGATTTTCTATAATATTTTCTATAGTACTAAAATATTTACCTTTTTCTCAGCAAAAACGGATGTTTTTGATAATTCTTGAATATTTATATCGTCTGGATCATTTGACTCATGTCACACTCCGTAGTACCAAAGTAAAAAAATAGACTTTAGTGCCAAAAGTGTCCACAAGTACGTTGTTTTCAAAGTTCTTTTCTGTCACAGATCAGGATGAGTGAGTACAAATGATGGGTTGCAAAAAAAGAAAAACATCCAAGAAATCTCCAGAATCTTCCAGCCGTTTCAAAAAAAAAAAAACTGTTAAAAACTCAAAACATGACGAGACGTTTGGAATCAGTTTATTGTGTTTTTCTCAGAAACTACTGGATATTTGAGATAGATTTTTCCACAATTATTCCTTTGGAAATTCAATAATTCTCCGTCCATTAAAACATCTTTTGTGTGGTGTTGTTATGTTGATGTAGTTCCTCTGCGTTTAAAGTTGTTGACGTGTTTTATGTAAGCTTTTGTTGCAAACTAAATTTATAAAATAATTAAATGTTTATCGAAGATGGTTCCTTTTAATGGTTTTTTTACTTCTTTCTCTCTTATCTGATGCAAATTCAGATTTTAAATGATAAAGTCACAAAAAATTATATATTTTTTTTTTTTTACAAAATCATTTTATTTCCTTGTCCTTTATAGAAAAATTTTGCTATAAAACATTTCATTTCACCTACGATTAGTTATATTTTTAATAATTTGTTTTTTTTTTTAGTTTAGTGTTTAATTTGTGCAAACAATTTACAAAGCATACGAATCTGAATTAGAACAAATATCCCATAAAATAGAAATATAATACTTTTCACGAATTATCTAAGTAGAATTATTATTACTCCTAAAGAAAAAGAAAGTAGTTTAGGTTACGACATTTATGTGTGGGATGGTATGTAAATTTGTGTAATGTATTTAAATGAGATGAATATTATTAGAGGAAAGGAAAGAACGTGTTAAAAGAGACATTTTAAAGAGTTTAAAATTTGGTTTTAGCCAGACGGTTCGTACATTTGTCATATTTTCGCTAAGCTTAAATAAAGGTCATAAGAATGACGAAGGTGTAATGAATCTATCCAATCCTGTTATCCTATAGGCTGTTTTTGTTCTTTTTCTAATATTCTCATTGGAATAGAAATAGAAGGATATTGAATACTTTGGCATGGATAACTGTCACTAAGCTTTATAAAATTAATGCAGTGTTTTTATAAAAAAAAAAAATTTTGAAATATTTTCGTACACAATATTTGAGTACACTTTCTAGCATAGTATGGCAAGTATGCTAAACGCAAATCTATAAGTCTCATTTAATAATTTTTGTTTGTTTTTCTTTTTTGTATAAGCTGAAAGGAGGAAGAAGTAGAAGTATTGATTGAGCTGGAAGAATTAATAAAATTAATTGAATATTGTGATTTGTTTGAAATTATCTCTGTACTATCAAGTGGAGTTCTAGGGTCAAAATAGAGCAAGGAAAAATTTTTAAAATGAATCACAGACAAGAACAAAAGGCTATCTGCATTGTATGAGCACAATGAACATTTGGCAAATGTATGACGAACCTATAATCTAGAGCTACTCTTCACATAATAGTATGAAAAAATAGAGAATAGAATATGACTAAAACGTAAATAAGGCAGTGTAAAATTTCGGCCATTGATAATTTACAACGTAAAAATAGAAAAAAAAAAAATTATTAATATATAATATGTATGTCACCCTGTAGGACTCTTTCATCGTTTTCTATCGCTCTGTTTTTGTTTTTTTTATTTTCTGTTGTTAATTTTATGCACAGGTTTCGTTTAGAAAAATTTTTCTTTCTTTTATTTTGTTTGTAAATGTATCTCCGTTAAAAAGGTATGAAACCCATCGACATTTTTCTCATGAAAATATTATGATTTTTATGTGAATAGGGGGAATAGGTTTCAGAAATGGTGGAAGTGTGAATATTGGATTGAATGTAACGATGTGCTCGACACCTTAATAACAAGAAGATTTTTCTCCGATAATAAAAAAAAATATATATATGTTTACGATTTACGAAAATTGCCCGTTTCTTTTGTGACTTTCGGAAAGAGAATACTTTTTGTGTATGTGGTTTTTTAATTTAGAATAAAATTTTAAATTCAATTGATAATTAAAAAGAGAAAGTAAAATAAAATAAAAACGTTTGAAAAAAAAATAAAAATTAATCATAATCAAAAGAAATTTCTGGACAGATATTTCGTAGTATCACAAATCAGGACAATGTCATGGTTTAAATATCCTAAATTTTACATGCTAAGACCTTAAATACTAAATTAAAAACTAAATACAATACGCTTACAAGCTAAAGAAGATGTAAAAGAAAGTTTGAATATTTTAAAATAATGTACACAATTAAAAGTAATTAATAAATAATTTAATCAATTTTGGAACCTATATATTTTGTGTATGCATTCGTCACCAGGGCTGGAAAAGGGACGAAATTGCATAGCGTGTGTTATTTAAAAAGAAAAAATTCAATTCAAGTACTATTCTCATGAGTTTTTGGTTGAATTTTTGAATGTTTTATAGCAAAATTATAGCGCAGAGCCTGATTTTTTGCACATTTAATTTTTTTCTATCTTGTATTTGTCTGATTTTTTTTTGTTTTTTTTTTTTTTAAATACAGTAGGTAAATAAATTACGAATGAAAAATAATTATAAATTATTTTTTCTTCTTATTATTCTTCAATATCGTTATCAACGCGTGACGATCGAATTCCAGTTTTGCCAGTCCATGGATAAATATCTGGACAAGGTTGACATGTCCTCATATATCGTACGCCAGATTTATGCCATAAATTACAAACTTTAGGATTATTGCAACGTTTCGGTCGATCCTAGAAAAAAAAAACGATTTGAGATATTTTTCAAGATGAAATAAATTATTTGGAAAAAAAAGAAAAACTTACAGAATAATCACACTGGAAGGGTTGGAACTGATTAATCCTTGAAATTGGTGTAGGATCTCGTACCCATTGTAGAGCTTGCCAATTTGTTACTATCCATACATCATTCATGGCATTTATTGTATCTAAGAATTTTATGAAACCTTCTTTGTGATGAGGCTGTGTAAACCAAGCTGCATGATAAAATAGTCCAAATGGTGCTCTGAAAATTGTTTTGTTTTGTGATTAATTAATTTATAGGCCTACAAAAATGAAAATGAATGAATGAAAATCCAAAGAAAAAATTGAGGGCTTCCCCACATCAGGTCGAGACATCATTGATTTTAAATTGGAACGAAGCATTGGTGGCTTAGCCTTTGATTACGTCAGCATTTCGAAGCGTGGTTATAATAAAATTAGATTAATAATACATAACTGTTATTCAATGCTAAAGAAGAAGAATATGAAGAAAAAGATGGACTCTACACGAAACTGATCAAAATCTACCCTATTATTGGGATAAATGAATGTTTCAGCAGATCAAGACCAATAACAAAGATTTAGAGATTTAAATTTTTGCAGCTTGTTATTGAGGAGGATAAGAGGATACAGAATGTGTATGACCAGAAGGAAGAATGCGAAATCAAACAGATCGCATAGCTGTTAATTGATGATGGTAAACTGTATTATAAGATGTCTAAAGTTTCGGAGAGTGCCGATATTTGTAGTATCACAGCCTGACCATACATGAACTATGTTTGAAGAATAATACTAAAAAATCGATATTTACGAAAAAGTTTCGCTACAGCAGTAATCAGATGACTGCTCTGTAAGGAATGCTATCTAAGAAAGGACGTCTTGATCAATACAGAATTAGAAAACTCAGTATACATATACAAATAGACCAAAACAATCGTGGATAACAATTAACTCCACCAATCCTCAGAGACGTCTTGGAATAGAATACAAAAACGAATACTGTAATTAGCTGATAGAGCATGATAGAAAAGATGCAACAAACACTGGAAATAGTAGGGTGATATATCAAATACATAATCAAACAGCTACCAGAACAAATCATTTTAGGCGCTGAGAAGCATGGAAAGAGCAGTCAAACGTACAATGGCTGTCTCATTGGTGTAAGTTATATGTTTTCCATCAAGAATAGCGTTATTTGCAAAAGTTAAATTGCTTGCTTGATGGAAGAGAAACAAACACCTTTCTATGGTTTTAGATGACCTTTTTTTTTAGTGAAGGAACTTAACATATTCTGACTATTGTCAACAATAGTTTAGGTCCAGTCTTACATGTTTCTTACAACTTTACAATTTAGTACCTACATCAGCTGAGAAGCGTCAGACTCGAAGGCTCATAACATGTGATTTCAGTAAGAAAAACTTGTATACATATACGACACATTTTTGTTATGTCGATAAATATGAAGCTTATAAAAGAGAAAATATTTTCACAAATTATAAATTACAACATAATTTTTTGTTTAGCTCACATATTATAAGTAAACTGTAACAGTAAAAAAAAAAAAAAAAACTCACCTGTTTGTCATGTAATGTCTCTCGAAGTTTTTCATCAACATTTTTAAAACACCATCAGATTCACCTGGATTTGAGCAAGCATCACCCATAGAACATCTACCTCCATTTAAATCTTGCCACATAACCATAGGAACTTCCCAAACACCGGGATAACTTTTTGTCGGGCAAGGTGGAATCATACAATCATGAAAGATTTTATAGTCTAAAGTATATGGCCAGCTTGGTGGACGATTTTCATAGACTGGCATTGATGAATCATAGGTGAAATTCGAATCGTATAACATTTTGAACATTTTATTTCCACCAATCGATAAGAAAGGTGCTCTCATTCCTCGGACATCAGATAATTTAACACCTCCGTATGCAGATAGAATTTCTCGTTGACCAGCAACTTCACGTGTCCATTTCTTTTGAGAGAATTGTTCACCAAAACTGTGTCTATATGCGGTGGAGAGGGTGGGAAATGGAATGGGGAAAAAAAAGAAGAAATATTAAACATTTTGTAAAGTTATACTTTTTAAATATGCGCTTTTTGTTGAATGTTTAATGCATGCGATGTATAGTGTATAGATTTTGACTGTCTTTCAAATTGATGTATTTTTTTATTTCGAAACGCATGCGTTAAACGTTCATATAAAAGCTAATCACCTAAATTCCACTTAACTGTAGGAAAAAGTTAGTATGATTAATTAAATATGTAAGCGTGCAGTGTGAGTTTATATGAGTAAGGAAGATTAATGTTGACGGATGTGTTTTATTCATGTTTTTTTTTTTTTTTTGTTGATCTGGCAAGTCTGATAATGGAAATGTTGCCAATAGTTGAGGAGTGCAATTAGTATAATTATTATCTATTTACATTTTCGTGTTCTATATTTATTGTGTTTAGGTTGTATATTGTAGACGCGATGTTTTCTATGTATGGGGGGTATTCCTTGGATGCGGGTAAATTTGAAATTTTTCTTCTTCTATACTTGATCGTCAACAATCGTCGTATTGATCTAAATATTCTTGTGAGACGTGTGTGTGTGTGTGTTTGTGTTTTTGTGTATAATAATAGACTGGTCAAAAGAACAAGAACTACGTCATTTAACACAAAGTACTTACGATACTGTGTGCGATGCTATTTCATGACCATCTGAATATAGATTTTGTACTTGACTGTAATCCGTCCATTCGTGGGACACATAGAATGTAGCTGATATTGGACATCCATTAGGATTTACACGCCCCTTCTCAAAGAGATCAGTATAGAGTTGCTTATTGAGATCGTTGACTGAATCGTCGAAAGTAAGTAGAACAATTTGTGGAACAGTTTCAACCGGAGGTTCACCTATGTTTTTTTTTTTTTTTTGAAGAATATTCACATAATGAACAGTAGAATGTTGGTTATTAAATTGATGCAGGATTGTAGCATTCAAATTGACCAAAAATAAAGAAATATTTTTTTTTGTATTATATAAAATCAGTAGATGTTCGTTAGTTTTACATGAAAAACAAGAAAATATATTTACATAAAAAAATAAGAAGAAATTTTAATATTTAAGAATAGTTTTGATATTGTTAAAATGGTCGATCAGTCTGCCTGCCTGCCGCCGATAACAAAATATGTGTATGTGGTATAAAATGACAAAATATGAGATAGTTGATGAATCATATAAGCCCCCAAATTAGCTTAAAGATTGATAGTTGTAATTCTAACCGTGTCCATCCTTGATTTTTTTTAAACACTTACGAAACCGTATGTGATGCCATTTCATGTCCATCTGCGTATAAATTTTGAATTTTCGTATAATCTGTCCATTCATGAGATACATAGAATGTGGAAGTTATTGGACATCCATTTGGATTTTTTCTACCAGTTTGGAAGAGTTCTATGTAGTATAATTCATTAAGTTCACTAACTGCATCATCGAATGTTATTAAGACGATCTGGGGTGTATCGTTTGCTGCTAGACCTCCTATTATTTGTTTGTTTGTTTTATTATATGTATTGTATATATGTATGTATTACATAAGTGTGTGTATTTTGAATTTATTTAATTGTATATGTATAAGAAAAATCATATGGAAATTTTAGGTTCTGGAAAATTTTGAAGACTTGATGCAATCCTTTTCTGATAGGAGAAATTTTTGAAATTTTATTGTGTAAAATCAAAATGAAGCTGTAGGTACCTGAAAAATATAAGACTAAAACTGGAACTAAAAAGTAGAATAACTCGAAATAGTCCTACTCCTCTCAATTATCGTGAAGTTTTGAGTATATGGTATCTAAAAGTATCTAAAAGTAATTTTTTACACTGCTTGCAATTCAACATGGATCTCCTCCACATCAACCCTTAAACCGAATTTCATCTCGACAATAAGAAAAACTGGCAGAAATGTAAATCAAGCAAATTTAGGTGCCGTAACGTTGGTAGGGACAGAAAAAAACTATTCTTTAAGGGTATCTACTATAGTCTGATGATATTCCTCAACCAAAATATCGGTTTTGGAAATTTATAGCTCTTTTCAGCATTTTTATTTCTTGAATCATGTAGAACACCGATTTAGGACTGAAATCTAAGCAACAACTACATTGTGATGAGAAAGACATTGAATCACATCTCTGTTTAATAATGATTAATAAAAATATCTGCCTGTATTTCCCTGATCATATGCACTCTAGCTAAAACCCAAATTTCAATTTCTAATTTGATGTCGTTCTCATTCTAAATCACTGTAAAATGAAAGAAATCATTTTCAAGAGTCCTGATCTACCTAATTAATCTTGATATAAAATTTAAGATGTTTTTTTTTTGTAAATCAATATTTCTGAAAACAATTAAATTTTATTAACGAGCACAAACTCTACACTTACCAGGTATATCCTTGCCACCACAGTAACAATCAGGAAGTAGACAAACATCTTTTCTACATTTAGCTGCAGTTTTATCTGGAGTTGGTTGTGGATAAAGGGGTTCAGGTCGTGATGGTGGATTTTTATAAATGTCAATATATTCTGATGCTTTCGAAACAATTGTTCCAGATGGTTTTAAGGTGGGTCTGGAACGCCTATTAAATAAAAAAAAGGGAAATATTTATATTGATTTTTAATATGTATAGACTTTTTGTCGATAACGATAGTTTACTTACGGTGGATGTGTTCCTCGATTTGATGTAGCAGTTGCTGGCTGTTCGCGATCATTATTTGTATAATGTGAGCCACCTCGGGTTCTCGTATTTGTATTTGTTCTATTGAAATTGTAAAAAAAAACAACAACAAAAAACATTTAGTTTGAGGAAATTGATTTAAAAAAACAAAAAACAATAACAAAAATGTGCAAAAATATTTGCAATCTAAATAGTTTTGTATTCAATGATTTTTTTTTTTTTGATTCAATATTTCAAAAATAAAATTTAAAACTCGGAAGCAGATAATAAATTCTTTGAATACTAGTCAGCAATGCATAGGTAATTTATAAAAGACGTTTTTTGTGATTAAGTATTTCACACGAATAGATAAAACTAAATAAAATCAGTTTAATTTGGAAATATAAGAATGCCAAGCAAAAATACTCACAGCAAGAACAGAATCAATAGCGTTGGATGGACCTAAGAGCCAGTTTTCACGTGCATAGGACACTTTCTTCAGGGTCTGAAGGACAATTACACAGACTCAGTTAAAATTGCGCAGTTTTTCGTGGTATTAAAATGAATTGAATCAAGGTCAGTTTAAAGGGTTATTATTCACTATACAGTTATAAAAGCAGTCCATTCAAACCTAAGATGCTTTGTAGTGCTATGAATGATAGCGGACTATAATAAGATACGTGCAAATATCACTAATAAGATGTGATTGTTTAGTGATTGTGGGCTTAAGTCATTCAAGTTATTCCAGTTAAGCTAAGCGTCTATGGTTGGCCAAAGACCAAATATTAAAATTGGCTTTTTATCTTAACGGAAGAAATATAACTGCAAGAACTGCAGGAACAGCTAGAAAGCATGTTTTCTTACATTCGGACAAGCTATATATGTATGGCCCAGAATCATATGATCCACTGCCATTTACATAGAGACTGCCGCGAAATATTTTGATATTGTAAGTTGTGCATGGTTTATGATTACAACTTTTGCCTTATATCTTTGAGAATCCTGCGATTTTTCCATTCACCACGTTATATGCTCTTTTTTGAGTTACTAACAGTGTGAGAGAAATATTAAAAATTAATTTAAAATAATTTTTTTTTTTCAACTAAACTGACGCAGTATTCTTCATCAGTAGGACAACTTAGAAAGAACAAACATTTCGAATAGTTTCTTAGCTGTTAGCGTACTTTTTTTTATGTACAGATGGAATGATTGAGATGATGTTCGAAAAGTAGTGGAAGACATTTTGAATTGAACTTATTTCTATAGTTTTATGAATATTTTTATTTGGCATCGGTTATATCACAAAAATATATTATTAAAAAAAAAAACATTTTAAAATTAATTAAATGAAAATTTAATTCCAAAAATTCATTGAGTACTTTCAGTGACTTATAGTATAAAACATTTCAGAAATTTTTAATATTTATATTATTGCCTTTCCCTTTCACCCTAAAAGCTGTATAATACAATTAAAAACTAAAATTTAATGCTAAAAAGCTAAAAAATGTATAATTAGTTTTAAAGCGTTTAAGCGTTACATAAAGAAACCCCAACAGAAAAACATCAAATCAGTTAAAATAAATAAAAAAAAAGAAGTATTTAAACAAAATCTAAAAAAATATACATTTTTCTAAATTCTGTATTTAGAAAAAAAAGGGTAGGAGGTACATATATAGGTAAGTGTGTGTGTGTAGTTAAAAAAAACGAAGGACATTTTATAGTGAGACGACAGAAAGGAGGAATAATTGGGAAATTCTTCGGGGGTTCAGTCGCGTTTCCTATATATGTATTTATATAGATGTTCCCATTAAGATGAAATGAACCGCTCTAAAGCTCATTTTTTATTCAGAGTAGAACACAGTATGTATATAAGAGAACTAGTAGTAGTAATAATAATATATAATGTAAGACGAAAAGGCAGTTTTAGTACGTATAGGTGTGTGTATAAAACTAATCGCGATTGTGCATGAAAATTAGAAAAATAATAAAAACTACAACAGAGATGAAATTTGTATGACTGCGAGATTAGATTGAAGCCCATTTGGTTTAATTTGGCTTTTTTTTTTGTATTAATTTTAGCAGAAATTTAATTGTTTTTTTTTTTTTTTTGATTTTATAAATCATTATGACATTTTGTGTATACTGGATATTTTTTTTTTTTTGTAATAAACACTTTATTTTCCTTGAGAGACTTTACTTCATTCAATATTTTTATGTACTTTAATATTGTACTATGTATTTTTTTTTCAAATATATTTTATATCTAAATGATTACTATAAATATATACATAAATTGTATATACACAGTTAGTGGAAGATAATGATTTAAAACGGATTAGGCTTACTGAAAGAAAATCAATTTTGGGAAAATGTGAAAGTTCAAAAATAGATAAGAAAAAGGGAGAGAGAGGGAGAGAGTAAGAGAAAGAGTGAGAGAAAAAGAGAAGGTCTTGGTTATAGTTCAATCCAATGAATTATATAGGTAAATACATAGTTTATGGTTTAAGATATTTGAAGTATATGGAAGGAAACACGTATTATGTAAGGGAATGGAAGGAAATAATATGAATACTGAAGATTACAATATACATTCTCGCAAGACATTACATATCCTTTTGTAAGAACAGTGGATAGTATAATGTTCGATTACTGCACAATATAATCGAGAAAAAACAAAACTGATATTTCATTCCACTGCAGTGATAATTACTATAATAAATCATCCGAAGGTGAATAGCCAACACAAATAGTCTTTTAATCACAGAAGCTATTCAGTTTAGGAAATATAATATTTCTGAAAATGAATTGAGGTAATAATAGTGGCTTCAGTAGCGATGGACCGAATGTTCTCAGAAAGCTAAATTATATGGTCTTTATTATCGTGGTCATGTGGTAGCGGTTTAAAACGATACCAAGGATAGTGAAATTTCTGTACATGGCTAGATTACAGCCATTCAAACTAATTGGAGGAATTTATTCTGTACAGACAGACTGTATGTGAATTGTTTGAATGCAACACTAGGTGATTACGCCTAGATCATATATTAAATTTTTTCTAGATCGTCATTTATGCGAACAATATAGTTGTATAGATGGTCTGATGAAGTATAATTTTATATTTTTAGTAACTCACAGCAGCAGATCGGTAATAAAAATAGTAATGGTCTCAAACGGATATTAAATTTGCCAATAATCAGATGGTACCGCACTTTTGTACAGGCTTAATTGTAGGTAAATTTTTAATGATGACAAAAAACGGGATGAGGAAGCTTAAATCACCTTTTCTTTTTGGTAATCTAGTAAGGCGTCATTTGACCAGAAAATGATCATTGCAACGAACTTTTAACATACAGTCAAGGTATATTTCCATTGATTTTATTCAATATAAAAAGTGATGATAGAGCTTGACCGAAAGTTTTATGCTGAAAATACGGTCATTTCTTACCATGACAGAGGTACTTAAAATGCTCTTCTTTAAGGAATCCCTCACTGTTGAAAACGGTGGGGGAAGACAAAATCTCGAAAAAATCAAAATCCTGGATAAATGTCGAAATATAAAGATTTGATATGATATTCGAGATTTTAATACAATAGAATGGCTGAAAACTGAACTTTTTAAAACTGATTTTTTTTTTAAGAAAAACGCGAGATTTTCGTACAAAGAAATTTTTGGGAATGGTTATCTAAATATAATCTAGAAAAACCAAAATTATGCAAACAACTTGCTCAGATTTTTTGTTTTTTTTTCCAATTTTGGTTTTCGGAATCTAACCGACTCTGAAATTATTTCTTGTTTGATCTGTCCGGATTTCCGTACATCGTTGCGATCCGATTTTTGGTTTTTCGGTATCCGACCGACTCTAAGATTAGTTTGATACTTATATAGTCTACGTTGCAATAAAAAAAACAAAAATACATCAGATAAGAAGGAGCAGCGAGCAGAATCAATCCGAGAATAACTATGTACACTAATTTATGATATACCTTCAAAATATTGCTTTAACATATATTATTCTTAAAAAGACGTTTGTATTTTCATAAATAGCTACTATATGTACATACATAGTTCTACTATACTAATCCAGCTAATTCTTCCTTCAGAGTTTAATGTTTTCTGTGAGAGAAAATTTCCTTACAGTGCAACATGCAAAAAGTGAAAATATGTCAGAGAAATAAAATATTTATGTAAAAACTATATAATTATGTAGAGGCTTATGTAAATGTGTTAATATATAAAGTATATTCTACTGATTTTAAAAGATAGATAATGCGGGTAAAAGCATTTACAAATGAAGTTAAATAGAAGAAATAAATGATAGAAAAATCGCTCCTTTTTCTTATTGATTCCAGCATACACTAACGTCAATGATTTGAGAAAATTTAGCATTTGCATTAAAGTTTTTATTTTTCGCAAACTATAGTAAAACTTTTCGTTTTAATTTCGAAAGGTACCTCGAGGGAATTTCGTTGCAATTTGTATTTGGTGTATTGTCTGCACATTTCGAAAGTGCTGTTGGTGCCTTGCTCCTTGAGGCGGCGATTGACGTCTTGATGGCATTATTAACTCTGGACGCGCGAGGTGGGAGCAACGATTTCGGATATTTTGTAGTTTGTCTTTGAGTAGGTCGTAAAGTTGTAGTAGTAGTTGTTGTTGTTGTTGGTGTTATTGTTGTTGTCGTATTAGAAGTAATTGTTGTTGTACTGAGATCAATTGTTGAATTGAAACTTGTATCATTTGTGGATAGAAAATATGTTGAAGAACTTAAAATTGGAGATATTGTTGAATCCATTACGTTGGTTGCATCACCAAATTCTTCTTCACTAATTGCTGGATCTTTTTCTGTGAATGTTCGTAGTTCTGTATCTATTTCGAAATCTAATTCAGGCAACGTTTCGAATGATGAACGATTTCTAGTATAATTATTTTCAATTTCCTGTGTTGATTGTATAAATTTGGAAAATTGTCGAATTGGTTGATCTGTGATTTCGTCTAATTTGTCCTCTGTTGTTGAGGATATAAATATATCAGAATTAATAGATTTAAAATTGTCAATAACGGCAAACGTATCATCTTGATCTGTTTCACTGGATACTGATGGAATATTATCTCTATAATGTTCTCTGATTTCAGTTGCTAGTTCCGATGGTTCTGATTTTAAGGCAGCAAATTCCACCTTGGGATTAGATATAATCTCTTGTTGTCCATAATTAAATCTAGAAAGAAGCATTGTAGTTGATGGTATTGAAGTTACTGGGGATGAAGTTGGCCTAGTTCGTATAATTTTTCTTCTAATTGGATAATCTGTGGATGAAGCTGTACTGCTTGATGGAATAAATCTGTATTTCGGTGAATATGTTGTGGGTTGCTCATCTTCCAATGTATTAACAAATGAATTAGTATACCGAGCTCTTCCTCTTGGAGATACTTCAAGTTGGTCTAATTGTCGCCTGTTTGTGAGCCTGGAAATTATTGGTATTGTCGAAGCAATTGGAGCTTGTGTAGTTGTTGTAGTTGATGTTGTCGAGGTAGTCCTTGGAGTTGTTGTTGTCGTTGTAGTAGTAGTAGTTGTTGTTGTTGTAGTTGGCATGGTCGTAGAAGTTGTTGGCCGGGCTGTAGTTGTTGATGTTGTTGTTGTTGTTGTTGGTGGTGGCATAGAATAACGTAATGTTGTACTTGTCGAACTGATATTCTTCGGTGGAGCTGTTATGAGGAAATAACTTCTAAATGGTTTTTGTGATGAAACAACAATAGTCGGTGAAGTAGTTGTGCTATATCGAGGTTTTGATGTTGTCTTACCAGGACTCAATTTAATCTGTTGCTGTTCTTTTTCTTGTAGTATTGTTTCTAGACTCTTATATGGGGATACATATTTTGACGAGCTTGTTGTATCAAATGCCTTATTCAAATTATCCTTAAATACTAGAGCTCTTGTTGTAAAACTTTGAACTTTATCATTTTTAATGCCTCGCTCAGTTACAGGAGTATGTTCACTTCCAGATCCTGAAACATAATCATTCGCTCTGTGCCTCTTGAAGGAAAAGAATGAATCGGCTTCCTTGCTATCAGATTCATCTAGTAAAAAGTTTGTATCTTGTGTAGCGAATGGTGATGGACTAGTTCGAGTTAAACGCCATGATCGTATAGGTATATAAGTTGTAGGCTCTATAGTAATTTCTCGTTTTGAATCTTCTTTTGAACGAATATACTGCGGTATTTCTTCTACTCTACCTTTTAAAGGCGACTGACTAGATGAACCTAATCCTCCAATACCAGAAGTTAATGAGAATCTAAATGTCTTTTGTGTCTTGAGTACATCGGTTGGTATATGAGAAGCTGGTGACACAATTACTGGTCGTGACGTAGAAGTAGTAGACGATGTAGAAGTTATTGATAATTTTTGTGGTGACTGAAAACTTTGCGGTTCTATATCAGACACTATGAAGCTAGTAATTCTCTTCTTTTGATCATCTCTATCATCATCTACACTAGCAGTTGGAATTATTGATCTTGAACTACCTGCACTAAATCCTGCGGTTAGTGAAATAATTTTTGATTTTCTATTTTCATTTGTCATAGTCTTTGTGTTACGTTCTGTGTTCTGTTGTGTTGTATTCGTTATATGGGAATCTTTTAGGATTTCGACATTTCTAACTTGGGAAGAGGCCGCAGAGGAGGATGATGAGGAAGAGGATAGATTTGATTTTAAGTTTTGGGAATTTACGGTTGTTTCCGTTTGATAAGGTTTGGAACCCGCGCTTGACGATAATGTTATTTTTATGGATTTTGTTGTCTTATTGTTGAAACCATCTTCCGATAGTGTTGATCTGTTGGAGAATAAATACCGCAAAACTTGTTTAAAATGAATTTTATTATTTTCCCGGTAATATGAAGTAACTGTAGTGTGGTGTGTAAGTTTTGAGAATTTCTTTTACACCAAACTTAATTATTTTGTTAAATGTGTTGTTTTTAATTGAATTGTGTTTTAGTATTTCAGAAACATACAGTGGCAGCTTTATGGATTATTTTTTATTTATAGAGATAGAGAATTGTGCGATTATTTAAAACCTTCAATAAAAAGTATGTGGAGATAGATCAGGCTATAAAGTAATTTTATTTCATGTTATTGGCAATTGTTTTTAATTCACAACCAAGTAGTCTGATTTCTCCACATTTCCTTATTCATTTTAATTGGTGATATTCCATAATGTTTTTAATTATTTTATTTAGAACGGATTCAATGTTCTGCTCAATCCTAATATCCTTATAGAGCCTTATGGTAGATAAGCTTTATTTATGGCATGATATTCCTTTTCATTCACAATCCTTGGGAACGTTGGGTTCTTTTTATTTTGTTTATTTTTTTGTTTATTATGAATGTGCATACTTTAAAATAAAAATGTAAAATAATTTTTCAGATGGATTTAAAGAAATTTGTAGTAGGGATTCATTCTTTAAGCTTTTATGTATGCTGCAATTATTATATACAAAAAAAAAAACAAATACAATTTTAATGTTAAGTTTCAAATCAATTGTGCGAAAAAATAAATAAATCAGTAGTTACTTACTTGATGTGTACCTAGATAGGTAATATGTATGAGGACGTTTGATATTATGGGAAATAACTATAAATTCTACTTCTTACTTTCTATGCATATTTTCACTCGTACTTTTGAGTTTTTTGTTTTATTTATTTAATTACTTGCCTCTAAATTTTATTTTTTTTTTAAAGCCACCACTGTATATATGTATGTATGTACCTATAGTATATTTTATGTACAAAGTTTTTAAAGGACAAATATTGAAATTGTTATTCTTAATTCTGTATTGGGGAGACAAAATATTGTTAAATTTGAAAATTTTGAAACATTTAAAGTAAAGTCGTCATTCTTTCTCTAGTGACCTAATGATGTTATGAAAATATATCTTGTATACCTGGAAAAAGTGTGTAAATTACATGGTAAGAAAAAAAATGTATTCCTTTAGGAATCGTTATTCAGCTTCTGCAGATGCTCACATTTCAATATAGGTTGTTGTATTGGAAATTTCGAAATCAAAAAATTTGTTTTGGGAGAGAGATAATATTAGATTTATATTACAAGGTTCTTAGGACCGTATGAAACTCGAAAATCTTTCAAAAGCCCATTTGTATTTGTTAGTAGAATTTATGAAAAATTCTGGTGAATCTTGAATTGAATATTTTTCAATTAATTTTCATCGAGAATGGTCTAAAATTTTTGAGACTTACATATTTGCGTTTGAATTAGAAAAATACACTTTGAATTTAAAGGTCCAGAAATTTGAAAATATTGGTCAGGGGAAAGTATTTGTCTGCTGTTTAAAAGGTAATCGATTGTTTATTAACGAAAGGAGGAGATTTCATTTTAATATTTTGGAAAACTTCTCAATGTTTGTGATGTAAACAAATTCTTAAGTTTTTAGGTTGCTGAGTATTTAAGCTCGTTCATATCGGAACATTTTTCATTCACTTATACAGAACAAAGTGTTTACCGAATTCACAATGCAGAGTGGAGCAGAGTGAGTTATGAGTATAGAACGAGGGTATTCACAATGCAGCGCAGAGTGAAATTCGAGCTTTGAAATTAATATAAAAAAACGCCATAACAACGGCAAATAGAGAAACAAGCAAACAATTGCCGTTGGCAAAATAAGAAATTCGAAAAAAGAGACACGCTACATCATCAGATTGCTTCGAAACTAGCTAAATATTAACGTACTTTTTTGGTTTTTAAATCATGAAATTTGCAAAAAATATCTCTTTATTTTATTATTAGCATTCATAAAAAATATTAAAACCGGAAATAACACGAAAACATATTAGTTATGATAAAGAGAAAGTATAGAGCTTTTGCCACGCCATCTACATGCTAGTAGCTCGAAATTACAGTTTGTAAGCTTTCGAAAATGGCAGCGTAAGAATAGGAATAGGAGCTATTTTCATGCAGCTCCACTCTGCTCTACTTAGAGCCATACAGAGATGGCCAGGCCACATGCATTACTGCTGCGTGCTGAAAAAAGAATGTCAGCTGCCACTCTACACAGCTCTGCATTGTAAATTCGGCATACAGCCCCACATTTTCAGAGTTTAAATTGGAGGCAGAACAATTTTATCAAATACTCTCAATCTAGGATAAAACACTTAACTTGCTCGCTTATAAAGCTTTTCAACTAAGGTTTACAATGGGACTATTCTCCGGGGACTAACTTCAAAGATGCAGTGTAAAACAATTTGATAAAAAAAAAAAAATTAATTGCTGTTTTATAGAAGCGGATCGAGAAGCAATTTTTTCTCGGTTCATGATGATATCGGAGGCAAATGCCTCAATATTAGGTAATCTTATAGAACTTCACATTAATCGTCGTTTTCCAAGTCCAAGTTCGGAAATTTTAACCAAGACTTCAAACAAGTTCTCTAATCGTGGACTTGAACCCATAACCTCTTGCTTGATAAACTTTATGATGACTAACGATTACAAAAATCATCTTGATCTCAGAGAAAGATAAGCCTGTTGTTTAAGGATATGAATAGCATTCTACTACGAAAGAAAGCGATGAGGGTCCTTTACATTCTGATTTGGGATATGGATTTTGTTAGATGCTGTAATTCGACCTACAATTTTTAGTGGACCTATAACTTTTAGTGTTTTTCTTTCTTTCTTGTTATGATCCGAACTTTTATTGTTGTTATATTTAGTTTAGTGTACAAGCAAAGCTCACGAATAGGTAGGTACTGATTGATTTAGAGGTTATTCTAAGTCAGCATTTTGTAGCTGGCAGCACTACTATCATTGGGTATACTAAGTTTGTTATTCCGTTAGTACCCACCCACGCATAAAATAGAAAGTTATATATTGATTTTTGCATGTCCGTCTGTCTGTGCGTCTGTTGCAAGAACGCGTTCACTTAGAGTGCTGAAGTTTTGCACACAGGCTTTTTAGAAAAAAAAAGTAAATTTAAGTTCGAAAATGGGACCAATCGGGCACTTCCTTCGTTGGGTTGCCATACAAAAATTATAAAAATTTCGTTTTACCACTATATATTTGGGCACTGCCTGAGAACGCGTCGACGTAGAGGGTTGAAATTTTGTACATGGTGTTTTCGTAGAAATATAAGTAAAATTTCAAAAAATAGTTGTTGCTATACAAAACTTTTGTTTTTCTTCATATATTTGGAAACTGCCTGAATCGACATGGAGGCTCAAATTATGTACACGGCGTTTTCATAAAAATAGTAAAAATTTCAAAAAACAAATAAATTAGGTAACCCATTCTTGATGTTGCCATACAAAAGTTTTGATCTCCATTTTATTTAACTTTTATTTTCATCTAAGACCGATTATAAGTTTTTCTGTTGTTTATTAACAAATCTTTGACTTTTTAAGTTCCATGAAGTTTTCAAAATATTAATTTATAAATTTTATAAAGACAAATATGACAATTTATACTGACTCACACCTACATATATAAAGACATGCTTTAGTAAATAGTAATATTCGTAAGACACATTTTCCAGGTATACCCAAAATTTTGTTTTGTTGATGAATTGATGATACTGAATGAATATGTTTATGTAGTATGTGGATAGTTATGTGGCAGACAAAATCATTGTTGCTTTTTCCACGAAATTTTAAGTTAGTAATTACATACATATATTGTCGAATATAGTATTAGATTTACATATGTGGTGAGATGAGAATATATATATATATATATATACATATATAAGTTTGTAGTTATGTATATATACAAGATACCACAAAAAAACGCAATTTTGGATGCATTTATGTACAATAAATAGCGCACTAATGATTGATAAAGCTTGCTTGCATCCTTGCTTGCAATAAATCAGTTTTTCTGATAGCACATTTTCTATTATGCAGCACGAAATTTTGTGAAATGCAAATGATAGAAAAACAAAAATCAAAAAATGAAACGCAAAAGCTTTTAACACGTGGAAAATACTTTTTTTTTATACAATTTATATGTTGTTTTTGGTTTTGTAGTACCTTGTGGTTGGGATCTGTTTAGATTGTGTTGGATTAGCAGTTGGCTGTGTTGACACAATACTGTATTGATCCATTGGTCGTGTAGGAATAGGTATTGGTGGTGAATTTAGTAACTTATTTTGTGAAGATGATTGTTGTTGTGGTTGTTGTTGTTGTTGTTGTATCGTTGGTGATTGTGATATTGGTGCATAAGTAGTAGGGGTATATTTCGGTTGATCACTTGTCCTTAACGTTGATGATATCACAATTGGTTGGTCGGTTATAGAATTTATTTCAATTCTGTCTCCCCTATATTTATTATTTTATAATTTTGAAAAAAAGTTTCTTTTTGATTTGTGTAAAAGATTATTTTGAAAAACAAAACAAAAAAACTATTTCTTTCCTCATTAATATTTGTGTGTTTTTAACCGATTTTTTGTGTATACATTATAATATGTAGTGTGTCAGTAAGGACATATTAACTTAGGTGAGAGTTGGTAAATTATTTAATATTTTTCACGATGCAGAAAAGTAATAATTTACAAATAAAAAAGAAAAAAAAAACCAAAAAACACTTACCTAATTGGTTGATTTCTTTGAGGCTGACTATATTCCTCGTCATTTTCAATCTAAAAATTTATATAGAATTACGATGATCTTGAATAATGTTTAATAGATTTTCAAAATACCTGAGCAATAAGAGCATCTTCATAGTCTGTATTATAAACTAAAGATGGTTGATTATATTGTTGATGACCTTGTTGTTGTTGCTGTGGTTGCTGCTGCTGCTGCGGCGGTTGCTGCTGTTGTTGTTGTTGTTTTTGAATCTGTTGCAACTGTGGCTTATTAACATAAGTTTCTCGCACTGGCACTTGTGAAGGAGATGGCGTTGTTATAATTTCTGGTCTAAATGTAGATTGCTGTTGAGTTTTACCACGTTGCTGTTGTTGATTGTATTCAACATCCCTATATAAGTCAATGTCATCATCATAAACTGAATAGTATGAGTCATAAGGATCATATGACTGATGATTTGATGTATTGTAGTAATTTCTAGTACTCTGCTCAGCAACTGGTTTTTGCCGTTGCTGAATGAAAATATTAGCTGGAGCTTGAGAGCTAGTCTCTACCCTGTAGTTATACATACATAGATGAGTTGGTTAGTATAGATTGAAATGTATTGATGAAAGTTAGAGATTTTAAGTAGTCAATAGTAATTAGTTGTTCAGTTATTACACAATAGTTAAATGCTGACTTTTATTCTATAGAAATAACGACTTTTTCAACAAAAACTTGTCCGGATGTCTAAATAGAGCCAAAATGCTTTTGTTAAGTACCAAAACTGATAAACGAACATCCATGTGGGAATCAGATAAAATATGCCCTACCAAAATTGGGGGGGGGGGGGGGGGATATCAGAACATTTACTATAATTGATGGAAAAGCTTCTATCCACTGACGCAAGTATATATGTACTACATAGACTACTCATTTCCTTTCTCTACATGGCATACGTGTTTTTTGAAGTTATTTAACCTGAACCGGACATAGAGGAAAGACATAAAACGATAATCTTATGTTGAAGGTCACATTTCTAGAAAGATATGTGGAACTTTGACTCAATATTTAATATTCTGTTTATCTTTTGTGTGGAAACCTCTCTTCTTTATTAAACTAGAGCGTTCAGTAATTTTGATATTTGGCGTGGATGAAGGAGTTTAATGTGAACTCAAGAATTTTTTGCTAACCAAAGAGTTACAAAGTGGTACTAGAATTGTAAAATAAAACTGGCGTACCAGCAAATACATAATTAATTGAGATAATGTTGAAGTAAGCAACTAAAAAATAAATGACAAGTTAAATATAGAAGCTATAACTTTTTGGTTTTTAATGGTTTCGTGTCATATTTTTATACATATACAGTAATAAATTCCGATTCCAGGACCGCTGATGTGCGTGATTTTGCTAAAAGCTTGTTTTTTTAGATTTTTAGATAAACTAAGTCACATTAATTAGATAGACAATTTCAATTGGCATCGGAATTTTACATATATAAAGTCCAACCATGTGGTAACAAGTATGATTGTTACAAATTCCAGTTTAAAAGCAGTTGTTAGACTGGAAAGTAGTTTCTAAAAGGTTAATTTCGTAACTATTAAGTTTCAGATTATTTACCCTTGAAATAAAATATAAGGAGAAATTTAGTTATCCGCACCCAGCACATTTATACAATTACTTATCATTGTTGCTCGAATAACGAAAAAGTTCTTAAAGCTGTTGCAAATTAACACATGTTGCGCTGCTTTTGTTTGAAACTTGATTGTAAAAAAATATTAAGACAACAACTAGTAGTTTTACAAAGGCAAAGTTTTGTGGATGGATTGACTTTATAAAAAGAAACTTTGGTAGCAATTAACCGAAAGTCCGTCATGCGAAAATATTATCAAGTAGAAGTAGTAAGCAAGCCGATTAATTGAGAAGCAAAATGACGTAGAGAAGGTTGTCGCAATAAACAGAGTTCACTAGAAAGACACCGCATTTGTGATTAAATGTAATTGATGATAATTATACAATTCAAAAAAATTCTTTTTCAAAGCACAGAATTGGTTGGGTTAACAGTTTTTACGAGTATGTTTATAAAATATTAAAAATAATAATAAAAATTATTGGTGCTTGTGCATTATTTTTTAATACAGTCAATATCGTATAAATTCTGTTTATGTGCCGAAGGGTTCCATTTTTGGGCCACTAATTGTTTTAATATTAGCAGTATTTGATTAAAAGCTTTGAACAGATGGAATCTATTTGGCTGTTTGAAATTTGATAAAAATTTTCTAGTCATGTGTGACAGCAAAAGGTTAATACGTAGACGCTATTATAGCCATTGGCGTAAAACTAGGTAAGGGACACGGTGGGCCCCCCAGAATGCGGGCTGGACCCCCAGGAAAGTATGAAAATTTCCAAAAAACATTCGTTATTTCGTACAATCTTAGGCCTAATTAAATTGGATCCGTCCGGAATCGAAAAGGCTTTAACGAGTTCTTTTCTTCAAGAAAACCTATTAAAATCTTTTTAAATTTTTTAAAAACCATTTTGAGATTGCTCTGATTCCACTGAATTTTAACAAAGGCATGATCCGCAGGAGAAATCATGTAAAACTATTTTGACAGTTTGTGCGGAAATTTTAATTGATAACCATTGATATCAATGAAATTTTGAAAATTTTGTAAAACTTTGTTAAATTTTCCGGAAAAAAGCTTTTTAAGCTTTTTCGATTCTAATTCCGACGGATTCAGTAATAAGGCTGATTATCTTTATAAAGAAGAAATATTTACTGCGCAATTAAAAACTTCAATAATATTCTTATTACGTTACATTATGGAATAAAACTATATTAGCACTCTAGACAATAAATACTTTGGGAAACCGAGAAATTCACAGAAAAACATTAAATTTGTCTAGAACCTATACTCGAGTCTGGAAAAAGAGAAGGCAACCGGAGAGAGCAAAAGACTTTCTGTTAAAGTCCACTCTAGGTAAAAGTAATTTAGTAGACTTTCCATCAGATACAAGGCCAAAGCCATCCGAATATTGGAAGATACATATTTACAACCAAGTGATGGAAAACATTATCACTAACTTTCAAAAATAAGTTTGAAAATATGCTTTTGGCTCATTTAAAAAGTAGTACCTGAAACATGGAGAGGCATTTGTAGAAAATTATAAAAATGTTTGCAATGTAGAAATTTTCACCTTACAGGCTGAAACAAAAATAATAAATAATATGTTCCAAACAAGAGCATTATAGTAAATTTGGAAAGACTAAAAACAGAAATTAATAAAGACTTCTGCCCAAATTTATACAAGTAGTTGCAAGCAGCTCTGGGTCTTCCTGTCAGCTCGCCAGCTGTAAACGGAGCTTTACCATAGAGTTAAAATTTGGTTAAGAGCAACTGATTCAGGAGAGGTTTACGAACATGGCACTCATAAACATTGAAAATGAGATAATTAAAAACAAAATAATAGCGCAACAGGTGCTAAATACATAAGATTGCAGAAGAAAAAACCGTAAACTAAAGCGTATACAGACGTTGACTATCTCTTTATTAATGTTTAATAAAAACGTTAATAATTGATCTGAAATGTGCATCTAACTTCAGACCTGTAATGTACTTAAGTACATTGTTATTTAAGTATTAGTACCAGTACCAGTACCTGGACTTAAAAGTTTTTTAAGTACAAGTCCCGGTACTTGTACTTAAAATATTAATTAATTAAATTACGCCTTCTAATAATAGAGATAATCTGCATCTCGACAGTGCCTTAAGAAATCTTACCGCCTTCAGTAAAATAAAAAAAAAAACAAGTAAAAAAGCTAGAATTGGTCTAAGACCAATTCTTATGATACCCTAGATGAATGCCCGTATGAACTTTCGTATTGTCACCTTTCTGTACAAGTTTGATTTTTGAAGTGGTTCTTCGCATATGTTTCTAGAACGGTTTATCGGGAAGAAAAAGTTATTATAATCAATTTTATAGGATTTCATATTCTGAAGAAGTTTTTAGTACAATAAAAATGTCTTGGACTGATCGTTTTCAATGTATACGTAAAAAACCTAAATTTTTATATGGCAACGCTAAGAAGGAGTTTCCCGATTTAGTCCATTTTTGAAATTTTATTTGCTAGTACAATGAAAACACTATGTACCAAATTTCAGCTTTCTAAGTGAATGCGTTCTCGAGTTATCGTGCGCACAGACGGACAGCCGGACGGACGGAGATGCAAAAATCAAAATAACTTACAAACGGAATGACAAACTTAGTATACCCTATAGTTTTTATCTAGGGTATAATTAGCGCAATATATGAGTAACTGTAGGAGCGAAATTGACATGCTGAATCGATATCCTTTGCTTAGAAGGCTGGCGATCAAGTACCACAATCCGCTCTCTTCCTCCGCACATGGAGAGCGTGGATTTTCATTTGTAGGTCTTGTAAATGCTACACAAAGGCAATCATTATCTCATGTGAAATTTGTTTTGCTAAAGGCAAACACAAATACTGTATAAACAACTTCCAAAATTATGTAGAAATTAAAACAGCAAAAGCTTATACGATATTGTATGATATTTGGTAAACTGAAACCTCATACAGTTATTTAACTGATTATAGATTTTTCAAAACTCTGATCTGAGTTTTCGAAAGCTCTTTAACCCTATAAGTACCAGTATCAGTACCTGGACTTCTAGTTGAAAATTTTTAATACCAGTACTTGTACTTAAAAGATTTGAAGTATGGCCTAGTAATGGTACTTGGAATAAATACTGCGCATTAGGCAAGGCGACTCTACCATATTAGTTTCGTGTATGGAACTTGAGGATTCTGATTTATTTTCCTTAATACGTGAGAGAAGCAAAGGAGGAGATGTGGAAAACAAAGGTCTCTGCTAATTAAACGACACCACTTCCTATTATTTAAGAAAAATTTAAATCGCGCTGGTTGTTTGGTGTGGACTGTAGGGAATAGATGAGTGTCGTTTGGGTTTATTGGGATTAAAGAAAAGAATGCACTTTCACTCAATTCGCCAATTACATTATGTACTAATCTATTTTAACAATAATTTAAAGTCCGACTAAAACTATTTCGTAAATACTCGACGCCGTTGGTCTCGATAAACAATAAATATCGCCCAATCGCCGGATGTTGACTGACTATAGTTATCCAAAAATTAATTGAATGCTGATGACTTATACTAACTGATAAGCGATGTACCATGCTTTTCTCTCTCCGGGTGCTCAATAATATTCAACGAGAATTATAATAAAGAATGGGAAACAATTGAAAAGTGTTCGTTGCTCTTCTGACCTTAATATCGCAACCTCGACAAAAACTGCCATATCTCAGAAGTTTTTCTTATTAAAATTGTCCCAAATGTGCACACGTACCTGCATTTGCAGTATATTAAAAGTGCTGATTTATATATTTTTTTGTTTTCTTGGGAGCGGAGTTAAGGTTTCACGAAGGAATATTACAAAAATAGTGACGCGATGTCTGCGACTTTTAAAATGAGAAATATTTTATGAAGAATTGTTTTATTTCTTTATTTTTATGACAATTACTTTATTTTTTGTGTGAAGAGCTATTTTAGCGGAAATTATGTTCTAGAATTTAGATTATGTTTCTTGTGCGTTCTATAATTTATAGAGTCTCTGTACTCCGTGTAACTTTAGATCATTATATCAATATCTTGTAAGTACTCAGAGCAATGCATAAAAAATGTCGGTCAAAAGCTGGGAATAACTCATGCGCTGGTATACTTCGCAAACAAAATGTTTGTTAAAACCTATGTACGAAAGTTGGGGGACCTGGCCCACACCAGAAAAAAAGTCCTAGTTGCGCCAATGATTATAACTGTGTCGATTTCACGCATAAATCAAGGAATTTCAGAAATTTGAAATATGAAAAGTATTCAATTTGGGCGAAAAATAATTCAGGGCTCAAAAAATTTAATAATATTCCTATGAAAAATGTAGTGACAGTATTGAAAGAGTGGTAAGAAGTCCTCGGTTTTTTTTTTACCTGTTTGAAAATTTGTCGTCAATTTCAATCTGTTGCTGTACTGGTCGTTTTCTACTGTTTGGCTTATCAGTCGTTTTATTTATTTTCCACTTTTGATTGCCTCGATTTGGTCGTACTGTGTAAATATTTTTTCTACTTGTAGTCGTAGAAATTGTAGCCGGTGTTGTACTTGTCGTTGCTAACTTTGATATCTCAAAATTTTCATATGGATTGACTGTAGTCGTCGTCGTCGTTGTTGTCGTCGTGGTATGTTTCATGGGAGCAATACTTTGGAAAATATCAGCCGGAAAATTAATAAATGATGGAATCTTACGCTTATCATCAACATTATAATGAGATGAGAAAACCGGTCGACGAGTTGTTGTCACAATATCAGATGCAATACTAAAGTGATGATTCTTATATTTTGGCCGCGTTGTACTTGTCGTCGTTTTTGTTGTTGTTGTTTTTGCTCTAGTTGTAGTAACTTGTTGTGGTTTTGGTGCCATTGTTTCTGAATTTGGCATGTATGGAGGCTTTTCAGATGGTGGACGAGTGTCATAATCTTCATCATCATCATCGTAGTAATATTCATCATTGTCATCATCTTCTTCTTCACTGCTATATTGTTCCTCATCTTGGGAATCTTTTGGATTCTTCTCGGTAACTGGGCTAATCTTTTGCGGTATACTTTTAATGAAACTTTCATAACCTTTCGGTGGTTTTGGAATGACAGTTGTCGTTGTTGTTGTTATAGGTGATTTAATTGTGGTCGGATAACGTTTATTACTATCTTTGTTACTGTAGTTTTCATAATATGAGTTACTACTTATAACTCTAGGTGTAGTTTGTGCGACAAGAGTTTTATCTAAAGGTTTTCTAGTTGTATACGATGTTCTTGTTCGATTGAATATTGCCTTTTTCCTAAACATATCAAGCATTTCCATAATTTTGGGATCCATCTGAGCAATGTGAGATTCTCTGATATCAGAAACAAATTTTTCAAAATCGAAATCTACACCAACGACAGGTCCTTGAACAGGATTTCCCACTTTCTTAGGAATTTTAGTGCTTAGAGGAATTTTAGTTGTTGTTGTTTTTGATTGTATTGGAATTTTCCCTGTAGATGGTGTTATATAAAATCCAGTTATTCTGGGAGTTGTATTATCATAGCCTCTTATACCACTACTCTGTTGAATTCTCGGTGGCAGAGTTTCTTCTATAGGAGCATTTGAGTAATAATTTGAGCTACCTACAAATGGAAAACTTTTTATAGTTGTTGGATTCGGCGTGGTTGTTGTGGTAGCATAATAGTTCTTCATTTTTTGATTTTGCAAAACGTTATATGAAAAGTAATTACTTTCGGTACTACCTACATGTACTGGTGTTATGCTAAAATGTGAGATTATTTTTGGCACTTTAGAAGGTGGCATAACTGTTGGATGATTCTCTTGATGACTAGGATTGTTATTGAAAAATCCACCGACTGTACTAAAGGAGGAAAAGTGATTTTTCGGGGTCACTTTCTCAGATTGCCCAGCTATTTTATGTGATTCTATAAATGGGTTTTGATTATTGTTACCTGCTAGTTGGAAATATGAAAAATTATCAGGCAACTGCTCTCTTGATGGAATTTTATTTCTAACTGGCAGCAATCCTCGAATATTATCTTTTGTAATTGAAATTGATGGAGAATGTGAGTGCAACGGTGTATTCGATGTATACGGACGAAAAGGCTCATCAAACGGTGGCTGTTGTTCAAAATTATACAAAGGTGATGACGGTTTAAAATCATTCAATTGTTGATTCTTATTTTGACGTCCTGGGAAATTATTAAATTCCGATTGAATTGGCTTATTAAAAAAATTCTTGTTAGTTTTTGAAAATTGTGTTGAAGCAAATGCTGGTGGAGATAGATAAGGACTAAAAGTTTCAAAATTTACATTGCTACCGCCGCCGCTTGATTGAAATGAATTTGGTCCAACACGTTGTACTTGATGAAGATGACCATTTGATAATTGCCAAAATCCTGGACCACTAAATGCAGGTCGTAATTGACGTGTTGATCGATAAAATTCAATACTCGTTTGATTTTCTTTGTCATTCGGTATTCTTTTTCCATATGGAATTGTACTATTTTCAATTGGATCTTCAGTATTAATGTCGTCAATATTGTCTGTTTCTGTAAAATTTTTCAAGTCGATTAATTTGGTCTCACGTCGTTTTCTGTTCAGATGATCGTCATCGTCATGATTGTTGTTATAATATATTTTTTCACTGATTTCGTTATCGTCAATGTCTTGTAAATAGATTTCGTCACTAAATTGGTTAAGTATAAGGTGGTAATTAGTGAAGCGCGAAATTTATTATCTGAAATATGTTTATTATCGTCGAACTTACCTAAACTGATTTGATTGTGATCCATAGGCGTATGAACCAACTTTACCGTGATTTGGTAGGGCATTTACATTCGCTTGATGGATGATTCCATCACGATCTCTTTGCACCTGTCCAACAGTACTAGGTTGACCACGATACACTCTTTGTTGTCTGTCTGATTCTTCCTCTTCTGCTGGTGGTAAGGTTTCATGTGCTTCGGCGTATAGCTGTGAAAAAATATATAAGAGATTGAAATTGAATGTAATTGGTATAAATGTGTAAGTATGCCGTAGTTAATATTATACGAAAAGTATTTTTGTTTATTTCGTAATTGTTTTATCGTGAATTCGATATTTTGCTAATCTTGCCATTGGGTCAATTAAGGAGGTGGCTTTGCTGTTTGTGTTAACTATACTCAAGCGATTCGATTGATTCGAATGAAATAAACGGAATAAGTTTCCAATACTGAACAAAAACATACATACAGGGTGTATTTAAGGATGAAGTATTATGGACTTCATCATTTCTTGCGAAAAGTCCATATATGTACCTACATCTGAAAATTGGTAGCATACTTGTGAAAATATCATTGATATAAGAGTAAAAATAAATGGTGCTAGTATAGTAGAGCCTTGTGGAAACCCAGAAAAGAAGAAACTGAACATCAGGACTTGATAACTTAATGGTAAGTCGCAAGGAAAGCAAATAAAAGTCGAATAGTGCAAGATGAGATGTCAAAACAGGGCGCCAAATTAAACAGAGGAAGACTATGGTCTATGGTTTTCTAACAATCCAGCAACTTTTCGAATAACATTTCGTAATTTTCCGAAATTACAATAAGTAAGTACTTTGCTTTTAGACTCTCCTTGGATTAGAGAATCAGTAGGATTGAACGCAGAAGAGTATTAAAAATACTTTCTTTTGTTTGTAAATAGCTATAGTATGATTATGATTCTTCAAAACAGTTTATTGAATATAGAATACATACAAGGTGTTTTAAACCCACTGTTATCAGGAGCAAAAGTATTTTCAATATCTTCAAATTTGAAATTTTCGTCTGGAGATACTCAAGTATTTTAGGGGCAAAGTTTCTTTACTTGTTTGCCTTATGTAGGCACCAAAACTGTGTAAGTAGGTTTCTGTGACACACTTAAGTCCTGAATGAGTAGTTAAAAATATTTTGCTAAAATTAAATATAGGGTATCCGGCACTAATATTTTTGTATGACTGTAATTTTTTCATCTACCTATACAATTCTTTGCAAAGAAAAATTACCTGCCCACAAACTTAGTCATATTAGTGGGGAACACCCCGGATATAAAAAAAACCTCTTTCATTTATAAAGTGTGGTAATAGAAAAAAAACTTTAATTCAAAGGGTCATTCGCTTGTATATGTTGTTCATTAGTGAAAAATTGTTTGTGTTACTTCCCTAGTTTTTTCCAAAAATGAAATCACCTGTACAAATTTAGTCATTTAGTGGGGAATACCCCGGATATAAAAAAAAAACAAGCTTTTCATTTTAAATTGCGGTAATAGAAAAAATAATTCAGAGGTCTATCGTTTGTCAATGTTTATTAGTGAAAAGTTTTTGGTGTTGTTTCCATAGTTTTTTCCAAGAATTGCAAATCAACGCTAAAATATAAAATTTTGAGGTGTAATTTCACTAATTCAAACCGATATATAAAAGAACGAAGATTTTATAACGTGCTTACTACTAATTTTAATAATGTTTGTCAAATGTAAGTATCTTACCTTAGCAATATCTTCATGAGCATCTAAAAGTGGTTTCGGCTGTCCTCTGGATGTTATAATTGGATTTGGTGCAATACGTAATTCCGGTGGGGGTGGAATTGTTTGAATTTGAACGGGCGAAATTTGTTGCTGTTGATGCTGTTGTTGTTGTTGTTGATGATGATGTTGCCTATGATGTTGTTGCGGCTGTTGTTGTTGGTGCAATTGTGATGATTGCTTTGATGTAAGCTGCTGTCCTACCCCAGTTGATAATGATGAAAATCGAACTCTTGATGGAACGTGCTGTTGAACTTGTTGTTTAGCTTGTGGTACTCTAGGACTTATATCTCGTGATGAAGATTGTGATTGTGATGATGATAGGCTGCCAACTTCGGTAATTTCGCATCCAACATTTCGTGGCCAATCGCACGTTTGTAACTCATGACTGTACATAAGACCACCGGTACAACTTTCTAAGAGTGCTCCACCGAATACACAAACATAGTATTGTGTGCAATCAGATGGATGCGGATAATAACCGAATTCTTCAGGACAATCGAATTCTATTCCTGATGAAGATGATGATTTTACATTTAATCCAAATGTTCGGGAGCTTGTTAAACGTGAAGATCGTTTTGTTTGGGCAAACGATAGATCTGAAATAAATGATAGATTTAGAATTTTAAGTAAAAAGAAAAAAAAATTATATTAAAGAAATCTAATTGAAATTCAAATTATGACAAATTCTTAAATTATTATATGTCAGCAATGAACGAATCAAAATTAGTCGCACTTTACTGGCACAGTGTCAAAAGCAATATACGATCAATCAACGAAACGAAGTGCAGTAAATATGTAAGTCTATCACAGCGGATTAGTTCCGATACTCTATATTAGTTTCAGGTTTTGAAAGACAATTATATAAGGGATCCGGAAGTTTACCATCGTGTTGCCTGAGAAAATGAAGTATTGGCAGTTAAACTGCGCGCTGGGACGTAATGAGATTGCAGATCTGAGATAGTCTTACAAGACTATTGTATTTGCAAAATTTCAGAGATGTCATAATAAAACTACAAAAATAACTGCAAACATAATTTCAAAACGGAAATTTTCATTGTTTATCAATCATCCTGAAAATGGCGTAATTTAATTTTATTTCAAATTATTTAAATAAATTCACGAAATATGCAGCCGGCATAATGGGTATATGCAATTCAACAATATAATCCACTTGAAAACGCAACTGTTGCTTGATTACTGGCATTACGACAAATTCCGTGAGTAGCACTTCTTGCTAAGGTCAAATGCAATCTCACCAAAGACCTTTCAAGTTTTCCGATCTACTCTTTAGCTGATGGCGGCGTGGCGTCTTCAGCCACCAAAACATTACACTGCAGCTGAATATTTCCCAGTTAAAATTTATTATGAAATTTTTGTAATGCATCTTCGCGCATATTCAGATATTGGATAATGACAGAGATATAAGCTCATTGCTAGCGAATCCGGTTCCTCTGTAGGTTGGGAAGATAAAAAAAGATATAGCGAGTATTTGTTTACACATTGCTCATTTTCTCAACTGAATCTGTATCGAACACACACCGTTTACTGTTTGAGGTTCGAATGAAGATGATCAAAGATTATGATCGATATCTCAGGCGGTAGAGCATGTTTCTTTTGTTTCATTTACATTACGCTCATTTGCCCCCAGAACCCTGACATCAATCCTAACTCGATGGAAAGAGATTATAAGACGAGCCTATCGAGATTTTCTGTTTAAGGCAGCATCATAAGAGAGGTGGTCCAAGCTACTACAAATAACTAATGTGCACTGACTGAAACTGATGACTTGCGGCTATATGAGTATTATACGCGCTTTATTCCCATAGGAAAGATGTTGATGTTTTTTTTTTTTTTTTTTTTTTTTTTTATGAAAGACAATGATGAGATGCTGGCATGTAAAACTTGTAAACATTGTGCGGATATGGTTACTACATAAGCTTTGACATTTAGCTCTTGTTTCATTCATGTAATTTGTTTCTGATGTGGTCCTCCAACCATAGTGTTCATATATTTTATTTTTTTTCTGTCGAGGCTAGTTAGGTACAACATATTTAATTATTCTCCTTGATCCTCATATTAAGTGGTTCTTTAAAAAAAAGCGAAAGTTAGCCAGATCAGATTTTTCTGTGTGACTATTTATTTAATTATTCTGAAGGATTTAAGATTAATTCTGCATTAGTTATGTAGATGAAAGTTTAATAATAATTTTTAATGAAAATGATTTTTCATAAAGACATGATTTGTCATTACCCACCACATAATTATTATTCATTATTTTCTTGGAAGGTTGATTTCAAATTAGTGTATATAAAAACGTTTACAGTGTTAACCTCTGACAAGACAAAAACAAATAAATTTGTTCGAACTTTCTTATGCGAATCTACTTTTTCCATCGCACGTATTTTTTCCTTTCTCCTATTCCCTGTATATCCTGTAAAATAAAAAAAATTCAATTTTCTTGTAGACATTTTTTATTAAATATAGCCTTAAAGTTTCCTGAAATAGACTCTAGATAACAAACTTTTAAGGTAAACTAAAATGGGAAGAAGCTATACTAATTGCGTTGAGTTTGATGTAAAGCACAGGATCTTACGAAATGCCTTAGAAATATTTAAAGAAACGATTTTGAACTCACCGAAATTATGAAAACTACGGTTACAATGTCTCATCAGAAAAGTTAGTACGCTTCTCGATGAGAAAAATCCTTAGGTAGACTATTGAAAATTTTCTGTCGAAAAAGATAAGAAAAATGCTTGCGCGAAATTTTACCTAATGAAGACTAGCCCTTTTTAATAATTAACAAAGGCGGCAAACAATCACAAACTGTGCCTTTGGAAAAAACAAGGAAAATGAAATAAGTTTCACTATTAAGTGATTGGAAATAGCAAATGTTGAAAAAAGGTCACTGGTTATAACCATTATCATATTCCTTAACCCCGAATACCTTTATCTATTATTAATAGGTTTCTTGATAAAAATCCAAGCGCATGCATGTATTCAATCTTGATACAGAGCCATAATAACTTCATATCCTGTCTATGATGACGCTATTTTGCTAATGAATTCACGCGTTGCTTAATTTGCTTATTTTCAGATAAATCGGCAAATGCCGATGAGTTTACGAGTCGAATGAGCAATTCAGAAGATGATTAGAGCCGTGGAGATGTCTTTTATTGCGTGATCATTAGCGATGAACGAAACGATAATCGGCTGTGAAGTGAATATGGGAGTACATATTAGGTATTAATTCACTTGAGTATTTTCCATGAATAGTTTCATTAAAAATTAAATTATTATTAACTAATTTTGATAGAAAATATTTGCTGCTTCATTTAAAAAAATTTGCGAATTAAATAATTTTTAATTCACAATTCACATGTGTTTCGTTTTCCACGCATCACACATTTTATTACGTTTTTTGTATAATGAAATGGAATATTATGGCGCATATAGTAAAATCGATTACGTGTGTGTAGTTAAATATGCGTGTGCGATGGATGTTAAGCCAAGTTGAGTAAAGTTCAACGATAAAATTATAATGCATTGAGGGTGTACTTAATTTCAGTGGAATTTAACAGCTCCCTACATATGTATGTGTAATGTATGTTCACGAGACGCTTAATTTGATTTTGTGCAATGATTATTTTTCCGTACTGAAAAAGTTTGATTACCACCTGATAACTTGACGGCAGATATTGCTACAGAAACTTTCAGAGTTTGTATGGAATATCCAGTGCTCTCGTTTGTACTCCGATCGGAGTATTTGTACTCCAAAATCTAATAGCGTACTCCGGTACTACTCCTTTTATAAAAGTACTCCGTTTTTGATATTAAGGAGTCCATTTCATTTTTTAAACTCTTCTATTTGTTAGCAAAACAAGTTCATTCAAAAGTTTTTATTCACATAAGGATTGAGGACTGAGTTGAGTAACTATGCATGGTACATAGTACAGGCTGAACTTGAAAGGATGGTTTGGTAATGGCACTACGTTATAATATACCAAGTTCAATCATATGAGAACAATTCTCTTATTGAAAAGAAGGATAGAAACAGTAATTTCAAGTGTGAAATTTTAGTTCCGTTTTGCTGGGCTTGTGTGCAGCGACGTAGTTGTGCAAATTTAAACGCTCTCTCGAAGAATATAGAATTGTGGAATTTAATTTAAAACTTTAATTTTAATCGCTTATTTTCTTTCTTACAAAAGTTAAGTTTACCTTAAGATCGCGTTCAAAACCAAATCCGTTGAACATTTTTCATGAAAGCGGAGGAATTAATTCATAAAAAAACTACTTCAAGCACAAGACTTATAAGAAATAACAAAATAATACCGTGATTTGTATATTATCTAATGTAATGAAATATTACATCGTACAAGTTTTTAGGATGCAATACTAAAAGCAGTTGCTGAAATGGATCCAATTTGTTTAACTCCAAGCTTAATACCTTTAATCGAACTTTTCCCAAACCTTATTGATCGAAATTATATCGATGCGTCAGACGGAAAATGGCGTCTGGTGCATATACAAGAATTTGTACAAACGTCACTGTTATTTGAAATACTGGAACCCGATTTTTAATGTAAAAATGATCTATGTGAAAAAATATTTCCCAATTTAGAAAAATTTATTAGTTGCCTTATGTGCCTTTCACATGTTACTCAAGTGCGGAAAGAATTTTTTTTATTAAAACTAAAACCAAGAAAATCTTTTGCTGTCAAAAACGGTAAATGCCAACAAGGGCAAAAACTAGAATTGGTATAAGACCAATTCTACCAATTCTTACGATTAGATGAATGCCTCTGTGTAATTTCGTATGGTATGCAAGTTTGATTGTAAAGTGTTTTTTCACATCTATTTCTAGAACTGTTCGTTGGGCAGTAAAAAATATTATTTATAACCAATTGTATAGGATTTTATATTCTGAAGAACTTTTTAGTACGAAAAAACGTCTTCATAGTATACCTATGTAAAAAACCACAATTTTCGTATGGAAAGACCAAGAAGGGGTTCCCCGATTTAGTCTATTTTTGGAGTTGTATTTACTACTTTTATGAAAACACCATGTACAAAATTTCAGCTCTCTCCGCTAACGCCTTCTCGGGCATTGTCCAAATATATAATGAAAAACGAAATTTTTGTATGGCAACCCTACAAAGGACTTACCCGATTATCCCAATTTCAAACTGATTTTTTTTTTTTTTTACAAAGGCCACGTGGATAATAACTCGAGAGCGGACTTTCTATGAGGACAGACAGACCGACAGATGGTCGGACGGATGGACAGACGGGCAGAGGGAAATTCAAAAACCAAAATAATTTTTAATATTATGAGTACGTATCTGACCCATTTTACTCTACCAGCATTATTTCTGTGCGTTACAAACGGAATGACCAAGTTAGTATGCCCTCTGGCATTTCACATCCTAGGGTTGGAAAACGTGCCACAACGATTGCTTTTTATTGCGGAATAAACATTGATAAAGGGATGTCCATAATAATAAATAAGATAAGATAAGATTTTTTTTATTGAACAAAGTTTGTCATTTATGTACTTGAAGAAAAGTAGAATGTTTCAAATTAGAACATTGGGGCGAAATGGGTTAATGTATTTGCAGATGTTCGTTGTGCTGTTTGTAATATCTACAACGTTTCAACTACATTAATGCAGGTTTATGTGCTGTTCTCCGTTGAGGATTTATATTCTCCATGTCCGAGGGTCTTCATCAGATCTTAACCAAATTTTGAAATTTAATTGATTTAGAAATACCGGAGATATGAGGTAACATCCAAAAAAAGAAATCAGTCAAACGGATAACCTATTTTTTTTTAAGTCGCTTAAAGAAGGAGATAAATGATTATAATAACGTTTACTGGAGTCTTGAAAATTTCATAAAAAAAAAACTCGAAAAATTAAAATATTCTTCAACGTCCGACGAAAAAGGCATGGAAAGTCCATATTTCACCACAAAAATTTTTTTTTTTAGAGTTTTATCCTTTTAGTTTAATATATGAGGCATTTATTTTGAAAGCGGAATAAGTCCATTTTTTTTAAAGACAAAATATTGAAATATTTTAGTTTAAATTCATTTAAAATAATTATTAAAATTATTTAAAATTATTTTTAGGATCTAACTATAAACTTTTGTGTACATATTTTGAAGTTAAAGATGGTGTAAATTTATTAACCAATTACGTTTACTAAAGAATTATGAAGAAAATAGAAATGCTATACCTACCCAAATGGACTTATTCCATTTTCAAAATAAACGGCTCATATATTGTTTTGTTTTTGTTATTTTCAAGCATAGTTTGTTTATGCGAGTGTTTTTGTTTATTTTCCAAAAAAGGCACCAAGAAATATTTTTACATGGAACTCTCAGGGATACATAACCTCGCCACTGATAATGAACGAATAACTTTTAATTATAAAATTTTGATTTAATATGATCGGCTTTAATTTCATTAGTCGTGTACTCCATTTTTCCCGAAAGTACTCCGCTTTGGCAGCGAACGATACTACTCTTGAACATTGTCAAACGACAGCACTGGGAATACCAAAATAGCTTACCCATATTTTTTTGTTTCCCTCTACCACATCGCATTCGCTTGCTAGGGGTGTTAGAAATTTCATGATTTTACGATTTTCAAAAAATCAAATCCTGAGAACGGAACAACCTACTTTTCTAATTCAAATGACAAATGAAGCTTAATGCTTTATATTTTTCATAAAAAAAATATAGCATCATCGAATGAAAAAAAAAATTTTGTTAATAGTATCTATGTCGTTGTCTTTTTTTTTCAAAAAATTGTATTATTTACTATTGAGGATTTTTAGCACTTGTTTTTTGTGTAGGAAGTTCTGTAAGAGCGGGGTTAGTTAGAGGTTGGTGTTTCTACTCTGATAAGTGTGCGGCTTTGTGAAGAGAACATCTTAGCTACTATCGCATTTGATACTTCTGCTAATAGTTGTATTCTGTCAGATCATTGTTTCTGCTGGCAATATTTAAGAGTTCTCTGATCTGGTCACTGGATTTGGTTCTTCTGCCAGTGAAGAATTTTCGTTACTATGGATTTGGCGGTCCTACCAGAACTGGAATTGGTGTTTGTGCCAGTGTAGTAACCATGCTCTTCACAATTAGCGCCCATATATTATTTATTTTATTTTTATTCATATATTCATGGAATCCTCAACAGACCATATTGGTTCTCGCTAGGAATAAACGGCATAAGTATTGAGTCATTAATTTAACGTTCGGGAATACATGCATTTAAATGTTTGTAAAGTTTATTTAAATCTATTTTTTTTTCTTATATCTGTATCTTTATTTTGAAGCTAGAAGCCATGTACAAAAAATTGCGATATTGTTCCGCCTAGTTGTCTACTACACACGGGAAGGAACCGTGCGACGCTATAGGAGGTGTACTAAAAAGACCGACATATTACCAACGCAGAAGATTGTAGGATGCACCTGATCAATGAAGTGGTGCGTGGATTCAAATTTCTATCAAGATATTTAAGAAATGTATTTTTAATTGATTCTCATTTTTGTAACTAGTTGTGAAAATTCTCAAATTTAAGTAATTCACTGGAAGGTTTTACTTTCATGAAAAAAGTCAGATACGCTGCAACTAATGGAAAAATATTTTCTGATTTCTAAATATGTATGTGCATATGTAAATATTTGCATACATAAAATTAGAAAAACTAAACCGCATATACCTTCTACGATAATGTTTTTTTGTTTTTCACTTGTTATAAAGACCAGAATATACGTGAAGTCTCACCTTGATATACCTACACGCCAGATGCAAAATGCTCCGATTACATAAGACAATGAGAATGACCTTACTATGTGTATCATAAAGCAACAGTAATACATGAAAAAAATTGAATTAGCGGTGCGACTTAAGGTAACTATTGCAAGATTAACAAATCAGAGCGTGAACCATGTAAACAAAAACGTTCTCTCGTATTGCTCATTTTCAATAATTCCAGGTGATGATTCTTTCTTAGCCAAGAGAAATAATTGTCTAGAGTCAAGCAGAGTGAGAAATTCCATTAGTTTCGGGACTAAGTTTGATTTCATTTCATTTCTTATGATGATGTGGGATGATATATTTATTTGTATAGATGAATTACGGAATATTGAAGCTGTTGATTCATAAAGTAGTGGGTGAATTCAGATTTCAATCAAATCTCAAGTCTTTACGGATATAGTAAATAGATGGACACTATTAATGTTAAGTATAATTACTTTTTAGAATATTTTCAGTTGATTGCGAAGATTATGCTGAACCCATATCCGAAATACAAGAATAAGCAAGAATGTGAAATACGTCGAGGCGTACAATTTTAATGTCATGAACAAATTTTACAACGTCCTCGAAATTTTTGGAGATTCTTAGATTTTTATTAGGATTTACAGGAAAAAAAGACAGCAGAGTTAATTCTTAACAAAAAATTAGTATAAAAAGGAGGTGGATGTAGAGACGTATGTACCTGTGAAAATTGAGAGCGGATGTGCTGTTCTATCATAACAATACTGTTAGGTGTAAATCGCAAGTTGCACTCGTCGAAATTAATAATGCTGACTTCGAAATCTTTGTTCATCCATCATATTTACCAGGTCTACACCACTTACAATGTCCACTATTTCTTCAAATCCAATTTAGTTGGAAGTACCTTTCAAGAATGACGTATGGAGTTTAGTAATTAGCTGGACACCTATTTCTCAACGATGAAAACAGTCCAAACCTAAGTTCATGCAAATATTTCGCTCCATGAAGTGATTCTGGTATTGCAGACTACAACTTTCTTCATTTCAGCAACCCTTAAGAACACTGATGCAGCAGTATTTACATATGTGCAGTTAAAAATTTCAAAATCGTTTACATTTTTCCTATAATTATTAATTTTTTTTAAGCCACAAAATTAAAATTAAAATTAGAACCGAGTTTGATGGAAATATTTTGTGGAATTCATAGAACATGATAGTTTTCTACTTAGGACTCTATACATCTTGTGAAATCAAAATTTTTGAACAGTAGGTAGGTAAATACCTATACTTAGTCGGTCATAGATACTGTTTAAAATATTAAACTGGAAAAAGAGTTTCAATGACAAATTGTACTATGTATTTATAAATAAAAAAACACAAACTTCCGTATTTTAATATGTGCAAAAAACTTGGTCCTAAACTTAGCTATTACATATATAAATTTGAATAATAACTGGCCATCAAGAATTACCTTGATAAGTTTTGCAAGTAAATGAATGTTGTAGGTACAAGAAATATATTATTTCAGTAGAATAATTTTCAAGGTAAAACGATAGAACATGCTTCAATCGCTGACGTACGAATTTCCGCAATAGTTATTAGGGACTCTATGTTGTTATATACATAGATAGGTCTGGATCCAATTTTATTCTAGTTGTAACCAGTTGTAACCAAAAGAAGAAAGAGCATGTTATATAGAAAAATAATTCTGGAAAATCAATCATAAAATCTTCAACTAAAAACATTTTTATCACTACTTAAAAGCGTACATATATGACATACTATTACTTTTCACACGCCTATTAAATCATCTTTCGCTTGAAAAGTTTGTAATATGACTTAATAGCGGTCGAACAAGTTTGTGCAGTTGATTTACATACATACATAAATCAATTAGTATAAAATGGTGAATATGTTTTACATAAACGGTAAATAAGTATACCTACTATAAAATTTTTCATAATCCCAAAGAAAAAATCAGACCACAGAAATCGCATTGCTAAATTTTTATGCTATTAATATTTCCGAGCTGAGCTATATACAAAGCTAATACTATATACATACATACCTACATATACCTGTAAAGATTATAACTGCACTATTGCGGCTGTTATTAAATGACAAATTTCGTAAAGCGGAATAATTATAAAATTTGCTAGGGAATTAAAACTGGATTTTCCAGTAATTTTAAATATTTTCAATTTCAGGCGCGCAAAACTTGCAACAAAAAATATAAGTTTATCAAAGATTTAATAATTTATGATTAACGAGAATCATAGTAAATCATGTCTTTGGTTTTGAGTAAGGTATAGACTTTTTTAATATGCATATACATATATTTCGTTGCTTTCAAGAGAAAAACAAAAGTCTCATATTAATCATTTAAAACAAAAAGCAAAATTAACTTGAATTGATATTCCGAAAATGACTAAACTGAAAAAGAATGCTAAAAACATGCGATCTATCCGGTTGTGACAATAATTGTAAGAATATTTCTTGTTTTTTTGTTTTTCTTCTTCATATGAAAGATGAAAGAACTATGTATATATCTATGAACATCTGGTGGCGAAATGCGAATAAACAAATTAACTGACTGTCGTAAGCATTTCTGCGTCAGAATTTTCTAAAGTAACAAAAATGTTTACGGTGATCTTCATTTTTAAACCTGTTCTTTTTCTTTTTCCCGGTAGATTATTCAAATTAATTTATGCACTTAAGTCCGGAACTAAATATTATGAATCCATGATTCTGTTTTGTAGATATATAGGAATAGATAGGATAGATGAAAAGATATGTAGACAAAGATATTAAAACAAAACATTTGGAAACAGAAAGTATACTGCCCTCGGAATATTAAAAATTCTTTTTTAGTTTTAAATATTTTGTTTGTTTAAAGAAAAACTTCCTTGATCTGTTGCATCGCTGTAGATCTATATACCTGTTTTCCGTATATGCATATTTAAATTTTATATAATAATACAATCTGGAAAGCATTATGCATTAAAATCAAAGGTAATCGGGTTCCAAAATTTTCAGACAATAATTATATATATACTTATATCGATGATTTTATTAAATTATCATATTAACAATCGAAATGACTAATTAATCACATAATTATTAAATAACGTAAATGTTAAAAAAAAAGATTTTGTCATGGTAGCTTTGAAAGCTGTTTTTTTTTTTTTTTAAGTTCTATTAATTCTGGATCCCATTCATTTTACCGCGGTTAGATTGTGGCTGGATATGCTAAATAGTGACATTTGCTATGATAACAGAGTTTTGGACACAGTTGAATTGAAAATATTTATGAAATTTGACATTTAATGCAGAAAGATGGGAAAATTGAATTCTCAATGATCTAAAGTGTTTTTCTGCTGCCTAGGCTGCTAGCAATTAATATGAATCAAATTTGTTCCATTCGGCGAGTTTTAGATTTTATATGGTTCTCAGGATCAAATGTGCCTGACCTGAAGAACGACATTCTCAAATTTATTTTGGCAGGCAATTAGACATTAGAGAATTACATATATCTACATATAGATACTATTTAAGTACTAACCCAGGTTGATCTCGTAATTTGAAGTAGGTATATTCAGAAGTATTTTGCAAATGAAGTATATGTATAGATTTCGTGCACAAAAAAATATATTATCAGGCAATTAAAAAATGGTAAGTCAAAGCAACTAGTTTTTTGAGACAGAAATCAGTCAGTGGTGTTAATAATTTTTCAAAATTTAACACTTCTTAAGCACAGCCGACAAGATGAGCTGAATTTCAAGAAGTATTTATTTGACTAGGAGTAGTTGACTGTTTCGGTTTGTTGGGAGAGTTCTGTTCTGTTCTGTTCTGTTCTGAGCAACAAAACGACACAAGTGACATCTGTTGGAAACGGAAGCAACTTTAGGCTAGTGACATCTTATGTCGTTTTCGTTTGAACATCCAGGTTCGCTCTGGAGGAAACCCCATTTAATCAAACGGTTTCAGAGTGCACCTGAAAAAGTTTCCTTGTGTATATATACTAACGTCAAAGTACGCTATGAATTTTGTGCGGAAAGTGGTTGGTAATTTGTTTGCGGAATAATTTTAAGGATAATGGGCATCAAGACAAAATGGCTAGAACTGATAAGTTTTTAAATCTCTTTGAGACTCTTGGGAAAAACTAAAGATTAATTTATATTTTGATAAAAATGTCATAGATAGTTCTTTTTTTATATTTCGCCATGGAGGCTGTTATGTTTTGTATGAGATTAGAAGAAGATGTATAATTTTTTATATATATATATATATATTAAAGTTCAAAATACAATATTGCTTTTTTTTTTTTTAATTAGTTGCAGTCATATTTAACTGCAGTACAATTTCGTCCCTTTTTCGTTTGGCCTCCGAGTCTTGCTGCTGCTGCTGTGGAATACTGCTAATATTAGCACTTTCTTTTCAAAGTCTATAGGTGGTCGACCTGGCTTCAAATCCATACTGTGGGTACTAGTTGCATGAAGGCCTTTTAGAAGTTCCTTAAAGCTTGTTGACGAAAGACGAAAGTTTTCCTTAAACTGCACTGTGCTTTCCCAAAATCCAAAGTTTTTAGATATGTTTCTACGACCACTTGCGTATTCATCACTATCACTTCCGGTATCGAAGAATACTTCCCAAGCCTTGGATATCAGAGCAATTACAATTTGATTGCTTGTCATATCTTAAAAAAACGTTTTGCGTTGTGCACAACTGTCAAATTTTTATTCTTTTCTGTTTTCTTAATAATTTCTGTTCCGAATATTCTTGTACCACGTGATCAGCATTCTGTTCCTTATATTCCTTCCACAGAAAAAATAAAGAAAAGCACTCACTATATAGATATGATGCAAAACACGGAGAATAATTATAAACATATATGTAATTTAAAAGCATCGGCAATCTTTTGTACAAAGCAATCCGCAATAATTGGAATGATATAATTATATGTAGTATGCCAGATGTTGATTCACAACTGTTAAAATTTAATAACATTATCGATTACCTCTTTAATAGGTTTGTTCCAATTAAATCTATTTCGTCTAGAAGGATAAATGCCTCAACCGAGTCCTCTCTATAGTTGCAGTGAGTTTCTACGTTAAATGATTTCATGTAAGTATATTGCATAGATTCTATGGAGAATTCCTTTTTATACATATATCTCCATATACATTATTTATATTTAAAAAAAAAAGTATCATTTCTGATACAAAGATATGTATACATTTATAAGACATAAACCAGTTTAGTAATTTCTGTTCTAACGAACCCTCTACAATTTTCTTTACAATAAATTTAATATAAAGTTTATGGAGTTGTCAAAATGTTCATATCAATTGGGACTTGTATAAAGTGATTGACTTTCTAAACATAAGTTCGCATAGCTTAATTAGCCGAAAGGCATTTGACCATTTTCCTTTCACGTAACTTTATATCTCTGTTATAAAAGATTTTTCAGAAGCACACCTACTACCTATCTACTATAGAAACAGATAAAATCTCTCAACCAATAAGTCTCACGTTTATGACTTATTTAAAGTCTTGCAAACTTTTTCTCAACAGATAATGTTCATATTTTCCACCATTCAAATGCAATAATGGATAATTTAATAATTGAATAAAATTATGTTTTTTTTTTTTTGTTAAATTAGAACTCAATTCACCCACATTCCGGCAATCATTCATTCCCGAGGCGAAAACTAGAGTAAAAGCTGCAATCTATGATGGTAAATTTTCAGAAATCAAAGCGTGTACAAAACGTGACTATAGATAAATCCATATCCAATGCGCATGCCAAGTAATGGGTGGTGTTGCATATTATTGCACATTATTCAGTAACACTTGGGCTAGACTGTATCTTTTGACTTATGTAAATTTGGGTGGATTTAATGGATTTTCTTGTGCAGGAACTTGGAATTGGAAGTATCTAGTTTAACGCTGCTGCTGTTATTCACTCAATACCGAACGTTCTCTATTTGAAAAATTTCCTCTGAATCGAGTATATGTATTTGGTGCAATAGATCTTATATGTACATATGTATGTATGTACATTATGTTAAATTACAATATATATGCAGTTGGATAGACCTCCTAATCTCTTGGTAATTAGGTCGGGTGGTTTGACGACGCTCGCCGGAGACTTGACGAGGTGTCTACTGTCTAAGTTATAATAAGAAATAATCATAGATGTGTGAATGTTTTTCCACGCATTTGATTTTTGTATATGAAAGGTGATTTTCTTCTTGAATGAATAAAGTCATTTCAATTTGAAATCACTTACTGAAATGACATAAATGAAAATATTGTAAGATTATTGGAATGTTTTGTTGTTGTTTTTTTTACTTCCTGATTATTCTTACGGAACTTTGAAAACGTAATTTCACGGTTTTTCTTTTGTGAGTCAAAAATCGTTGTCCTAGATACTTCAAAGCACTTGATCTCTTCCCTCCTCATCCTCTTATAGATTAAAAGTTTTTCTATTTGGTCGGGTTGTATCTGATGTAGCTACATCCGAGCCTTACCCAATTAATATTGGTGAGTTAAAAATCAATGGTGCACTATTGTCTGCGAAGCTATGAACACGATTAAAAATAAAAAAAAAAAAATAGGTCATTAAAAAATATGAAGGAAGTTATTGGGGGAAGAGCACATCGCTTATTTTTTTTATATTATGTGGATTACAGGTAGTGCAATCTAAGATTATAAGAATTATATGATTGGTACAAAAAAAAAACTTTCAATCGAAGATAGTAAGACAGAGTCCAGAACAGGGCTTCGAAATACCTAGAGCAACATTCCAGATTCTTCCATTAGTGTTTCTTCTCGAGAAACTCTCGAGAAAATAGTATAATTTGTTTTCCTCATTTCTCGAGAAAAGCCCCAACACTCAAGTCGCAACCAGGATATTTGAGATTTTCTTTTTCTAATAGTTCCGTCCTGCCAGTGGCTGACAAGACTGTATAGAAATCATAGGAACACGTAACAAATTAAATTGAAAACCGACAGTAGCAAAAACAGGAAGAAATGTGCGGTGAGTTCTCGACTTTTGTCGTCTGCTTTTTCATTAGAATATAAATTCTGGTTATTTTAGAAGTAGTTGCCGCTGTGTTCAGAGCTCAGTACTTGCATGTAGTAGCAATTAACAAAGATATAATGTATACAACACTAACTTTTTCCACCGACAATTCTCAAACAATTCCCAGAAGTTTATAAGGTCAAATTTTAAGAAGAATAATATAAACTGAGAACATCTAGATATGAAAACGCCAAATGAAGCGGTTCAAAAGATGGCCTCTTAATGGCCCGCTAATAGAAATGTCTATACATTCTCTCTTTGCTATATTATGCCACATAAATTCTTCACAAGATTGTTTACTCATAGCTTTCTTTAAATAACTTTGAAAAAGTGATCCGGGTTTATATGGAGATTTTCATATCTAGTTGTATGTTGTTTATGGTATAAATAAGGATTTGGCAACTTTTAATATTTGCAAAGAGATTGTAAACATTCAGCAACACTTTATATTTTCATGCAGCTTGAAGATATATACGATTATAAACGGAAGGAATCAATTATCGAGCCAAATAGGTCCTCTTCACGGCAATAAGCCAAAAGGCGATTTGAATGCCCTACTACTGATCAAATAGCCACAAATAGAGTCAATCTGCAAAGTAATCCTGCAAAAGTAAGGCAACTGATGATGGAATTATACTATATATTGTACTGTAAAAAGGAGGAATTAAGTTAGCTCAGACCATAATGAAACTAAAAGATGAAGAAAAAATTTTAGTGTATCTATTAACGTATTAACTAGCATTAAAAATAAAAGATACATGGATGCTATCATACATAGTACATATATAAAAAATTTCTAAAGATTCTTCAAATCTTGGGCTGATAGGTGTTCTGCCGAAAAGCGTTTGTTAGAGTTGCTATAACATAAAAATTTGATGGAAATGGTATTTCTATTGTATAAAATATATTATATTGTAGATAATAAGTAATGGTGCTGCCGTTAGCAGAAAGTTGAATTGGAAAGTTGTGTGTTGCAATTCAGCAACTATGCTATAATCATGGTTTGCACTTAGCTATTTTGAAAAATTTTTACATTGATAAAAAGAAAGAAAGTATTGAAAATTGCAAAAATATTCAAAAACTCCCCTGTCAAAAATATCGTTTTGCAAAATTATGAATATAAATAAAATGAAGTGACATTACTTTTGAATTATAAGACAAGTTGGAGCACTATGGAGATTGTGATTGTATGCTTTTTACGAATTAAAAATAGTCTTTACAAGTGAGAGAAGATTTTATACTGTTAACTGCAGAAGGAGGCTTAAAATATTTGTTTTAACAAAATTAGAAAAGGTCAGCAAAGAGGTATATGTTACAAGCTTTCTATTGCAATTTAAGATGAAATAAGTAAAAGAATAAACAACAACATCATAAATCTTTACAAAATCCCACTTGAGAAGAAAAAGATATATGTACACATCTTTTAGACTATTCTCGAAAAATTATATGAACACAATTGCAAAAGAAATCTAAATAGATAATTTGTTAGTTTTGAACAGTTTCATACTGATGAAGCAGAAGCTAATGAAATTCCAATTCATAGAAATGGAGAACAGTTTCTTTAAGAACAACATAAATTTATCTATAACAGACAGTGCTAAAGAAGTGAACCCTGGTGTTGCTGAAAATTATTAAAAAAAAATTCAATACATTTCAAACAACGGGTACAAGAAAAACAAATTTGGAACTACATACTTAGAGATGATTTGTCCAATAATTAATTAGTAATGATCGTCATTTTACTATTCCGAAGAATTTGTTAAGAAGAAGAGAAATCCATTGTCCAATACCTACTACTTTGGTTGCGCTGTTGTTTTTCAAAAAATTATATAAAAGCTGAACAATAAAAGAATTAAATTATGTTTTGCAAACATTTTAAATCTACACCTACATATTGAAATAATAAATAAACTATATGAATTCAGTCAGTATTGAAGAGTGGTACATATTTTATTGTTATATAACATTTTAAATTGAATATAAGCGAGTAAATGTTATTTTATATATTATATGAGAATTCTCGAGATTTCTGAGAAATAAGAGCTATTTTTTTCTTTTCTCGAGAAATGAAAACTATCGAGAAATCTTAAATACTATTCCAAATTATGAAGCCAATATTTTCAGTGTTCAATAAGATACAATATATAATTGCCTGTTAATCGATAAGAATGAAAATCGTATTGCTGATGATTTTGTTTGATTCAAGATATGTTTTTTAGATGTAGCATTTATTTCCATTATACAATGATATGATTACAAAGAGCTTCCCAAGATTCCAGGAAGACGCCACAACAACAAAGAGATGAGTTAAATAAATATCAATGAACAAGAATAAGAGACAAGCTACGAGCTATTATCAACAAATGTAAGGTCTATGAATTTAACAGATATTGGTGGATGCTTCACCATTTTTATAGAAGTTAGTGACATAATTCACACGTTACACTTTTAAAAACCATCTGCATTTCTCACGGCCCCTTTCATTTAATTTTATATATATTTTCAGGTTGTCTTATTGAGATCTTTCTATGTACAGCTGTCAATTATTCTCTTGTATAGATATGTATATATAACTTCATCTGATTAGAACCATTTTTGTTCATTCTACAACGTTCATTCGACAATGAATGCAAATCGAAGTTATATTATACGCGTTTTTTTTTTTTTTTTTTGTGAAATCGCAGTTATATCATCATCGCATAAAGTTATCACATACATACAAACCCCTATAATAGTGTCGAAATTTTAATCAAAACCATAATTTTTATTTTATTTTATTTTAAATACAAAACAAATTTCTTTGAAATGGTAATTAAATGTATTTTTAAGCAAAACACTACGCTTTAAAGATTTTATATAAATTTGAATGGCATGACGGCAACATAAATAACCCCGAAATTTCTATTACGTCGTATGCAGTTCTTTTATAATATTTAAGTGGAAAATATCATAAAACTAAAATTAAGTAAAAATTAAAATCAGCATCTTTTCACAGATATACTTAATAAAAAAAAAAAAGGGAAAGGTCACCTTACGAATTATTATTATTATTATTCATCCGCCATTTATATTAAATGGGGAAAAATTGATTAAATACTTTCCATTTATCTCAATTTATCTTCCATAATAAAATAATTATAAGAAGGAATTACACCAAATCAATTTCATTTCTCTCAAGGGCAGCATAATTGAACTTTTTACCTATTTTACATTTATTACTGAAATAGTATTAGGCCTAGATTGCTGTTATTGTTAGTTAGCTGACACATTTTCTATTTTCCAACCATTCATATTCAAAGTGAGGCAGCATAAAATCAAATTTATTGCGCACATCGATTACATAAAGTCTTGAGAAGAGATTCAGAGGGCAACAGGTGAATCATAGCTATAGGCTATGACTGTCATCACCAGTTGATGATCTGAAAAGTGTTACACGATTTTTCAGATTTGGTTTTTTTTTTTTTTCGTTTTCAAGTTCATCGTTTACATCAGTCTTGACGGGCGGGGCATAAATCAGCGATGAATATTAATTAATTATTATTGAAAAATCAATTTTACGGAAATCAAAAGTGCAAATACGGCAAAAGGTGTTTGGAAACAGGCGATTTCCGTCGAAATCTGACACCTTTTGATGTTACGCAAAAATTTCTATACGTCGGTCGTTGCGTCCTATGTAGGTAAAATAAGCATCTCTACACACTGCTATCATATCGAAATTCAACATTACATATACTTTTACGTTTATATTGTTGGCGCGCCGGCGCAGTCTGTTATATCTACATACATAGATATCTTTTTCCATACAAATGACCTACCTCAATTTCATATAAAACACTTTTCCAGCAATTTAGAAATAATATTAAGTGGTGGTGGCGACCAAAGTAGCGGCGGCGCGCAACGGCGCGTAATAATTAAATAATCGCGAATAATTCACTTTAAGGTGAATTATATGAGTTTTAATGAATGTAATTTGTTGCGAATGTAGTTTTAGCGACATTCATTGCGATTTTTGGTAGTGGATTTTATGGTTCAGAGTTCAGTACAGTTGTCTTGTTGTATTTAAGACAGACCGGCGAGACCCCATAATTGCTGTATCATTTTAAGAAAGATTGCATAATTCACGTGCCTACATTATGTCTGTAATATACTTAATTAGAAAATATTTTCCATTGTGATGCAATGTCATTACTTTTTTACTTTTACTTTAAAGGTCAGGGGTAATTTGTTTGACATTTATAGATGCGAAATCTTATCATGGATATGAATGACTTTGAATTGGATTTAATGAGATAAAATGTGTGACATAGCTTTATGAATAGAAAGAATTTGAGGGCATAGGAAATACGATTGAACTATGTATTGTTATGTTTATTTCAACTATTCAGACAATTTTTGTTTGGTTGTTTCAGTCGGATTTGAAAGAATCTGTAAATATTGTTAAGATTTTTATTTAATTCTTTTTTTTTTTTGATTCGTGAATGGACCATATTGCGGAAGTAAGTGAACTTATGTATTTTATAACCATTAGCTGAGTGCTTATTACCCTGAATCCCTTTTCCTCGTATCTATAGATTCATAATTCACTTTCTGTAAATTGCAAAAAAAAAATGTATATTCTCCAAGGAGAAAGTGGTAATAATTTCAATACCACAGTTAAGATTACCGTACTCAGCATACGTGCAGTTGTAATAAGATTTTTTTAGGATGTCTCCATGTCCAACAAATTAGCCAGACTATTCATATTTACAGGAGATGCTTAACCCGGCGCCAATGACGGTGGGTTACATTGGCCCGAGGCAATTTAATACGGTGATATTTTTTGTTCAAGCTGACCGTACCATTTGAACCTTTGTGTAGCTGGAAATACAGTCTCCCTCTTCTCATACCGCCAGTACTTTAATTGAGACACGGTCTGCGCAGCGACATACCCGTGCGTCAAGTCAAAACGGGTAAATATGACCCAGCGTCAAAAAGTTAAAAAAGAGAAATATCAAGGTTATGTCTTCAAAGATGATTTTGCATGTGTTATTTATTGAGGAAGCTAATAAAAGTTTGATTTATACAATTTTTTTTTTTTTTTTTTTTTTTTAAGGCAGGGGACGAGAGATCCCAACCACGGAGGCTAAAGCGGCCCATTGTGCAATCCTGCTAGAAACCACATCATCAAAACCTTCCAGTCCTCTTAATGAAGCGAATTAGGTTGTGGTGAAGAATATTTTCAGTTCATCTACAGGAAGGAAGGCACAGAAAGTGTTCGTTTGTCTCAGGCTCTCCTTCAAAACAGGGCAGGTACTCAGGCCTGTCAACAACTCCTATCCTTGTTAGATGATCGTGAAGCGAGCTATGGCCGGTGATGATGCGAACCATAGTTCTACATTTTTTCCTTCCGAGCCCCAGAAATTCAAAGATATTCCTATTGGGCCCATCAAGAAAAAGTTTTGTGCACCTGCAAGTACTCAGGTTCGCCTATATATGCTGATGCTTCCTATGACCGATTTATAAAATACATTGGTATGGTTTTTATTTTACCACATATGGAGAGAGCTTTTATTAAATAAATTCTTCTTAGAATTAAGTTAACTGTTTGTGATAATTTGTCGATATAATGCGGGTCATAATGACCCAATGTCATCGCATTATTGTTTTCACGTCATTTGTGTCGGGTTAAGGGGTTGTCCATTTATTTCAATATATGCTGTCCATATGCTGTCCATTTATTTCAATATAGAGATTGCATTATCTGTGCATGGAATTATAGTATAGAATACGTATATTATCAACATTATCCCATTAATTAATTAATGTATTATAAAACTATAGTTTTTTGTTGTCTGAGTAAAATCTTTCTTTTAAACGATACTTCTGAACAATCCAAGATTGAACTACGGCAGTTCATTACTTTGGGAAATCATAAAAAATTGGATCGTACGAGGCAAGTAATAAAAGTGTTGTCAATTATTTTTGATTATACTCTAGATCGGCGAGCGTATAGTAACAAGAGAAACAGATATTCAATAGAAAAAGATTACCCACCAGATAGGTGTCATTTGAAAAAATAAAATAAAAAATGAATCCAAATTTTGAGAGAAAAATAATTGCATGTAGCATTTAAGGAAATTCAGCATGTGTGCGATAAACAGAGATGAGGAGCTCAAAGGCAAAGGGGTACACAACTAACATTTTGTTAAAAATTGAGATAATTGTATAAATTCAAACTAGAAATGCTCAAAATATTAGTAGCTAAAACATATAACTAAATTCTTATCCCGTGCTATTTTATAGCAGCCATTATTATTTTAACAACTTACAAGTAGGAGTTTTTGATCAGTTGCACTTCTTACAGGGAAAGAGGTATAAGTGATTGCAAGGGATTAAATTATTACCTTCTTACTAAACCAAAAAACAACCGAAAATATTTTAACAAAAACAAAACTAGATATCCAAAACTTTAAACTGTTATATCTCAAAAGTATAAAAAATGTACTTGTACCCTTTTGCTTCTGAGCCCCTCAAATACACTTATTTTTTTTGTCTGAAAGAGAAATTTTACATTTTTCAATAACCAAGTATGTATGTACGTTGTTTTTTACACACTGGCAAATAAGGGTGTAGTGGTTCACTATTGTTCTTTACACACTGGCGAATAAGGGTATATTGAACAGCTAGATATTCAAGAGATTTCTCTTGTTAGTATACGCTCGTCGCTCTAGATATGAGTCGCTCGAAAAAGCTTATTGTATCGATTAGATTTGCAGATTTTAGTTATATAACAGGCATATAGATTAGAGTAGGTACTGCAGATTGAACCCCTCCGCATTATACCATTAGCATTATATCTCAAGCATTCTTCCATCCGTGTGGTTGTTTTGGTCAAGAACTGTGGACAGAGCAGACATTATGCTTCAGCTAGGACACTCTTCTCTATAGCGGTATCAGTCACACAAATTCGCAAACATTTGTGGTGGAATAGTTATTAAGAATCCTAATTTTGCAATAAGTTTTTGTCTCTTCGTCTTCAACACACTAGAATGGCTTGTCCAATGATTTTGAAGCAATATGAATTTCTTTAATGACAGAAGCGGGGAGAGTATATGCTTGTAACCATGTGCTTGCAATCTATTTACATACATGCAAAAGAAATCTTAATCTGCAAGTAAAATTCAAAATTAGATTCCGTAACACATACTCATTCGGGTTTTTGTTTTTTGTTTTTTTTTTTTTTTGTATCATTAAGCCAAGGTCAGAGGATACCCTACGATGCAAAGCACAGCACGGCAAGAAGGAGATAGGGAAAGGATTACGGGACATGGGGAAAGTGGCAGAGGTGCTGATATATATCAGTCAGTCTTGAACCGTCGCAGATTTTAAGCCCGAGGAAAACCAGAAGATGGTTCAAACAGTACATATGCATCGCACGTGCAACGCATCGCTTGATTAAGGATATAACACAAAACACGCCTAAAATCTGGTGTGTATAGGTTCAACAAAAATAGCTGCAAATTTGCAGATTCGTGGGTATGTGCGGACGCCAAATCAAAAGTTGTTGCGGACACTTAAGGTGCATTGCTCCGTTTTAGAAGTAGACGAATTCCGCACCACCAAGCTGTGTAGGAAATGTTGCGAGCCAGTGAGGCCGTCTCGGTCTCCACATCGGTACCAGTTTTGCCCAAAATGTGGTACCATGTGGAACCGAGACGTCAACGCAGGCGCGACCATCTTGATAATTGGCGTGGCCCAACTCCTGGGCAACCCACTGCACGCGAACTACAGCAGAACCACCCCATTATGACAATGACAATGTATGGCTGTGTTGAACATTATAACATAGTTATGATATGACTCCTCGACAGAGGAGTTTAATTGAGTGTTAGTCTGCAAGAACCTCTTAAGCGTACTGTAATGGAACTACCAAGAGTTAAAATAACTGGGTAGGTATAACGTATAAGGTTCTGACGATTTTTGCTTCTTTGGTAATTTTCAGGGAAATTATGTTTGGAGTAATAACTAGCTCTCTATCACGTCAACTAATGTAACTTTCCAGGATCTTGTTTTATATATTCTATAGCAACTATTTTTTCTCAATTCTCCACTTTTTGTATTGATCAGAGATTTTTTTTTTTTCATTATGTCAAATCAAATCGCGAAAAACCTTGTAACAAAATAGATCAGTTAAATCCTAAGCGAGCATTGGAAACTAATTAATATATTTGGTATATCAAAGTAAATCCGACAAATGCTTACAAAAATATCATTATTTGCGGCAAGATCGATTATGCAAGAAGGACATATTGTCTTTCAGCATTAAATACTGAAAATGTTATTGTTCTATTTAATGACCATATTTAAAATTTAATTCTGCTGAACACAAGAAGTAAATTGCCTTTATGTAACACAGCAACTTGGCAATAAGACCTTTTCGCCTTGGTTCGTTTTTCATTTGAAATGCATACTACAAAAGAGCTGCCCGCAGCAGTTAATTTCTTACTGCAGCTTACACTTCGTCTTGCACAGATAGAGATTTCCTTATACATAAGTAAGTGCAATGAAGCAATTAATATGATGAATTTTACCATGGCAATCATAATCAAAGCGAACGAACAACTCGTGCCGTGTACTGTACCGTATGAAAGTTTTTCCAACATTTCACATTGAAATCAAAGAATTGGCAGATATACTTGTACCTACTTATACATAACTGTAATAATAATAAGTAAGAAAAGGAATTAATTAGTTTCGATACCAATTTATTGGTCTTCTAAGAAGAAAAAAAAATATATAAAAGAACTCGATTTATATTTCATCAAAATTAGCATTATTAATTCAAAACAGTAGAAATTAACGATCTGTTTTCTTATGCAATCGGTTGCATTTCGTGCCTCTTTATATAGTTATAAATCGAGGGAGTGGATAACCCAATTGAATCGCGTTAGTGACTGTCTCAGAAAGTGCAACAACAGATTATTACCGAAGTCTGCGGAGTCCATGTCTGAGATTCCAATCGAATCGATTTATGCCTCAATAAATTATAATCCAAGAACAAAGTGAAGGAAAGACTGAAAAAACAAAAAAAAAAAGTTTTAAATGTCTTTTAATTCATCGATCTTTCGGTGAACTGTTAACGAATTTGTGTTCACAACGCGCGCAACAGGTTGTCGTCAGAGTTTTCCATTTTTGGTGGTGATCTGGTGCTGAGTTTGACATTTTGACATTGTGCGAAAAAATGTTTTTATAAAATTCAGAATTCATTGAATTTTCATTGATCACACGAAATCGAAAAAATGGAAAAATTACTCTTAACATCGAGATTTATGTGTTAAAATTTGCTCCAATTTATACTACGATATAAACCCCTTGGGACAAGCAGAGTACGTAGATATATATGTATGTACATAATATTTTACCTTACCTCATCTAACTAATATTAATTAACCGCCACCAGCATAGTATAAGCGATTTTGTTCAGGTTGTTACATAAGGTGTAGACACGGTTTGCCTAGGTGAAAAGAATAATTGCCCAGACAAAGGGTGATCATTTTCAGTGGAGCTGCTGCTATTAATTTGAAACGATTCGATCTGAATCTAACTCGGTTTTATCGTGTTGCTATGGCATTTGAAAAGACCGAAGAAATAGGTCAAATGGTCAGAGCCGTCTTAAGAAGTTGGGAAAATGGCAATTGGGCAGCATGATGCCTGCCTGAATACATTGTAAATGTAACACGCCATGAACTGAATAAACTGAATTGAAACTGAATGAAATTTAATTTTCAATTGATAACCACATTGTTACGATATAGTTATACGCATGGTAACATGGTTTCTTTTGATGTGAAATATTGTAATCTTTTTATCTTTGGGCGCAGCCTTATATATATGGGAAGTAGTGCGCATTGTTCTAAGATGATATGAAGAAAGGTTACGAATAGAATATAAATAGCATACTTATAGGTACATAGGTAAATACTATATGCTGACTCTGTTATACTATTTTCATTTTCACTATCAAAATGGAAGCATCTTACGCATAATCTCTCTATCCGACACTGTTTTAAGTCATTATTTAAAGTTATCTCAGGTTTTTCCACTTTTAACTATTTCTTTGTTTATGGTATTTTTGATTGACTTGATGCTTTTACTCAAGTAATTCGTTGTATAATTGGTTTTGTCGAAGTATTATCATCTCACTATGAATTTATTCTTTTTTGTCGAGGTTAGTAGATATTGAGTGCTGTAACAAAAGTCAGCTATTTTTAAGTTAAGGTATACCAAATTTATTTCGAGTCACACAAACGTAAGATGAAAATCTTGCTTGATAATTAATTTATTTTCAATGATCACAAGCTGTAGGGGGAGGAAGCATTTCTTCAATATCCAGAAGAAATTTGCAACGAGAATTTGTCGCCTTGCGGAAGGAGATTTGCTTATAATTAATTCGTTATATTGAAAAGACCGGAGACAATAATATCGGTGGAATGTTCAGAAGTAAATAAGTAAACTAATTTTAAGAGTAGAGATCAAAAACGTTCCATTAAAATGTACATCATGGAGGAATTACTGTGAAATATATTAGATAGCTTACAGGAATGTTTTGTCGAACTCCTGAAATGCCGACCAACATCTCACAGCTATATATCATATTTTTTTTTTTTTTCAATAAGTACTATTTTCGACTTTTTAGATAAAAGGCATGATCATACCATATATAGTGAGATACCTAAATGAAGTAAAATCTATTACTAAGTAAGGTTAAAGTTCTAATGACACACTCTTTCTGGACCTATATTTATAAGAATGTAACAGATACTTCGACTATTCTTTGTTAGCCAGTTTAGCGGAGATTTTCTATGGAGGCTAAGAGCTGCGGGTACAGATAAAGAACCAATCGATGGGGCCTTTGACAGGGCCACCCCCGAGTCGCTATGTGAGGCAGCTCGTCGACATGGTGTTGACCGTATTGTAGTGCGATGGATCGACCAAATGTTAAGACGACGATACTTAACTGTGGAGCTGGGAGGTCGAGCCTCTCGCTATGTGTTGGTGGAGAGAGGCTGCGCGAAAGGTGGCGTGCTTTCTCCAGTACTCTGGTGTATGTTGATTGACTCACTCATCACGGTGCTGAAAAACGTGGGACTCTCATGCGAAGCGTATGCAGATGACATCCCTCTGCTCATTTCCAGGCACAGCATGACTGCTGCCTGTGCCTTCATGCAACGTGACCTCAACATTGTTGAGGACTGGTGCACTCGTCATGACATGACAGTTAACCCAACAAAGATCAGCTTGGTGCTCTTCTCCAGAAGACGTAAGCTTGGGTACTTTGTTCTTCCAAAGTTTTTGGATACACTTTGCTACTATCTCCTCATGTCAAGCAGCATCTTGGAGTCTTCCTCGACTTGAAGCTGACATGGGGATTGCACGTAGAGGAAAAAGTTAATGCAGCTAGGAGGGTCTTCGCCCAATGCATGAGACCGAGGGTCGCACACTGGATATACACCCCGATCGTTAGACCCATGCTTACATATGCCTCCTGTGTATGGTGGCCGAGGACGCTCCATGCGATCTACGGTTACTGCTGCTCTGGAGGTCCTACTCAATCTGCCACCCCTGGATATAGTCATTCAGGTAGATGCCAAAGGGCTGTGTGCAGGTTGCGCTCATGGGGATGTTGGGGGGGGAGGGCGGTTGGACTGGCTGTTTTCATTGCTCTCTGGCATTCGGGCTGGACTTGGAAAACCCTCTGGCCAGTATGCCACGTGATGTGATGGTAACCGAGCTTCGGTTTGGGCGCCGCTTCTCTGTGACCTTTCCTGGAAGAGAATCGTGAACTGAGGGAAGTGCCTTATCGAGCCTTCCCCGGTCCGCTCTAAAAATTTTCACCGACGGCTCTCTCACTAATGAGAGAGCTGGGACGGGTGTCTACTTTCCTGAGCCTGATATTGGAATGGAGTACTCACTTGGTAGACACACCACTGTCTTCCAGGCTGAAGTCTTCGCCATATCGATGGCAGCGAAGTTAGCCCTTGACATGTAAATCAAGGAGAAGGACATTGCTATCCTTTCGGATAGTCAGGCATGGCTCTGAGTGGCCCTCGGATAACATCTAAGTTACTGAGGGACTGCAGGGCTTCGGTGGATAAGCTGTGTATACACAACAAAGTGTCCCTTCAGTGGGTTCCTGGTCACATGGGGATCATAGAAAATGAAAGGGCTGACGTTTTAGGTAGGGCTGGCTCTGTTTCTCCGCCGTAGGCGTTGCTACCTCGAGTATCGGGTCTCTCATTAAAGCGGATGTTCGTAGAAAGTATCAGCAGAGATGGGCGAACCTGAATACTTGCAGGTGTACAAAACTGTTTTTTGATGGGCCCAATGGAAATATCTCAGAGTTTCTCATGGGGCTCGAAAGGAAACAATGTAGAACTGTGGTTGGCATCATTACTGGCCACAGCTCACTTCACGCTCATCTAACAAGGATGGGAGTTGTTGACAGCCCTGAGTGTCTGTCCTGCCTGGAGGCAGAGCCCGAGACAACCGAACACTTTTTGTGTGCGTGTCCGGCCTTCGCCCGGTGCAGGCTGGATACTCTAGAGTCTGCCCTTCTATCTGTGGATGAGCTGAAAAACCTGCCGCTCCTAGACCTGATGCGCTTCATTAAGAGGACAGGTAGGATTTAGTGAATGGCCTTCTAGCACGATAGCACAATGGGCCGCTTTGGCCTCCGTGCTTTGGAATAGGGTCACCTGTCCCCCTGTCTTAAAAAAAAAAAAAAACTGTTAAGCTGAGAAACATTAAATTGAAAATGGATTCCAGCTTTATTTAAAAAAAAAATTTTAAATAATTATAAGAAATGAATTTTTCTTTTGCTTAGGTTTATTTTTATATGTAATATAATTCTCCTAAAATAATATTTGAACTGTTAGGCTAAGACCATAGGATAGTCTCGGATGGCCACAGTAGCCGTGAGCCAAAACAATTTATTGTAGTAGGTTAACCGCTGCAATAAATCTTTTTGTATACCATTTCTTTGTAATATAGCTTGATTTCCACACTGTACACAATGCAAAAAAAATAGAATGACTGAAATAATCGATTGAGTTGTTAGTATTGCATATAATTTCACCTTCAGCAAACACCATTACAGTGGAATCTTGCACGTATTCGTTGCTTATAGCGTAGGCCACAATAAAAGCATTTTAAAGATTAATTATTATACGTTTTGCCTAAAAACTGGTGGAAGATGTGATGAAGTTCGATTCATAATATATCTGACATTATTAAAATGAAATCAAATTTTGAGAATTTAAATATTCTAAATACTAGATCAAACCCACTGATTTATACAAAAGGAATTTAATAACTTAATAGTAAGAAGAAACCTGCATTCACCATACGAAAAAATTGTAAATTATTCCCACACAAATCAAAAATTCGCAATCGGGAAAGTTTCAATACGACATCATGCCAAATTATAGTGGAGATTTTATAAAATGCAGATAAAAGTGGCGGTGATTGGACCTGTTGTTGCGCATCTCTCATATTATATTTGTTTTGAGAAGAATCCAAGTTCATTGAGGATTCCGACCACGTAAGGCCTTGGTTTGGCTGCTGCTATCAAGGAAAATGTTATCCGCTCGGTCGCACGCCTGCTCATCGTCTTACAGATTGTGATAGATTCTTGTCCGATTATCATCAAAGACAGTAGCAAAAAAAAAGTGAATTCAACCATTGACCGCATGTGAACAGTAGATTTTGTGTGAAATAATAAGATTAACAGATTAATGCAGAATTTATGTTGGTGTATATATGTATGTCAAATGAATTACCAAATAGAATAGAGTATGGGGAATTTTACAGTTGTAAGTAAAGTAGATGGTGTGGTAAGACTCCATCAGACAAAAGACACATAAGGGGTACAGGTAATAAATGAGAAAAAACACTTTTACCTGTTAAATAATTCGAAGCAGGTAATCGTAAACAGTTCAGTTTCACTCTTATGATCACGCGAATTTTTGAGAGTAAACTTCTTCGAAATACCTGCGCGTGGTACCTACTTGTATAAGAAAACCATAGCCGCCACCGCCACTCCATTCGAGCTGATCGACATTCGTCGAACAAGCTTCCAATGGAATTCATAATTGATTTCGGGTAAAGTTTTTATTTGACACCCACCCACCCAAAAAATCAATCAGTTGTACGTGCTTAACTGCTTAGCGAATGTATTCGTTGGTTAATTAAGGGATCTTCAGAATATAAATTATGTGTTCAATATACATGAGTCCGGCAGTGCAATCGTATAAGGAAGAAAGTCACGTTCTGCTATGCATTTTTCACATAAAACTTTTCTCTGATCTATTTGGATTAAATAGTAGGCGAAATTCGAGTTAGACTGTGGAAATTTAACACGACATTTATCGAGATTTTATTGTATGGCCTGGCCACAGTAAACGAAAGTGAATGGAACTCTCTATGGAGTCTCTTTAATTTGGCCCTTGATAAAGTGCATTCACTTTCATGACTTAGTGATCTGACAAGTCTGGTCACATAGTTCCGGTGAATGGTAATTACTACACCAAACTGCAATCATATGAGATGGCAACACCAATCACATGAGATGGAAAGACTTCAATAAAATAGTTAAGATCGCTTAGTTAAGGTCTTTGAGTGGTGAGTACATCATACATAGACTGTATGCAATTATTAATTACCGAAATACAAATCTGATAAAAATTAATTAGTCGGCAAAAATCAAGTATTTTTTTGTTTTTGCATAAGGAGCATGTAAAATTGGAGAGAAAATAAAAACATTATAAATCTAAAGAATGGAAGCACTTTATGCGTTTATTATTAATATCCAAGGACAATGGTGAATGGAGATAACCTTGAATATTGGTGGTATTCTCAGATATATACATATGTGGATACAAGCAGTTGAGAGAAGAAAGGGTTGTATACGAATAAAAGTGATACCAAGTTTAATCAGGAAGTGACTTATATTGCATTATGCACTCATTATATCAGGAATATAGCAACGGTGTCATAAAACCAGTTATATGATATACATATATGGTGAGTCTCATACTCTTCTTTTTGACCTTAAGGGATAGGAAAAAAAATATTTTTGATGTCTGCACGTCCGAACAATTTATGATTTTATAATTGAGGTTGTTGCTTTACACATGGTAAATAATTTATTTGCGATGAATTTAAAAGAAACGAAAGTGTATTTCGCAAGGAGTGCAAGTAATTTTGTAATTTGGTACTACATACTAACTGATGAAATTTTTTAAAAAATTTTCTCAAAGATAATTAATTAGTATTTTTTTAAATTTCTGCGAAGGTTCATCGGCCAAAAGTTATCACCAATTATAATTTATAGCCCACAAATCACCGTTTTTGTTATAATAATAATTGCACCTCTATAATTCATGACCCAAAAATTAAATCTATATTACTATCCTTAAATTTTTTAAATCTTAAAATATTAAATATTACATAAGGAAGTCATTTAATCAATATTATATGCATTAATAATAGTTAATTATAACGAACCGTAGATAGTATAGGCTTTAAGACATCATCTGTAGTCAGCCACTTAAGTGAGTCATCTGCGAATATCTGGATATAATGAAATAGCAAAACGACGCTAACAAAATGGGTAATTACCTTCATAAGGTGATTACGGCTATATACACATTCACCTGCGGTAAGTACACAGAGGATATAATAGGCCATACATGTCACACTCCGCGGTCCATTAAAATTTAAATGAACCCATAAATTTCGCTACTTTTCTTTCATTTGAATGAATTTGATTTTCCTGATGCCGTACCGAGATGGAGCTCGATTCATAAATGCTTTGTTTGTGGACAATAGTGAAAAATTTACATTTCAGGAATATTACTGACGCCATTACTGCTGAATATACCTAGAGGTAAACACACAAAAAAAAAAGTCACGCTTATCCACACAGCACCATTTAGACTACTTTAAAGACCTTTTTAAAGATGTTATTGCCTACTTGAGACACGGGTGTGACTATATGTGGTGTGGTGCACACTATATCTTAAGTAGTTTTTTACTTGGCTTTCAGTTATGTCGTAAGATTATGTTTGAACAGCATAAATGAGAATTCTAATTGAATCCGAACACCATAAAATCAACTATACATCTATAGTGTGCAATCTTATAGGATATAGATTAAAAAATCTTGAAAACTTCGATTCTTTGACTTGTAATTTTCCGCACCACAACTACTTATCACACACATGAAATATACTGTACAGGAGACCTGATTTTCTTACAATATTGCAATCGTTTACATAATAACCAATCCTCAATCCTTGTCATTTATTATAACTCATTATCCATTGTGAATTATGCAATAGTGCAAAAACAAAAAGTCAGAGACTAGATCAACTTAACAACTTATAGCATGGCAAAAAAAAAAATGAAAAATAACATGAAGACTATAACTAACTCTCTGAAGCTGTATTGCAATCGCATTAGACCAGCTTTTGTCAGAGTTACCTATATACTCACTTGCCGCATAGTAAAGTGGCAAAAGAAAATCAAAAATTTGACTTAACTAGACCTGACGAGAGATTTACGGTTTCCACTTTGGCGATAGCTTGCACCAATTTACTGCCATTCTATTTAAGTGCTCGACGGCGGCGCCGCCTGCTTGCCTGCCTGATTAAAAATTAAAAGTTTTCTGGATTCGCTGATTTAATCAGATCTAAGTTATTTACACAAAATTATAGCTGAGTTTAATTGTAACTTTAGTGGATTCTACTTGAGTTAGTTATACAACTTAGATTTATAAGGTTTTATGGAATAGGTAACTAACGGATGAATGTAAAATATTTCCTTGGAAAATTTCCATAAGATATTTAGTTTAAAGTTCACACGTTTATACTTAAAGAAGGATATAACTAAGTTACTGTCGAAAATTGAAACTATCTCTGAGCAAATCAATATTAGTGAAATTACCTAAAGAACAGCTTTTTCCATGAAATGTTTTTACAATTCAATTCGATTTATATTTCAAGGAAATGCATCCAGAAATTAACAATCTTTTGTACTCCCATAAAAGAGCGGCGAAACAAACAGAAAAATAAAACCAATTAAAAACTAAAAATTTTTTAGGTTAAGTAAATAAATAAAGAAATCCAAAATACTAAAAATAAAAATAAATTACTACTAAAATCAATGCTGAGTTTCGCGGCACAATCGTCGTTCCAGCCATTCGATCTTCTCAGGTATATCTGGACATCTCGTAGATCCTGCTAAAAATTTGTCCTAATCAAGACTTACCAAGATAAATATCCAATGTGTCTTAATAGGTTTCCTTAGTGGTGGAAATTGTCTACCCTTTTATTTCAGTTAAAAAAAAAAAAACAGAAGAAGAAATGTTACCATCGTTTGATAGCAATGTTTTAATAATTAAAATTTGACTAAGCAGTAGTGTTAAAGTTGACACCAAGAGCCGGGTGATTGACGTCTTCAATGAATTAAGTAGTTATATAGATATTGTTCGTCAACCAGCTGAAGCATACCTATACATATCTACAATGAATAATTTCAAAAGTGGATGACGAAATTTATAATCAACGCTAATATGATACATCTTTCATTGATGAAAATTCCAACCTTGGGTTAATGCAGGTTTCAGCTGGTTGACGAACAATATCAATAGCTACTTAGTTCATGAAGACGTCAATCACCCGCCTTAGTTTTATTAATTTTAATTTAATTAATTCACATTTACTAGTTAGTGACTATTGACGTTAGTTAATTCCTGTGACCTTGACCAGTAACTAATTTATTTTACAAAAACTCTTAACAATTGTTTTTATAAACATGTTACTATGATAGTATAATCCATAATGTAATCTTCCTACTAGTTCTTAAAGCAGATTTCTTGAATCTTATAATCTCAAGAAAGTTTGCCAACTTATTGTAATATCATCAATAAGCTGGATTTTCAATTAATGATGGATCGAAATTCATGTTCCTGTTGTAATAATTTAAGAATCTTCATTTATTATCTTCAATTTAATGCAGAGAAGTTTTCTTAGTGCAATATAAAACAGTATGTAGTTCCACACTGACAGGGTTTGTATTTTATAAGAGGATAATTCAACTCAAGTACCTATCATCAATATGAATTTTTTATTGAAACATTCTGTAATATGAAAAATATATAAACTAGTGACAATATACTCTTTACATCTCCCAACCCATTTTAGAATCAACTCTGTCGAAGTCGAAGTTGTTCTAGTGTATTGCATCCTTTGGATTCGTACTTATGTCCTTTCTCCGTCGATGAATAGATCTTTATATTCATTTCATCTGCGTCTTTTTAGATTTTCTTTGGTCCTCAGCTCGATGATGTAATAGTTTCCACCTTCGTTGGTTGTTGTCATCTTGATTTGGCAACTTTTCGTTTTGTTGGCTTTTATTTTATAACTGTTGCACTACGTCAGTCCTAACTTTTGATCTTACTTAATTAGTTGAGTTAGTTCGGGAATAGAGGAATAGGAAGATTGAGTATATGGGATAGTTTAGGATTGGCAGTTCCTAAGAAGTGCGTTCAGACTGTAACAAACCGAATTGACTGCTACTATTGCCCTCGATAGTAGTTCCTTTTGTCGTCACAGAATATTATTTTTTCATCTTGGAAATAAATATTTGATGTATCAGCCTTAGTTAGAAGTAGCGGTAAAAGGTATTGAAAACCTTCAGGTATGAGTAGATCTGGCAGATTATTAATGACGAGGTTGGGGTGATCTGGGATTTTCCCTAATGTATTTCATGGCTTGGTTGAAGAGGTATTCTTATATAGGGATTACGTTAACAGTTACATAAACCACTTTATTGGTCAACCAATCCCAACCATTTTAGAATCACCTCTGTATATAACTTGCCATTCCTGCACAACATAGTTAATAAATCTATGAAATAAATGAAATGCTTATCTTTTATTTTGGAAAACAATCTTAAGTAAATTATAAAAAAATAAATAAAATAAAAATAAATTGCAAAATTTCGATTTTAAACATTTTTAACTACTATTATGTAAATTAGGAGTGCAGCGGAGGTATAGAAGTGAATTTGTAGCTTTAAATACAGGGTGTTCATGAAAATAACTAAATTCTTAACTGAATTTGAACTCACTTTTATTGATAACTAGTCAAACAAAAATTACAGTGTATAATCACAGAACATATTAATTAATAATATGTTCTTTGGTATAATCATTCACTTTTTTCTCCCAGATATCAATGTTTCCACTTCAAAACTCTTGTTTATAAAAAAAAATATGTCGATAAGTAAATAAACAAGCCACTTTGGCTTTTTTATTTAATGCCTACCTGAATATTAGCAAGATATCCTCTCTGCCCCCCCCCCCCCCCAACGTTAGAAAATGCTAAATTTTTTTCCAGGTTGTTAAAGTCGAGACTTTGGGGTTTCCATAGAGTACCCACACGTCTAGATTGTATGGACGGAAAGTCCCAATATGAATGTGTGAAAAAAAGTGAAATATTTTCGAAAATCGTAGATTTAGTAGTGTTAATTTTCGAAAATTGAAATTTTTGGTATGCAGAAAGTTGCACGTTATAAATGTACATATCTGTACGAAGCCAGACATCTACCAGCATAGAATGCGAAAATTTATGGAGAAATTAGTGATTTCAAATTTCAACCGTTTGTAGTAACTTATTTTTATGAATTTTCGCTGATAACATGCAATGTGAAAAAGTTGCAGATTAAAACGATCTAGAGAATAGTGAAAAAGAAAATCCTGTAGAATGCAATTAGGTATAAAGTTGTTGAAAATTTTCAAATTTCGAATAGTTACTTAATGAGAATTTCGAAAATCGAAAAATTCAAAACGTTGTGTATTCGTAAATCCAGCACACACATTGAATTTCATTAAAATCCACTCGAAACGACCCGAGCTATAACGAAAAATAAGTTGAAAATTGCCCATTTTCGAAGTCGAATTGCCAGTCTCAGAGGGAAAATTTGAAATATGTTATTTTCTTAAAAACTTTCTACATCCTTAGTCTTTATTAAAATAAAAAAAAACAGAAATCCTTAAAAAGTCTACACAAAAATTCAGAAAATCGAGTCAACTTTGCCTCTATAGAATTTTGAAAATGTTCGAATTTCGAAATCGAATTTAACTTTAACAACTAACCAGTTATGTTTCGAATCCAACGGTATATTAATCATAGCTGTAGGTCGAACATGTTCGTAGGAGATAGAGTTCTCGCAAAACGCGTTGTACTCCATTCAAACTTATTTCTGAACGAGTTTCTATACATGTAAGCAGAGCTAAAAGTCGAACCTTAAATGCGATTAGCTAAGACCTACCTACTCATTCAAATTTTGACATGGTATTTTCCATTTACTTAGGTAGGTATATCTTAACATTAAAATTTTGATCTTTTTGGTGTTATTGTAATCTTAGTTTCTAATCTTTTCTGGTAAAAAAAAATCTCCAATTTCCATTAAGTTAATCGAACTGGTTTCATCATCATTACACCATATCGGATGCAATTAAAAATAAATAAAACGAAAAATTCATATACAATTTGCATCTCACACTAAAAATTGAAACCATTCCTCTATTGGATTGCATAATATTATATACTTTCTGGTAACTTACTGGCTGCCATTATACTGCAATATTAAATATGTATATGTGTGTGGATTTGTAAAACTATTAGCACGGTATAAGCTCGTGCCTCTTGAGACCAGCATGAGTCCAGTTTCTTTGGAAACTATTATTCCCGACTACAATTTGTCATCGTGTGTTACTCTTGAGACCACCTCACCTGTGCTTCTTAACGACCATCCAACGCGGGCCTTAATATTTCATACCTACATGCATACATACACAGATAATATATGAAAATCATGTGATAAAACTTAAAATTGAATTAATTTAATTGGCTGATGGTGAATTTAGCGGTGACTTTTTCATAAATATACATTTCATGCATTTGCGCGAAATTTATAAGTAAAGTGAGTAGCAACAGAATTCATGCTACAATCATAAGTTGTCTAAATGTATGTAATATAATATAGAAAAATTGACTGCGCGCGCAGTTTGAAAAAGACATGGTACAATAAAAAGTCGTTGTCATAAATCTTATGGTAGATTTACTTGTAAACATTATGTGGAGCAAATTTCCCTTTCGTTTAAGTACCAAGCGATGTATTTAGATAGATACATAATGTATACATATAGATACTAGCTTTCATCTTATATTTAGTAGACCATAGGTGACTTAACTAACTCACTTAAATGTAATGTGACAAAATTACAGTTGAACATTTGTTTTTATATGAATGCACCACGCTATTAAATGCAATTTCATGGTAGGTACATATACTATATATTTAAGAATCTCGCTTACTAGATCCTAATTGTGCAGAGTTTATGGTTTTCATGGAAGATTCATTTTATTTTGATTAAATGTTCAAGATATTGTAGCAACAGCAGCAGCAGATAACATTTAAAATAAAACGGAAAATATCGAGAAAAAGTAAGGATAATATTTTGATTAATTTAAAGTTGCGGAAAATAAAATGTATGACATGAGTACGATAAAAATAATAATAAATTGTAAATTTCGAAAGAAATTCATTTTTAGATTATGATTATTTTTGTAACAGAAATTTATGTGAAAATATCGTGACATTTTATAGTTGTTGTCAGCGATAAATGTATTGAGCATGCCGATATAATTTTTTTTTTAATAAATGTCTTCGTCCAATCAAAAAACTTCACTGGAGAAATCGTGGTATATCTATCGAAGAGCATTGGATACGTTCAACCTCAGAAATGATCAACGTAGTAATATAAAGAAGGAAGTGGAATAGGATAGATTACACGCTACAAAATGACAATAATAACATTACAAAACGGGGTACTCGACTGAAATCTCCAAAGGACCTGTCATATTAAGAATCACTTGGAGAACTATTTGTACAGAAGCAGCATCAACAGCAGCATCTAATGCCTGCCATGCACCATTAGAGGATCTTTGGTAAAAGTTTTTAGCAATATCTTATATCCACATTATGTATATGATTTAGATTTACATAGCTTCGGATATTGCTTTTTGGATTAAATTCTGATACCGAGTAACGTACTTGATTTTCGATAGACCTCCGAATTTTTCAACCCGGCCCCAACTGAAAACATCTCTACCAAATTCCCTTCCGATCGTTATGAGAGCAGATTGTATATTAATTAGTCAACCCCACGAGTCCAAGACTCATTTAGTTCTATAAAAATTTGATTTTTAATGTTTGTTTAGTGAAAACATTTACATATAATTAAAAGTTTTTACTGATTTTAACATTTTTGTGAACGTTGACTAATGAAAGACACGAAACTACGTACAGATTATATGTATTATGCTTTGCAAAAATTTTTGAACCGGTATATATGGGAGAAATATGTATATATTGCCGGTATGAATACACGCTGTAATATATCAGCCATAATTTGAAAGGACAGCAGGTTTTTCTTCCATTTCCTTACATAATTAATTTTTTCTTGTAAATATTTCGATTTCACACAAATCGTTCTGCCATGAAATTTACACTTTTTTTTTTTTCTTTAATTTTTCAGGAAACTATAATGGCAATCGATCCGCTAATATTTGCATTTTGCTAAATTAAAATTAAATTTGTAAAAAAAGTGCCAATTAATTCCATGCATAAATTATAATACATTTTTTTTTTCTTCATTTTATAGACTGTCGATAAAATTAATTTAACACCGGTTTACAGGTGAATCGAGATCGAGAGCGATATGTTCCAAACATGGTAGACTTGTGTACACTAATTCAATTACTGCATTATTCTCGAGAGTGAAACACTTTGATTACACTCACTAATAATTAGATCCTTATTGCATAAATAATTTGATCAATTAAAAGCTGGTCTATATTTAATAATAATAAAACGGGAGTAGCATTTTTATACAAATATAAAATGTTTTGCAAATACTAGATACTCTATCGTCTGGCCTACAGAAGCAAATTTATGAAAGAAATTAAGAAATGTAAAGAAAAAAAAATTTTAAAAAATTTCTTCTGGTTGTGTAGGTTATTGTAGCAATAAAAAAAAAAAAACGCGGCAGTTTTAAATGGTTTTTTGATTGACATGCTTTTGGTCCAGTTGGAAACTGTGTTTCAATTATCCACTCGCAGCTTGATCTGTGATATTACTATGAGGGATATTGCCACACTTTTTAGAGTGACATGCCAATAGAATTAGATTGTATGTATATTTTGGGTCAGTATTTTGGTGCAAGGTAACAAACAGCATTTAAGATAACATTTCCATTAATTTAATTTTGCTCCACAGTAGGTATGCAGTTGATGTGTTAAATGTTAGCGCGCTATATCAATTACACTCAATCAACAAGGGGACAAGCAACAAATTCGTATTGTCCGATAAAATGGAAAGCAACAAGGTGAGACTTATGGTCAATAACTAAGGCATATCTACATACGTATATGTATTTGCGTTAATAGAATGAAAAAAAAAATAGAGTTGGTGCCTTTTTTGAAAATTAAGACTTCAATGTGCTTAAGATGTCATCAGGGAGAAAAAGTGAAAAAGCTAGATTCGTGTTACTCGTCATTACAATTTCGATCTCAGATATAGTCTCCAATCCATCCTACAGTTAAAACTTGGACCCAGAGACAATTACCTATTCTTAAAATTAAAGTTTAAATTAAGTTGGAAGATTTCAAACGTTGCAACGATGAGGAGGTCAAAGCAGCTGCTGAAGCTCATATGAGAAACAAATAAGCGAATTTTAGACCTCATTACTTATGTTTGTGTATAGGTTGATGTAAAAATTATCCAAATTATTTCTAACTCTATGACACAATCATCGAATTTTTACGATATTTCAAAAATCCATTATTTCACTTGTTACATCATCTAATTTTTTTCCGCAATTTTCTGATGTACATATATGGTATTTAGAAAATTTTGATTTATGGACTCGACATACATATACATGATTCTGATCTGATCTTGGCATAACAGCATTTGTTATGCACAAGGAAGCCAATAATTTATCTACTTTTTTGTTTTTTATATTAGAAAGGATTTTATTACTAGAAAGTATTTCAAAGAAATTCTTCACCATCATTATCTACTACCCAGATTGCGCTAAAACTTATCCATGACAATCTTTACTGTCATAGCTATTTTCACTTTAGTGTAATAATTACAATAATAAAAAATGTAAAATTACGGTATTTCTTATTGTATAAACGACGCGGTCTTCTTTTAGGTATAATATTACCGATACCGAGCACAAAGCCGCACACATATATAACAGAGCAGTCACAGTATGACTTTCACCGAAATAACAATCTTTAAACCTTAAGCGCGCATACCTTAAGTTGAAAATGAATTGGAAATGCACCTAAAGTGTTGCACACTATTTTCTTATTTTTCTTCGCGCGCCAGATTTGCTCTTAATTTTCTTGTTGATGTCAGACAGTTAGGCATGCAAGCAGGAAGTTATCAGCTTAGCATTTTAAGTAAATGCGCAAGCGCATACTGAATTGTAATTGTAATGATAACAAAAATTAAAAAATCGGCGAACAGTAAACTTTCACAACACATTGAAAATCAGAAGAAAAACAAGAAACTTTTTTTAATAGGACAATTCAACTGTAGAAAAATATTCGTTAAATATCCGTGTAGAGTTCTCCGTTTTGGTCTGGACAATTGAATTAGGTAGGTTGCCACGTAACATTAGACTCAGATAAACATAACTAAGCTCCAAATTGAAAATGTTTATAATCGCAATTCAAGTTGGTAGCTTTGTATATAAGTAATCTAGATACATATATATATATATATGTACCAAAGACTTAACGTATACCTACTACAAGTCTTCCATTGAGGAACTGTGATTTATGTGACCGAAACGACATAGACGGACTCGGATAATTTCAGTTAATCTAGTTACCTCACTAGACATACAACAGTTGATGCATTCTATGGGCTTGGCACGGGGTCCATTTGTACTTAACAGTAGTTGACAAAGTCATTTGTTGGTAGTTAAGGATCACATATAAATCAAGCGATTGCAGAATATGGAAAATTTTGTATAAAGTTTAATGAAACTGACGAATCGTTTTCTTGATGATTCTAAAAGGTCTTTGTCTGTTTTTAGTCAAAGTGTACCAAAAGTGAACAAAATAATTCGAGAAAATTCCTGGATGATGAACTTGCTTGAACATAATTGGAGTTTGTTAGCTAATTATGTACAAATTTGACAAAATTCCTGCAATTCCTTGTGGAATATGGAAACAAATAATAATTGGTATCTTGATATTAGGAATTTGTTGCTACCTATTTATGGTATATTCCAATTCAATTCAATTAGTTTTTTATTTGATTGTATATATAAAAAGATAAATAATCTCTTATTAAACACTAATATACGCAAATAGAGAGTTTTAACAAATTTCATCTTAGGTTTTGAATTAATAGGTATTTATTTACTGATCAGGATTTAGGATGTGGGCGTTTCTGAGCGAGACAAATTATTCAAAATTTCAATAATGAATCTAGCCTCATAAAAACTTGGGATAATGGGTTTTAGATTAATTCTAAATTGGATTCATCCGGCGTATTACCTACATCACCGATATTAAGAGACTAATAACTTATATCAGAAATTTAGGTATATTAATAAATCAAAACCGAGGTATCCTATCATAGTCAAAAATTAGAAATCACGACTAAGAAAAAGGATAAATCCACAATATCACCAATAAAACCATTAACGAAAGGATCCCTCAATATCTCTTCCGAATAAATACCTTGAAGAGTAATTATTTAGTAAAAAGCTTACCTGAAATGTTCCGATAATGTCGCCATTAAGAACTGTCTGTCTTTCAAATGTATGTACAAGGATTTCAACCTTAATTGCTACAATTAAGTTGTAAGTAGTCTTTAAAGTTAAGTTAAATATAAAGAACCCAACAAAAAAAAAAGACTAAAGCGCGGGCATACATAGATTGCTTATGCAAATTTGTCGGCACATTTCACTACACCAATTATCGATAGCAGTGTATAAAAACATTAAAAAAAAATTCTAGATCCCATTTAGCACGTAATCTCTGCGGTTAAGTGAAACGATAAAACTCAAATAATTTATTGAGCGAATAAGGTAGGAAAATCGCGCACAGGACAACGATTTACCTCACCATCAACGAAAAATTGACCGCACGTCGAAATGTAAAATGCTAACAACAAAAGTGCGCCTCTTTAAATATTCAGAGCACGTGTCCCAAGTGTATGATCAATTTGTGACTGATTTAAGTCTATTTTAGACAAACGGAATACATCAGACTTTCAGTTAGTTTCTGTTCTCATTTTCATTTATTATGGGATTCAACTTGGTAGTTATGTTCAAAGGTTGTTCTAATACATGGGTTTTGTGTTGTTGTTGTTGTTGTTTTACTGCTTGCACAAGTGAATTTATGAGTGTGCTGAATTTTTGGGTGGCACTCAATCAAAGGCTTAGATTACCTACATACATGGGGGCATTATAGTTTTTTAGATATAAAAACTGGTTTCAAAATAAACACAAAGCTTTACATAATTTACCATAAAAGAACAACACAACAACAACAAATGCTGAACTAATCCGAGTATGCGCATAAGATAGCAAAAAGGTTTGCATTTTATTCCAGACGTTCAGATGGACGGTGCTGATTTATTTCCTCAAACACTTGAACTACCTGTTGCTGGTGGTTGATGCAAAGTAGGTCCCACAGTGTGCATATAATATAGAAAGAAACACGAGCCAAGTCTAGGTATACTATGAATAGACTATCATAGCAAGTCTCAATATAATGCTTGTTTTAGCGGAATCGTTTTTATAGCCTTATTCATTGAAAGTAAATTGATAGGTTATCCACTGCTTTGTTTCGACATCCTACTTTATTTGGGCGTTGCCAGAAAATTGCTAACAAGACTTTTGTTAATGATTATATCCTTGTATCTCGATACGGAACTATTACTAAATTCAATTTAACACATTTTAGTATACCAGTTGGGCTTTAGCTATTTCATTCACAAATTAAAAATTATTTTGATTAATGTATGTACATAATTTTATATAGACACATATTATGTAACCATTTCACTTAAAAACGATCACTTTAAGCTGATTTTGTAAGCAACCATTTTCAATTTGGATTTTTTATTTAATTGCTTTTTTCCACCTACATATATAGCGGAACAAGAATCAATGCCGTAACAGACACGGTTTTACGACTTTATTATAAGAACTTTGTCTAACTTTTGGTACTCCGATTAATATTATTTAAATTAAATATTTGAACTGAACGACACCAATCACAAGGTACGAGTATATGTAGTCATATTTATTATTTATGAAACTGTTACTATTGAAATAGGCAACTCTAAAGTAAGATTTATACTTTTAAGTCATAAATTGTGTTATTTTGTATTTTGAACTTTTGATGGTAGTTGCATTGCACCTACTTGAGCTAAATTAACTATACTTATGTCAATGAGGCACCAGTTGTCCGATGTGCAGCCGCTAGTACACTCAGAGAATTCGCAAAAGTTGCTGAAGTTGCATTCTTGAAGTTTTATCTTATTCCAAATTTTGTGCAATTGGGACAAGATGATCAGGTATGGATAGAAATTCTCTTTGAAAATATGGAAAAGGAATTACATGCTCTTTTTTTTCAGCAACCAGTAAAAGTATTTGCTGTTGAAGCTTGCGTAAGCATTGCAGAATTACTTCCACAAGAAGATGTTGAGCACGTGAACATTTTATTTTTCCTTTGTAATACATTATCACTAATTTGTATCTCTTTTAGCTGGTTATGCCAACTTTGCGATAATGTGCTAGTGATTCATCGTGGAGAGGTTTCCGAAAAAATCACATATCTTCAGAAAGCTGGCCCGGAAATTACGAAAACACATCTAGTTCCAGCTTTCCAGGTTAAATTAGAATATATATACAGTCGAACCCGCGTAGGTACCTTTTCGTCCGAAGAGTGCATAAGGGCACATAAAATTGCACATATCCGATGTTTTTACTTATACTTTTCGATGAATCTTTTACAATTGTAGGAATATTTTTATTTAGGTACAAATAGACATTCGAATGTATGTAAAGCAAAATAAATAGACAATTCTCTGGTAACAAAAACAAAAAATAGCTTTTTCAAAAGATAATGTGGAGCTTCTTGAATGGCACAACAAATTATTTAAAATAATCTGATATCTTCTTCTGGACAAAATTATGTGCACCTTGTTCAGCGAGTTATTCTTCTAACAATTCAATATTGCTAAAGGGTAATCCTTAGTTTCGAGGTAAGTTCGTAGCGACTTGGCTGTATCGTCTTTGGTATCTACTTCCTCGCTATCGTTCTCAACGGAAATTTTTTTGTAAATTTCCTTCTCAGTTAGTTCCCCATAGTATTGTATAGCAGCATCACAAGCAACGTATTCATCAAACTCTGCCTCTGCAATTGCTATGCTCCAAACTTCTTCAACATCATCTTCAATAACTTGAGAAAAACCAGCTTTTCTAAAACAGTTTTTGATGGTGCTTGGTCTTACAAGCCACCAAGAACGCTTAGCAATCTTCAAACCCTCCAAGAAATTTAAAGACTTAGAAAAGACTTCAAAGTAGAACATCTTTCTAATGCTAAAATTGTCTTCGTACTATGTTTTAAAGCAACGAATGATTTCTTGATCTAATGGCTGAATAATTGAAGTTGTATTTGGAGGCAAAAACTGAAAGATAATATTATCCAGTTTAACGGATTCGTCCAATTTATGGCATACTGCATTATCAAAATCCCAACGAAATTTTATCAGTCATCCAGTATTATTTTAGGAGTAATAGGCGAAAACAATGAGGATTCTTTACTATTCCTATAGAAAATAGATCTTTTTTCGTACCTTTCAAGTCACACATAAATATAAAACTCAGACGTTCCTTCTGAGTTTTGCCCCCTAAAACTTTGTCCCCGTTTTGGGAAAAGGTTTCAGTTGGCACTGCCTTTTAGAAGAGACCTCTCGTCAGCATTGAAAATATTGGCTGCCTCGTAGTTCCTCATCACTTCAGGCCTTTGGCTTTTTATCCATTCCGAAGCAGATGCTTGGACAGCAGAAATTTTTTTCGCCATGGATTTTGTGGAAAGACACGTTCTTCTTCTCCATTAATAGATTCAAAATCATTCACTTTAAGCATCTGACCGAACTTTTTAGCTTGTTCTAGGACCATCGGACCACTTACTACAGCATTCTTAGCACACATATGGGAAAACCAAGTCGTTATCGCTCGATAAATTTTTTCATGGAGTCCTTTTCTGAAACGCTTTCGGTTAGTGTTTCCACTTTCTAAGACTATTTCCCTACATTTTTGCTTCTATTTAGAAATACGCATTATTGTGGTGACATTACATTTGAAACGTTGTGGTAATGTTTTTCAGGTGGCTCCTTTTCCTAGTGCATCTAAAATTTCTAGTTGATTGGTTGATAGTCAATCCGATAACTTTCTTTTAAATAGTTGATTCCATTTTATCTACATAAGAAAACACTAATCAAAACTACGCAAAAATATACCTTAAAATAATCAAACCTAAAAAATGAATAAACATCAAAATGTTAATAATCTGTGAAAAAGATGCTCTTCTCTCTTAAGCCGAGCAATTTCCAGCGACTCTGATGATACTTGAATTCAAAATGCACCGACGAAAAGTAGAAGGCTAAATTACAATATGGTGTGAGGGCGATGGCATGTAATTTTTAAGAAATGTTGAGCGAGATAGCTTTTTCAATTTTAAATGGAGATGAAGCTATGTAGAACCATAGATGGCACAAGAACTAGATGTCGCATACAGTACCAAAAAAGTATACAAAATTTATATGGCTGGGCGGTCCATTCCCGAATGGACCACAAGATTTAAAATGATGTATGCGTCGAGTGATTCATATTTTTTCGTATCTGAAGTATTGAGGAGGTCGGTTAAATGTTTACAAAACTGCTATTATAAAAATATTTGCTTTTGGCATGCTCTAAAATATGTTATGGTCCATTCCAGAATACACTACCCATTTCACAATCTGTATACTCTGTTTTAGTATGCCATGCGACATCTAGTTCTTGTGCCATCTATGGTAGAACGCAACGTTATTTTAAGGACAAGTTAAGAATCAAGAAGATATTTCCGAATGTTTTCTATAGAATGTGCATTTCTGTGCAAAGTAAATTGCGTTTTTTTTCCAAATTATCTTAATTACATAGCGATTAGAGGTCCTATCCTTAGTGTACGCACTTTTTTTTGTTGTTGTTTGGTTATAAGCAAGTCATACGTATAGCATGCATGTGTGCCACAGAAAACTGAACGACTGAACTATTGATGTTGATTCGAGCATATTATTTATACATTTTTTATAAAGTGACAAGTAAAAAAGCTAGAATTGGTCTATGTAAGACCAATTCTTATGATACCCTAGATGAATGCCCGTATAAAATTTCGTATGGTCACCCATATGTGGAAGTTTGAATTTTTAAAGTGGTTTTTCGCAAATATTTCTAGAACGGACAAAAAAATTATTATAATGAATTTTATAGAATTTCGTATTCTGAAGAAGTTTTTAGTACAATAAAAATGTCTAGGACTGATCGTTTTCGCAGTATCCGTAAAAAACCTAAATTTTTATATGGCAACACCAAGAAGGGGTTCCCTGATTTAGTCTATATTTAAATTTTTTTTTTGTTATTACTATAAAAATACCATGTACGGAATTTCAGCCCTCTATGTCGACGCGGTCTCCTGCAGTGTCCAAATATATAATGGAAAACGAAATTTTTGTATGCCAACCGCACGAAGGAGTCGCCCGATTTGTCTCATTTTCGAACTTTTTTTTTTTTTTAAAGTCCGTGTATAAAATTTCAGCTTTCTAAGTAAACGCGTTCTCGAATTATCATGCGCACGGACAGACAGACGGACGGACATGCAAAAATCAAAATAACTTTTAATATTATGCATAGGTGTCCAATTAATTTTTCTCTACCATCATTATTTCTGTGCGTTACAAACGGAATGGCAAACTTAGTAGGTATATACCCTATAGATTTCATCTAGGGTATAAAAATGCGTCTTTTATTCCGATTTGGTTTTGTGCAAGAATACGGGTAAAAATATATGAAAAAGCCATAGGCAAGAGACAATCTTAGTGGGTGCAAGTAAACGGTTTATGCAGGTAAGCAGGATGCACCAAATCGAGTGCGATATTATACAAATTTTGGGCAGAAGGCATGTGGCATGAAATTTTTGTACTCTTATACGGTTTTTGCAGGTAAAAGGTGGACTGTTATCCGAGTTTGACTGTATATATTTTTTTACTACAATAATAATTGTAATTGCAGAATTTGCTCAAAGATGCAAAAGTTGAGGTATGTACATGCTGCTGTGCCGAGTAAGGTCAAAGACTTTCGCTGAAATTTGGATGACTTCAATTCTACCGTATGTGAAGGACTGAGTTGCTGATCCAAATCAGCTTGTGAAATCTGCACTAGCTTCGGTTATTATGGGTTTGAGTCCTATCCTGGGAGCGTATAACACTGTTGAACATCTTTTACCATTGTTTTTGATTCAACTAAAAGATGAATGCCCTGAAGTACGTCTTAACATTATTTCTAATTTGGATTGCGTCAACGATGTGATTGGAATTCAACAGCTAACTCAGGTAAGATCAAAGTTTCGTTTAAAGTCAAGTGGGAAGCTCCTGAAGATGGACAAATGAGTCCGAAATGCATTTAACGATAATTCTTTAAGTAGTGCTTTTTTTAAAACGTGTAATTGAGCAATAAAATGTGGTTATTATTAGAAAAAACGTCTTCTCGTTTTTGTTCTTTAAAGATCAAAGAACCTGGAAATAAATATTTTTTGTATAATTTCTTCTCTTTCGTGAAGTCACTTTTACCAGCAATACTTGAATTAGCTGAAGACTCTAAATGGCTCGTCAGACTAGCCATTATGAAATATATGCCAGGACTTGCAGGCCAGCTGGGACAAGAATTCTTCGTGGTCTATGTATGGCTTGGTTAAATGATCATATCTACGCTCTTCGAGAAGCAGCAACTATGAACATGAAGAAATTAGTCGAAAAATTTGGACCTCAGTGGGTTGAACAGGCAATTCTTCCTTCATGATTTTAGTTATGTCCAGGAATAAAATTTACTTACATAGTAAGTTTTCATTAGAAGAGAATAAATAAGAATGCAAAATAAATTGTTTTTTCTTCTTCTTACAGGAATGACTTGTCTGTTTTGCATTAACGTTCTTGCAGAGATTTGCGGACCTGAAATTACTACAAAATTATTGTTGCCTACTGTTTTAGTTCTTGCTACATATCCAGTTGCAAATGTAAAATTCAATGTGGCGAAAACTTTACAAAAAATCTCGCCATTCTTGGAGACAAGTGAAATAGATTCACAACCAACTATAGACACACTGAATGCAGATCCAGATGTAGATGTAAAACATTTTGCTTCAGAGGCTTTAGATAAACTGAATGCAATGATTGATGAACAGTTTAACAACACGAACAAAATTAATATATTTACTTTTAGTATTGTTTTTATAAACACAAACAAAATGAAAATATTTATTTTTTATATATTTTTTTATTTATTTAATAAAATATTTTGCAGTGTTGTTGAATTTTATTATTATTTTTATTTCCATTTTTACATGAATACTTGAGTACCTATTTGACTTGAAACTCAAGTAGGGTTTTCGGTTGAATTAATTCCAATTACTTCACTTTGAAATTTTCTTGAAATTTACCAAAAATCACAACCTAAATTGTCAACAATAATATTGTTTTTGTTACTCTTTACCAGTTTCATAATTCGTAGAAATGAAAAATGTTCAAGTACTGCATGTTACATATGTCAGTGGAAAAGGCTACAACTTTTAGCTGTGTTGAGGAACTGCATAGATTGCCAATTACATGAAATTAAAAACAAAATAGCAGAACTTAGTTAGAATTTGATGCTCCATATTCCTACGAAGTCGGCGTAATACTAAACTGCGTGAATTGAAAGTTGGAGTAAAAACACTAAAGTGTTAACAAAAAAATCAAGTCAGAATGTTGCTAAAATATCGTAATGAAAAAATATCAACACGGCTATGACTCCTCGAAAGAGGAATTTAATTGAGTGTTAAAAGCTCAGTTAACTATACTTGTGAGGTCATGTAATAGATACTAGATAGTAGGGCGTAGGTAGAAGCGAAAAAATCAAAGGGCGTTGTAAAATTCAAAAATTGGATTCCGTAACAAATACTCATTATTAAGCCAAGGCCAGAGGATACCCTATGATGTAAAGCACAGCATGGCACGAAGGAGATAGGGAAAGAATTAGAGGACATGAGGAAAGTGGCGGAATAAGAAAGTATTACAGAATTTTACTGTACGGCCAAAAGTATTTTGAAGGGTGACAGGATGTGCGAGGTTTGCAGAGTAGATATTTCATTGGAACATTAAGCATGTATGTAATGATAAAGGAGCGAAAGGCATCCAACATTGCGGTGGTGCTCGAGTGGGTTGATATGACAAGTTATTACCACATCTCCAATGAGGTTGAAGGCTCTCTTTTGGGCAATATCCAATGAAGCTAAGAGTGTACGACCCGCCCCGGCTCAGATGTGAGAATTGTATTCCATTCTAGGTCTGATATAGATCTTCTAGAGGAGCGCTAGATTTGACCAGCTGAAATATTTCTTACAACAGAAATCCAAGATATTTTGATGCTTCTTTGGGAGTGGTTAAGTGATGATCTTGTTTTAAAAATATGAAACAGCTTTAGCTCTTAGATGCATTGAATTCGACGTGATTCGCTTTGATCCAAGCGAGGATATTGTCAAGATCATTATTCATGCAATCACATGCGGCATTCCCTCTGGAGTCCGCAAGACTGTCAAAGGAGTAAGCGAAATCAAAGGCACTGTCATCAGCAAAGCTATGGATGAGATTGAAAGTAAATCAGAAATCAGATTATTAATGAAAATTAAGTAGTGAAACGGAGAGATAACAGAGCCTTGGGGCACACTGGCAATTATACTATGAGGTTCATATGTAACACCATCTAATACAACATGAATTAAGCAACCAGAGAGAAAATTTTCAATCCATATTACAAGAGGATGAGAAACAGCCACCAAGCGCCTTAATTTTGGATAAAAGGGCAGAATACCAGGATTTATAAAAGACCTCTGAAATATTCAGTGTAACGATTTTAGAATCACCAAAATTGTGGAGACTACGATTCTAACGTTCCGTAAGAAAAGTCAGCAAATCTCTAGATGAGCGTCCAGTCCGAAGCTTTATTGGCGATAGTTGATGAGTTAATTGGTTTCGAGATACTTCATTAACTTGGAGTTAATGATAGATTCAAAAACCTTCGAAAGAATCGAACTGATTGCAATTGGTTGATAATGCTGAGATATAAAATTGTCTTCTAACTTACAAACTATAATGATATCGCCAAACTGATGGAAAATATGATTAAAATAACTATAAAGCTGTGTTTTTGTAGAAACCAGCAATTTTATATTGCATAAATCACAATAAAACAATCCATTTTGAAGCAGGACTATAAGCTATAAAAAAAATCTTAAGTTGCCATATAAATACAAATATAATTTGCCTTAAATGTGTATAAAAAATTGTTTCTTATTGCCTGAGCAATAAATTACTACCATAAAATTTATAGACAAAATGCAATTAGTTCCTCGAGTGAACGTGTGTTATTAAAATTCAAACAACACTTGGTTCAGCATCGATACCAGTCCCCTAAGTCGTTCTATTTTTTAGAAAAAAACAAAAAATATTTCAATTTTTATTGCTTTCCTCATAACGATTACATTGATTGCTTGTAAGAGGGGTTTTCCCTTCATAACGAAGGTAAAAGTAATTTCACATTTACTTAATTCTACTGCATTGAAAGGCGGTACTGCGGTTGCTTGCTTGAAAGTTGTTCAAATGTATAAACGAAATCGGAAGTAAACTACAAAATCGAAGTAGTGAGTACCAATAAAATCGAGTATATATACGTATATATGTACATACACACATACAAGTAGCAGCACAGTCCTGGACTTGTTACGAAGCTGTCGCCACCACCGCCGACGCTATTATTGCTATTATTATTGCAAAATAGAACTGACGTTAGTGGTATGAGTATTATGAGTTATGAGGGCATGCACAAACTATACAAGTCAAATTTAGTCTCGATATATTATCTATGGATAGTATAGACATAAATTTAGTGCTCTCTGTTCGTACACATATCATATTATCAACTTTAAGAGGAGCTAAGTATTTCAAGTTAGCGCCCAACAACAGAAGTAAATTTGGACACATCGATTACCATCGTCCAAAGGTTTCCCATTTTCTAACGTTTTCCTGCGATGCAAGTATTGCACCATTCAGGCGTGTTGTTTACCTAAGAACGTTGCTTGACTTATGCAGATTTATGTCACCATAGTGCAGGCTCAATTCTTGCAGCACTGTTTATGGCATCTCAGGTGATTTAATTGTTGATCTATACCTACTTGCATTGGTGTAGAAAATCCATTGGGTGGATACTATGTGTTATATATACATACATACATAGGCTATGTTTCGTCCGAGTCATGTTTTCCTTGTGCATATAGTTAGTTAGGTTAGTTAGTTACCTTATATTTTCTGGTGCTCAGTCAAAAGCTATAATATGGCGCTGTCATGCCGTACCGAAGGATCGTGCAAAGTATTATACTTTCACGATGTGAACCATAAAAAAAAACAAAAAAACAACCAAAAAAAAAACAGTGATTTACGTATTTGCTGACAATAAAGGCGCGCCACAAGCTATAGAATGTGATCAACATTCCCGGGGCATATTTCTTTTGGTCATGATCAAAAAATTGATTGACTTGCACTCAAATGAAGTTTCAATTTGGTTAAGAAATTGCCCAATTTTTCTGTAAAACGATTATAATGTCAAAGTTAATATGGAAGAGAAGTCATGTTGTCTTTAAGAGATTGATCGGATCTTGATAGGTAATTGCATACTTTTGAACTAAAGTCAAAAGCAGTTCTCGTTTGGTCAATCAGTGAAGTTGAGTATTTTTTTTTTTAATTAAGGGAGTCAATTTAACTTTTACCTGCTTTTTGATTAAACCAAAATGAAATCGACATTAGTGAAAACACTTGTCTGTCTAAGGTTTTTTTTTTTATCACATTTGATGTTCTTTGTAGCTTTGTAACTACGTTAATGAAGGTATAAAATCGAAATCATGCCCTTTTTTCATCACATAGGTACAGAAAAATAAAATAAAAGTTAAATTACACAAAATTGAGATTGTTTGGGTGTTTAGAAAGTGAATTAACACTGATTTTATGTTCAATTAATTTGATTTTGATAATTCTTTAGTTAGACAGCAAAAACTTACTATTGAGTTAAGTGTTACTTCATAAAGACATCTTCATTTGAATAAAAAATTATTGTTAAGAATTGGCATAACCTCCCCAGGGAGGTCATTGCTCATGATTAATAGATCACCGGGTCCAGACTGGCTCCAGTATCCATATCATATCTGCGTTGGACAGTTGAAAAATTTTATTCGAGATGCGGGTAGTTTGCATAAAGCACGATACATCTCACCTAATTGGGTGAATTGTGAGACTATTAAAAAGAAATCGAGTGCATGACTTTAGAGCTAATTTTAACTATACACCGCAGTGACTAAATAATATGCAAAAGATCGAAAACAAGTACGGCAGCTTATTTGGTTCAAGCCTATTCTCAAGAGATCTTTAAACGCAAGTCCAACATTCCAGAAATACCGATCCCTAATTACATTAAAACAAGTGTAATCTTTAATTTTCTTTACAACACCACACCAATAAAACGCAAACAGTAACAACAAATAATTAATTAGCAGGAATTATTTCTTATTGATTAATTCACCAAATACGATTGCAACTAATCATCATTACTAAACAACGGGGCCGTTGAGTAACCTATCATTAGTTAAAAAAAAAAAACAAATACAATCGAATCTGCGGCTAGAAAAATCCTGCAAAATATTTGCCCGCCGTGGGCTATATGAATTGGCAAAATTACCACACAGCATGGATCCACTATTGACGCTGACTCGTGTAACTAATTCAGGTATTGCACTTAATCTTAAGGCATCAGTATGACAAAAACAAAAGCCGAAAGTTTCGATGAGTAATGACTTCCAGATAAATTAAGAAAACACATTATTTGTCTGCGCGATTTGTTTATTAGAGGTCGATGGCTGACCGATAAAAGCAAATGAAAAAAAAAAATTAATAAAAAAATTGTTTACACGCGGATGAAATATTGCTTTGTGGGTTAAAGGATCAGTTATACTCGTATAATATATTGGACATCCCAACATCCGGATTATAAATTACCGGTAAATACTTTTGTCGAATGAAGGTCGTCAGCTGATTGTCAAGTTAGTTAGTTAATTAGGTAATGCTGAGGAATGTTCGGATATTGAACGTAGAGACAATCAAATCTGTATTTTTTAGAATTTGGGTTAGTCATCTGGATCTTACCTATCTTTTTCCACAATTCTAACGATTTTTGTGCGAGATCTTTATTTTGCTTCCAGAATATTTTGTACAAAATTTGTGGCACACCGTTTTTTATTATTAATTTCCTATATTTTGTTAGTAAAAGTTAATAATATATAATATAAATTTTTTTAAATTGTAAATATTACACTAACTAAAAAGAAAATAACAATAGTAATGTTTCTTCACAAGACCCCTTCCCCTCCATAGTATAATGTATAGCAATCAAAATTATTAAAAACTCTATCAAGCATATAGTATGTAAATCGTCGAATTAAAATCCCATAAATGTCTTGTTAATCTTTGTCAAAATCAAATTAATTAAAAGATCAAAAATTCAGGTTTTATATAATTTGCTTACAAAAATCGTACCTAAATCATTCCGCCGCCCAATTGACCGATATTAGGCCCAAATATACTACAAAAACTTGAAAAAAAAAACACAAACGAAAACAAAAAATCAGATCAGTCGATTACACAATTTTCAGGTTTTACAGACTCTTTGGAGCCGCATTTGGTGTCAAAAAAGTCAGAAGATAAGATCTGCATGCGTTGCGTGTTTCGCCGATATAGTAGTAGCATGCATATATATAGTAAGTTCGGTGTCACATGAAAAACGAAAGTAATCAGAAGTACTGTGTTGTAGTTAATTTGTTTATTTATCGCTTTATCGCGAGGTGCTGGCCAATTATGGGTGTGGTGAAAAGAGGTTACATATACAAGATTTTCAATATTAAGACATTTACGAATTTGTTTAGCACTCTCGCAATTAATTAGATACTGTATATTCAAAATTTACATTAACTAAATAATTATTGTTCTGTATGTATAGATATTGCTGGGTAATTAAAAAAATAATTTTTTTTACCTCCAAGTGTTGATTGATTGAAGGTTTAAAAATTCTATGAATGGATTGCATTCTATTCCGGTGTCGAATAGTTGTGAGAGTCCCATGGCAGTGAGAAAAACAATAATTTGGAACGATCAAGATTCAAGATGATCCGCTTCGTCCGACGTCGTCCCAGGGAACTTAGGTAAGTGTATTTCTGTTTTATTTAGAGAAACAATGAATACACTTGGTGTAAGTTTCATTGGGTAACGGATTTCATAACTGCGATTTGGTACAATACATACATATACATATTATGTATTTAGTGTCTATACAGCCGGCCTTCATTTTTATGGAAGTCATTGGCTTTCCGTGTAATCAGGGTAATGATATGTCGGATTTTAATGCTGTATATATCAGTGCTTCAATAAAATAACCTTTTTAGCTTGGGAATATTTTAATGAATTTTATTTTTGTTTGTAAAGACCAGGTATGCAGTACAATAACTGCCAGTTTTCTTCTCTTCCACTGATGGAACAATTAATTCCCAAAATAAAGTTTTCATGAAAGCTGCAAAATGTTGTAATCCAGGAAATTTTTATGCTACGCCGTCGCAGTATATCTACATTCCAATGTTAATGAACCTAAATCAAAATTTCTCAATCTTTTTCTTTTGGCTTGTACCATACATATGTATATAATTGTAGTGCAGAGAATTAAGTATTTCGTTATTATACTTTGGTCAATTCTAGGCAGGGCAGGCCCTTTTATATGAGTATAAAGAGAATTTGAACGGGGCGACAGGACAGCCACACCGAAAATATTCAAGAATTAAGAAATTTATAAAATTTAATAGGTAATATCTAGTTAGAATATTTGAACAAAAACAAAAATAGTTTTCCAATGGAAATTTAGTGTATCAACAAAAACTTCTGGTTTCCATTCAATGTTGAATCGCCCTTGTAATCTATTTCTAAGTAGTAGATCTAAGTTCTAATAATAGAGATATTACAATCAACGTTCTCGGTTGATTTACTATAAAAAGATGCAATACGTTGTAAATAATTATTTGGTAAATAGTCAAATCTTTATCAAGTACGGGACGTTTTGATTGTATTCGCATTAGTTAACACTCTTAAAAGATATCTCTAGGTATAATTTCGACAAGGTATGGCATCAATACGGAAATTTCAATTTTTCTAAACACAAATGAAACTATAAATCCAATCGTTTGTTAAATGTAATGAAAATACAGAGTGAACGAAGCTATAAATCAATCAGCATCAATCAGGATATCACAATTCCCGCGGCACATGCTACATACCTTTCTGTAATAACAATTTGCAAAATTTGGTAGCAGTTTTGGCAATTTCGTTTTGCTTTTTACGGATATTGGAATGGATAAAGCACATAATGCTATCAAAAATCATTATTAACAAATAGTGCCCAATAATAACATACAAAATCTATTTTACCTAAACTAGTTCCTCTACTCCTCACCCACCCTTTCAATAGCTAGATGTGTATGGGAGTGCCGAGGAGAACGAGTCATAATACTATGGTACTTACCATGGGGTAAATTCAGGAAAGCATATATATCAGCTATTCCATTGATAAAAATTGTAAATAATACGGGACCAAGACGTCTTTCTTAAGGAACACTAGACGAAAGTTCGAACAGCTTAGATACAATTAAGAATCAATTTTTATACATCGCCCACATTAATTAATGCCTTATCAGAAACACATTAAGAGCGATTGTTACTTTCGACCCTGATCTACACTACTTACTACAAGATGTAATAATACCTAATAATGTCCACTGATTTTTAAATAAGGTTAGATTCAGGAATGATAAGGTTTTAATAAAATAACTTTATATTTTACTTTTTTAAATACGCTTGAATTTGTTAAGGTAACAAAATTAAAAAATTCTCTAATTATAAAAACAAAACAAAAGAAAAATCAAAAAAGCAAAAGCAATAATATGAAATTGTGTCAGGAATGAGTATGTGAAAAATCATCTATGATTCTATGATTTATTTCACGTACATTTAATTACCGAACTATTTCACCTGATCAAATATCATACATATTTATGTCTGGAAAATTATCAAATGAAAACATCCGTGTGAAACAATCTTTGAAGCGATTACGTGAAATTGTCAAAAAAAAAAAAAATGCACAATAAAACTACAATTTCAAATTCCATCAAATTTTTTTGCAGTCGATATATTTCCCACTGCGAAATGAAAACATAGTGACACTTAAGAAATCAATTATTGTTACATACATACATATCCCGTTCGAATTGCGTCCAGCAATTAATCTTGTCATTAGTAAATAGCTGCAGTTTCATTGCATCACCATAGTCTATAGTGTGCAAACTCTGGCATGCGCATGATGGATGTTGAAAATTTCTAGCCGCAGCTAATCTATTACTATGGATTGAGCTGTGAGGTAGTGCAGATTAGTCACATAGAATTAAAATTAAAAAAAAAAAAAAAAAAAAAAAAAAAAACATTTTTTTTATAATTATGAAATTTTTTTTTGTTTTTTTTTTTTTTTTAATAGAATGTGTACAGCGAGAGCTTACTTTTATCACTCAGCATAGGTAGAATAAATATACGCCAGGAAATTGTCTAGAAGATAACATTTTATGTCTTCCTCTTGATTATGGTAGCTCCCACAGATAAATTCGCCCTCGAGGCTAAAATTTTTCCATTTCCCCCCCACTTTTTCAGAGTTTTGTTTTCATAAAATAGTTAGCAAGAGGCTGGCAGGAATGAACAATTCAAAGAATCTGAACCGGATTTTATTTAAGAGCAACAATAAATTTAGATTCTATAGCAACACTGGCAGGTATTATGGTGAAATTATTTCAGTTTTTATTTCAGTTTCTGTTAATTATTACTTTTTTATATTGTAAACATATTGTAGAAATGTTTTTCTCAACAATGAAGAAAAAATGTAGTTCCACTGATTAACGTTGGGGTCTTGTGGACAGGCTAAATTTTTGAATTACCAGCTCTATCGTTCTTTCTATGTGTACTTAATTAATAATGATATATTCCCTGATTGTTTAGATTTACATATATTAAAATTGTATCAATTGCATAACATTGTAATTCAGAAGATTTTTCATTATGTTCGTTATTTTATAGAATTTGAAATGTTTATAAAGTCCATGTAACTCAATTTTGTATTCCACTATCCAAAAATAATTCTGATATATACTTGTCTCATTTACCAGCCGAAATTGCATCCAATTGTATTTATATAACAATAGAATAAACAATGGCATTAGAACAATAGAATCGCTCCGTTAAAGCTAGACATAGAGATTTGGAGATTTTTTGGATGAAAAGCAATTTTTTCTTCTAGTTCAAGCGTTCGTGAAGTGCAGTTGAAAAAAAAAAAATAAAGTTGTTTGCAAGTACTATCGAAAATTTATTTTTCTCAATCCCTAAGTGCTAGAAACAAACCTTTTAACTCCTAAAAGCTGGATAAATATACAGATCACATATTCGTGGAAATATTGTACGAATAAATCAACATTAAACTTGACTTAGTGCAAAATCAAGCAGAGTCTATTCATCCAGATAATCATCCATCAGATTAGTTTCTCGGAGCTAAAATTAATCAGAGGAGATCATTTTCACTGATGATTTACTTCTATATCTACTAATTTGCGGGTTACCTCAGAGATCTATTCTTGACCCCTCCTGTTTAATCTTTTTATAAATGATGGTCTGAAGGTTATATAGAATGTAAGTATTCATATATGCCTGCAGATTATGTACCGCTTATGCTTATAGAAGACAGTGTGGAGATTTGGAGATCGAACAAATCAAAGATCAATGATGGGAACTCATCGTGCCTGGCTTTTGGCTTGACGGATCAACTGTTCCTTCTTTCTGAATGTAAGCATTGTTCTTATAAAATGCTGTCTTGTTTCTCTAAAATTTATTTTGATTTATGTCGTCTATGGTTATTTTACAGTAATATTATGGTATATACATCTATAGTTCTCTTAGAATATTTTTTTCTAGTGGACGCTCAATCGTGTAGATTCTGTTAGCCGTAGAAAAAATAGAACGTGTCATTTAATTAATTTTAAAAAACAAGTTATTGGGCTGTTCAATCTAAGCTTATGTCCAACGAATAAATTAGATTTTTTTCTATTAAAAATTACTCATAGTGATGTGGCAAATTATATAACAAAATATATCGTATTACTTAAATTCTTGGAAGGTTCGGAACATTTTTATTCCGCATTCACGTGCATCTATTTTGGATTGATCCTACTGTCCAAGCGACTTGAAAAACTCGAGATGAAAGAGGCTATGGCTTAAGTTTAAAAGCTCATTCAAATCATCTTTAGTCACTTCTTATGAAAAATTAAACGATGACATTATAAATTTAATTTATGTGTGACTTTTAAAATTTTCTCACCCCTTACAAAATTATGACAATATATTTTTAAAAATTATAAACAAATCAATTATATTAATAGGTACGCCTACAAATCAACACACTTAATCAAATTCAAACAACTCGCTCAATGAATCCCGGAAGAACTGTATCATACTATACAATTCCATAAAAAATTTCAGCAGAATATTTCTTAAAATTTTTACCCCAAGGATAAAAAAACAAACATAAATTATACTTAACGCTACTTTAGGCGATAATTTAATTACACTCGTTGTCCAAAGATCACATGTACTTATACGAATGTATATACATATATCCGTTTATATCTGTGAAAATTTTTAAAAACTTGCAATTTCTTAAAAAGGAAAAACAAAACAAAAAACAACTACTGCCATCGGTGACAAATGGCCTTATGATGACGATTATTCAGGGAAATTACTTAAATGCTCGCGTAAGGCGATTATCTTTGTCGGGTGCGATGCGCCAGACATTAAAATTAAAATTCACTGTCGCACGTAATAAAAAAAAAAGCCAAATTTGAATGATTTATTGATAGCTGACCCGGCAGCAAGGTTAATTTTGTCTGATTTTTTAATTATAATATGGGTATGCTGTTGGACCGACAGAAGTAACTGATCATGCCAGTAACCGGCTAGGGAAGTTTTAGGCTATGCTCGAGAGTATCAAATGAGAAAACCTTGAAAGGCGGTAAATTTGATAATAGGTCTTAAATTTAAGAAGACGTACCAATGCATCTTGAGTGATTTCGAAATGCACTTTTTTTTTTTAAGTTATATGAAACCCTTTCATAGAAATCTCAGTGGGTCAAGGAATACAAAATGTTTATTTGAGGAAAAACTAACTAATAAATTTTGATTTCTTAACTACCTACAGGTTTTGATGATATATTATCCATATTTACTGTGGCTAATCAAACAAATCGTGAGAAAACATTCAATTTGAGAAAATATTCTGCAGCAATAAGCTAGGAAATGAGATTTTTGACTAGTGTAGTCATGGATGAAAAAAAAATAAAAAATAGAAAATATAAATAAATAAAAAACTACTAGTCAGTCAATAAGGAGATATGCAGGAAAATTTTATAGAATACTAAAAATCAGATTACACATACATATCTGTTTTGAAAAAACAAATATGGATCCCGTGAAAAAGAAACGAGGGTTGGGGCTTGATTTTGAGCGACATCGATCGAGGCATCAGTCATTTAGTACAGAGGAGGCCGTGATATATGTTATATATTCTAATGAAGAGAACTTTTAGCTCAAAAAATGTATGTATATTTATCTTCCCTTTAGGCAGAAATTTAGACCAGTCAACTTTACTGAACATCTCAAAAACTTTCGGTTTCTCTAAACACGTTTGTGTTGACGACATGCATTTTCATATTTACAGTTTTTGAATTGTTATTATGCAATGATAAGGGCGCACACTACCATCTTAATTGCCTTGGAAAGGCAACAGAAGAAATATGGTCGACAAATTTTCGAGAAATGAGAAAACATAAAATTTAACTACCTGCCTCCTTGATTATTAATATTATCTTAATAGTAATTGGGCCCACAACAAGGTGTCCCTTCAGTGGGTTCCTGAGGATCAAGGAGAATTAAAAGGCAGACCTTTTAGCTAGGGCTGGCTCTGATTTTCCGTTCCTTGGACCGGAACCCGCCGTAGGCGTTGCCACCTCGAGTATCGGGTCTCTCATCAAAGCGAATGTTCATAGAAAGCATCAGCAGAGATGGGCAAACCTGAGTACTTGCAGGTGTACAAAACTGTTTCTTGATGGACCCAATAGGAATATCTCCGATTTTCTCATGGGGCTCGGAAAGAAAAAAATATAGAACTGTGGTTGGCATCATCACCGGCCACAGCTCACTTCACGCTCATCTAACAAGCATGGGAGTTGTTGACAGCCCTGAGTGTCTGCCCTGGCTGGAGGGAGAGCCGGAGACAACCGAACACTTTTTATGTGCGTGGCCGGCCTTCGCCCGGTGCAGACTGGATAGGTACTCTAGGGTCTGCCCTTCTATCTGTGGATGAGATGAAAAACCTGCCTCACCAAGACCTGATGCGCTTCATTAAGAGGACAGGAAGGTTTTGGTGAATGGCCTTCTAGCAGGACAGCACAATGGGCCGCTATGGCTTCCGTGCTTGGGATAGGGTCTCCTGTCCCCATGCCTTTAAAAAAAAAAAAATAAAAAAAAATTAAATTAAAATTGGGCCCATTCCAGAAATGACCTGGTTAATTAAACTCCATCAGGTTAAACAAATCATGTATGGCGAATGATTTAAGGTAATAAATTCCTAAATTATTTTTTTAATTCTAAAATATTTCCGTTGATTCATGTAATTGAATCAATTTTAAAATATAATTCTACCCTAAAATTTCAACTAGAATTATCTACGCATAAACGTATAGTTATCTAAACAATTTAGGTAGGTACTTAAGTAGTTAAAACTTACCACAAAACAAATCAACTTAAAAAAGAGATCCCCTTAATTAAATGCAAAATAAAATCATGTCACATACCTGCAATGAAAAAAAAATAATAATCGTTATTATTGAAGGGCCTTATTACCATAAGCAATAAATCAAATGCAAAATTATAAATTTTACTCAATCTTTAACAAATTTTCTAAAACATGCGTAGCATTGTAGCGATTCCCCCATATATACACTCTGAAAGGTGCAATTCCTACTCTGAGAATGCAAAAATTAGTCAGAGCCGAGTTCTTCCCCATTGTTAGTAAGATCGGCATTGATCGTTAGCATTTCTCAAATAAAGGCATTATATGTTGGCTGAGAATTTTCGAATTAGCATAAAACATGAGCTCAATTCAGATAAATAATTTATGTACATATATACATTCACACATATGTATATATAATACTAAACAAGCTAAACAAATTTTCTACCGATATATACGTAAGATGGCAAGACTTTTCACCAGAGGTTTACGGCTGGATGCATATGTATTTGAGTTGTGAATTCAAATTTCCCTCCCTAGCTATAATATTGGTGTGGTGTAGACAACAACACACAGTACATCAGTTGCAATTAGAAAAGTCAGTATCATCGCGCTATACAATAATGGAGCACTTCTTCACTTTCGCTTTTTTCCAGAGTGCACCAGCCTTTGGATATATGATTTCAGGCATCTCGTATGTCTATATAGTAAAAGAAAGTAAGACATAAGCTTATTCCACCGACCGTGGATTGCTACATACCTATGTAGATATAGACTTTGCCGATTATTACAGGTGCATTCAATTCAACAGACCAGACCAGGCCAACTAAGATGCATTTTAATAACTCATCAGCACGTGCCAATTGAATGTAAAACAGGGATTCAACCTTATTTAATTGTATGAAGATCAATTGTAAAACTGTAAAAGATCATTGTATCTAAAACAAAACATAGTTTGGATATGCATGAGATACACTTGGATTAGGTCAAGGTGTGAAATTATTGTTCCACAGTCGATAGAATTTGGCTTTTCTTAAGAAACCGCGGCATCACTCATGATGAGAAATTTATTTTCGACCTTCTTTTGTTTCGTGGTGAGAGATTAGATGAGGTCTAGAGCTAGATATTCGCGTGGGGCATCTAGTGAATGTGTAAAAGTATTCTAGCGGATTCACGGAAAAGCGATTTTTTTTTTTTTTTTTAGGCAATTCACGAGATACACTTTAAGATATGAATTTTAGTTCTGTTTTTGTCGGAATGAATAGAGGTAAACTATATAGTTGGGTTAGCGGAAATTACACTTCTCAACATCTTAATTTGTCGTACAGAAATTGTTTAGAATTTCGAGCAGTATCACTATCTATATTTCCGGTTGGTAAGATCGGCTAACATTGAAAAGGTTTTCCCTCGTTTGTTTTATGAAACTTAGTAGGAAATTAAAAAACAGCAGACGGCTAATTATAACTAGATGAAATAAGCGGAAATACCATATTATTGAAAACACAATAAAATATCAACCTCCAGACTCAAAAACCGACGTAATATAATAATACAGACTGAGATCTACATACATTAGACATTGGACAAACACTGAAAACAATTTGTTACTCACAACCAGCGAGCCAAGTAGAAATACCGTTTTCTCAGAAACCTCGTACAAATACTTTCCCTTTTTAGAAGTAACAGTTAAATAGAGAAAAATATGGGAAAAGAGTAACCAATATTTAGACTAATCACATATTATTCCAACTATAAAGTGAATCAACTTGACGTAATTATCATTGATAGAGAATCAGTCTCATCTGTAGCTTTACCAGGTTTTAGAGATTTTCATGTTGTATCAACGTCATTAGTGATTCAAAACTATAAGCTTTGTGGGAAGGCTTCACTAGCTTAACATTTTCTTTAAGCAGGAAAATTTCAAAGGTTCATCTTATTAAGAAAAAAAGAATAAAGTTCCAGGACCCCAAAAATATTTTAGACCTATATTAGCATTCGTTTAGTAGGTACTTTCAGTTCCTTGATAATTGCGATTATCAAGTCCACAGTGTGGCTGCTAAACGTACAAGATGGCTGGTTTCATGCATTCCTACCTTAGCGATTTGACTAAAATAAAACTTCCTCCAAATCAAATTACTCTACATTCAAGGGTTCCTCAAGGTTCAATATTATGTAGGTCCATTTATTTATACAATAACGACCGTGTAATCATCCCAAAAGATTCTTCTATTCTACATAATAAAGATTTTCTTACAATATTTATTTCCCTCCACACCATTTGATCGCTTCCCAACTTTCATAGGCAGTAGGAATTCTTTATTTTACTTTCATACACAAATCACCCACATTCACATTTATAAATAAAAATATGCATACCTAGTGGGTGCAAAGCAATTAACTACACAATATGAAATTTACTTGACGTAATATATTTAACTCTTACCTTACAAATAAAATAAACAAAAACGATATCAACAATTTACTTTCCTTCCATGCAAACTAACTAACTAGATCACTGCGAATTTCCTGGAAATTTTTGCATAAGCCAACATCGCGCATTACTCAATCGAATTCCGAACAGACGAACGAAAAGATAATGCATGTTACCTTTAGTAAACAGGGCACCACAATGTAACTTATGCATACAAATAAAAAACCTTAAATTAAATAAGTAAGGGAAGCGATTTGAATGAATACAAAAAAAAAACTGTCTACATCTATAATATATATCCAAAATATATAATATAGCTCTTAGCTCACAACATATTACATATAGAGTAACTTTACTATAAACCAAAAGTAGTATAATAATCGAATAATGCGCGCACCGCTTTAAACTCCAGATCTCTTAGCCAAAGTGCGCACTGTACGCGCAACAAGAATTAATTAAAATGCAGTCGACATGTTTACATAAATTCCAATTTATTGCCGCAAATTTATCAATTCATTTATAAATGGACTTAAATTTTAAAAGCGAGAGGTTTGGTAGTGCCTTACGATTTTATTGAATTGATTGAGAAAAGTTTGCACATAGAATTGCGTACGCGAAAAGAAAGGTTGATTCGAGGCAGGTTTTTAATGTGGATCAATCTAAGTAGATCGAGTTGGATTGAATGCTGTCTGAGGCTAGATATGAGGAAACAAATGCGCTTAATGATGTTTAATGACTTTGACTCGTTGCGCATAGCTCTTTATATCTGAACATATGAACTGCTAGACTGAGGCCATTTTCTTCAGTCTCGATTAATTTAAAATTGAAAAAGATTAAGCAAATGAGGTTGGACTGAATTTGCAGTAGGCAAGAAAAAATTCATAATGCTATAAACGAGGAAATAGAAATAAATTTTATATTGGAAAAATGCTAATGCCTGTTACTAAAATCATCATCAGCGAAAACGGGCAGCTATTTGAAGAATATCATTCACAGGAATAGCACGAAAAAGGTATTTTCTAGATGGAAGCTTTGGCAAAACTTGGTAACAGTAATGGTAATTGCGAATTGTAAGATAACTTGGTTATGAGCAAATTAAAATATAGCAATGATAAAACAGATAACGAAAAAATGTATACTTGTTTCTGAAAATGTCGATTTTGTAAATGTTATTTTCTTTACGTTTTGGCAGGTTTGAAAGATCAAAAAGAAAATTTCTGTTTGTTCTTTTAAAAATAGAATTAAAACGCGATATTGCACAATCACAACCCTCATATTCAAGAGAAGTATTGATGACTCATCCGCAATATAGTCCGAACTTGGTACCCTGTGACTTCTATTTATTTCCATTTATGAAAGTAACATATCTACAGGCATGGATTGACATTTTATAGTTCTCAAGCGGAAGTTTACAAAAAACTTGTTTCAAACGTGACTACAGAACAGTGTGTTTAGTGTTTCAAGCATATTTAAAAGTATGTAGAGCATAAAGATAAATATTTCGAAAAACAAAAACTACTTCCGAAATTTTCTTTGTTAAAAAAAAACCTTAGTAACAACCTGTGTGAACACATATCTAAAAAGCACCTAATCTCTAGAGATTGTTGGTGCACTATTCTGCGCTAGGCCAGGTAGGTACGAGCTAATGCCTTTTCAAATTCAATACCTACTTTGATTGTAGCAATGACTGAGGATTACAATAATTATTATTTATAATTATTTTTATAATCATCATAATCATGACGTCATGCAATCGATTAACTTCTCCTACCTCTTAAAATACTACACATAAAACTTTATTAAAATGTTACTAGTTTTCATAACAGGAAATCCTTGGCTAGCTAAATTTGTGAATAAGACTATTTTTCCTCTAACTGATATTATATACTTGACATTTTCTATGTGATTAAATAAAGCATTTATTTCATAAACATAACACTTCTCTTAAAACAAACAAAATGTAAGTAATAATTGACTTTCCTGAATTGATTTAAAATACCTGTTCTCTCACTTTTTAGAGGAAAATATTTTCACAATGATGTTACCACCGTTAAAAAAATAATCATCAAAATAGCATCATTGTTTTCTATAGTATATGCAATAAATCGAGGTCGCCATTAAACAAAAAGTCAAATGACATCAATAAAAATGTAAACAAAAGAGACTCAATAGATTTTCTTACAGTGATGCTTGGGTCGAATAACAATAAAAAAAAAATTCTCTTAAGAATTGTTAACTGCCCCGTCAGACAGTGCAAGTTGATTTTGAAATTGCCGAATTCAAGAAAGATATATAAATATAAACTTTGAAATCTCAATAGACGCAATTAATTTTCACGTTCTTGTCTTAAGTTGATTTATCAACTTATGATATTTTCAACAATACCATAACAGAATTGCAGACAGGACTGTCAAAATACAATGGGCTTTTGTTGTATTGGATTATAATAAATGACATAAATACTTCCGTGTAAAACATATTTTAATTTTTTTTTTTTTTTAAGATGAGCAATCCATTGTTCCTGACCAAACCCTTGGCATTTGAACATTTGACATTATTCATAATAAAACGCTTATGGCTGTATAGGTACCTACATCATTAGAGAAATTTGCAATATTTTATCAAATCTAACGAGAGCTGAAGACAAGTTTGATTATTATAAATTATACCAAATTATGTTGATCTGCTTATAATCAACGATATACAAAAAATTACTTAATTAAGAGCTTTCCTTTTTCCATCCGTAGGTACTCCACATGTTATGAAAAAAAAAAAAAGCTGTAAAAAATAATTACTCCCCTGTTAATGACCGAACTATATAGTTATATATATATGAATGGATGTGGTGCAGCGATTACCTTTCTCAAAATTAACGGATAAAGATAACCATAATGTACCTACTAATGCTGGGTCAAGAAGAAAAAAAAAATAACAAAAAAAAAATAACAATGTAAAGGTGGATGATGTATCTACTCCATACATTTTTCTTCTCTTGGGAGAAATGCTGACAGGAAGATTTATGTTTTTCACCTGACATCAACTATCCGTCAGCGGTGTGGAGAAAGTAAAACGACAATGCTTTCAGCTACCGTTGCTGGTATTTATAGTGTCATAACTTGTGTATCTGGTGCAATGCTAACAAATTACAATTTAATGCACCGACACTTGAAAACAATCTCTCAAGATTTAATATCTCTAGCTATATAGATTCTATCATCTTTAAAACGGTCTTGAAAAGGAAAGGTCAATCTGATTTGTAGAAATATATTCATATGTTACAGTAAGATAAGATCTAGAAAATGGGAATACAATTCAAAGCAACACGTTTTGAAATTAAAAATGCAAAATATACTTAAATGAAGAGATCTAGATCATTTAAGGTTTTGAGAAAATTTTGTCAGAAGTATAATAGAGTGTTTTACTTTTTTGATTGATAGAAAACTGTTCCCATCATTGTCTATTTACTTGCCATATATAAGAAAAATAAATTATACAACTTGAGGAACAGCAATTGTCTAATATAAAAGCTTATATGAAAGAATTGTTAGATACAACTGGCGCATGTAATATTTAATCAACTTTTCTAAACTTTGTAAAACTATTTATTTTTATTAGAGGAGAAAAGTTCGTCACTTAAGTCTTTTGTTTTGTTTATATGAGAACAGGGTAATTGAGAGTGGCTATACTGCTTATGATGGCTATAGAAAAAATTCATTTGGGAGTACTGATGCTTGCAGAAATCTTAAGGAATAAGTCGAAATTTATGTGCATTAAATATACCTAATTACAGAGAATTTTTATATAGGTACTAAGTTTATATAGGTACTAAGTTTGCCAATCCGTTTGTAACATCTAGAAATAATGATGGTAGAGCATGCAGTCGACATTGGACAAACACTGATGCAATGCAAAATGGATTGGACACCCAAGCATAATAAAGGGTTTCCCAATAAGAGGTGTTATTTTAATTAGCCCGCTATTTCGGTAGATGTCACTTTTGGAGCTGTCATTTTTTGACATTTGACAAGTAGAAACTACGCCATTAATAAAAATGGAACGATACACGATTCAACAACGCATTGAAATTATTAAAATTCACTATAAAAATGGTGAAAATGTGGTAGAGACGGTTCGCAAAACTCGAACATATTTGGGTCGTCGTGAAACATATTGTCGGACCGCAATACAGAAATAGGTAGAAAAATTTGAGCTGTCGGGACAAGTTAGTGATGTTAAGAATAAAACCCGTGCACATCGCTCTAGAACAGCCGAGAATATTGCTGCTGTAGCCGAAAGTGTTGAAGAAAACCCAGGTTTGTCCATTCCTCGTCGTTCTTTGGAATTAGGCATTGCACAAACGTCATTACACCGTATTTTGCATAAAGATTTGGATCTTAAGGCTTATAAAGTTCAGTTAACACAAGATCTCAAGCCGGCCGATCATCAACAACGTCGAGTCTTTGTTGATTGGGTCCTTGAAATGCATGAAAATGATCCGGAATTCCATCGAAAACTCATCTTGAGTGATGAGGCCCATTTCCACCTCGATGGCTTCGTCAACAAACAAAATTGTCGCATCTGGGGCTCGGAAAACCCAAGAGTTATTGTTGAAAAGCCTCTCTATCCTCAACGTGTGACTGTTTGGTGCGGTTTATGGTCCCGTGGGGTCATTGGACCCTACTTTTTCGAAAATGAGGCTGGAGCAACAGTTACGGGGAATGGATTGCGCTATCGACAGATGATTAATGATTTTTTATGGCCGGAATTGGATGGTATTGATCTGGACAACCTTTACTTTCAACAAGACGGCGCTACGTGCCATACAAGCAACGAAACCATTGATCTTTTACGGTTTTACGGGAAAAGTTTCCGGACCGTGTTATCTCTCGAAGAGGTGATCACAATTGGCCACCGAGATCTTGTGACTTAACACTTTGCGACTTCTTGCTTTGGGGCCACGTGAAAGAGAAGGTCTGTCTACGCCAACAGCCTAGAGTCGATTCAAGACCTCAGAGATGGAATTCGTGAGGCTATCGAGGACATAGGGCAGCCACTTTGCGAATTGGTTATGGAAAATTTCATGAAAAGGATATGGTCCTGTATGCGTGGTCGTGGTGGTCATTTGGCTGATGTTATTTTCCGTTATTAACGGCATACCTTCCTCTTTATAATGAAATAAAGATCCGATCATTAATCTCAAAAAATGGCATTTTTCTTTGCATATCAAAATAACACCTCTTATTGGAAAACCCTTTATTAAGTTATTTTGTATTTTGCATGTCCGTTTGTCCGTCCGTCTGTCCGCCCGTCCTCACGATAACTCGAGAACGCATGATACCTGAAATTTTATATATGGGATTTAAAAAAAAAAGCTAAAATTATGTTCGTAAATGGTATAAATCGGGTAACCCGTTCATAGGGTTGCCATTCAAAAATTTCGTTTTTCACTACTTTTAAAAAAGTTTAAAAATCATACCAAATTACGTACGGGCACTCATCTAGTAGGGTATCATAAGAATTGGTCTTAGATCAATGCTAGTTTTTTTTTTTACTTTTTTGTAATTAGATTTATTTTTATACGAGTCAAAAAAAATTGTTTTTCGTTTTCCAACTCGAAGGCATTCCACAAAATTGTATAATTTGCTGTCAGAATCTAACAAGTTTACATTTTTTCCTTCTCTCTAAAAATAAAATGCAGTAAACTTGATTTAACTTACCTAAAATTGAGGGAGTAACGAGATGTTTGTAGTTTTGGAAGTAAAGTAAAATGTCATGTTTCTCGTAAATTAAGAAAAGGGTATTTTGTGATTCTGTTAGCTTTAACTTAGTATACCAAATATGTCAGTCGTAAGTAAAAATAAAAGAACCTGGTTTTAAGCAATTGTAATAAATGCTACCTTTTTCTCAGAATTGTATAAAAAAAAATCGCTTACTTCCGGAAGATGTAATTTGTCTGTTATATAATTTACGGCAGATGTTTACACTCAATTCACGGCCTTGCCTCAGTTCAAATAAAATAAAAAGGTTAATCACTTCAATCTGAATTGAAAAACAATAAATTTATATTTTAGGGGAATAATTTTACAATAACATGTCGCTTAAAACAAAAACCAAAACCTTCAACAATATCTTCGAAGCCACACTCTCTTTGTATACCATATAGGTATGTTGACCATAAATATTTCACTAGCCACGCATATTTAACATACTCTTTCCATAAAAATAGCTTGTGAGTTGCATAAAATCATGGTGGCAATTAATATCTATACCTAAAGATAAATCAAAATTAAATTAACTTTGCGGTAAATAAATTCTTAAAGGGTTCAATGTCATGATCAAAGATTTTTCGTGATTTGCATAAGTTCAACGATGATTATAATCTGCATAATTTAGTAGAAATAAAATCTTCTTCGCTTGATGCAGCTCAGCTCTGTAGATTGCGCGCTTGTCAATATTTACATAAAATCGTCTGGTCACACTATGCGATTGTGGTCAGTCAATACTGCTGCTGACAGCGGTTTACAATATTGAAACTCTCAATTCTCAATGTTGTTTCGGCTAACGAACAGAGTTTACCTTTGAATGTGAGTCTTAAGTACTTATAATTACGAAAGGAAAATATTTACAGAAGTGTACTAAAGAGGTACTCGAAGCCCTTTTTGGAAAGAGTAGAGAGAAGTTTGTCGTGTAACAAAAATCAGTAGACCGGTATTAATGCAGTAATTTATGGTCACTGTTGACATTATACAGGAGCTCTGACCATTTTACAAATTACGTAGGTGGCACATGTAGAGATTTTGTTGTTTGTAATAAAGAATGGAAGTTAGTATTGTGACAAATTGATTAGTCACAAAAAATTCATACTTTCTGTGATGACATATATCATAGCAAGTGGCAAGTGGCAAGTGGCAATTCACATTCCTTCACCGACTTTAATATCTTTTATCTTCTTCATTGATTACATTCTCAGGGGTACTCATCACCAACCTTCAGCATTAGAAGGTTCCTTTTCATTCGGTTGTACCTTTTTATTGTGTGAACCGATGTAAGTTTGTCAGGTTTTGTACAAACTATAATTCAGCTTTTTCCAAAGTTTTGCATGACTATTAGAGTTTATAATAATATATAATGGTCGATATAACAACATATAACAATTATAGTTATTTCCTTTTTGCATGACTTTACACATTATATTGTCGTCTGAGCAAAAATTGAAAGGGCGCCTCTTGTGCGGATGATGCCCAAGCCGGACTAAAAATGCAATGCCATTGTTCGTATAAATCAAACGTTTCAAAACCGCGAATTAAAGGACGGGTCTCCCGCTGAATTAAAAACCAACACCAGACTAGAAATAATTTAAGCAAAGTGCATCAACACTTTTTTATTTTAGTTAGTCAAATCTCGATCTCTCTTTATTTTAAAAACTAAATTTAGAAACATTCTGCCTTCTGGTGAAGCTTTACCAATAAATATTTAATCAAAAAACAAAAAACATATTTTTTCAAACGTTTACAGTTCGATTTCCATTAAATTACACGGTAAAAACAATTTGAAAATGGTGGCTAATTAACTTGTCGTCCATGGGCACGATTTCCGCACATATTTGAATTGTGCAAATTTTCCCAAACATGCATGAGCCGGGTGGTGGTTAGACGGTGCGATTACAAAATTCGCTTTTGGTGCATACTGGTTCTTTTATACATATGTAGGTGTCCCTAAAACTTTTATATGTAGTTGCCCGCAGTAATAACCGACAGCAGCAGCAGCAGCAACAGCAAAAGCGCAATAATCTACAATAAAATTTATGAAATATTGCATTGAAGGTTGCCTACTAATTTCAGATTAGCTAAGACATGGATAACAAATGAAAATTGTTTTCCTTTCGTTTTTATGCAAATGCCTTAAGTTAAATAGGAGAAATTACCGCAAGACTAAGTTGACACATGTTTCCGAAGTGTTTTTTATATATATGAAAGAGCGAAGAGTAATGAGCAACTGAGAAGCCTTCGTTTAAAAATTTACCAATTAGCATTCTTCCAGCTATACACACGCAGCTACATAGGTAGCTGGATAGGACTGAAAAGTTATAACAACAGCGGTAATGACGAGAATTTTTAGTAGACACACAAATTTACATCATTGCTTCGTGGGAAAAGAGATCTGAGATGAAAGTAAAAGTAAAAAATATCATTGTCCTCTACAGATGCTATTGTCGTCGCAAATACGGACGATATTTACCTCAAGAAAGACTTGTTTTTCTACACTTAAACGTAAGAGTCTAAGAATGTGGTTGAAATATTGTCAACTTGCTGCAATTTATATCAAGGTTACCAGGATCATTGTGAAAAGTGTTAAGCATTTATGTAGAATAACACTTGCTCTGTATATACTACAGAGAAAATGCAAGCGAAACCAGCTTGGTGTTATAAGATTAGACAAGAACTAGATAATAAAAATTAACGGATTAATTATAGTAGAGTAATTAGATAAAAGGGAAGCAACATTTTATAATACGTGCTTTAAATTTTGAATAAAAAATATATCGAAAAAGTTCTAGCAGGAAAATATAACTTTTTCTTTGGGTATTGATCTGATTTTGAAGACATCAGGACAAATACAGGAATACAAGGGAGAGTATTGATCGAATATACGCATACCATAGACAAAAGAAAGGTTTAATAACCTATATTCAGAGCTACATAATTATAAGCTTCAGAAACATTAAACTTTCATATATGCAAATGCAATATGAACGCAATTAAATAAGAAAAAAAATTTGTTTTAGACTTTTTATGATATGCTATATGTAAAGCAGCCTAATGTAAGGCGTGATATGCATGTGAATGAAAACAGATCGATGGTGTGCGGGCGGAGCTAGGGGCACGGGGGGAGGTACGGGCGACTGTGTATAGCTTGCAAGCAATCATATTTTTTAGCCATCAGAGCTGATTAGATCATTTTGGTTTGGTCTTAATGCAAAGGGCGAGATATGTACAGAAAGAAATTAATTTATAAGGGAAGAGTTCTTTCACGGTGTGAAGAAAGACAAATGTATATGGGGAGTTGGATAAAATGGGTACATATATACACACTGCCGTAACAAAATTAAATAATAATAATTATTATTTTTTTTTTAGAAAAAATTGAAAAAACAACCTAAAAATTGTCAGAGGTATTGTTTAAATAATTTTGCTGAGGGCGATATGCTCATTTTGATAGAAATTTCTTCGACGTTCTGAAATTTAATCAAGATTGAAGGATGATTCAAATGTGGGAGGAAGAAACTGTCCACGGGGGAGGTACATACATACTGCCATTTCAATAAATTAATTAATTTTTTTTTTTAAGAAAAAATCGTAATAATTGAAGAAAATTCGAAACAATTCAAATAAAAAAATTCAGAACAATTGGAAAAAGTTCGGAAAATTTTAAAAAAGTTCGAAAAATTGGAAAAAATGATAATAATTGAAAAAAAAAAAATAGGAAAACAATTGAAAAAAAAACCAGAAAATTAAAAAAAAAATCGTAATAATTGAAAAAAATCGGAACAATTGAAAAAAATCGGAACAATTGAAAAAAATTCGGAATAATCCGGAAAAATTGGAAAAAATCGTAATAATTAAAAAAAAAAACGGAACAACTGGAAAAAAAATTCGGAAAAATTGAAAAAAATTCGTAATAATTGAAAAAAAACTTTTGGAATAATTGGAAAAAAATCCAGAAAATTTGGATAAAAAAAATTGTAATAATTGAAAAAAAAATCGGAAAAATTGGAAAATTATTCGGGAAATTTGGAAAAATTTCGGAAAAATTGGAAAACATCCGGAAAAATTGGAAAAAATCGTAATAATTGAAAGAAAATCGGAACAACTGCAAAAAATCGTAATAATTGAAAAAAAAAAGTTCGGAACTGGAAAAATTGAAAAAAAATCGTATTAATTGAAAAAAATTCGGATCAATTGGAGAAAATTCTGAAAAATTGCAAAATAGCGTAATAAGTGCAAAAATCGGAAGAATTGGAAAAACATTCGATGAAGTTGGACAAATTGGAAAAAAATAGTAATAATTTAAAAAATTCGGAACAATTGAAAAAAATTCGAACAATTGTAGATAAAAAATTTATCGATTATTATAGAAATTTATTTTTAAACTTTTCTCTAATTTCGGAAACCAATCAAGTTATATTAAAACGAAAAATAGCTGGCACTAGTCAACAAAGTTCATACGTTTACAACTTTGTCTGGTGTAATTTGAAATTACAGTAAGAGCTCAGTTACAGTAAGATCCGTACTATATAGATAAATGATTCGTTCGTAAATTCAAATTCTCTCAAATCATTTTAACTTTGAATTATAATTTTAATTAAAAGTAACATGTCGTTAACTACTTATAAAAAATGGCATGATCATGTATACAGCAATCAGGCCTACGATGAAAACGTCTATTTCATGGCTTGTTTAGTAATCTCCCAGGGGTTTCGTTTTACTGGAATTTTGTTGTCAAAATTTTCACATTTGAGACAAGTGTCACGTCAAAGGTTGAATATAGATGGAATCGAAAAAGAATATGCATTTATCAGAAATCATTAAGTTTTACAAAATAAAATCAATTAATATATTTTTAGTCAGAAAAATCACTGTTATAATCAATTATTTACCAAAAATTTAACGACTTAATTGAAACTTGCCAAGTATTTAAGCGCGGACACAAGAATTACCAACACAATTAAGAAAAAATTCAAAATTTTGCAACCATGTTTCTTCTAGTAGATATACAAATGTTACGTACCTACATAGTAACACTGCTCTCAAAAAGAATTCTTGACTGACCACAGGCATGAACAGTGATGCAACCACCGACACATTCCATAGAACGAGAGTGTCACAGGTGGTTGCCGAAGGCTGTTTTTTTTCTCATTTTTTTTTTTTTTCAAATAAAAAAAAAAGTGAGCCACACTGCCCATATAGCAGCAAGAAACTACATATAAAATTTACCGATAAATAAAGGCATGTATGAGAATACTATTCATATAAGAAAAGCATGAACCCTGTCCTTAGTTCAGGTAAAGTGTGTGCCCACAACCTATACAATTAGTTGAATTTCCACACGTAGCTCAGCCATAAAGTTCGTTAACCACAGATTCAGAAAATATTGCGATGGCTCTAATTACACCGGGAGCACCTTTAATTAAGATCTCTTTCAATGAAATCCTATTCTGTCACAACTCGCTGGTGAACAAAAACAAAAAACTAAACCTCGCCGGATTATGCATTCTCCGGGGTGTTATGCAATCGCTGCGCATGGCTTCAGTATATATGTACCTGGTAACATATTATATAGGGTCTAAGGAGATCAAGCCAGAAGGTACTTGTACTATGTAAGATCAGATGAACGAAGAAAGTCAACCTGCGAAGACTGCAGATAGTATATTATATATGTAGGTGCATGTATTTGCACATAGGTCCAAAGATCCTATGAATCTGGAGCATTGCGAGCTTTTACAACAGCAATTAAGAAAGACAGATGGAAGGAAAGAGTGCAACCTGCCGGCATCTCGTGCCACTATATGTACATATATGAGGAAACTAAGTGAAATATACATGCGCATAGAGTTAAGCTGATATACATACTCGTATGTATATATAAAATTGATTTTACTTAGATTAGTTAGGACAACAGCAGACCGCCGCCGGTCGCTCATGAAGATAGCTTGAGACAAATGCGGGTGGATAGGTTTTCTTGGTTTTCCAAAGAAATCTGCAAGTGTAGCATGTGCCCAGTGTGCACTGTATATGGAATGTTAGATTTGTATGGGAAATTTATAATTTAAGAAAAGCAGCAGCATCACCAACAAAAACAACAAATCTAAACTACACCAATTGCAACAGTAAAAGCAACAGCGCCACTACCAGCATCGCCAGCAACCCCAACAGCGGCGTGGTAAAAGAGAACTAGCAATGAAAAATAAACGAGAAACCCGAGAAAGTTTCCAGACATGTTTGCTCCAGTTTCATGCCACTTGTTGTGTATGGAAAAATTGAAAATCGACAAGGCAAACAGGTGGTTAGTTGCGGTATTCAACGTGAACGAATGCAACGACAACAAACTATGCAAGCCGGCAAGACAGGCTCTCATGAAAGTAAAAGTCTTTTACGGGTTCACTCCATTTAAAATGCAGAAAACTTGGTAGCGCAAAGTTATTAACAGACGTTGGCTTTGAGTTTTTCTAATTTTTCTCCTTTTTTCTTGCGCTTTTATTCACATAGATCAGTATATTTTTCCCGTTGAAGTACTGGCAGCTTTTTGTGAATTTTTTTTTTTTTCACAAAATAGTTTAAGAGAAGAAGGAAATCTAAATACAAATTGAAAGATGATAGAAGCTCAAAATTGAGAAAAATTTAGGTTTAGTGTAAATAGTGAATTAATTAAATTAAATTCAGTTAAAGAATTGAATATAGAAAAACAAAAAATACTTCAGGATCCTCACTACTGACATGGGTACCTACAGTGTCGAAACCTCCACCACCACTGGAAATTCTGTTAAAACACAGTCCTTTGCATTTGGGGGTAGAGATTTCTGAAATCGTAATGGCATCAGACTATATATGCCATGGAGACTCATCAATTCAAGCTCTAAATGGTAGAGAATCTAGAGGATAGGTCAGGAATCTTCCGTTTATCCCTAGCTCTAATTACCGGGAGCAGAAAACAGTTACCTACTTGTCAATTACACAGTTGTCAGATGTTATAATTTTTAAAAGTTCATGTTAATTAATTTGTCATTTCTAACAAAATTAATTAATTTTTCCATCAATGACATTTTGTTTTTTTAACATCAAACCTCTGTGACACTTCTAATAGAAAGGATGCTAATAATGAAATAAAAATGTTAGCTTTCTTCATATTGGCAGTACTGAATAGAAACAGAATTTTTTTAGATTTGATCAACTTTCAAGTTCTGCTTCTGCTATTGTCTCCGCATCTGCTCTCAATTTGTTAGTGCTCGACCAGTTGCATGTTTTCAGAAAAAATTCTGCTACAGTCGCTGCTTTCTGTTTTTAATGTGTCACGATCTATACAGCCCTAGGCTCGAAACATTACTTAAAATAGAAAGACGCGCTACAGTCTTCCAGGATGTTTTTTTTTTGTGAAAATTTTTTTTTTTTTTTTTCAGTTTTATTGTTTAATTTGTTGCGATTTATTTTTATAAACTATGCGTTTGAAAAACTAATTCGGACAGTATATAGTTTCTGCTGCTTCCGGCCCCCGTTGCCACTTCATTTACAGACGCTCTTTACAGTTTGTGCGCTTCTTGCAATTATATGCCAAATTTTGCAAGTTATGCTAATGTGTTTTTTCTTGTTAAAATTTCAACCCTTGAAAATATAAAATTCCTATTTTTTTGAGAGGTGGAGGTTCAGGGGCGAATTCCTTTTTTCCTCGTGAATAAAACGATATAAAATTGCCATGAAGATTCATGTGTTGACGGCAATTAGCAGTCACCCAGAGATAACTAAAATATCTTTACTTTTCCACACGTTATTCATTTACGCAAGAATCGGTTTCCTGTTACTATGAATTTTCCTTCTAAATTACTAGTGCAGCAAATGATGGATAATGTTGTTCAATAATTTAGACAAATGCAACGAAAATAAGCTACGCCGAGTCAAGGCAATGTAAACGCAATACACGTAGGTGTTAATTGATATTGTCGATAACTTTCAAAATCGATTATACTTCGCATAATGGTTCGGTGCAACCTCTTAATTTGTTACATTCAATAACAATTATTCGCCTATTATTAAATTATTATTAATGCAGTATTTACAAACTTGCATTAAAAGCGTGTGTTGCATACCTTGCAAGTTTTCATACGTATGTACGTATACACATCGTCAAACTTGACTGAATTTATAAAGTTGGAAAAGGTTACACAATTCTAATAAGGTGAGAGGTGGTTGAATATTGAATGTTCTCCAGTAATATTTTAAATAATTCAATTAACCTTTCAAGGTAGTTATTTAATAGATAGGGAAAAACATATTTGAAACAACATCAGCTTCGAGAGAAAGGCAAAATCAGATAAACACATTTTAAAAATATTTTTTGCATTGCAACGGACATCTTAGGCTAGTCAATAAATCCGTTCAGTCGTAATTTCTATGGGCGACATTTTCTTACAAGAAACAACGAAAACGAACTAGTCCAGAACGTGATCAACTTTCCGGTATTTGTTGCTGAACCGTTCCGACAATGTTTAGATGTATTTTGAAATTGTCCCGTAATTCTTTGGCATCTAAGAAACGAGATTAATTAGGTATATAGTTGAACCATTTAGAAATCATCAATACCTCCACAATTCAGGATGCCACCATGTCATATTTTTGGAGTCAGGGTACTTCGCGCTGGAGCAATAATGTTGCTTGTCAAACATTCAGGAAAGTAACCATTGATAATAGGCTTTTTAAATAAAAAAAAAAAAACAGGCCACATAAGTGAGTAGGCATAGCCATTAAATAAGGATTGAAATAGGATGTTCGTATGTCAAACCAATGTACCGACGTACTCACCATGGCTGTTGCTTGTTCATTCATACAGCGAGCTATTAAATGATGAGAATTCACAATTTTTTAGATACACCTGTTGGAGTTTGCTTTTACATAACTACGGCAGCGATTTACATTATAAAAATTCGAGAAACAGAAAACTGTGCCGCAAATGGTGCAAGGTTACTACTAAAGCGAATCAATAAAAATTAGTACGAAATTCGGTGTGGTAATATTAATACTGGCGGGTGGCTTTTTAATTTCATAATTTTATAAGAGCAAACCAAAACTTATCAAACTTTCAGAAATCAGAGCGAGAAATTGCAATTTAGCAATTTTTAGTTTTCTATACAATTTTATAAGAGATCTTTTTCAAGTTATTTCTAACAAAAGCCTAACTGGATATGGTCAGTGTACGAAAGAAAAAATAATAAATAAAAAAATTTACCCAGCGGGCTTTGATTAGATGTTATTCCGTATAACATTGACCTTCCCAACGTAGTACAAAACCCTCAATTTACACCGACAATAATATTTTGCAAGCTCTAATAAATTCCCAGTGTAAAAGATTTCCTAAACTCTCTTTCTGGAAAACAATTATAGAAAAGGCCAACGGAAACAATTTTTAAAACTTGGCTATAGTGCTTAAGTTTTGGTTTATAATTTTTGACATCTTATCCATATGGATTGATGCCGGCAAAGGTCACCGTAAATGGTAGGTGATACAGCATGCATGAAATTATTCCGCAAAATGTACAGCCTCAGGCTGTTAGTCATCGTGCCAACCATGCCACTTACCTGGTTGCACAATTTTCTTATTACCTGCTTTAGAAATAGTCGCATTTTTGCTATCTATTCAACGTACTTTGCTATGGCTCTTGTAAGCTGGCTGCTAGCAGCCTTCCTACGCTCAGAGTTGATTTAAATTATTTAAAATAGGAGCAGTTTAATATATGTAAGACAGAGCAAGTCATGAACGACTACTCCACCCATAACATTAATGGACCTTTGTTGGGTTTATTTTCAAGTTTCAATTATAACTACATTGAGCGGTCTAGTTTTTATACCACATATAAGGAAAGTGTTTAAGTGAAATGTCCATATTTATGCCCACGTACATATACATCGCGTTTCTGAAGAGAAGGTAATTTTAGAGTTTGTTTAATTTTGTTATTTTGTTTTTTTCGTTCGACACTTTTTATTTGTAAGATTATAGTTTTTTAGGGCCAAAAGGGACTGCTGCTGAAAGCTAAACTTCCTACGGCAATTTTATTTATTTCAATTTTTCCTTAATTCAAAGTTGATGAGATTATAATAGTCAGTAAGGTTGGCTAAGGCCAAATATACTTATTTAGGTATTTACTGCTTGATTTCACACCTTGAAGAATTTATCTAAATATTTCCTGATTAAAAACATTCAAACTGTATTCGTAGTACGTACCACAGATAACCTATTTTTTTTTTTTTTAATAAAGGAAGAATAAATCTCCCTTAAACTCCCAGAATCAATGATTTTAAGTAATGAAAGCAGAAAGCTGTATATATAATAAGGATACACTAGTGAGAACGAACTCTTACCACAGGTACATATATCAGAGAAAACAGTGAACAGGACAACCCAAGAAATTGTTAACATACATTTACATATTGATATGTACATACTCATATACCCAATCCCAATTCGGTGGGAATTTCAAGCTTTCGCTATAGAATGTATACGTAACTAGTCAACTACTAGTCTGCTCCTAGGTATTTAAGATAATCTTGTATATAATCTCTTTATTAAAACTCTAAATTACTATTAATTTTTTCAGTTTTTTAATCCTTGCATGGATTTTTACTTTGTGTATAATTAAATTAAATTAACAAACATATATTTATATTTTTGTTTAAAACCAAATTTGAAAATAATAAGATTCCTATAATTAAAGAACATCACCTCATATAACCTCACGAGAAATTATTGTATCGAAACTTGGGCATTTTTTTTTATTATTATTATTTCATTCCCAAAAAGTTTTGCACGGTTTCGAACGACTTGTTTTTATCTTTGTCGCCACATCATGTACTGAGATCGTTTTATTATTATCGAAAAACACTTTTTCTTTTAATTTTTTTAGTTTTAGGCCCATTTAGTCTGTCGCATCTGGAGTTTTCTTTATTTGTCTGATCACTAATAAATTTGTTAATTGTATTTTTAACTGTTCATTTGGCTGATTTTTGCCTTTTTGGCTAAGAATTTCTTTTCTAACTTTTTCACGTCCTGAATTCATGTTTAAAACTAAAGAATCGAAAAACGTTGTGATCCTTTTATAGCTAGGGTAGAGCGGGACTTAAAGTGCCGTGGATAAGAAGTGCCACATTTAATATCTCGTATAATAAAAGGACAATAAAACAGGAGAGTACATGCAAAGAATTCGTTAGGCGTGGTGGACTGATATTCGCCGCATTAGCAGTCATAGGGTCATTTATTTGGCGAAAAGTAAAAAAAAATCGTGTCCGACATTTTAGTTTCTTGCTGGATATGCTCATCATGTCAGAGTGAAATAAATACCTTTATATTGTTATTTTCTTAGTGAACACTCTGATACTACTTACAACTACAAATTTGTTGTAGTCATTGTGTTCTATCTAAAAACATGTTCTCGTACCGTTCGGGGTAAAAAGTGCCGCGGTGGCAAATTTTAGGTATACGGCAGATAAAACAGACTAAAGATTATAGCTACCTATTTAAATATTAATAACAACCTGAATTGCAATGCGGCTACAAAGATTTTTCCAAAAAGTAAATATAAAAAATAACATTTTAAAGTGATGCAACTAAAATAAGGCTAGACAGACTATCATATTGTGTTAAATATTTATGATTGTTTTTAAAATTATGAATAAATATCGAAAACAACGAACTAGATTCCACTCTTTTATTACCCCGGAAGAGGGTAAAAAGTACCGAACGACTTGCACATTTAAAATCAATTGATAACGTAAAATAATTAAATGTTTTACATATACTTTTATTTTTTTGTATTGACATATACCACAAAAATTGGATGTTTAAATTATTATATAATTTGACCTAAAACTTTATGATATATTGATGACAATTCAAAAAATAGCACTTCAAGCCCCGCCCTACCTTATATGGATATCTAACTAAACATTTTAACTTGTACAATGGGAGAAAATTTTAATTTTGGTTATCACTTAAAGTCGGATAAAAACCGTGCAAAAGGTCCAAAAAGGTCCAAAAAAAGATCCTTGTGGCAATCCGAAAAAATTATTAAAGTTCAATTATTTTCCATCGAAAACATAACGATTCATATTATATAAAAGTAATCATAATTCACACGAATTTCTTAAGGGGGTCTCTTTTCTAGTTTAACAAACTTGATGGATAACCATACTAAGCCAACAACTCCATTTACTCTTTTATAACCAGATATGCATATAAAAGGTCAAAAATAATGACGTAAACCAAATGTTACAAATATACAGATACTCATATGTTTGATTTTCCAACAAATGAATGTTAAAAAAAAAAAATTATATATAAAAACTCGTTAACTCGTTTTTGTAAAGCAAATCGAATTTTAAGATCCTTTTGTACTTCCACCTTACTCAATTTTCTTAAGCTTTTGACAAGCCTCATTATCTGGTATCAATATTTATAAGAATACTAACAAAGGGCATTCAATAGGAAATGCTGAGATATTATACTAATAAAAGGCTGGATAAATTCATCACATTTTATATGTGAATAGAATACATTAATAAAACTGTCCAAGAAGAAAGCTACAATGATTCGATCAAAGATAATAATTCAATATGGTATCAATTTGTCAAATACATTATAATTGTTGTGAAGGTAATAAATGAAACTCAGGCTGACACTAAAGTTATGCTGCAGATATGATACGAAAGAATTTCAATGGTAAAATTTATACAATTTATCATTAAATTGTAAAACCTTCCAATCTTTAAAAACAATTGAATTGAAAGTTGTCAGTTACATTTTAGCAGGTATTTTACTTGAAACAAAAAATATATAATAACAGTTTCACAGAACAGTATTTCCCAACGACATAAAATTGGATTTTGTTTTTTCTGCAAAATTTCCCACACATGGGACAGGTTGCAGCACATATTCGCAAGTATTTAAATGTCAAATGTTTTTTTTTTTGTTTTTTTTTTTTACAAACACCATTAATTTATCTAATGAGAATAGTCTCGAGGGATTTTATATTTTGAAATAAATTTTCAATGGTAAAATTGCACTGGAATCAATGGTATTTTTCAGTAACAATTTCGATATTCTCTAAAATACCTGACAAATTGGCTTCGGCAATTTTTTCAATTAGTCTCCCAGTCACTCCAAATCTCGAATCGAAAGCAACTACTGAGCAATTTCAAACTGCATTTTGTACTTATGGTAGATCCAATTAGCTACGCCCGGTGAAATATTATGTGTTCGACAACAATTCAAGAAAATTGATTTTCCCAATTTTTATGATTTTTTTAAACTATGCTAGAGAAATGTCCATAAAAGGTTGTAACTCGTTGTATACCTGTTAGTTGCACCTACATACATATATTGATTGAGAGAAGAATATGTTACTGTCATAAGGTATATGTATCTATATATATATATATCAATACTCCGTTTATGTAACTAAAATGTGATAAAAAGCCCACAGAAATTTTTTCAAGAAAATGTTGCAAATAGTTGTTGTTTGTTGCCGTTAATAGAAATCACTGTCGTCTTGGATATGTACAAAGAATAGACTAACCAACAGTGGCACACCCACCTTCATCCGATTCTCGTGTGGTATGGAGGTAATATGCAATTGAGAAGAATGTAAAATGCAGTGGGACCAAAAGGTGCTAACACTACTTAGCGCAAATGCAATGACAAAGCAGCGCACTTTGAATTCATCTTGTTCGCATTTTCATGCATAATTGAAATTTAATGGTTGATTAGAAGCTTCAAGTGAAGAGAAGGTCTACTTGTTAAGATCTAGTTGGCGTATTTTCTATCCTAAATATACAAACAGTTGATAATCTGATATAAGTATGTATGTTCATATGTACATATGTATGTTGTTCAGCCTGTCCTTACAGTTCTTACAGACTATTAAGAATCAGCATTCTGGTCACTATAATCACATTAGTATTGTTATAAAGTGGATCATAAGATAAAATCCATGAAATAGACCTTAATCGCCCGTGACATTTGATAATGTCGCATCATACAAAGATATCAGAAGACATGATGCAATTTAATTTATTTGCGACGAATGGAATAAATTACCAAAGAAAATTGCATACACGCTAATCGGTCGTGATGCATAAATTCAATTGTAGAAGCTTCTTTCAATCGCTATTCAGGATCATATTTGCTGCGTCTTTTTATATTGATCTGGTTCATTGGAAATTTAAAATTGATTTGCTTCTAAAAAATGTCTGTTGGTTAGATATGATTTTACATATGAGGGGAATTATCAAATTGCCATGATTTCAATCTTCACAAAACGTCAAAATAGAACCTGAATAAAATTTGGTTAAAATTTTGAAGTTTTTACCCTACAAAACCTTGGCAATGTGATGATTTCTTATGAATTTAGAAAATCATGTAAATTTATAACCGATTTTGACACCGACGTCAATCGTTAATCTCCTTTCATCCGGATCACGAAAAAAAAAAATCATCATCACCATCATCATAATACAATTTTTAAATAATTATAATTGCAATTCCAAGAAACTACCAATTCAAAGTAGATCAACACTTGGAGGATCTACTTTTTTGCCGCAAGGATGAAGTGTTAAGTAATCAAGTCAAAGCTTATTGATTGAAAATGAAGGTTTCTAATCGTTTAATGAAGCACGTGAATGATGTAAAAATAAAAAAATATTTTCAAAATTGTTTTTCTAAATTCCTGAATGTTTATTTTGCTGCTAGCTTCCTAGCTTTGAATATAATAGATATATAGAACAACAATCTATAGGACACTAGAATCTACGTACACTGCTTTCATATCGGTTACTTTTATATTGACTTTTTGTTATTTTCGCAAATTTTGTATATTTGATGGGATTTTATCATTTTAATATAAAATTAAATGTCACATAAAATAAATAATTATTGAAATTTTAGAATTAATTTTCAAAGGCTTCCATGCGATAACATTATAAAAAACCATGAATACTACTAGATTCTTGAAAATTCAATTACCCATTTACCGCACGGTAAAAAAATGCTTTTAAACTCAAATAAATTTTAAATTTAATACTCCTCCATCTACTGACAGAAATGGAAAAACTCTGCAGGGTGGCTCGACTCGTGTTTGTGTGTGAACACAATGTAAATCCATAAAGTCGGCCAATCAAAAATAATACACCATCTTGAATTTTTTATATGTAGGGATATTCAATTTCAATTCAATTTAATTTATGCTATACAAGGAGAATACACAGGATTTACAATCTTTTAGAATACAATTAAAAAATAGATAATATAAGTTCAAGTAAATAAAAGAATTAAGTACCCTCTAAGCATTTGAGAGTATACACCTAAAGTGAAACGAAAATGTAAACTTTACAAATTGCATTTTCACTAATACACCCAAGCCCCTATAGTACATGAACACTATAATAGCAGCATAACAAAAACGTATATTGAAAACGTACCTCCCTCTAAGCATTTGAGAGTGTACACTTAAGGCCTGAAACACAATTGGAGCTTTTCAGCCAGCTTGAGATTTGTTCACAATGTAAATCAATGTAGAAGAACACAATTGGAGCTTTAACTTTTTTTCCAGCTTCAAGCTGGCTTGAGATTTGATCAAATTGCAAATTTCAAGCCCAATGAGGGAATTTTTAATGTTGCCAACTGTGCGAATGTCGAATATTAGATGAGAATGGCTTCTGTTGACACAATTAAGAAGTAAACAGCTACCAAAAATGTTAAAATGGAAGAAAACTTATAGAATTAGTAAAAGATAAGCAGTTTCTGTGGGACATAAAAAAAAACTTGGTATTATTTTTACATATAATTGGTACATCTCAAAACTATCCAAAAAAGTATACATTTATCGTAATTTTGGAAAATTAAAGTTACAAATGTCAAAAACGCCAGTTGCGTTCAATTCGGCTTTTTCAGTCAGTTTTAGCAGAAAGCTGGGCATAAAGCTGGCTGAAAAGCTCCATTTGTGTTTCAGGCCTAAAGTGAAACGAAAACGTATTGAAAACGAACTACTGGATTTATAGACCTGTGTGCCATAGAACCTGACAGCAAACAGCTGTTTTGTGCATGTTAATTTGTTTGTGACTCTGATAACAAAACGCCGCGTTAATATTTATTATATTGAAGTGTAAAAAAATTTGGTTGTGTATAATTATATTATTATTATTATTGCACTTTTGTTAGTTTACTAACAACTTTTGTACTCTATGGATAATTCCAATTATCTATGTCCTACTCAATGTAACTAATAAAGTAGTATTTTTATTAAGGTTTGTGATGCTATCAAATAAATTAAAATAGAAAAATCTGTTGTTTTCTTTAAAAGCCTTTGAATCCACATGCAAAACGTTTCTTAAACTAAACGTAATTTTCATTCCGAAAACGAAACATTTTGGAATACAGTTTGCGAAATATAATGTCAACTACCACTACACTGACAGTATACGTTTCTTAGTTACACTTCTCTTTGGCCTGATGATTCGTTTCTGTTTCGCATTCACAATATCAAAACGTTTCTTTTGCGTACACTTCTATGCAAGCAGGTTTACATTTTCGTTACGTTTTTGTTTCGCCATGCTTGATGGGTAAGAGCACTAGGAATACTAAATAAGAATTATACCAAAAAGGATAATCAAATACAAAACAAAGAAATATATATATATAGATATACAGTTTCAAGGTGATATTGCATTTTCCCTGTCCAAACGCATTGACAATTGTAATGAATGATCAGCTCTCGTTCACTCTAACCGAAATTATTAATGGCCGACAACGAATCATATTCGATCGGAACCATGCCATGCGGTTCGTACAACAAGAGTGTTAGTATTTCTACTATCCCCACAACCCATCCCAAAGTACCTACTTTGCTGTTTATAAACTTTCGTCAAATTTGCCCTGTTGCGAAAAAGTTCAATAAGTGCCAGAAAATAGGCAATATCTCTTGGGAATGCGTTTAAAATAAACGCAGAAAGGGGTTTAAAGCGAAGCTGTTGGGCTTCTTAAATCCAATATGAAAAATTGGTGCTGATGACGTATTTTTGATAAAAATAGTATTTAAATAAAAACAAATGAGTTAAAATTCCGAAATTTTAAATGTTTTTGAGCCACAACTTCAAAGCGAAGAGGACCAGGGAGAATTTTCATAGACCATTGGAAAGGTCCAACGATTATCTATATAACAAATTTTAAATCATCAAATATCTTTAATTTAAGTCGTTATCTCGGAAAGTGTTAGGATCTCCCGCAAACAAATTTTTGCTTGACTAAGTATGACCTATGCATATAGAGTTTAGGTGTAGGACCACATACGGGACACCGTGTATAGAAACTAAAGCTTCACAATATATGCATATAACACAAACAATTATATTCATACTAGCAAGCCAAATAAGTCTTAAAGATGATTTCAATTTGATCAGTAAAACAATTTCTGCTAGAAGTTAAAATATGCCTCAATGTTAAAAAGAAAAACAATATCTGATAGCCAAAAGTAAAATTTGTCTACTGGAACTAGCTTTCGACTAGCGTACATTTTGGTCCTCGATCTGGTGGATTCTTTTCTCGTATATTTTGTTACATTTTTTGACATATCAATCACAATTTTGTAGTCAGAATAGGAATAAACCATTCTATTCAGATTCACGGAATTTCTGGATGCTCACCTTAATAGACTTCTAGACGCAATCTGACATAGTAGATTCAGATTAAAAAAATTTATACCGGTTAATGTCAGCTGAAAGCAACTGTAGCTTAGCAAGCTAGTTAAAATTAAGAAATACATGAGGAAAAAGAGAGCAGTCGTCCAAAAAGCGGAAAGTCCTGGTTTCAAAAACCAACTTTTATTTAAAATTTAATTTCCAATCATTAAAAATGAAAGTTCTTAAAATTCTTATATATTTTCCATTAATGACCGCTTCCAAGAAATTTTAAATTATTTAATCCCTTTACTTGAGATTTCCTGATATAGTTACAACTTCCATAGCTATAATATCCTCAATAAATCTATTTTATTTTTGATTATGAGGGGTTTCCATCAGGCAAAAATATCTGATAACTTACATATATAATTTCACTAATCGGAAATAAATTTGTTCTATGATTGTTCATTCAATCGACATTCTTTACCCAAGAGTATCAAAATTGTCATTTCCTATAAGACGATCTGATAATAATTATAATTATTCTGCTTGAACTAAATGAAAAGTTATGCAATACTAGTTCGCAAAGGTACGAACACGTTCAACCGCAACAACCACAAGTCTTGTATCTATTCAAAAATTCATAAAGCAGCGAGTCAGTTGTTAGTTTCTTTTTTGATTTTGTTGACTGTTATGATAAATATGTAGGTGAATCGGTGCTCGACACCTGACCCTATTGTTATGAAGACACATTTTTAACGGTAACCTGCGTATATACATAGTGTGTTAATGTGTAATGACATAAATGTTTATGAGCACACATATGGAAAGGAATTTATTACAGCACTGCCAGAAAAATTAGAAGTATTATAAATGATGTTTCAATGTAGGTACATGAAAACCCGTTACATAAATTTTAGTACATATATTATAAATACCCTGTAATCGTTCATATATGTACTCACAACAAATGAAGAAATCTTCCAAATTCCATGAAAGAAGAGAGAATAAAACCAAAACTATCAGCACACCTTAAACTAATCAATTTTACCAAATTTCATAAAAATCGGATTCGGCATATAAAAAACTAAAAGACAAATAAACACCGACAGTCTAAGTTCAGGGTGTTACTGAGATTGGAAAGGACATGACAGAGAGACTTTTCAAAAATAGAACCATCAAAATCAGGACACATTTACATAGCCCTTACCTTTTCTGACTTGTGTGAACTGAACATATGTATCAAGGAGCTCCTGATAAGCCTATTTCGTATCGCCATCAGCAAGCGTTTGATGGTAATGAAATAAATATAATCGATGAGTTTGTTAAGAAAGGCTCGGCTATGCCTCTAATAAGCCCAGAATGAATATATAGGTTATCTCTATATGTAACTGGAGAAGCATTAAGTAGCTTAGTATCTTATAATTCCTTCGGATTATAGGACAAAAGATCACGTTACTGGCTGCTGTCAACAGAGAACAACTTTTGAGCAATTCGACTAACCACACATGTATCTGGAGAATGATTATACTGCTAATATGCATGTCTGCATGCCAAAAAGCATTTAAAAATCGTTGCTATTCAATTTAAAATTAATTAAGTTTTCTCGTAACGTGACATAACATTTTCTTTTAACTTACATACATACATATGTCTCCATAAAAGTATCAAGTATGACTGAAAACTTTTTTAAGGTCAGGTAAGTAGTTGCAATCTGCTCTCTCTTTGACAAAAGTACCACCAAAAAATATTACTGACTGATATATTCAAATATATTTTTATTTTTACTTTTATTTTTTATTTTTTTTTCAGACCTCATAACAGGTGATATTTGACGAGAGTTATTTCATATAAAAACAGTTCCTTATTGACCGCAAAACAAACAAAAACATTAAAAATCGAATAAAAGTTATCCTAAAATGTCGCTGCACCCACATTCTTCGCCTTACAAATAGCAAAAAAAAAATATTTCATTAATTAATTACACGAATTTCTCTTTGTTCAAAGAGCCAGTTACATTCCATCAAATGATTGATGATTTCATGACATTAACAGTAGAAAATTAAATTATAACAAGACGGCTACTTTGATCGGCAGGTGGTGCTCTTACCTTAATTAGACGACACGGTGCGATCATTTGGCAAAATCGCGCGCATCGATGTTTTCAGATACTTTGCTACATATACATAAATAAATGCAATATTATATGTATGCCTATATGTACACAAACACATCCAAGAAATGGTTTAGTTAAATATGGGCACAGAAAATGTGTAACAACTCTGCATTCAGCATCCCAACTTAACGTGGGCATTCAATTTTCTTACGATCATACCCGACCGATCTCTAGAGCATAAATTTTAAGATTGATGAACTGATTGAAAAGCAAAAAAAAATATAAAAACATACATCAGTTGGGAAGCATAGACATAATGTTTGGCGGGTGATCATGTAAAAAGGCGCACTTTAAGTAAACTTGAGCTTGATGTGTTACCTATGCGTTGTGGTGATCACATAAACAAATTGAGATCAGTTGAGGTTTAAGGCGTTTTTGTATATAAGTATATACATATGTACATTCCTACTGTGGGAGGATATTCAAGAGTCTAATTGCCCATAATTTAAATATTAATTGGCATTAGGCGCTTTTAGCTATTTGTTTTGATGAGTACATCGATAACTATAAGGTGTACACACACAAATATAAATTTCAAGATGTTTCCAAAGTAGGTGTATACATTACCTTGGAAAAGGTTCATTGAGCTTAAGGTCAACTGTCTGATGAAGTGACCCACTTATTATAAATTCGTAATTAATAGAAAACTGATCTTTAAGAACATTACTGGAACTTCCTGAATCGCATGAAATTAGAATAATCGGAGTGAATATATGTAACTAATTTGTTTTCATGTGTGTATAAACAACATATTATAAATAAAATGGCCTTCAAACCAGAACTTAGCGACCGTTCTAAAGGTGTAGCAAAAGTTCTAATTTCAAAGTATAACTGGTTGCGCACAAATAAAATCTATTTCCCACCAGAGCTCAAATATAAAAATGCATCTTACTAGCCTTGGATATTACCATTCCATGATCAATAACTGTGGGAAAATCTTGGTAAACTGAGAAATGGTTTAAATTATTATCAGCGTTCTTTTGCAAGGCTGAAGTTAACTATATAAAAAAAAAAACTAATTACCTTAAGTTGTATAATTTATTTCCAGTGTATCTGTTACAATTCCTGGGAATTTATTTTTTATTTTTTTATTTTACTTGTGAAAGTACCTACATCGTAAACAATTTTTAATGCTATTGTTAAATTTGGTTGAACTGGTGCGGTTTAGGTAGTTACCATATTTGGAGAAGACATAAAAAGAGACCTGGATTCCATGGAATAAGCGAATTTATTATCAAACAGATTATGTAGCTGTTAGTCCCCGATGGAATGCAAGTTATAGAAATGATAATATTTAATTTAAAACAGAGCAAAGCTTTTTCTAAATAATATTTTATTATTATTATTTATTAAGATGTAAAACTTTTCAAGATTTACAAAGTAAGTATTCATGTAATAGGAGGAAAAAATTTGAAACATAAAAAAAACCAAGTTAATCTAAAAACTAAAACTAAAAATAAAAAACAGAGTAGGTATGTACGTTAACCCAGTATAATTAATGACTACTAGAAATTAACAAAGATATTTGATCCATTATTTGAAAAGAAAGAAAAAATTTTGACAAGAAAATTAAGAAAATTAAATAGATCTATAAGATAAGTCAGCGTTACTAAACCTGTGTACCGCGCGAGATTGTTAAATGTGCCGCGAGATTTTCCGACGTATTTTCTCGTATAATATGAAAAATTATCGTACATTAGGTTTACCACGAAGTTAATGAGAAAAAGAATCTAAATTAAAACGAGACAAATTAGTAACATTTTATTTTACTTTTTTATAACACAAATTATGGATATCTTTCAGAAAGTTATATTTGAAACAATTTTTAATACTATTTTGGAATTCAAATTTAGTATAGTCTTTTCTAAGGGTTACTGTTCCAGAAATAAAAGATATTTAGATATTTTAATACAGAATCTAAATCTAGGATTATCTAGGCCCGAGTCAAAATTTTGGTGAAAGTGTTCATCATCAAGTCGCACTGCAGTAGCAGGTTCGGCTATAGCAGAGCCAACATGATGCGATGTGTGGTATGTTTGAAAACCCAAAGCAGCAATATTTAATTGATTTTGTACACTGAGCTGAACAAGTTACCTACTCGCTGACCTCATTGATATGACCACGACGCGTTCTAGTATTTTTTTTACATATTTTACTGCACTTTCTTCGTAGTGTTACAACAATGTGAAAATTAAGTATGGAAAATATTTGACGCCGAAATTCCGAATATGTCGTACTTTCGCGTACGAAAATACATTTTGTCCTGAGTACATGTACCAAAATTATCGTACTTCTAGCAACCCCACGTGACACTACTGTATTAAATTCAGTGGAACGAAAGGAAACACAGAATAAATGGCAGATTTTATCTGAAATAATTCTAAGAATTATACGAGAATTGTCGATAAGAAAAGCCAAGTGACAAAAGTCGAGAGCTCACCGCATATTCTCTATGTTTTCGCTGATGCTGTTGTCGAATTTTTTTTCGTTTGTTATGTATTCTATGAATTTAACACAGTCGTGTCGAAGTGAGGTAACAACCATAATAAGGGTGATTATTTGAATATAACAGAAAAAGACCAGTTTGTTCATTGATTTGAGAAACGATAAGTTTTTCCGTTTAACATTCTACGAGAAAAATTTGGATGAGTTTTCGCTTTCAGTCCAAAAGTTGTATCCTCAAATCAACTTGAAACCTATTAAAATTCTTTGCCGTTTATGTCTTCATGGTTTCTTGTATTTGAATTTTCACCATTGAAAGAATTCAAGTCCAAAAAACGGGAATGACTTTTAAAAGTTGACGATGAAATGCAAACTTGTCTGGCGACTTCGGAACCTCGTTTTAATTTAATTTGTTTAAAAAACAATGGCTCAGCCCGCCCACTCATTGAATCATTTTCATAAAAAAATAATTTCTTTTTGTTTTTTTTTTTTTATATTTTTTATTTTCAAGTGTGCCGCAAAGAATTCTAAATATTTTAGTGTGCCGTCAATAAAAAAAGGTTGAGAAACACTGAAATCAGTAAATAAGTAAATATGCATACATAAAATCTAAAATCAAATCTACAATATTAACTAGGTGAAGTGAGTTTGGTAAGAAATAGGCAGTCTCTTACATGTGCCGAACGAGCCCGCCCTCTGCAGATTATTGGACAAAGCGTACCAAAATCTTCAAACACAGTGGTGTAAAATTTTGGCAGTCGCATTTATATCCCCTACTTGTACTTAAATGCCGAATCATATTGCACAAATAAGAAGGCTGGAAGAAAAAGCCAGTTTGTACAGAAACATTCGTAAAATTCGTCGCTCAAAGTAAGTCTTTAGCGAGCACCCTAGCAGCTAAAAACTAAGATGAGAGACATGATCATACTTTCGTAATCCAAAGATAAACCTAATGCAGTTATTAAATGCTACATTTAATTTTCTAAAGCATCGACAATCAAACTTATAAATAATGCCATTTTTGTTTCTTTAACCCACGGTAAAAAAAAATTATTGAAAATTTCATTATAATAGTTGGCATTTTGTTGCCATCATTAATAGCGGAATATTTTATTACAAAATGTACGGTACATTATTATTGTGTAAACCAAAATTTATGTTATGTAATATTACATACGACGAAGAATTTTCAATTTTTATGTAAACGAACAGTATGTATTATTCCATAAAATCTGGAATCGCAATACATTACATTTTTGTAAAAGAATGTAATTTTTATTAATTGATATGTAAAAGTTTTTTATGTATATTTACATATGTAATGCTGTACTATTAAATATGTTAAAGTCGTTTCATGTTTATAATCTTAAGTGATTGTTATGTAAAAGTTTCTCTTGTAAATTCACAGGCAAATATTTTTTCCATAAGATATCAAAATCACAAAAACTTTCAAAACGGGTAACAGCCATAAAAATATTATTTTTTATTTATATTTTTTTATTATTTGTTCTCTTACTATGTGGTGGAATAAATTTGTCGAAATGATTGCAATTTTCTTAAACTTTCTAAAACAACAAAATAAGAAATATTTATTTACAGTCATATTGTCAAGTTAACCATAAACTCATAATATAAATATCGAATTCTGGCAATAAATAAACCAGATCTATATAAATAACTATCGATGTTAGGCCGCTGAACAATGGTAAGAGCTAATCACATATTTGTTTTCTCGTCTGTCATCCGTGACCAAAGAAACTCCCATAAAGACTGCGCCAGTCCAAATACACTGGCATAAAATTGTGTACCCTGGATACATATTCTATGTAATTTTTCGTTGGACTGTTGGCTTGTTAATGGTGGTATACGTTATTGAGTTGAATACCAAATGCAGAACATTTGAAAATTTCCTCAAAAATACCGGAAAAATATAAAAGTTTTACAGAAATAAATGTAAAATTACATAAATAAAGTGAAATAGTCAGCCATGGAAATTGAATATTACATAACTGTAGTGTAAAATTCAATAAAGATATGGATTTAACAAATAAATATGTAAAATTCAATAGACAGTAGGTACATTTCATTGGCAAAATTACAAATTTGTCATTGAAAAAATACTAATTTTATGTAATTCTACATTATTTTACTGAAATTCTAAAATTTACTTAAATTTTGGAGAAAATTACACAACTTTCATGCACGTGCATAATGGTTATGTAAAATATTACGTTATTATAGTAAAAATTTTACATAAAGTTTATGTACATTTTTTACCGTACATGCACTGCAACATAAACTTTCCCACTAATGATATCAAGTCTTCGTAAGTCTGCCCGTCCATGTACAAATTTCGACTTCACCACTAATATGATTATTTATAAATCTTTACAAACTTAAATAGGAAGAAATAATTTTTATTCTGTAATTTAATGCACCATTTATTAAATTGAATTGAAATAACTAGTACTAAAAACAGATTACCTAGAAATCGAAATACATACATACATATATACACAGCAGTCCGAAAATATTTTTTTCTATTTTCAGTTCGTTTACAGTGGAAACAATAAAAACAAAAGCTCTAAAAAATTGTTTTACCTCAATAACTATTAGAAAAACATTTTTATGATTTTATCGAACTTTTAACTGATTTCCTAAAAGTAGCATTTTATTATACTTCTTCACACGGAAAAAAATTTTAAGCATTGCATTTCCTCTTTTCTATTGAAAATTCTTTTAAACGATTTCATGCGCCAGTTTTTGTGCGCTTCCTAAACATATGTACTATATATAAAGATAGTAGTACCACGCTCCAATATCCACGCAACCGAAAACAAAACAACAAAATATTGCTAGACAAAATGACGACGTCAATAGTAACAATAACAACAACAACTGTAGGTACCATCAACAAAAGATTATTCAATTTAAGAGTCTTGTGACTCATGTGTGAACGCATTTTCTATAGGCACGTAACTAGTAGCAGATGACTCTACTTGATCCGAGATAAAATGGAAATCTTGTAACTACATACATATAAGTTAAGAAAACTTCACTTCTTTTCGTCGATCTGCACTTAAAAAAAAATCATCACCGACAACGATGTTTTTCTTAGCGGGTGGGTACATCACTGTTTAACATGAAATGAATTTCATTTATTTTCCAATTTTCTCGTTAAAATTTCACAAATTTATAACATTTCGCGAACGCACGATCCGTTTTGTAATTTTTATGCGCTTGATAAATGGGTTGTGTAATTTTACACATTGAGAGAGAATATGCTAAAACTGAAGTTTTCTTGATATGTGCTGCCGGATATGAAGCTTGAAGATTTAGCAATTTTCCATTTACCTAGAGATTTCTTTTTTGTTTTCGTTTCTAGATAATTATTAAAGTAACCATAACAAATTATTATTCATCATACTTCATAAACAGCCTGTAAATATGGCACTATACTTTTAGAAATTATATACATACTTTATAATTCTCCAAGGATCGATAGCTATTAAGAAGGTAGTTAATTCGACAAATAATTTCTACCTCATAACAAATTTTAATCGAATTAATAAAATTTGAAAGAAAAAATCAAATTACTTAACTTGATATAAAAACAAAACGCAATAAAATGGTAACCATTATTAATGATTTTTTGCCACTTACCACGCCAACTACTCTCTGGATCAAATTTATTTTGATCATGAAAAGTTGCAAAAACAAAGGTCGCTCGCTGGGCGAATGCCGAAGTGTTGGTCTCGTCGTCAATAAATAATTAACTCTGGCAACGTTTTATGCCCTCATTTCAGTTGTATTTAGGGCAATTGGCACCAATGATATTACATCGATCAGTGTCTGTTTCTCACTTATATTCTGACCGAATCTTGCCAAACTGAATAAAAACCTATTCTTGTCCAGTGCAATGGCGTGGTTGGCACGTAATCCCCCCTTTGATGACGGCATATTATAAGTGGCCATTTCACGGTGAATTTTACGCTTCTCAAGTAAATTCCATCGCAATCCAATCCAGGGCTGGTAAGTTGTTAAGAAGGTTATTACAATACGAAATTTTCGCGAGTGGTTTTTCTTGAGGATGGCAATCGATTGACCGTCGTCGTCCATTTAGCAAGCCAACCGCTGCTGATAAATAGTGAGTGACAAAAACCAGACTAGAGATATTTCGGCACAATCGGTGCAAGGTTCATGTGTTTTTCGTTAATGAAAATTGTTCGTGATTGCAATAAAAATCGCAGATTTAAAGGTTGCTTAAAATTTATGGAAACCAATTTACTCTTTAAGTAGCGCAGTATAATAACCTACTCGGAAAAATATTCGCTGTCTTTTCAATTAAAATTGAATTTATGGATTTCGGATCGGATATTCAGTTTGCAATATTTTATGGGGGCATAGGATTGGATTGACTGATTGGAAGCCGGGTATAGGTATTACTTAAAATCAAGTAGTTAAATTTTTAGTCACGTTTACTTTCATTTTGTAATAATAAGCAAATAAATGTTTACCTACTGTGCATTTATCTGATTACGCAAGATGAGGTTAATAAGATTTTTCTGGTATCAGAAGAAATTTATGTTCATAGGGGGTGGATGCTGATGGAATAAATTAAATTTAAATTTGAAATGGCACCTATAGGAAAGTCTGACATTAATTGCTATTGTAGAAGTTAATTGTTTTTGTATCTGTGTAATTGGAATCATGCAGAATATAGTTGGCATTCTTGGTGAAGTTTAAGAATACCAACAGCTAGAATCTGATCTACCGAGAGAAACTTAATTATATCCTTCAGTTCAAATGACTAAAAGCAACGGAAGTATGGGCCCATATATAATTCACACTAACAATTGGTAATAAATTGAAATACATTAAGTATTAAGTGTCCTTCACTGTTGGTCTTCTGGAATTGGTCAGTTGGCATTCACGATTACGGTCTTCTTATTAAAATAAATAAAAAATTGTCGAGTTAGCTTCTAGGGTGATCCGTTTGTACTTCACCATCTAAAAATTCTCAATTAATTATAATTTCTTTGTCCATTTTTTTACAACAACAATAGCGATGGTATTTTAAATAAAGCTATAACAAAGTCATGGAAAGAACCAATTCATAGAACCGAGTAAACTCATCTGTGGAAATTGGAGAAAGTCTACAACAATTACGAGAGAAAAATCCGAAATTCCCAAAAAAGCTTAAGTCAATTGTAAAATTCAATAAGGATTAAAAAAAAAATCCATCTTAACTATCATAAAACATTATTGCATCACACATTTCGCACGCTTTCTTCTTAATTTCAAAAGTGAAGCAAAGTTCGAATGATGTCATTCTTCTAAAGCAAATCAAAAATCCTCGTCACTTGATGTAATTGATATTTCATTGACTCTGCTCAAAAGCTGCTTACAATGATATCTACGATTCCAAGCCAACTAATATTCGAATCGAATTGGATATTTTCGCACGGTCAATTGTCATAAGTAATTTTGCAACAATTGTCTGACCAATTTCCTAACTTAACCTAATTTTTGCCAATCAAAGAATGGAAAAGCTCTCAATATCCAGCAGCAGCAACAGCAACCTCCCTCTGTTCTAGAAGAATAAAATTTTAAAGCTTGCATAAGACCTCCGCCGGGTTAATTTTTAGTATACAAAGAAATCTATAACAAAATCCACTTATGTACTTTGGCCAGTGCGCAATTATTATAGCCCCCGAAAGAGACCAGAAATATAGTCGTGCTTTACTCATAGCCGCGTTAGCTCTTAGCTCCGAGCTTACAAATCTGATTAATAATTGCTCGTGCAAATGTTGACAAAGTGGCCTTCGGGTGCGACTATTTTACGAGCGTTTTGCTCGACGTTGCACTCTCCTATCTACAAGATTCTTAAATCTCATGCCGCCATAGGTAAGTACCATAACATAACAGTGGAGCTGGAGCAGTAAGTTGGACTAATTTTTACGTTCATGCCCCATGGGTGTGGTTTCACCTTCTAACTTGTTGTAGTTGGTAGCTAGTTACCATGGGTAGGGTACTAGAGTTACATTGCCATCTTGTGTTTACGGTTCACAAGATCATTCTAAAGCGAATGTCGGGTAATTTCTACATCTAGACAGAGTCTGTACGATCACCAAGGCTGGAAATAATTCAACTGAAGCGGAATTCGATTGGATCGTGAAAAAGCACTTTCAAGCACACTATAGCTAAGCTGGTTAGGCATTGCAACTGGCAGAGTGACAAACCAAAAGGGATAATCAAACTTAAAAGCGCGGTAGAAAATGAAGTGATTAAAAAAGAAGAAAAAAAAACAAGCTAACGACAACAACGTTCATAAATCATGCCGCGATATATCTGATTACTTAAAGCTCGAGGATTTTTTTGCGAACATTATACCAACTTGACTGAGAATGTTCCTTTTCTGTGCTTTTGTGTCGTATTCATAGAGAGTTAACCTTTCCCGCTGTAAACCGCATAATGATGCTTGACCTTATGGCAGGTACGCGCAGGTATTTTCAATGGCTTTCATAAGCGCAATGCACTCACTGTTTACAGAATTTGGTTGATTTGGTGAAATGAATGTTGATTTTTCTAACTCGTATTCATGCGTGCATTTTTAAATGCTTTCAATAATTCAGGATTGACGATTTTGCTACCCAGGAAGTAATTAACGCAGAGTACATGGAAAAATAAGACAGGAACTGTTTTTTTTTTTTTTTAATGCATAATCTGCTGAAGAAATAAGCTTCAAAAGAATCCAAATTTTTTGAGAATATAATTGCCGAGCAAAAGTAACTTTAAGATTATTTATAAAATATGTATCAGCAGGTGGTAGATTGCGGTTATTAGATATTTACAGGGGCCTATTTTTATGTTTTGCATAGATTCGGGACTTGTCTGTATGCGGAAGAAGTTGAAGCGATTCTCAGATGAATTCAACTGGTCATGGTCTCGTTTAGTTCATTGTGGGTTTAATTGGAATGAAATTACCTACAGTATCGTTGAGATGAAAATGTCTTTCTACAGGTTCACAACAAATAAGCAGTACCGCTTTGCGCTTGACAAATAGGACTCTGAGTGACGCATCATTGCAGAAGCATATGAATCATTGGAGGACATCCTGAAAACAGCTTCACGTGAAAACCTTCATGAATTATCCTTTAGTTAGGAACAGATATAATTTGCTAGGAATAATGTAACGTGTTTTAAAAAATCTAGTGAAGTAATCATTCAGTAAACTGGTTGCCATAGCTATATTAGTTAGATGCAAGTTTCTGAGATTGTCATAGCGCGCATGCGTACTCGATTGATACATTTACTAATAGTACAATACTACGCTCTAACTGAAAATCCAGAAGAAGGCAGTAAAGATAAGTTCCACGAGTTGTTTGATCTTATTAATTGTAGCAGTATACTATACGTACAGCTTTGATGGTTTATACGACGATGGCAGTAGACTATTCTTGAAAGAACTACACTCACATTGAAACACATTGAACCACCGCTCAACAACAGTGGCAATTTAAATTTTTGCAAGAAAGTTTACCGAATCAATCATAAAAAATCATGGCTCAAAACTTTTATCGTGTTAATTGCATTTTTTAACGAAAAAAATTTTTAACTGGGCGACAATATTTTTTAGAAACATAACAAACGTCATAGAACGAAAAAATAATATTTCTAAAAACAATACCTTGCAGAAAATAGCTTAACCGTAAAATTTTTGTCCTTCGTATATGTATATATTAAAAAAATGGGCGCAGATATCTTAAAATTTCAAATGTAATTTCAAGAATGGATTAAATCGGGAAACGAGAATGTATTGGATCAATTAAATTTATTATGAAATTATCTTTACCCTGCAAAGAACAAGTAGTTCTAGGAAGCAACGCGGAAGACAATTTTAACAATAAGCACATTTTCAAAACAGATATTCTTGTAGATATATCGGGCTATACAATAAATAATTTACTTTTATTACATATTTAATTCCACTGAGGCAAATCTCTTCCTCATGTCGAACGTTGGTATTAAAACGAAACAAAAAAGCTCCCGCCCACATATGCCACAATATACACAAATTATGCGTGTTTTTTTTCTATTTTACTACTTTTAATTTTTCAAAGAATCAAGAAGTATAATGATTATATAGATATCAGAAAATGACTAGAACACACCATATAAGAGTCCCCATGTTTTTAGTTAGTCAAAAGACTCAATTAAAATCAGATCGTACCTCCCACCCATTGTATACATCCTCTTCTGCAAATTTATTTACATTCCACGAGTAAAGGAATTGATAAAATTCCTTTTACCAACTTTATATTAATGACTCCCGAGATTATTGTCGACTAACTTTACCTACTACATATACAACAAAAAGTTAATCCCAAGAAATTGCAAACTTCTCTCGGTGTGGTAGGTATTTTCGCATAAGGATGAAAACGATAACGATAAGTATCAAAGTATCGCTCCGAAAATTATGAGTCGCACTTTAGAAGCACTATAATATACATATCTGTGGATAGTAAGTAATAAAAGAACTGTTGAACTTGCTCAAGATGCACTAGAAAATAATAAATTCTTAGCGAGAAGGCGGATAATGCGTAGGACTCAACGATTATAATATAAATTGCGTGAATGTAAGAGACAGTGCGAGAGGTCGTTTGACACGACAAAACAATATTCCTTGCGCGCGCGTATTGTTTTCTAGAGATATAAAACAACAGCAAAAATTACTTACAATAAATCAGTGCGCAAAAAAGACGTACGTACATACTGAACTCTGAACACTGAAGTAAGTATAATGTCTATAGGCGGCTTGCGATACGCGCCATAGCAACTGCAATAAATGACAGATTGTCTCAGTTCTACCATATCTTAATCCTGCAGCAATAATGGAGCAATGCTGTCGTGGATGTTGAAGATTTTGATTAATTTCGCTTTCATTTCTCATTGTGGAATTTTTACAATTGTGAATTTTCAGATAGCCCGTGGTGCCGTCGTGAAATCAATTTTTTAAAGTATTCATCACAAAGGAACAAGTGATAGGTATGTAGGTACTTGAAGCCGCAAATTTTATGCAAGCGAAATATATATTTAAGGCATAAAGATATGAAATTCAATCAAATTTGAATGAAATTGTTTGTCCAGCTAAGATACAATGGACCACCCTCTAGCACATTTATTTGCCGCCATCATCAACATAATCGTTATTCAACAATATTTTGCACGCATTTCTTGTGCATCAAACTTAACTGCAAATGTGTTCTGGTCTAGTCAATAATCGCATGCTTTTTGAACTGCTGGTTCAATGGAATTCGTATATGTTGCAAAATGTAAGGCACTACATACCGGATAATGAAATTAAAAACACGCGAATACAAGTGCTCAATGCACTTTACATATTTATATATTCACACTAGTTTTGACAGTTATTTGTTACTCGTAGTATTAAATAAAACATCGAAGCACAAACCTCTGTCGCCAAAACGATATTTCGTCATGCTATCATTATTTTGCAATGTTATTTTCCACGAAATAAGAAAGCCAGTTTCTTAATATTATTCCAAAAAAAGTAGCCATTTCTGGTCTGACCCAACCTGCAAAACATTTTCGCACCACCTCAAGTCGACTGCGCACTCCAAAATCAATGTGAGTGAGAAAAACCCGCATATGGCAGTCATTGATACGTAGATATGTACATATATACTTGCCACGGACTTTGCTGCAGCAATAAAATTAGTTTACGATGATGCACTTCGCTTTCGATAGTAACTTTCATTGCAGGTAGTGTTACCACTATACTAGTTCCACAGGTAATAACATGAAAGAATTTCGTAATTTTCAACCGTGTATAACCGGAGAATTTCAATTAATTTTTTTTTTCGACAGCTTTGTTTTTTTTTTTTTTTATATACTTATATATTTTACCTACATATGTATATTCTGGGATGTTACTATTTTGATTACTATAATGTGAACACTGGTAGAAACTTTGAACATAAAATATGTACCTACCCTACCTACATACATAATTTAATTTACTTATATTGCATGCGTACTTAAGAAACTAACGTTTACTTACAAAACGAAGCGTTGAATTTGAGCGATTTCTTTTAATCTCACACATACCTGCAAAGGAATAAAAAGAAAAATTAAGTTACTTCATAAAGAAAAAGAAAATTGATATTGGATTTATTAAATAACTTTTTTAAAAAACTTAAATTTAAGGGCTTTCACTTCAATGCTAAAATTGTTTTGTACCATAATATAATGGTGGTGGTGTTTTGTTATTGGTACGTGAGAGCTGGTTTACCAAGCACTAATGAGTATTTACACATTTTTATTATTTATTATTCTCATTTTGTAATAGATTTTCACAAACTTCTCGACTAGCTAGAGATCTAAAACTGTATGTATGTATGTATGTATTTCCGATGGTAATACAATATTCAATTGTTTCGAATATGATTTGTTTGATATTTTCAGAATATAATTAATTTAAATATTTCATATAGAGAAAAAAACAATGTGGAGAGTTTAATTGAATTTTACTTTATATTACGGTCTCATTTTTAATATTTAAACAATGTGGAAAATAACTAATTTATTTGAACTGACACATTTGAGATTTTGTTGAAAATGCAGTAACTTACTTGGCAGTATACCGAGACATTATCATGATAAAACGTGAAATCATCCTCAGAGTGAAAGTATGTAATTATAGTGTCAAGTGTAAATCTCAAATTTTGAATTACGTTTAATATTTTTACAGCCGTTTACAAAAATATATTACACTAGCTTTCCAGTTCCTAGAACAGGATTCTCTCTTAAGTTTGTAAATTTTATTTAATACATTTTTTATTTTTATATTTTAGTTTTATTTAATTTTTTTTATTTTTTTATTTTTTATTTTAAGCCTTTTTTTTTTATATATTTTTCATTTAAAAAATAAGCAGGCTGGGTTTTTGCTATATATTTATTAGTTAGTAACATTAAGAAAAATTTCATCACTAAAACAACAAATACAAAACAATTTTCTTACAATTCTGCTTAATACATTTCTCTTACTTGTATGGGAACATGAATTTTACACTTTGTACAGCATTTTCCCCTAAAAACTTTCTTGCCTACACAGCAAATTTCTTCTCAGCTGTACTGTCTCAATTATATTGAGAAAGACATTTCCAAATGAAAGTGGCAAAAAACAAATGGCAGATAATCAACAACTTACTGTATTTGTGTATACAAGTTCATTCATATAAAAATATTACGACTTTTTGCGCTGAAAATTATCCCCAGCTGAGTTATCCCCAGTAACCCAATTGCGAAACTGGAAATTCAACAAAAAGCAATAAAAGGCCAACCAGCACAAGTCAATGGATTGCCGCGCGAACGCGCGCATCTTATATATACCAATTGTATACACTTCCATCACAAGAGTCCAAGCCTAATCAATAGAAGCATCTTCATTGGTTTTACCTTCGAATGTAGTATGCATAAATGATAGTGTTGCCACATGGAGGTCATGTACCATATACCACATACATATATACATATGTAAGAAGCATTGAAATGTGCTACTGTGAGACTGAGAACAATGAAAGGAAGCTTCACCATTATTAGCCCTGTTGTACTCCAAGTATTGTATTCAAAAATTGCTTTTCAAGTTTGAGAAAATCGTCATCACATCATACATGAAAAAAAAACGAAATCTCCGGTGTTAATTATTGTGTTCTTGAAGTATTGAGAGAGAAAAATAGCCAGAGGTTCGAATGATGATGATGGAAAATGTATGAATTTCCAAGAGATGTTTTTTTTTTATATTGAAAGATTTTAGCCAATTTGCAAGAATTGCTGAAAAACAATGAGAAGGCTAATTGGCAGGCATGGGTATTACATACACTTTGTAGGTACTTTTTTTTTCAATGCAACTGGATTTTTTTTAATTGCCATTCTTTATTCATCCGACACAACTCCAATCCAGCGAGAAAGTATCAAGTACAATTTGATTATGTACATACATAGTTAAGTTTTTTTAATCGAAATAACCGTATATCAAATTGAGAAGCAATTAAAAACGAATACTTTTTTTCCACAATACAACTTTTATTAACTTACACGTTTTTCGATACAACTGCATCATCTTCAGAGTGCCTAATCGCTACTGAGCAATAAATTGTGCCTACCACAGATAGTTAAGGCGAGTACAATACAAATTCGTCTACAACCAAGAATTGAGTATGCTGTTATGCCAGAAAATTCAATCTTGGTATCGTTTGACGTTGCTAGTTTATTTACATCGATACCAATTAGTAGACTCAAAAAGGTATTGTTTAGTTTATTGGACTGCAAAATTAAGTGTAAAAGGAAGGAACAGGAACTGAAGAATTTAATTAACTTGTACGTAAATCAAAATTATTTTGAGTTTTGGAGCAAATACTACATTTTCAAGGATGGCCTACCTATGGGGTCGCCATTGTCACCCCTACTAGCGGTGATATTTATGAATAGTTTAGAGAAACTAATTTTAAAAAGCCCTCGTTTTAATTACCAGATTGACTGTGGAAGGGAGACAATAAACAATTGAAAGAAATTTTGAAATACATTAATAGTATGAGAGAAAATATAAGGTTCACATTGAAAGTGGAGGAAGATGATATTGTTGGGCGCTCAGAATTAAATTTATGGGGGAACTAGGAACTGAAACTGAAACTAGACTTCTTACTGCAATCGAGGTTTAATGAGGACTGTTCGTTTACATCGAGATCGAGTGTACATTCGATACATAGCAGTAAATTCTCAGTGAGTCTGTCGATACAACGATTACTCGGTTTGACAACAAAACCACTACAATATTTTAAACTTTTTAGATCTCAAAATTAGTCACATAGATACAAAATTCAAACTTGAAATTCATCACAAAACAAGTTTTTCAGATAATGTAATACCAGTAGACTCAAAACATGCGTATAGTAGATACTAAATTATCGGCCCTTCATGCCATGCGTAATAGATTAGTTAGTGTCCCGTTAGACAATTATGCCTATCAAATGAAATAAATATAATTAAAAATTTTGCAATAAATAACGGGTTTAATACTAGATTAATAGATAAAATGTTGTATAGGAAACGTAAAACTGTTCTTTTAAATAATATTTTTCAGAATAATACTGAGCTTAGTACAAAGAAATGGGTAAAACTAACTTTCATAAGTTTTGAAAGATAAGCTTAATGTGAATGCAGGGTTTTAATAATAAAAGCACAATAAAGAATATATTGGTGAATTCTAAAATTAAGACTGACAAACTGCTGAAATCGGGTGTATATGAAATATGGTGTAAGGATTGTGGTTGCAGTTATATTGGACAAACAGGTAGAGACTTCCGTATAAGATTTTCTGAACATATTAGATCTTTTAAAAATAATAAACATAATAAACAGGATTCCGCTCTTGCAAAAAATTTAAATGAAGCTGGACATTATTGTAGTAACGGTCGGAAAAAATATGTCGGCCTACTGAGTTACAGGGTGATTAGTAAAATATGCTCTTTTTTATTAAACACCCTATATATTGAAAAGTACAAGGTATACGATCTATTTTAAGACGGCATTGTATGCAGCCCCCGTACCCCTCCTAACGCTTCAAATTCAAAATTAAATTTCGGTTTTAAATTTTTTTTATTTTGCCGTAATTTCTTTTTAAATCCCCCCCCCCCCCTATGTTCTATCTGTGACGGTTTCTTAACATGAATATCGCATTAACCAGCAATTTATCCACATGGCAGAGAACTACAGAAACTAATTGTTTTGGAAGCTTTAAATGACTAGACAAAAAAAAAATTTTTTAGTTATTGACCAATCATAAAATAAATAGTTATTAACTAATAAATCAATTCAATGCTCGTCAATATAGAAAAAAAATCAACACTCAAGAAGGCTGGTGCAGTCATTTTGGAATTTCAAGTTCAAAATTTATATACATACATATGTATATACCTCTAAGTAAATGGTATGTTATATTTCTGAATAGTCTTGTGGCTATGTAATTTGCAAGATTTTCACATAAAAGTCCTAATCATGTTATTTATTGAAGCGGGGCATTTTCACCGAATTCACTGTGAAATTTAGCTCAAGCCCAGAGGCAGTTTTTGTCGTTTTTCTGTCAAATCGGATATACGCGGAATCAAGACAATAATAATCTAAACATTGACCCTAAAAAATGCACCATGTGATAAAATTGCAATCAATTAATAAATTAGGAAAATCTTATTCCTAATCAGCATTGCACTTCGACAAAAAAAAAATGGTGAAGAACACATAAATTATGTACATAAATATAAGGAAGCAACCTTGATGTCAATTTACAATAATTTTGAGATAGACTGAGAAATTGATGTTCCGGTGATTCGATTTTCATTAAAATTTTGGCCAAAAATTAATTTGAAAATTCTTCTTCGATGGCGGCAACAATAATATGTGGCCACGGAAATTAGAGGTGAGAGTATTTGAATCTAATTAAAAGAAGAAAAAAATAAAGTTTTTTTTGCCATATTAATGGCGCAACGTTGTTTTTTCGGATACATTTTTTTTATTAGTTATTTGATGAAGAAAGAAAATGCAAACGGACCATAGCATCCGAAACAGACTTATTTCCATTGCTGAAGGTTCTTTAATTGATTGCTTGAATTTTTCTTAATTTATTTAGTCGAGCATTTTGTGGTAAATGGTGAAAGATGGAATTTATTTTAATAATTAATTGATGTATTTCGAAAGTTGATGTCGGATTCATGAGAAATTTATTATGCGGTTAATATAAAGACATTAAATATCCTTGACGTACTTTCGCCTGATGAAGAACTAGTATATGCATGCACGTGTGTAGATATGTATGTTGAAATTTAATAATTTTATTGTATAAAATGTAAGATTTCAATGCATACATATGTATATAGTATAAGTTCAATACTGGACAGCATGAGCTACTATAGTATAATATTAGGGTATAGAAAAGTAAAATGTGTTTTGCTTTTTTTTTCAGCTTTTAATGTAATTTTTATGCATCGAATTATTGCCTCAACAGAACAAGTAACAAGGCCTTATTGATATGATTTATGTATATGTATGCTTTCAAGGTAATATGTACCCCTCAAGAAATTCCAACAAATTCGAAATCATCAAAGGTTGGAGACATGCCAACGCCTTATTGACCAATTAAAATATATATAATATTAAGTTGGACTGTTTGACCTTAGAGATAGATAGAACCTACACTGCAAAAATATTTGCCTACTAGTATACAGTGAATTTTAACTGGAATTAGTTTACTAGTTTTTTCAGTAAAAAAATCTTCGTTCATACTAAAATTCATACGACAATTTGTTGAACATTTTTTATTATAAATTATTTTATGTCATCAATTTAATGCAAACTACAAAAAGATAAAGTCTCTGCGTTATTTAATAAAATTATTTTTAAAAATAAAGAAATGTCAAACAATGTTGTTGAATAAATTCAAAAGTTATACTTATTCATGAAATGATGATACGTCAAATGATGAATATTTTTTTCATCATAATTTCCATATTACCTAAAGGCACGTCCACACATAACAAACATTCCCCAAACGTGTGACAAACGTTTGTCAAACATTTGTGGAATGTTTGATGGATGCGGACGCAAATTTTATAGTTATAGATTCTTAAAAAATTTAATTTTAATAAAAATGAAATGGAAAACATTAGATGTTTGTTAAAATTTGTACAGTAGGTATTTTCAGTCAGTTTTCAACAGCTGTGTATAGTGAAAGTTCATTTTGGAATTTTTTTAATAATACAGTCTTAATAATGAATGAGCAATGGGATCGTCAATAAATCACGACCACTGTACTGTAATCTTCTGTCCACCATTTCCTTTTCTAAATTTTTCTCAAACGTTGCGGCAAGTATGGCGAAAGGTGCTGCAATGCATATTACCTACTTCATTCGGAGAATACCTAGATGATCAAAACTGAACATTTGGAAAACATTTTTCACACAAATATCTTATCAGATGCTTGACAAACATATGACAAATACTTATAAAACATTTGTCAACTGTCTATAAAATGATTGTCAAATGTTTGACAAATGTTTTTTTGCCAATATGTGTTATGTGTAGATGCACCTTAATTAGATTAGATTTGTGAAGGGGTGTGTAGGCGTTAGCCTCGCTATCATTGTGACCTCAAAGCTCTATTGTGAGTCCCCGTTGCATTTACTCCCTTTAGGTTCAGACTGTTAATTAAGTCTAGAACCATTCTGGGATTGAGGTTCCACATGTAGGTTGGTGGAGGGAAAGTATTAGGAATTATATTTGTTATACCCTAGATGAAATCTATACGGTATACTAAGTTTGTCATTCCGTTTGTAACACCTCGAAATAATGATGGTAGAGCAAAATGGATTGGACACCCATTCATAATATTAAAAGTTATTTTGATTTTTGCATGTTCGTCCGTCCGTCCGTCCGTCCGTCCGTGCGCACGATAACTCGAGAACGCGTATACTTAGAGAGCCGAAATTTTGTACACAGACTTAAAAAAAAAAAAGTAAAATTAAGTTCGAAAATGAGACAAATCGGGCAACTCCTTCGTGGGGTTGCCATATAAAAATTTCGTTTTCCGCTATATATTTAAATTTCGTTTTCCGCTATATATTTGGACACTGCCTGAGAACGCGTCGACGTAGAGAGCTGAAATTTCGTACATGATGTTTTTACTACATTAGCAAATAAAATGTCAAAAATGGACTAAATCGGGCAACTCCTTCTTGGTGTTGCCATATAAAAATTTAGTTTTTTTACGTATACTTTGAAAACGATCAGTCCAAGACATTTTTATTGTACAAAAAACTTCTGCAGAATACGAAATCCTATAAAATTGTTTATAATCATTTTTCTGTCCGACAAACCGTTTTAGAAATATATGCGAAAAACAACTTCAAAATCAAACTTGAATAGATCGGTGACCATACGAAATTTAATACGGGCTTTCATCTAGGGTATCATAAGAATTGGTCTTAGACCAATCCTAGCATTTTTACTTGTCTATAATAATGATTAGATCTAAGGAATCAGAGATGTTTGAGCAGTTTTTGTTTTTTCATGTGTCACTCTTAGCAGAATTAGATATCAGAGTATGCTTAAAATATCGCATCGAGAATTATAAAATATGTGGCTTTTATTGAATTTACCACATTTAGCGACCGTGACAGGACCTTAACAATAGATTTACATAGTACCTATTATGGAAAAATACAAGAAATCGCGTGTGGTGTTAAGAGCTTCGTTCACAAAGAAGAGTAAGAAATTGGAAGACATATTAGGAACGGAAGTTAAGGATTTAGCGGAAATCACGGCATTAAATGAACTCTTGCAGCAAAAACAGGAGTAATTGGGGAATCTCAATAACCAGATTTTCGCACAACTACTCGAAGCGGATTCGAATGAAGAAATTCTGGAAAAGGAATTAGATAGTAATGACGAGTATGTCATAAGATGGAATACTGTCAAAATAGAATCTTCGAAGCAATAAATAATAAGAATGCGGATACTCTGAGTAATGTATCTCCTGTACAGAGTAATCGTAATATTTGCCCTGAAAGCAAACACCCTTTTTGAACTTCCTAAGTTGGAATTAAAAAAATTCAGCGGGGAATTGCGAGAATGGCTTCCGTTTTGGGCTCAATTTAACAAAATAAATGAAAATCCCTTGGTTGAAGATGTTGATAAGTTCCAGTACTTAATTCAAGCTACTGTGTCGGGCTCGAAGGCTCGAGATTTAGCTGAAAGTTTCCCAGCTATTAATGAAAACTACCCAAAAGTTATTCAATGCCTAAAAGCAAGATATGGGCGAGATGATTTATTGGTGGAAGTTTATGTTCGAGATTTGTTGAGTCTGGTGTTGCAGAATGCGTTGTCGTTTGAAAAAATAATTTTATCATGCCCTATATGATAAGTTGGAATGCAAATTGAGAGCTCTAGAAACGCTACAAGTGACCACAGAACGATGTGCATCTATGCTCATGCCATTAGTTGAATCCTGTTCACCAGAAGAGATCTTACGTACTTAGCAAAGAAATAGTTTCCATTTGACACCGCATCAGAATGAAGGAAAATCTGACAACGCTTCTGTTATTAAAGAAGACCCAGCAAAGTATCGTTTAGATCAATTAATGTTTTTCATGCGCACTGAACTAGAAAATGAACAAAAAATCAAGCTCGCGCTATCGGGTTTTGGACTTGAAACTGACAAAAAAAAGGAGCGTAATATGAGACCATCAATTGAAAGAAAGAATTTTCCGTCAGCTACTGGATTATTAACAGCAGCTGCAGATATACTCTGTGTATTTTGTGATATTCATCATAATAGTTCTGAGTGTATTAGAGCCCAGAAGATGTCCTCTAGGGATAAAAAAGTTGTGTTAGACAAGTATGCTGTTATAATTGTTTGAAGACTGGCCATCGAGTTTCCTCTTGTTGGAATAAATCGAAATGCTCGGTTTGTTATAAAAGGCATCATAGTTGTGCTGTGCGAAAACTTGTCACAATCTAAGAATCACCCTCTAACAAATGAGTTGAAGGCTGAAAAGGAAGAGAACACAGGAGTTGTGGATATTCGCTATGAGAATACATTGGTTAATTTTAAGAACACATCAAAAGTAATGCTGCATACATTGTTGGTGAAATTAAGAGGAAATGGTATGGAGCGAATTGTAAGAGCGATAATAGATACGGGATCCCAAAGATCTTATATCGTAAGAAGTGAAGCAACTGATATGAGATATAAACCGATTAGAAAAGAAAATATTCAACAGGCTTTATTTGGAGGGCACAACATGGGTGTAGCTGAACACGACATTTTTACAATTCACCTGTCTAACGTGCAAGATGATAATCATTGCTTTTTTGAGGCTCTAGACCAGATGAGGATATGTAATAGAATTCCACCAAGCAAAAAAGCTCCAAGGTTAAGTGAGCTGAAGGAGCTGAACATCTATCTGACAGACTTCGAAGATAGTGCTATTGAAATTTTAATCGGCGCTGATGTTGCCGGTAAGTTGCTTACTGGTAGACGGCAATTGCTTTCATCTGGCCTAGTGGCAATTGAAACTGAATTAGGTTGGACAATTATGGGACGAATTCCGAAGTCAGAGAAATCAGCAAATATGTCAATGATTGTGACGACGATGTTGAATCAGGAAGCCGACATTTCTGATTTGTGGAGCTTAGAATTTCTGGGTATACGAGACCCATCTGAGAATAAGAGAAAACAAGAACTACAGGCTGCTACTGAAGAACACTTTCTAAAGACCGTTTCTATCGATGATGAAGGAAGGTTTTTAATACACTTGCCTTGGCTAGATAATCACACTCCACTACCGGATAACTACAGTATAGCTCTAAAGAGGCTGTATTCAAATATTAAAAACTAAGGGCAGATCATTACTACGACGGATATGAATACAGTTTCATATATATATATATATATATACAGGAATGGATTGAAGATAGAATTATTGAAGAAGTACCAAAAGAGGAATTGGAAATTCCAGCCCATTACCTGCCACATCGTCATGTAATAAAAGAAAATAGTACAACGAAGATACAACGTGTAATTTAACGCGTCCGCGAGGACAAGGAATAATCCAAGTTTGCTTGAGAAGGGAACTAATTTGATCGAACAGATACCTTCAATTTTGACGCGTTTCCGATTGGAAAGAATCGGTGTACTAGATGATATACGCAAGGCCTTTCTTCAAATTAGTTTATTTGGGCGAGATAAGGATTTTCTTCGTTTTTTGTGGCTTGACCGTCATGAGCAGATAAAGGTTTTCAGACATAGACGAGTAGTATTTGGAGTTTCTAATAGTCCTTTTTTATTGGGATCAGTAATATAACATCATCTGAAGAATACGCTTAGAAAATGCAATGAAGGCAATGATAAGTACAGCAGTAATACAAAAATTATTAAATAGTTTCTACATTGATAATTGTGTAGCTAATGTGGCTGATGAAGTAGAATTAGGCAGATTTATTAATGAAGCTACTGCTATTATGAGAGATGTAAAGTTCGAGCTGAGAGGGTAGGAGTACAATCAACGAGATCCTTCGCTTCGTGAGTGTTCTACAATTGTCTTGGGCTTGCTATTGAATAGATATGATGATACTCTGCAGGTGAATTTACAAAATCTTAATTCACTTGAAGTTCAACAGATAAGTAAAAGAACAATTTTATCGGCTGCACCCCGAGTTTTCGACCCGAAGTTTTGCTACGATTGTGGGTATTGAAATTAGGGTGGGACCAGGAGGTCGATGAAGAAACTAGATGTCAATTTTTGAAGCTGAAATATGAGTTACGCTACTTGTCAAGAATTAGGACTCCGAGATGGCTGTTGGGAACTGATGAAACAGCATATTATTCCCTTCATATATTTTGTGATGCCAGCCAGACTGCCGTCTTCTTGAGAACTGAAGTTAATGTGCAATTGATTCAAGCAAAGTCTAGGATTTCTCCATTAGACAAGCAGAGTAAGAAGATGACCATTCCGAGATTAGAGCTACTAGAAGTTAATATTGGAGCAAGATCATACGAAAGTATCGTTAAAGATTTAACTATTCAGGTCAGAGAGTCAATATTTTGGAGTGATTCTAGGACAGTTTTGGCATGGATAACGCGTGACGAACAGTGGGATGTTTTCCTACGGAATCGAGTAAATTAAATAAGACAGTTAGTGTCGAATGGTCTACGGCGGCACGTGATAATATAATCCGGCAGATCTCCCGTCACGGGGCTGCAGTTCAAAACGATTATTAGAATCTCAATGGTGGAAAGCACCTGATTGGTTAAGAAATTCTACAGATTGTTGGCCGGTTCATGATGTTTTGTACGATGAAAAAGAAATTTGTAAGGAAAAGAAAAAAGTGGTGACGTCGTCCTCAGCATTGATGTGTACACAAGTAGATATCGGTTGGTATTATAGATATCTCTCCAGGTACAATCAGACAGTTCGTTTGATTGCATGGATTATGCGTTTCAAACATAATTCATTGTACCGCGATGAGGTGCAGGTGAAGGGCGAAGGAGGAGTTTATCGGTATTTATGATCCGCAGCTGGCGAGCTTGTACCCATATGTGGGAGATGATGAACTGATTCGTTTAAAGACTAAAGTTTCTCATCTGGATAATGTTAAGGATTTTCGCTACCCGATTGTGATACCCAGCGCGAAACATCCGGTAGTGCGCAGAATGATCCTAGAAGTATATCGTGATGCATCACATGCAGGTATTCAATCAATGATGATAATTTTGAGAAAACGTTTTTGGATTTTAGCGGGTCGAAGAAGTATACGATCAGTTGTGAATAGTTGTATGATTTTTAGGCATTTTAAGGCAAAAAGAGTAGAGGTACAAACCCCAACCCTACCATTGGACCGTACTCGTGAGGCAAAGGTATTTGAAATTGTAGGTGTAGATTTGGCTGGACCAGTGTACCTCAATGGACGCGATAATAAGACACAACAAAAAGCCTGGATTTGTTTATATAGAGCGGTTCATTTGGAGCTAATCACGTCGTTATCAACAGATCGATTTCTTCAATGTTTTCGTAAATTCATCAGTCAAAGAGGAAGACCAAATACAGTTTATAGTGACAACGGAACCAATTTTGTTGGTTCTGCGAACGCTCTTGAGCGAATCGAGTGGAACAAGATAGCGGAGTATAGCTCAGCGAAAAGAATTCGATGGAAGTTCAATCCTCCAACTGCACCATGGTGGGGAGGTTGGTGGGAAAGACATGTAGGTTTATTGAAGCAACTACTCCGGACAGTGCTAGGACGAACATCTATCTATCGTATGTATCAGAAGATCCTTCGAATTTAGCCCCGTTAACTCCGGATATGTTTCTGAAAGAGGTGGAAGAGAGCGGAGCTTCAGATTTAGATGCTGTTGAAGCATATTTATTATTTTCCAAACTCTTTTCCAATATGTTAATGTCTTTACAAATTTTTTGTTTTTATTTTAGTTGACATTTCTCAGAACTTCGACAAGAAATATTTTTAGCCTGCAAAAGAACAGCCTGGGCCAATAAATTCAAGCTAAATTTGTCGAAGACTTACTGGTGGTGTCACCACCAATCAAAACCAGAATAAGTGAAATTTAGCGTGTTGACCTTAGTACTGGTTTCGCTAAAATTTAAGATAAAATTTCTCCAATAGCTCTTAGCGCACTAAATTTTTTATGAAAATTTAGTGTAGCGAGCACGGACCTCAGTACTAGGCTTAAACTAAAAACAAATAAAGGCTTAAACTAAAAAAACATAAATATCTATTACATTTAGATACTTTTTTCTACTATAACTTTTTTGAGAAATGGTACTTTTTCATTGGCACTTAGTACATACTTAGGAAGGTACGATAAAGGTATAATAAGAAGAATACACGATAAAAAAACATAAATTCGCAACATTTAAAGTATGTATCGCAATAATGAAGGAAAGCTAATCAATGATGATTAATTTTTAGTTTTTTTGTGGGAGTTTTTTTATATATCTATCTTAACCTAATCTTATATATACTTGCCATATATAATCTAATACCCCAATAGCATAGAGAACTATATATAATAACTAGAGGGTTTATGCGTTTATTATGATAACAACCATGCTCAAATTGAATTGCTCTAAACTTAACTTTTTTTTTCACGTGTGTATACATACGAAAGCATTTTGCAATGAATTTTTCGTTGCGTTCATTATTATCGGTTAAAATCTAATGCAACAGAAAACTAACTTTCCCTTTCAGTGGTTAAATTAGTATCCAAATAATCTACGTACTAAATAAAGTCTATGAAAAAGAAAAGTTAATTATTTTATAACCATCGAATAGCGAATGCGTAACTTCGTCATGGTTAATCAAAGAATATGTGATAAGAAAAAAAAAGTCAAAATGACTTTAATATGCCACGTAATACTAACTGAGAGACACTGCTCTGCTAGAGCCAGTACATAAGATATAATCAGCAACCGTTTTATCGGAACCCTGAATTGGTTGTTTTAAACTTATAGGTTCAGTATACATATGTATGTATGTAAGTCGAACGTACTCAACTCGAATTGAGGTTTTAATGTATATTGCTACCGATATACCGTGAAGGCTGAGGTTTCCAGTCCAACGATTATACCACTTTTACTCTGTTTACATTAAAATCTTAAGATCAATTTGATTTTTTTTTTTTACGTTATTTTGTATAGATAAAGAGAGGAAAATCAGTTAATGAAATTCCTTCTCAAGATCAATAGAAACATTTGAAGACTTCATTTAATGTGAATATAACAATGATGGGAGGAAGAAATCTTTGAAAGAGTAAAAACGGAAGCTCGAAAGTAAAGTATGTAATAAGCAAGATCTTATGGACCATTGTTTATGATATATTCATACAGATTTCTAGTTTTTAATCATTTTCTAATTTATTGCAGCTTTAGATTCGATTTAATGTAAATCTAGTGATAAGTATCACAGCTCCGGTTTTCTAAGATCTGTATAATAATTTATATTACCAGTAGATATGTCAAACATGAATATGCATATGTAAAAGCTAATCAAATTGTATCAACGGAAGTGGTAAATACTTATCATAACGCACAAAACAAAAAAAAAAAGCTATCAAATCGTTTTCAATGGTATTTTTAAACGTGTATAGATAAGTAGTTGTTAAAATTTGAATATATTTCTATTCATGATTTTTATATTTTCGCACTGATCAGCATCAGTTTTGGGAATTATAATTTCCATTATAAGAAAAAATCATGGGGAAAAATTATTTATTAATTTTTCATATAGCCAACTATTCTTTAAGACGTTAACCATGCAATTACGGTAGATTGAAAGGGGTTGTTTTAGTTTCTTATGAAGCTGTTTATTATCCCTCTTCCCTCCCTGCAGAAAAGAAGCAAGGCCCGACTTTGAAGCTCAAATCATGTTGTGACCAGAGTGCTTGCATGTACACGATTTTTTTTGTTCTTTTCTGGTTAAAATTTCATTGATTAAATGAGTCATCTGCATAAAAGACCCTGCGGGTCAAAATTTCAACTCAATTAGCCTGGCCGTATATAAGTGTTTCCTTTTCCCTTTCCAACTTAGATTTTGTGTAAATTTCACTGCAGTTTTCAAATTTAATTCAAATGTTGGTGTTTTGAGTACGAGTAAAAATTAAAAAGTGATAAAAAAGTGATTGTCTTACGTTAATTTATTATTATTATTATGTGAAATATACGTGTAACTTATTTTAAAAATATGTTTTTAAATTTTCCTGGTATTGCAGTACCTAACCGATTTAAGTTTTCTATCCAAAATCCATTCCTTTCTGTTGGGACGCTACAATGTAGCTTGAATCGCGTAAGTCGAAACGACTGTTCATAGCTGAATTAATTACAAAAAAAAAAATTTTAATTAGAAATTTAATATGAAATTTAGTTAAAATAAGCGCTTTCACTTTACTCCAATCTAGTTAAATAGTACCACCCCTGGATCTGCAAAATTTGATTGGTAGACAATATTTTCTTCGGGGAAATATTCAATGAGATTTTCATCGAAGTTTTCATCGATGACTATTGTTCGACGCTTTTATCGACATTTACTCCTGGAGAAAGGTATTACACCCTGGCTAGAACATCGTATCTTAAATTCATCTTAGTTTTCGTGCAGAAATAGGTCGATGATGCATGTAAAAGGTGCAATACAGCTTGGATGCTGTGTTGCATGCATTTCCCTCTGGTTTATGTTGTAGTTTTATACATAAATTTGTAATGTTGTAAACTTACTATAAAATTTTGAGCCCACGGATATCACTAGTTTTGTTGAGAGTGTACATACTATATGCATATGATGCAAAACACCGAGAATTAATATAACCATATATGTAATTTAAAAACATCGCAAATCTTTTGTACAAAGCAATCCGCAATAATTGGAATGATATAATTATATGTAGTATGCCAGATATTGATTTACAACTGTTAAACTTTAATAACATTATCGATTACGTCTTTAATAGGTTTGTTCCAATTAAATCTATTTCGTCTAGAAGGATAAATGCCTCAACCGAGTCCTCTCTATAGTTGCAGTGAGTTTCTACGTTAATTAATTTCATGAAAGTATATTGCATAGATTCTATGGAGAATTACTTCTTATACATATATTTTCACATACATTATTTATATTTAAAAAAAAATATGTATACATTTATAAGACATAAATCAGTTTAGTAATTTCTGTTCTAACGAACCCTCTACAATTTTCTTTACAATAAATTTAATATAAAGTTTATGGAGTTGTTAAAATGTTCATATATATTGTATAAAGTGACTGAGTCTATAAACATAAGTTCGCATAGGTTAATTAGCCGAAAGGCATTGGACCATTTTCCTTTCACGTGACTTTATATCTCTGTTATAAAAGATTTCTCAGAAGCACACCTACTAATTCACAACCAATAAGACTCACGTTTATGACTTATTTAAAGTCTTGCAAACTTTTTCTCAACAGATAATGTTCATATTTTCCACCATTCAAATGCAATAATGGATAATTTAATAATTGAATAAAATTATGTTTTTTTTTTTTCTTTTTTTGTTAAATTAGAACTCAATTCACCCACATTCCGGCAATCATTCATTCCCGAGGCGAAAACTAGAGTAAAAGCTGCAACCTATGGTGGTAAATTTTCAGAGATCAAAGCGTGTACAATAATTTTAATAATGGTAATAATTTTAACTCATAGAATATTTTATTTTTAAGTTTTTTTCCTAATCTATATATAGTTACAATGTGGTATAAGTCCCAAATCCAAGCCGACAAAAACATCAAAATCAATTTGCCTATGTACATTAAGTTAAAGCATAAAAGCAAAACACACATTGATATAAGCTTACATTCTAGTAGACTGCTCATACTATTGTTGCTTAGGATTATTACTTCATTTTAGCCTGACAAAACTTTTCCTCCTTTTTTTCACAGAAAAATTCAAAACGAGTGCATAATTGCAAAACACAAGTTGAATGCTGAGTTCGAACGACTTAATTGAAATCTTTATTCACACCATATTGTTACGACCGCATCACCACTATTCCACCGCAGTGAATTACTTTGTTGTAATCATACTTGCCAACAATGTCTAGCTTTGGATGAAATTATCGAGTAACAACATTTTTGAATGCAAAAACTTGTGAACCACTTCACAAGTTTTATATACTTACAAACAAATACGTAAATATATATACGTAGGCATAGGCGTAGACGAGCATTTGGCAATCAATTAGGCAATTCTAACGATACACAATTGTATTGGAGAGCATAAATTTACGTATTATGAATTTTGGGAACTTTAAGATTTTTTTATTAGATATTTTTTTATATGTATCTATAAACATATATGTATATTTACGTATGTAACTCGTAGTGTCTAATATCTTAATGCTATCTACATCGCAGGTTGTAGCAGATCTTATAATTACATGATAGGAGCCTATTATAGATCTGTTACATAGGTTTTAGAATAATAACGTCATTCACACAAATTGGAAAATTTATAACAGCCTGGGGTTTCCCAACACAGCACAAGCAAGCTCTAAATAGATTTAAATACAGATGGGAATTATAATTGAAGTTTCTAGGAATATCTTTCCTGGATAAGGGCCTGAGGAGTAAAAGAGGCGAATATAACAGAATTATTAGACAGTTCTTAGACAAAGCCTGAACTGAAATTTACAGATCATTGTTATGAGGTCTCATAACTATTAATGACGCATGCCGCCGTTAAAAAAGAAGACAAATTTCTATTAAGTATATGTAGGAAATGGCTGTCACAGAATATTATTTTAATGTGATGCGCCATGAAACATGGTCATAAGAAATAAAGTTATACACAAAATATGAGCTACTTTCCCTTTAAAATTGAGAAATAAAATCATATGACTTTATTTTCTATGATCCTGTTTCACGGCAATTTTTCAATTTTAATCAAATTAATTTTGGATTGAAATTTGTTGTATAATGTATGATTCGATATCATTAATTTTACACATACATATTATCAGGAAATTTACATAAAACGTAATATGTAGTAAAAGGTATATCAAAACACAAAATAATAGTAAGTAAAATAGTGAAAAATGGATAAAAAAACAATAAAATCATTATGCAAAGCAACCCTTTCTCTGCTACGCATTGCCCTAAAAATGGATAGAAACTAGTTTCAAGACTTTCGGCTCAGATTAGGAGCAAACGTTCACGTATTATGTTGTGAAACGAGGGATAATAAGAGCATTAGCACGAACGATGTGGGCAGGTAAAACATTTTAATTGAAAAGAAACTTTGCTGGCTTACAGATAGTAATATTATGAACAAAAATAGTTCCCTCCTGAAGATATTATGACCGCTGATAATTGTACCAGCAGAGAGGTAATTAACTTAAAAATTGGAGACAAAAATCCTAGCATTAAATTAAACTAAAAGAGTGCAAAGCAGAAGAATATTTTCGACTATGAAATTAAGATATATTCTTTTATATTATGATTTGCCTATGTTGAAATAATTTGATACCAAATTACTATTACTATATCATATTATATAGTATATACTATAATTATATATTATATGAGAATCAGATGGGAAAAACCAGTGTATAAATTTTATCCATGAGAATTTTAATAGAGCCCTATTATGAAAATATAGAATTGTCAGTCAATTATGAAAGCTTTAATAACACAGGAGAGATCATTAATAAATATTAAAAGTAAAAACGGGCCCAGGATGGAGCCTTGGTACTCGGCAAAGAACAAAGAAAAAAATTAGAAGAGCTTAATTAGGATTGATTTAAGTTAACATACAAATTTTTGAAATTTTTTGTACTCTTTTTTTCTTAAACGTTTGCAACGAAAATAGTTTAAAATCTTCATTCACAGGAGAAAATTACCATTAGGAAAAAATTTTTACTTTGCTGAGCCATAACTTTAAAACGGAGGTGGAATGAGTACCAAAAAACTTTTAGCTCATACTAGTATACAAGTATTCTTCTGTTTCCTACAACCATAGAAAAAGCTTTCTATGCACCTGTATTGTATTTTCAAAGTAGGTATGTACAAAATAATAAAAACAAACAGCCAAGAAGCGCCTAGACAAAAAATATTAAATGGGTCATTTAACGCGACTACGCATGAAGCTTGTAACAAAATTTAAATCTACAAGAAAGGCAATAAGTTATCAGCAAGAACACCCACAATTTTTAATATCAATGGGTCAAAAATCGTAGTAGACATATGACGAGTATTTATCATATTCATGTTTTGCTACATTTTTTTTGTTTTTTTTTACTCTATTAGAGTTACAGGCTTGAGTCTGTACAAATATTTTGATGGAGAGAGCTAAGTAACACTATCGGTACATAGTGTTTAGATAACCTTTTCATTTTACCATAATTCAAAAAATCCATTAAGACAGTCAAGCAATTTGTTCGAAGATGCATACAACAGATAACGTCTATTAACGATGACTAGGTCTGTGATTGATTATCTTTGGATTCTCGAAAAATTTATGAGGAAATGATTGTTTCGATACTCAATAGTTGCAGCATATTTAAGTTTAGAATAGTTAAAGCGGCAAAAAAATATATCATTGCCGATTAATGTAACAATTTTTGTATTGATTCATTTTGTTTTTTCTATTAAATGTTACACAATGATTTTTAGTTACAGAATCGTTAGTGAAATTTGTCCTAAATTCGTAATTGAAGGAAAATTTTTGAATTACTTGAAAAGAACAAAAAAAATTGTTTTAGTGTTTATGGAAAATGAAATTATTTTATTTTAATGTTTAGTTTGTCACATTTGCTTGTAAGCCTATATCAATCGTAGGTTCGAATCCTAATTTTTGATAATGTTTTTATAAATAATTACTCAAGCAGATGCAGAGGTGCAGATTTTAAAAGTGGTCACCTCCTAAGGATTACCACACAATAATTTAGAAGAATGATGCTTAGGCCAGGACCATGCTAATGAATAAATTAAAAAGAAAAAAAATTGAATGTACATTTGGTTACAGTATACGACATGAAGGAAACAAAATCAGAAAGGCAATGAAACCCTATATGATCATCAGGTCTCTAAGATCATTGATAACTCTACACTTTGCATCTCTTTCAGTCTCTTTATTATAATATATTTTGTTTTTATAAGTTAACAATCCAAGTAGACCCACAGTAAATTCGATAAGTTTCACCTTCAATATTTGTTTTTTAAATTTTAATTACCCACTAATTAAAATTTCAACTAAATTGATTCGCACAAGTAGTGTCTACATATATTAGTAAATGAATGCTGCCAACCTACCAACATACAATATTTTAAATCAAACTGAACGAACATTTCAATTAAAAGTGAATGTATCAAATCAAAACTTGCACTCCAAAATTAATTGAAATCCACAAGTACAAACGTTATTACAGAAAGCGTCACCTGTCTTAGTCGAAAAGACAATAAATAAATAAATAAATTGGGAGAACAAAAAATGAATTGGGAGAAAAAATCGCGAAAAGGCTAATTAATTACGCGGATAGCAAAATGTCATTTAATTTAGATTAACCATATCCGAAAACCAAAAAAATTACATTTGCATAGGAAAAACAAGTGCGGTCATGGCCAAGTTTGCGGTGTTATAAACCTCCCCGCAAAATTACACTCTCGCATTTTGGAAAGTTTTACGTTTTTTTTTTTTTTTATTTATTTTGTCCCGCTAAGCATTTTGCTAGCAGTGATTGAATTTTGTTTTTTGTCACGTGTTGTAACTAATTAAAGTTTTCGGCTATTGTCCAAATGAATGAACCGATACTGATGCAGACTCATTACAAGTAGATCTCAGTTATTGCGACACTTATGGGTTTCAATTTCACTTTTGATGGTGCGTGTCGAGCTTCTATATAGCGTATATTGTCGAACCAAGCTCGACTATTCAAGCAGTGCCAGGTGCGCCCCGTCGTCGTCAAGAATGCCAATGGAAACAAGAGAAATGGTGAATTGAAAATTTTTCAATTTTCAAAGCACGAAACTGTATAAAACAGAAATTTTTTCTTCTCTTTACATAATTACGACTAGGCAAAACCGCTATCAAATTTCAGTGAGCGATTACTGCTAACTTACTGTGATACTTCCGGATTTGCTATTGTAAATGAAATTAACATTTTTGCGATGCACGTTTTATGCCCTGAGCACTTCATATACAGTGGCACCATAAAAAAAAAACATCTTTCTTTGAGGGATGCAGTCTAGCAATGTTGTTTATTGAGGGCATATCTATAACAACTGTCTTATGTAAGGATTGAGCCATAACGTTAATAAAAATATCTTTATCGTTCCACTCAATGATGTTTTTTTTTTAATTATTATAACCGAAGCAATTTTTCAATTTTTAAGGAGTTGTAGGATGGTCATAAAACGGTGGTTTTGATTGACAATTAATTAGTTCAGCTCTCAACTTACCATTCATGGTTTTTTCTTTCGCTTTTTTTTTTATTTTTTTGTTAATTTAATATTCCAATTTATAACTACCAGTGAAGATTTTTCTGATCTTTTCTGCATAAATATACCATCCGTACCTACTACTTATGACATAACAAGGTTGAATTAATGATTGTTAAGAGTTATTATATGTAATTAATATGGGTCATTAGGAATTATAAGAAATTTTTGAGGTATATGTATAGATGCAACCATACGGTTATGCACCTTTTATAACTGCTATTAGTAATTATTATCAAACAGGCTGTTTTTATTTTCATCTCATATTGCCTCATTTCTATTAAATAATTCGGCCTCATTATTTTCTTTGATTGGTAATAATCGGTAATATGTGGCATTTATTTACTTTTAAGTTTGTAGTTGATGTTCATTGTCGATCCAAAAATATATATTTTTTGGGTAAAAAGTATTAATAAAATTTGTAAAGAGTTAACTGTTATCTGTACAAATTTCAACCATGGAACATTAGATGGATTAAATTGAAATTTAAGATTTTCTAATGATATGTTTTGTTCTACTTACAGTCTGAAGCAAATTGGTCAATACAAGAAAAAAGAACTTTTATTGAGCACATTCAAGTCTCGCCAAGTGTATTTCGAATCAATAATTACCTTATACATTTTGGTGATTTAGTAGGACTAATTGTTTGGCCCGAAAATTTACTTACTTATGAGGAGACGGGCTATCTTAAATCCACCGATGAATTAAAATCCATCGATAATAACATTTTTGAATGTGTCAAAATAAGTCTACAATGATTGTACGACGAGAGATTGCTGAACTACACCAGGCAAGTTAAAAATGAATAAAGTAAAACATCAAAGGTCCTAATGCAGAGCCTTAAGGTACTTCTAGTTTTCAGTGCAGGGGATAGAATATAGTTAGCTTTTATAAGTTGGATATGTTTAGTCAGAAAGTAATCAATCAATGACCTGACCTGGAACAGTTAAAAGTGCCAACAAGTTTTTCGAGAAACTATCGCTTTCATTTTCACCGAGCCATGATGATAAAGCTTGGCGTGCTAAAGCAAACTGGTTTTCTGCCTCTAGTTTATACCTACATAGCATACACAAACCAGACCATAATACGATAGCCTATTCAATTTGGAAGATGAGCCTACAAAAATCAGCAAGTATTTAGTAGCTAAAATGTATGAATAGGTTCTTCTTTTTACTGATTCTATATTTACCGACAATTGACAAGATGGGCAAGAGGACATTAAAAACTCAGCATTATTTCATTTCGCCAGCTTTCTCATTTCCCTTACTACGACTATACCAAAATCGGTTCATTTCCTAAAAGAGTAGGTATGTGTTACACCATTTAATATTGGTAAGTTTATAGCTAGAAAATTGTTTAACTATAATTTTACATAGGTACCTTATGGCATGTTTTAGTATTCATTGAAAACCTTTTAACACCTGCTTCTTTACAGCTAAGGTCGTTTTGTAGCCGTTTCCACTTCACTACATAGAAAACTGGCACGTAGGTAGTTATCAATAGAAAATAGAAAAAACAACAGAAAAAGAATTGTTTCGATTTTTTTTAATTGAAGTTAGCAGTGAAGCGTGGATGGTCCATTCACTTTTTGAAATTTTATTTTCTTACGACTTCATGGTTCTGAGATTGCTTTTAATAACTAAATATACACGATGCATGACCATAATTTATTTTGTTTGCAATAAATTTTAAGATAAAAATTTTTCTTAACTTTAAATCATGATTAAAAAGTTAAGATGAATCAATTAAGTTTTTAATGTGATGTTAATTGAAACTATTTGAAGGTTTTTTATAATTTTTAAATAATCTTCAATGGCATCAAGATTGAATGGTGGATTGTATAGGATTAGGTACTTAATTCAAGCCTGTGATACCATTTGAGTGGTTTAAGAGAAAAAAATTCAAAGCTAACTTGTTTCCCACCAAATTTAAATTAACTCCGATGGGTTTTTTAACTTTTTTCGGGACTATGCCAAGAATTTCATCCCATTGGATTTCTAAAAGAAGATTTGATAATGGTAACAAACTGCCAATCTTATTTCTTATAGGTAAAGTTTTTATCTAATACTTAGATATTTTTACGAATTTTTAAGATGGCATTAAAAATACCTAAAAAATATCTATCCAGCTTGATGAATACATTTTATTTCAGATCGAGGATAATCTTGATCAATGAATACTGCGCTTAAGTAGTGGATTTCCACAGGGCTCATTACTGGGGCCATTGTTATTAATTTTTATACTCTAGATGGAATCTAAAGGGTATACTAAGTTTGACATTCCGTTTGCAACACCTAGAAATAATGATGGTAGAGCAAAATGGATTGGACACCCACCGATACATAATATTAAAAGTGTTATTTTGATTTTTGCATGTCCGTCGATCCGTCCGTCAGTCTGCCTGTCTGTGCGCACGATAACTCGAAAACGCGTATACTTAGAGAGCCGAAATTTAAGAATAAAAGTAAAATTAAGTTCGAAAATAAGACAAATTGGGCAACTCCTTCGTGGTGTTGCCATACAAAAATTTCGATTTCCATTATATATTTGGACAATGCCTGAGAACGCGTCAACACAGAGATCTGAAATTTGGTACATAGTGTTTTCATAGTAATAGCAAATAAAATTTCAAAAGTGGACTAAATCGGGCAACCCCTTCCTTGTGTTGCCATATTAGAATTTCGGTTTTTTATATTAACTGTGAAAACGATCAATCCTAGACATATTTATTGTACTAAAAACTTCTTCAGAATACGAAAATCTATAGAATTGGTTATAATCATTTTTTCTGTCCGACGAACCATTCTAGAGATATGTATATACGAAAAACCACTTCAAAAATCAAACTTTGGGTGACCTACGAAATTTCATACCGGCATTCATCTAGGCTTTCATAAGAATTGGTCTTAGACCAATTCTAGGTTTTTCCCTTGTTTTCATTAACACCTTCCTTTAAGGCTCCAATCTTCATATTCATGCTGATTATGATTGCAAGTTTTGTGTAAAAGTTTTCTTCTAATAAAAAAAAAACTAAATTAAAATTCAATCAGCTTGGTTATCTATGTATGTGTATCACACCGAACCACCATTTTGATTTGCAACACTTAAATCAAGTAATTGTTTCTCAATAACGGCATCACCATACTACAAAAGAACAAAAAAAAAAACCTAATATCGAATCGCCCAACCGCTAGACATATTTCTGGCAATATCACAATTCAAAAAATCACGAACGATTTCCATTCACGAAAAATTCCCATCGTAAATTGTTTTGAATCGCAGCAAAGCTGAAACAGTACCCAAAAAAAAATGCCTACATACATAATGCAGGCATTCAAATTTATTTCAACCTATAGATGTAGGTAGAGGTATATATATTTATTAAATTAGAGCAGTTTAGGTGTTGAGTAATTGAAACTGGTCCAGTACAAGATCCTCTTGCTCTATACAGTCTATTGTTGCCAGAATTCCTAGGATTCCACCTTAAGACGCGATGACGGATTGCAACAAGTTTATAGCTTATAGACAAAAAAGGCTACCGCCTTCAGACTTATGCTGCTGTGTTATGTGCCTGAGGCTATACACACCGTGCTGTGATATCATAAAATAAGATTTACTAAGATCAATTTCGATTCGGATAAAGACTCGGATAATTACAACAATCATGGTGGTAGGTAATGCAATATTGTGGTAACCAAAACTTAAGACCCGGGGTATTTAGTTTAAGGTCGTTTCACTAAATTCCCTACGTTTGGTCTACATACATATGAATGTACGTATATATTTCAGACGTTTTGGGTACATGCGAAATGGCTCAAGCCGATAGTGTTGCGGGTTAGCATTAGCCCAATGCAGTATAGGTATATATACCACAGAAAATCTTGTCTTGTGTTTTTATGCAAATTTAGCATTCATTTAAAAGAAGCATTTTATGGCTTACAATTTCTATATACTTTTGTATAATGCCACATGCAACAACACTTTTATTGGTGTTAATTTCGCTATTTAATTTGTTATTTGAGTCATAACATCACCATAAAATTAGACTTGAAACTGACCTCTAATAGCCATTTAGAAATTATTACAGCGGAAGTAGGATAGGGGATTATAGATACTTCAATATTTATTATATCGGAATTCCAATTTTAACAGTTATGCAACTATTGTACAAACATATATGGGAAGTATAATGATTGCTTGGCAAATAACTATGTTATTATACTCTTACCTTAAATTTGATGGAATTACTTAATTTATACCAGCACTAAGAACAGTAGTTAAATGAGATTTGAGGGAATGTGTAGAGGTATAAATTAAATTTGTTTTGAAATATCGATGATGATCGATATCTTTTGGTAGCCACAATCCCGCAATTACTGCTGAGGTACAATTAATCAAACGAAACGAAACGAAAAATGTATATTGAGTCTAAAAACCATCATAATTCATACGTATGTATAATAAACGATTTTTTATCAGTATTCACGATAGTAGGTCTAAAAATTCGAAAATGCACTCGAAGAATATACTAGAAAATCCTGAGCGAGGTAGTTAGACAATATTAAAAGAAACCTTCCGTTTTTAATTGCCGGTGATCAATTAAGAGGCGCTTGTTTCACTTTATATTAAGTTAATGTAAAAAGATTTTTTCTCGATTTATATGTATGAAAAACGTCCCTCTTTCATTTCAGATCAACGATTATACTTTACCTACTTTTAACTTAACTTTTTGTATACGTAATAAATTTTTTAAATCCACAAATGTTCATATGCATAAATATTAAATTCCAGCAACTGCATAAAATTTTAAAATATTTTATTAGAGATAAGAAAATAATCATTACTTTCTACTAATAGACACTAATATAAAAACGTTATTGACCTCATCAATGTGGTAATGATCATGTTGAAATATTACAAAAAAAAAAAGTTTCATTAATACTCGGTAGGTAACATTTTTAGCTTTTTATATCTATGTAATACATACATAAATCAAGATCTTTCTCAGCTCCAAATGGTTTTATTTTTTTAACTTGACCCTCTGAAAACAAACAATTTTAATTCATTCATGGAATCTAATTAGATTTCCACAAGTTCGCCAAAAATCTTATCAACTTCAATTAATTCACCTCATTAGTTATCAACATTCCGCACAATTGTTGTGCAAGCCAATGAGTTCGCTTTGTATGCATCAGTTGATAGATAGATGATGCATTTTTGTCTAAAACAACTACTGAGGATAGTCGAGCAGAATACCACAGCAGATATCGTCTTCAGTTTAGCTCTTCATCTCGTAGTATACGGTATAACGGTTATTAATCAGGGGAATGGCATGCACCCATACCATCGATTATTTTTGTAAATTAGAAAAACTAACCACGTCCGATTTTCACTTGCATTGCAGTTAACTTGCATTGATGATGACAGGAAGCTAAACTAGAGGCAAGTGCATGTTGAAACATTCGTTGGGTACATGTATGTATTATGTACATACATATGTATGTATGGTGGAAGGAAAGGAAAAAGCCACATTATATACTTAACCGAGTAGAAACTTTCTGTTAATGTGAAATTATATTTTCATATTTCTAGCATCTTTTAACTGACCATGGAATAGTATCTTTTCATCTCATACCGAAATCTGATATAGCCTTTTCTTGTGGTAGTGTCGCTCATTGACACTTTTATGCGCACGATTAACTTAAATTTTGCTTAAAATTAGCAATGAAATTAAGCTGAATAAGTTTCATAATCAAAATTTCGCCATCCATTGAAAAAAAAAAAATAAAAATTTTAGAAAAAAGTTACTCAAAACTGCAGTCAATATGAATAAAAATTAAAATTAACTTAAAGAAAAGAAAAAAAAACAAATAAATAAATACGCCCAAACTGTGTTTTAAAAGTGTGTCACTGTAACACATCAAACCCTGAAGACAAATTAGTCATCTATCACATAGAGAGAATAAAAAAACACATTAAATCTACGAACGTATCGTCAAAAGATCAATTCAGTTCATCAACACTCAGTCCGAGCGAGTTCGACTTAAATTTTCGATTTGACCATTGTCCAAAAGTCGAATGAGTGAAAATTTATAGTTTTTTTTTTGTTTTTTTTTTTTTTTTTTAGAAAGTTCACTTGATATGCGACAGTTATGCTTTCCGTCTTGTATGCCCGACCTTTATTTGCATAATAACTGGCAACAGTTTTCTTATCACGTATTTTATAGAGCAGATTTGAATTGATTGATCGATTAAGATCTCAGAGCTTTGATTGATTCAACTTTTTGCAAAAGTTATTTTTTTTTTTTTGTATCACTCTCTCCCTCTTTGATAATGAAATTATTTTATAGAGAATGCAATATATTTTGCTTCAGTCTATCGAATCATATCAAGGAAAGCTGTTTTTTACAGAGATTTTTATTTATCAAAAAGAAAACATCTTTGATAGAACAACAAAAAGAAAACTGAGAATTTATCTCGCTTTTATTTGGAATTTATATGTAAGTTTTCCATTTTAAAGTGTCCATTAATTAAGTGGTGCGAGTCGATTGAAACATTAAAGCTAAAACTTTATTCATAGCTCATTAAGTAACATTCATCTATCGAGGGTCGTATGATTACACGACAACCCAGCCGGACGTCCCACAAGAGTCAAAGGGAATTACTTTATAGCTCCAGAAATATTTAAAGAGTGTCTCTGATCAAAGCTACTCCAATAAACTCCCAAAAGAATTTCAAACATTATGACTGATCTAGCAGAAAAATGACATCAAATAGAATTCAAAGCTCTTGAAAGATGTTTGGCATCTTATATAAAACTTTCAAACATACTAACTCGATCCTGAGTTACATACTGAATAGGTATTCAATTAAAAGAGGAAATTTCAAGAATATTGTTACGTGCAACAGAAAGAGACAACTGGTGACATCTACTGGAAATGGAGAGTAAATTCAGGTTCGGAGAATCGATGATGGAATCTTCGTTAATGTTCAGGCATAGATTAGTCAAGAATATTCTGGAATGGAACACTCCAGAATAATCTGGAGAGTTTCTAGGGTATAAATATAATAGTTGTCACCTCCAGAACAAGAGTCTTGTCTTAGACGTTTCAGTATTAACAAGTGAAAGTAATAAAGAAGCGAATGTGTATTAGCGATAATAATTAAAGTTGAGTTGATTGTTTGTGAATTTTATAAGTGTAAAGCGAAAATAAAGAACTTATATATTAAATATTTAATATTGTGTTTTAAATAACGAACCAAAAGCCACGCACGCAACACAATACATATAGATTTTGTTTAAGAAGTTTTACAATTCGCTTAATTGTTTTGAACAAGTATTTGAACTACAAATAATTTTCTAAGAAGTGTACAAAATACTACCGTAAATAATCAAATAAATTCGATTGAATCAAATTTTTTCATGAAGTATTTCTTGCAAGTAAAGTTAATCGTATCGAATATTTTTCAGCGACAATAAAAAATAACCGACAATTACTTTTTATCTATCTCCGATTATTTAAACGGTAGAAAATGTTCCCTGAAAAAAATCGATTCGATCGAATCTAAATCGAATCGGATTCCCCGATATGGCTGATTAATTAGTACAAGAAATAATGCTTCTCATCCTCTGCAATCAATTGGATCTTAAGGTAAATCATTCTTTTTTTATGTCTTCTTCAAACTGCAGAATGATAGTTTAAACAATTAAATAGCTTCCTATATAATTATTTTTGAATATATGTACCATTAAGTATTAGTCAAAATAATTCATGAGGCCTTGAATTTGATTCAACAGAATATCGATGGAATTACACAATGCTCAAATTTAGGTGCTATTTTATTTACTTTATTCATTACCTTACATATCTGTTTTTCCGAAAATTTAGTCCCAATTTTTCGATTTTTGAACTCACCTATTATACCCACAATCCAGTTTTTCAATAAATATAGATTAAGTGGACTCTATAAATTAAGGCCATCCGCAACAGTTCTCAAGAAAACAGTATATGTAGGTATGTTTATGTAGTATGTACATATTTCAGCAGATTTATGACATTAAAATTCTTTACAACTTCTCCTCAAAATTCTGACCTTGTTCAATCAATAAATATCTAAGAGAATGTAAACCAAGTCACATCCAAGACAAGTTCCATTGAATAAAAATTATAAAAACATTGTCATTGTTAGCGTAACTGTAAAAGTCGAAAAAAAAAACATAATTTTCTCTTAATAATAATTGGAAGTAGTTCAGAAAGCGAATCACATTTTATTTTTATGAAAAATACGGTAAAAGACACTCTCACGCAGTTACCAGTCTAATTGACCTAGAGAGTGTGAGCTTATTTCTTGTGTGTTTGTGTGATGCATTAAAAAAATAAACACGAAAAAAACCGGTCATTTGAAAATTTACTGAAACCTGCAATTCTTCATACTTTTACATACACATATATATTTTGTTATAACTGCACTAAACTGAAAGCACACGAACATCATCCGATTCTCTTCAGATACTCGCATAAGAAAATGCAAGTAAAAGTTTTCTCCTTGAATCTTCCACGCATTTAAACTTGACTCTGCAGAAGAAGCATGTCTGTTTAGCTACTTTATTGATTGACCATCAACCAAGGATCTTGCAAACTTAAACTATAATCTATTGCGCATGCTGCTTTTAAATAACTATTGAGAGTCGACATCGTTCGCCTATCATTATAGCACCAGTATCGAATGGATTGCATCGCTGAGATTCTTTTGGAGCGACTGGAAAATTATGGCCGCATAATTCAAAGCTTTAGTGATCTTGTCAAATAACAATTTCCTCGATAATAATGGTAGATTTATAAGGTTGCGCCATGCATCATTTTAATTTAATCGAAGACCACTCCGCTGTGCCCCGTGTGCTTTTGTTTTCTTATATCCAACATTCTTGCCAACTCCAGATCATTATGGCGCATAGGCGTGGGAAAATTACCTATCGGCCATGACAAGATCAATAGAATATCTTGTATCTGATCTAATTGCAGTCCATAGTATATAAACACGGACTATACTAATGCATGCCCGTTTTATAAATCGCTAATGATATTAGAAGCACGTACATATATTGTAGGAAGCTCTAACCGTAGAAGAAGTTGTTGTTTTTTCTCATTTCTTATTGATCTGAACCGCTGCGCTGCGATCGCTGAATTCTTATATAAATTAGAAATTCTGTTCAGGGTGCAAATTAACACGTGATAAGATGACAGCAGACAAGTACTTATTCACAAGGTCGTTGCGAAATTGTTGCTCAAGTAAGTATTTCGCCAACTTCACAAGATCGCATAACGGTATTCAGTTGGAAGTTATGTCTCAATGGACTTTAATTGAATTTCGTAAAGAAAATTAAAATTTTGACAAAGGAAAATTAATTCTGCATGCTCTGATTTTGAGAATTGTTTAGAGTTAGTTCTTCAATTGCATTTTCTATCTTAATTTTGGAAATATTACAAATTATGAAAACCGAAAACAAATTTCTCTGATCATAAGCCAAAATACAAAATTTTTAAAATGGTTGCGTTATATATTTCGAGTACTGATTCTCACCCTCCGTTGCTTTATAAGTAGTACCTACTGATTTTAATTTTTTTTATATGTACTTACGATTACCTGGAGGGTTTTGAGAAAGTCCTTACCTATATTTAAATAGTTCGGGGCGAGATTTTCGGTAAAATGCGTGTTTCATACTTTTTCCATTAATTCTCTATAAAATTTAATTTATTATTATACATATTATAACACAAGTTCAGATATAATATTTAGTACCTACACCATATAAGTTAGGACGATGATTGGTCTTTTTTTTATATTATGAAGCCAAACTCAGGGGATTACCCTATGATGCAAAGCACAGCAATTGCATGCAATTTTTAACATCAAATTTCAAGCTTTTGTCAAGAAGACTTCTGCTGTTTCGGAATGAAATGCTAATCTAGTAATCCGTTTATTTAGTTTTTATCTAGAGTGAATGTGATTAAGGTCGTCGTCGACATCAATTGACCACACATTAAGGCAAAAAGTTTGCATGTGGACAAATCTTTCAAAGTCACGCCAATTAGGGTTTCAGTTGCTATTCTGGAGTTTATTATGTTTGCTTCTAACATGCGCTTTATTCAAGTAACTAACACGTGGTAACATTAATGCCTCGTATGTAATACGTGGTTATTATATCATTGAATTGCAAAAAAAAAAAAAAAAAGATTAAACAAAGGACATCCCATGCTATTCCTTCAGAAGATTGATTTCCAGGCTTATTAACTACCCATGAAGAGTTTGAAAGGTGTAATGGCAAGTATTTATCTATTTATACAAGATTGAAAAATTTGATAATAGTAAAATGCTTTGATGCAACTGAGAAGCACAAGAAGATACTAAGCATGGATCCTATACGCGCCCTAAAGATGTCTTTTCGATCTCATCGTTATAAGAGATACAACATTGAGTTTGAAAATGTTAGACCAATTTTTACGATACCCTAGATAAATGCCTACAAGTAGTTTCGTTTCGTCAACCCCTCTGTACAAGTTTGATTTTCAAATATATTTCTAGAATGGTTCATCGGTCAGTAAAAATGATTATAACCAATTTCATTGGATTTTACATTCTGAAGAACTTGTCAGTAAATAAAAACGTTACAGTATACGTAGAAAACCTAATTTTTTGTATGGAAGGGGTTTCCCGATTTTATCCATTTTTGAAATTATATTTACTATTTTAACGCTTTCTCAGACAGTATACATATATATAGTGAAAAACGGGATTTTCATATAGTAACTCTACAAAGGACTTACCCGATATGTCCCATTTTCGAACCACTTTTTCAAAAAAAAAGACGTGTGCTCACTAAGTAAATATGTTCTAGAGTTATCGGGAGAACGGGCGGAAAAATGTAAAAATCAAAATGACTTTTAATAAGATGCTTGGGTGTACAATTCATTTTGCTCTACCAGCATTAATTTAATGCGTTACAAACGAAATGACAAACTTAGTACACCCTATAATGCCATCATAAGGTATAAGAATGAAGTAAATCTAAAAATTGCTTCCTAAACCTATGGAAATGACTTGATTTGATTGGCAAAGTAAATTTGCAATCTATTTGGCAATTTATAGGTCATATTTTAGGAAGAAAATTATTCTAAATATGCAACTAAACTAGTTCGCTGAAACAACAAAAAAAACAAAGTCCACTATCGTTAAAATTTCCTTTTACTTCCTTCCTATCATCAGCATTATTCGGCTAAAAATAATATAAACTTGTATTCTGTTTTAGAAAGTCATCAACTGGACGTTAACCTCAAAGAATCAAAGCAAAAAGAATCTTTATGCAAATTAAACTTAAAAAAAAAAAGAATTATGTATATCCACAGATAAGTACATATTAAAATGCTTAGTTAAAAAATAAAATAAAAACTAGAACAAAATTTATTGAAGAAAATGTCCATTTTTAATAGCTCTACCAAAAATTAGGTTTTACTTTTTTTCTGCAAACAAACATTTGTACATATGTGGATGAACTAATTTATTTTGCTTGCTTTGAAATAAAAAAAAAATCGTGTGGGCGTTTGGGAATTCTGGAGTTTAATGTCCGTTTTAGTTCACACACCTCAGACTCCTGCAGTTCAAGGAGATTCATGCATATGTAAATGCAAATTTGTAACCCATCTTGACCAATATCATTCTCAGACTTTATTTTTCTAATTCATTCACCTCATCGCCTTACAAGCGCATATTATTTTAACTATCGTTTCGCTTAATGAAGCAATTGTGATAAAAATGGGAGGCATTTTTTTTTAAAGAAAAAATATTGCATTAATAATGCGATTATAGGAAATAACCAAATATTTAGGTAGGAATGGCAAACCAAGTGCGCTCTTACCGAGTTGCAGGCAGGGTGATTGAGAATTTAAGATTTTATAATTAAAGTTTAAGATTTTTAAGTATACCTCTACATAATATCCAAATCATCGAAACTTTAAAAATTTCCATGCAAGATGAGTGACTCAGACCAAATCCCCTCAAAATCAGTAATTTTAGTAAAATATTCGTATGTTATAAAATATGAATATGAATTTGATATTTGCTTGGAAATATTTTTCAATTACTTTGAAGAATTAATTCTGAATGAGTTAAGTTCTGATATCCTGTATTTGAGTCATTCAAATATTTTCACAAGTGCTCTGAATTTCTCTAGTATAGGAGAAGTAATGAACCATCAAAAAATTTTAGTTTTGATATTTTAACATCAGACGGTAAAAAGTAATGACTACTTTATGAATTACTACACTCATTATTATTTGCATTACCTTCACAGTACAAATTTCAACAAATCCAAAAATATAAATAATCAAATAATATCATCAAGAATAAAACCCTGTATATATCAGCATTAAAATTTTAATTTTTTTTTTCTCACAATCATATCGCAAGGCGCAATCGCAAAAATTAAATAAAAACGAAAGCCAAAATGCAAAAATTCTACAGAAGTATAAAAAAATCCATTGATTAATAGAATATAAATATCGAATTTCAATCTATTGAAGGTGAAGAATAATTAATTTCTATTGAAATAGAAAAAATTTAACATACACATGTACGTGCACTCATAACTCTAAAAGCAGTTTACGAACTATAGTTAAGTTTCCCGCTTAAGTCTTTCGCTTTATTATTCAAAATTTGAATTTTTGAGTTTTTCGAAATATTCGAAAAAAAATTTACTCTTTTTACTCTCACCTGAACATATCATGGATAATATCCCAAGCAACCACAGTACTCCGTTCATGGGTCCCATTGTTGTATACCGCATTGAATATTCAAAAAAATAAAAATAAAAACAAAGAACAAATTCACAAAAAAAAATTTTCCTTCGGTGATTCTGTCACAAAAAATTATTTTCCCTTATTTAACCATCAATCACACACACAAACTATTTTTCTGCTTTTCTATCACGGCAATACACAATTTTCGCAATTTTTCTTTGAAAATTTTTTCTCTAGAGTAGGTTTTTTTTTTATTTTTGGTCAAAACAAGTGGAAACTATTATAGTTAATGGCAGTTAAAGAGCGCTACATAAGAAAATTTTGTTGAATACTTAATATGTATATTTAAATTTAATTCCGTTTTCTTTCCATATAAACTTTTAGATTTTATTTTATTTATTTATTTTTTATTTTTTTGAAAATCTCCGCTACATTAGGCACGAAGATTAAATAAGAATTCAAAATTAGTATAACAAAAAACAAATATATTTTCTTAATTGACAAAACAAAAAAAAATTGCCACACTCCGCACAGTGCTTAACTGGCGAGCACTTTTCTGAAACTGCGTTAGCCGTGAACTGAACGGTAAAGTGGAACTTAGTTTGGTCTATCAAGCGGCCGGAGATTGTGGAATATGTAGTGGCAAAACTGGCGGTAGTAACGGCCGCCAAAACTATCAACAATTGCAAGATATTAATATACGAAAAGTGATAAAATGTCGAGCGTAGATAGGGGAAATTCAGAGAGATTCTATCAAATGCAGCGGAGAAACCCACCTGAATGTGCAAAATTTTTCGAAAGTGGGAGCCTAACTAAAAAACTCGATGGTCGGTGGCTATACAGATCTCCAACTGGCGGTAGTAGTAGTAGTAGTATTGGTGGCGATGGTGATGGCAGAATCAAGCATGGCTTATGAAATGATATCAAAAGTGGAAGTGTTTTAAGAAGGGGTCAACTTTGATTCGAGCAGCTAAATGTCAGATAGTTATGCGAGGAGTGTAGCACGAAACGCTCTCAGAACTGTAAAATCAGCTTAGCATAATTATTGTCTGCTGTCTAGAGGAGAGTAAGCTCGAACGGATTTTTTTCATCTGTTTCGGTACTTAATCAGAAGCATAAACAGTACACAGCAGGCATCAGCTGTGTGAACACAACAGAGCGCGGGGGGGGGGGATGCTAGAACATAGCAAACAGCAGCGTGCAGAAAGCAAGTTACTGATAAAAAACAAAAACGAGCACAGGTTGTGTCTTAACTTTCGTCGTACGTTGCTGTGCTCTGAAAACATATGCAACTTGTGCGGGGAATTATTTTTTTAATGACAACTATTGTTATCTCTATTGAAATTTAAAACTTTTTTATAACATGCATTCTACCGTATGAGATTTTATAACAATCTGAATGGTACACCATGCAACCATAGTATTTACATGGGGGCGGGAGCTTACACAGCAGTTGAGTTGAAATCAAGAAAACTGGATTACCGCCTGCTGAGTGAAATTCAAATTAACATACAACCGGCCACTATATGCCCGAGGATAATGTAGGAAGTGGGAAAGAACAGTGACTACGTGTTATAGTCACGTTCACTTTTAGGTGAGGGCGGAACTGCAGTCGTGATCTGTATGGCAAGGACGAATTTTTTTTTTTGTGTTTTTTTTTCTTTGAGAGCAATGTATCCGGTTACCTTGGTTGAATTTATTATAAAAAAAAAGTTTTTTTTTTTCGGTTTGCAAATTTTTTAGTATACATATAAGAGGTGCTCCAGTTTTGACGAAGGCGTAAGCACCTTTGTCCATATTGTTCGATTTTACATGCTCCAAATATGGCGAGTTCTTTTTTGTATAACTTTGAAGCTTCAACAGTTAGACATATCTTATATGTACATACATAGGAGCATGATATGAAAATATGAAAGAAAAAAATAATTTTACCTGTTGCAGATATTATTTGTGCGACGTTTTATAGATCTTCTTTATTAATCCGTAAATCCAATTAATCAACTAACGTTACTCTTCCGAGAGATATATTGCTAGATAAAGAAATTTATTATGGCAAATACTGCAGATGAACTTGCAAGTCGGTTGAACGAACTGCGCAAATCGGGTGCAAACCTTTAAAAATGCTGCTACACAACTCGATTTATTTTTTTATGATGTTGTACTGTTCTGCTTATGAAGGATCCGGGGAATTACACGATACGGCCGAATCCGACTTCAAGGGTGTGAGGGTAAGCTCGGGTTACAGATCATGTGATCTGCATAAGAAAAATTCTACAAGGGTCAGGCTAAAGATTTCGTCAGAACAATACCCATAGAAGTAATGATAAAAGAGAGATAGACATCCGACATTACGCCGGTTCTCTAGAGAATCAATAGTTGCTGTTAATATTTCATCGCTAATAAGCCGGATGGCCTTCTTTTGGAATTTGCCTAGCACGGCCAATGCAGTGAATCCAGCCCCTGCCCAAATATGGGAATTATATTTTAATCAAGGTCTGATATGAGACTTGTATATTTGTGCCAAGTCTGAGTAAAATATTTCTTGCATCCCTGCAAGAAGCCCAAGCATTTCATCGTGTTTTTGGCAATAACAAAAAAATGACCGAACAAATTAATATTGTGTGATATTTCAATGCCCAAGATATTGAAGTTCGCGATATCTTCTCCATCGACGAAATGGGTTGAGCGGGTGTACGTCTGTACGTTTGAAAGATAGTAGACAACATTGCGTTTTGGAAGCATTAAAGAAGACCCGATTCGCTCTGCCCCAAGCGAGTATTGCTGCAAGGTCCTAGTTTAGTGAACTGAGCATGTAGCTTCATTTATCAAGTATAACATTCCCAACTTAGAGTCGAACAAGTACACGAAATCAAGGGTGCTGTCGTCTGCAAAACTATGAATAGAATTGAAAGTTAGAGCTAGACGATAATTAATAAAAACAAGGAAGAGAGTAGTTGAGAACACAGAACCTTGCGGTTCACCGGCGTGGATTAAAAAACGGTCAGAAGTAACGCCTTCCAATATAACTTGACTTACGTTGAGAGGCAGTGGAACATATTTTAGGTAATTTGGAACAAGGTCAAAGCCGAATGATCTTAGTCCGGAATAGACAAAATGGCGGGTTAGCATACAAAAATGTTGGTTTTCAAGCTATATTCGGGCTATTCTTGTGAATACGTTAATACAAAAAAGTTAAAAAGTTTATCAACATTCTTATATAAAGTTCTAAATTAATGTTTGAAAATAGGCTAAAGCGAGTAACTCATTCGTATGGTTGCCACACAAAAATTTCGTTTCTCACCATATATTTGGACACTGATCGAAAACTCGGCTATATTAGAATTTGAAAATTTATGAACTGCTCTTTTATAAAAATTCTAGATTTAAACAAATAAGCGAAAACGAGGGCTACCAAACAAAAACATCTTTCCGTAATTTTTTTACGTACTGGTGGAGAACGCGTTGACAGAGGTCACACTTCAATTTTTTGGTACAGTATATATTTAACAAGCTTATGTATAAATAAGTTGTTTCGAAAAAGTGACTTTTGTAACGACGACAAATAAAGAAGCCATTATAAATTAAACACAAGCAATGCCGGATCTAGGAAATTTTTGAAAGGGGGGCAAAGACGTTAATTGCCGCCCCCTCTAACAACAATCTTTATGTGGGGCAAATTTTATTACTATGCAGCATATATGACAGATAACTTATTATATAATACATACCCTGGAACTAAAACCAGAAAAAGAATTTTATTTTAAAACAATACTGATGGTTTATTTTATTAACAAAAAGAATACAAATTAAAAATTTTATTATGTTTGAAATTATGTGACATGCCGAACCTGCAGAAAGTAGCTATAGCACTCACTCTACCTCCCATCTTCACGTCGGATGTGGTCTTGTGCAGAGTTGCCATTTTAGCCGTTATTTAGCCGGCAAAAATTTGTGAAGAATTGCTAATTGCTTTTTGCACCCTAGATGTATACTAAATTTGTCATTCTGTTTGTAACGTATAGAAATAATGATAGTAGAACAGAATGGATTGGACACTCATGCATAATATTAAAAGTTGTTTTTATTTTTGCATCTGCGTGTGTCTGTCCGTCCGAATGATAGCTTGAGAATGCATTAATTGCTAATTTTGTGCATGGGCTTTTTTGAAAAAACAAAAAAAAAAGTAAAATTAAGTGTAAAAATGGGACAAATCGGGCTACTCCTTCATAGGATTGCCATATAAATATTTCGATTTTCACTATATATTTGGGCACTGCCCGAAAACGCGTAGAGAGCTAAAATTTCGTACATGGTATTTTCATAAAAATTGCAAATACAAGTTCAAAAATGGAATAAAACTGGCAACCTTTATCGTGTTCCCATGCATAATTTTGGTTTTTCACTACATATTTGGACATTACCTTAGAACACGTCGATGTAGAGAGCGTTTTCATAAAAATAGTAAATAAAATTTCAAAAATTAATTCAATCGTGGAGCTCCCTTTCTTGGTATTGCCATACAGAACTTTCGGTTTCACTTTACTTAACTCTTTTATCATCTAGCTAGAGTATAATATTAATGATCTTAGACCAATTATAAATGTTTCTCTTGTTTGTTTTAGCCGCTTTTCAATATGAATCTTCCCGACTAGAACGGCTAAAATTTGAGACGGTTTCAAAAGAACTCTGGGGTACTGCCGTTCACGTTGAAAGGATTTAATCGATTTTTTACCCGGATTCAAAGGTCTAAATCCAGCTAAAACGGCTAAATTTAGCTGGCATAAATATATTTGTCTGGCAACTCTGTGCTTGTGCCTACTGTCTTATATTCTGTTTACAGTCGCGATAGGATTGATGGATGGTGGGAAACATAGGGCTGCCAGCCATCTTAGTACATTTTTAGAATTTTGCAATTCGTTTCATCTATGATACAAAGGTACAATGTGAGGATCTAGCCGAATTTTTAATATAATTAACTTACAAAGGCGTATGCCCTATAGGCACACAGCGCTCTTAATGAAGAAATAACGAACGACTTATTAGTCTATAATGATTCATTATAAACTGCAGACACACAGCCATTTCTTTAATTAAGTTGTACTGTCAAACTGGTTTTGAAATACTTATGACATTAAAGAACCGATATGGATCGAATTAATGCGACAAACTTTGTTTTTATTTATTTTATTTTTCAATTTAACAATTTACAAATGAGAAAAACATTATATTAAAAAGAATATTAAGAATATAGTTTGTGATATGTATATTTGCATTTCTTTGTATTTCTTCTTCTTATTTTTCAAATCGGCAGATGCACAGGCGGAGCTCCACATTTATATTATATGCCAAATCTAGTACATTTTTCCTCATTATACATAGCTATAATCATAGATGGCACAAGAACTAGATGTCGCATGGCATACTAGAGCAGAGTATACAGATAGTGAAATGAGTAGTGCATTCTGGAATGGACCATAACATGTTTTAGAGCGTGCCGAAAGCAAATGTTTTTATAATAGCAGTTTTGTATACATTTGATAAACTTCCTCAAGATATGAAAAAATATTAATCACTCAACTTATACATCATTTCAAATGTTGTGGTCCATTCCGGAATGGACCACCCAGCCATATAAATTTTGTATACTTTTTTTGGTATTGCATGCGACATCTAGTTCTTGTGCCATCTATGCTATAATGCAGGAAAAAACACTTCATTAATATACTTCATTATGATCTGATTTTCGAGCCATAATGACGTATACTATGTGACACACGGCATTTTAATGAATAGTTAGTACTAATGATTCATTAGCTCGTGCTGTGTGTCTAGGGTATTACAGACTTAAGGGGGGTTACAACTGAAATCTTAAAAAACACGAAAAGTTAATACAAATTTGCTGCAAATCTGTGCGACTATCATGATAAAAATTGCATATAGTTAGAGAAAAAGCTTAAACTTAGGTAATGACGTATCAAAAATAAAGATTTCGGGGTTTTATATGTATTTAATTAGCTTTAGAAAACTCTAGAATTCATGAAATTTGCAAAGTTTGGTACATCAAAACGTAATAATGGTACATCAAATAGATAAATTTGTACTTGAGTATGGAAGATCTTGGGCTGGAAGAGGCAGTGACGGAAAGAAAACCAATAAATAGGTTTTGGTTAATAATATATTTTCGTTTGAATGCTGCTATTTTCAGAGACAAATAACTATCAAAATTATGATATTATTTCAAAGAAAGTTCAATTTGTAACAAAAGTCGAACTTTTTCCTGTTTATTTTGAAAAAGCAATGATAAAGGAAATAAGTCAATAATGTTAACCACGGTAACGGCAAAAATTTATATTTTTATTTTATTTATTTTTATATTTCGCATATAATTTGGCGTTTTCAATTCATTTTATCATCGTCATATGGAGTAATGTGCTTTTGGAAAGCTTTCATTTGTTTTGAAAGCTTGGCGGGCTATAACTGCCATTTTCTGCATTAGGTATATGTATGTGTGTAGATTTCCCGAAATATTTTAAGTTTTATCATTGGTAATTTGTTATTTTTGCTTTTGAGGCGAGAAATTTTTTGGCAGTTCTATTCTGGTTATAGGTAACGAATTGTGAGTAACTATTATTTAATCATGGGACGTATTAGTAAAATTCGGGTATGGTAGGGAAGAAAGGAGCACGGGAATAGCAGATTCGATGGCATGGCAGTGCTAACATCGAATCGCAGAAAAGTCTTACACAAACAAAATGTGTCACCCTTAGAATTTCCTAGTTACAGTAACTCCGACTAGGCTAATCTGGTTGAATTGCGTTTCTTGAAACATGCAAAATTTTATGCGAAAAAAACTGAGGAATTAGATAAAGATAAAATTGTATACAGGGTGTCCCGTAAGTGGATGTCAAGCCGGAACCGGGTGATAGACCAAATCGTAACAGTTACCAGAAAAATATAAAAAAAAAATCTAAGTCATGTATTTTTCAAATTATAGGCATTTCTTTTGTTTTCGAGAAAGTGTACACCTTGTGATGGTTTTTTAGCTCCTGTTGCTACAAATCTTTAATTTTTTTTTTCAATTTTATTTTTTTTATGTAATCCCGAATAGTGCTTATGTAACCTGTTGCTTTAAATTCTTTGCCAACTGTTCCAGCTTGGAAGAAAATCTCACATTTTGCCGAACCAAGAATAGAAAAGTAATATTTCACCCAACTTTAACTGACTGTAATGAAAAAAAAAATGTACTACGTCAGTTTGGCAAGTAACTTTAAAAGTTGACGCATTTAATAAGGATTCTAAAATGGTATAACACTTGCTACATTATTTCTTAGATTACGGAAAAAAAACTTTTTTTCTTCAAGAAACCCAGTTTCGAAAAATTTCTTTTCACCTACTAAAAATAATTCTAGTGTACCCAAAGCTTGCCGTAAGACCGTAACTGAGATTTCAGTTTGAGTGAGACGGAGAGTCATTCCATGAAGTGTGAGTGAGACAGATAGTGACTTAGTGATAGTGCTTATGTAACCCGTTGCTTTAAATTCTAATCCAAGCTCACCGAATATTACAAAACCATGAGCTACACCCATACCATGTACAGCGAGTACAAACCCTGCTACCTCGGGATTATCAACCTCGGGTTGCGTTTTGCCAAACGGTGCTACAAAGACAACGGGAAGATCCGCGATTCTTCGAGAAAATTTTGTGGTCGAATGAATCGACATTTAACAAAGACGGTTACATGAACCTACACAACTTACACGAGTGGCACGTAGAGAATCCGAATTTAATGAGACAAAATAGATCTCAATATCGTTTTAAAATAAACATGTGGACCGGAATTTTAAACGGAAAGTCATAGGACCTTTTGAGTTGCCAGAGGTCTTTAATGCTGAAGTTTATTTAGATTTTTTGCAAAACCATTTACCTAATTTACAGGAAGACATGCCACTAAGTATTTACAGAGAGATGTGGTATCAGCAAGACTGCTGCCCAGCGCACTATGCCCTTTCAGTTAGAGAATATCTCAATGAAGAATATCCGGATAGATGGATAGGGCGGTCTGGTACGATCTCGTGGCCAGCCCGCTCACCTGATCTAAATCCATTAGATTTCTTTTACTGGGGAGCATTAAAAGAGAAAGTTTATAAGAAGTCAATTGAAAATTTAGCTAAGCTTCGGCAAAGAATTATGGAAGCAGTTCAATTTGTCAACAACGGAAGAATTGCCCGTCTGATAACCCGATCTTTTTTAAGAAGATGTCGAGCTTGTATTGAAGCTGAAGGCAGGCAGTTTGAACATCTTTTGTAAATAATAAATCTTAGCATCCAAATAATTGGTGTTTAATTTTAAAATTAAAGAAAATTTGTCCTAAATTTAACAAAAAGCTAGCATCTCTAGCTTGAAAGCGTAACTATCTGTCTCACATGGAATGACTCTCCGTCTCACTCAATCTAGAATCTTAAAGTCACGCTCTTAAGGCAAGCTTTGGATACACTAGAATCAATTTTAGTAGGTGAAAAGAAATTTTTCGAAACTTGGTTTCTTGAAGAAAAAAATTTTTTTTTCCGTAATCTAAGAAATATTGTAGCAAGTGTTGTACCATTTTAGAATCCTTATTAAATGCGTCAACTTTTAAAGTTACTTGCCAGACTGGCGTAGTAAATTTTTTTTTTTTTCAGTACAGTCAGTTAAAGTTCAACGAATTATTAATTTTATATTGTTGGTTCGGCAAAATGTGACATTTTCTTCCAAGCTGGAGCAGTTGGCTTAGAACTTAAAGCAACAGGTTACATAAGCACTACTCGGGATTACATAAGAAAAATAAAATTGAAAAAAAATTAAAGATTTGTAGCAACAGGAGCTAAAAAACCATCACAAGGTGTACATTTTCTCGAAAACAAAAGAAATGCCTATAATTTGAAAAATACATGACTTAGATTTTTTTTTATATTTTTCTGGTAACTCTTACGATTTGGTCTATCACCCGGTTCCGGCTTGACGTCGACTTACGGGACACCCTGTATATGTATGTATATACTAAAATTGGATTAGAAAATCTACCAGACATAGCTTGGTAATTTCAAATCTAACTCTCTAAAGTAGTTCTTTGGTTATCTAGTTAATAAAATGGTAATCTGACAAAGCCTGCTCCTCAACAAAATTCAAAGAAAAATCCGACAGTCAAATTTAAAATCTCGCCATGACTATGCAATTCTACCCTACTGCTGCGTAGATGCCCGACATGCCTTGGAGTACAATACAGACGAATATCACAGCACCATGCAGCTTTGCATCGAAATATGTATAGTGATTTGTTTCAATTTTTAAATTGCATATTTTTATGCGTTTATATTCACTAAGCTTTTGGGAACAGAAATCGTGAGCTTTTTTTTGGTGGTAACCCCCCTTAATAGAAAGTAAATTGGCTGTATGTAAGCGCAATTCAAAGTATGATGTCAGCAAAGGAGCTTTCAGATTCCGGAAAGAAGACTGAAGTATGAAGTATGGTCTGAAAAAAATTTCCATTGTAATTAGATTCTTTTCTCGTTTAGTTATGAGTTCACAAGTCCATCGTATTGCCACCCCCTTAAAACTAGCGCCCCGGGGCATATGCCCCCGCGTGCCCTCCCAATAGATCCGACCCTGAACACAAGTCAAAAAGCTAGAATTGGTCCAAGACCAATTGGACCAATTCTTATCATACCCTAGTTGACTACCCGTATGTAATTTCATATGGTCACCCATCTGGGAAAGTTCGATTTTTGAAGTGGTTTTTCGCATATATTTCTAGAACGGTTCGTCGGACAGTAAAAATGATTATAACAAATTTCATAGGTTCCGTACAATGAAAACGTCTAGGACTGATCGTCTTCACAGTAAACGTAAAAACCCTTAATTTTTATATGGTAAGCCCATTTTTGAAATTACTATTTTTATGAAAACGCCGCGTACAAATTTTACACCCTTCGTTGACGCGAAAACGATTTTTTTGTATGGCAGCCTAAGGAAGGAATTACCCGATTTATACCATTTTCGAGCTGAAATTTACTTGTTTTTTTAACGCATGTGTGCGAAATTTCAGATCATCAAGTAAGCACGTTCTCGAGTTATCGTGAGGACAGACAGATGGACATACGGACAGATGGACAGACAGACAGACAGACAGAAAGACGGACGGATAGACACATAAAAATCAAAATAACTTTTAATGTTATGTGTGGGTGTCGAAGCCATTTTGCTCTACCATCATTCTATGCGTTACAAACGAAATGACTAAGTTAGTTATACCCTATGAAGCTGATAACCCTAGTGACAATTCTTACTGGGCACTCTTTTCTCAGGGGTCACCTTTACATAAGGTGACCAGACGTCCCGCTTTTGACGATCCCGATTTTTAACAATTTGTCCCGCATCCCGCGACGTTTTAAAAAAGTCCCGATTCCTGGAAAGAATGTACGACAAAAGAGGGAACGGCGAAGAACGGGAAAGCAATATACTTTTTTCGGTGGCCATGTGGCTATTTAGCCAGGATATGAGTTTTATATTATTTTTATTAATTTGATAATGTTGGAGCACTGGAGCGCCAACGTTAAAATTAAGATTAGAGATCAGTCGACGATCATGCCGACGACAATGCCGGCGTGAGCAATGTAATGAAATTCATACATGCAGTACTGTCTATAAATATTTTTGACATAAAACGACGACCGCGTCGGCGTTGTTAATGTAATTCAAGCAAACGTAAATGACATTTTTTGGCATGGCTTGGCAACGACGAAAACATTTTGTAACTGTCTCTCAGACAATACACATCGTACTGCATGCTAGTAAGTCAGTTAAACAAGTGATTTCATTACAGATCAGCTATTCAGATAATTTATAATATAATTTTAAATTATTATTATTTTCTTATTTTAAGCATAGTGAGTAAGAAAAGAGCATGCAAATTCAATGATGATCTAAAAAGTGAATTTCCTTTTATTAAAAAAAGCCAAAAGCGATTACATGGTAAAATGTGAAAAATGTAATGTTGAATTTTCTATTTCGCACGGCGGGAAGAGCACTTGGAGACACAGAAACATAAAAGATATTTAAATGTTGGTGCATCTTCCTCCAAAATATAAGAATTTTTTCGGAAAACAACTTATGGAGACGAAGAAAAGAAATAAGCATTAGCAGAAGGACTTTTCATACTATTAATCACAATCATTCCTTCAGATCTATATCACAAGTTATCAAAAAATTTGCCTGTGCCAGAACAAAAGCCGAGGAAATTGTGTGTACTATGCTTTCCCCATATGCATTTTCAGAATTAAACAAAACTCTAGAAAAAATTAATTTTATATCGTTTTTATTTCGTTTCTTTGCCCGACGAAACTTCTGAAATAATTTTCAGTTCCATTATTAATATTTTGAAAAAAATGATTACATATTGTGCAGACAACACGAACGCAAATTTTGGAGGAAAAGCGAGAAGAGGCACAAATAATATTTTTTATAAATTAAACAAAAACCTTAATCAAAACATTGTTGCAGCGCACATTGAGTGATTTGAAAAACAAATGAAAAAATAAAGCAAAGAAAAGAAATGAAAAAAATTGAGAAAAATAGAAGAAAAAAAATTATTAAAAAATTTTTAAAAAATTTAAAATACCAATCTAAAGAGTAATCTCTATTTTTATTTCTACCTCCTTGGTATAATATAGGAGTTTTTGCCTCATATAATTCACACCCAGAATTTATTCTGAGTTTATATGAGAGGAGATCATTTTGATCTGTTTCAAGCGTCTGCAGCAGGCAGAAAACCAAGCTGTACCGATGAGTGTAAGGTTTTCTGCTAACACGAAACGCTTCTTCTTCTTCTTCCTTTTTCTTTTTTTCTTTTTTCAGCCCACTGCGGGCGTATACAGGTTCGATGCGTTTCGAATGAATCTGGTTTTTTAAATTTTTTAAAAAAAATTTTCTTCTTTTTTTCTCAATTTTTTTATATTTTCATTTCTCTTCTTTGCTCTATTTTTTCATTTGTTTTTTAATTCACTCAATTTCGCTATTTGGGACCTGTTGATGAGTCAAAACCAAGACTTGAAACTTGTCACCAAAAATATAATGGGTTGTGTGATGAAATAACAAATTAAAAACATTTTTTAGCTTTTGCTATATACCGGAGAATCCAAATAAATTCCTTCTTGAACAAATACAAGTTTACCCCGGTAAAAAATCCTAAAGAGTAATCTCTATTTTTATATATGTATATATACTGTGCGTGTTGAAATGCTTAAAGAATTTTCTGAAACTGCGGAAGTCGAATATCAGAAAATACTTGGATACAGTAAAACGCGCTGATTAGCTCTTTTGCTAACTGTCGAAAAAGTTTTGAAAATATATGATCCTTTGAAATCCTACTTTCTATCACAGGATAAATGTCCTAGAATATTAGAAGAGTTTTTTGAAAAAGAATCTTCAAAAATTAATTTGGCTAGAGTGTTTGTACATAATCAAGCAGCCATTTTTCAAAATGCTATAAAACTTATTGAAAGTGACAAGATTTCTGTATTCAAAATAGCAAATGAACTTAATAATTTAAAACTTCAGTGTCAAAAACGGTTAGAAAATAATTTTTTTCCATTCACTATACGCAATTGTATAAGCCAGCTACAAGAACAAGGTGCAATAAATCGTGCAGTGTTCATGAATCACGTGACTATATAGATTATTTAGAAGAGTGGACGGTTATGATATTGAACATTTTCATTGGATTATATTAAAACAAGAACTTAATTGGAATGATGTGGAAAAATCCTTCGATCATATTACTCAAAATTTTCCATATAGTAATATTTTCGAAAATGATCTTTTTAATGAGGTATCATTATTAAAAAAATATATAGATATGGAAAAGATTAAATCTTGGTTAGAAATATTCCATCATTTTGAACTAAAAATTGTGGAATACGTGCTGTCCTTACCAAGGAACTAATGCTGCAACTGAACGCTTTTTTTTCTACGGTAAAGAAAGTGTGGACATTAGAAAATCACAATTAAGTATTGAGACTTTGAAAGCAATCTTATGTGTGAAATATAATTTAACAAATTCTTGTGAAAAATTTCATGACCTTTTAAACAATGACAGCAATCTACTAAAAAAAAATGCACTCAAATGAGAAATATGCTAAAGAATAAAGTAATGCTATACATAATTTTTTTTTTAATATTATATTTGTGAATTTTACTTATGTCGAAATTTAATAAAAATATATTACAATGCTATATTTTTGCGTTCTATGAAAATTTTTGTTGCTCCATATAGACCAAAGTTTTAATCAAGAACCCTCCCGGTCAATGGTGTCCCGCTTTACCAATGTTAAAATCTGGTCACATTACCTTTACCGGATGAGACTTGTCCATGATCCTATATGCAGGGTTTGCGGAGAGGAATCCAAGACCAAGTGTCAAGTTTGCACTTTTTCCTATATTGTAGAACATTCAAATATCACATAGAAAAAGGCTATTGGGGCAGAATATGAATGAAACCTAAAAAGTTCCCACGACTTTATACTTTTTGTAAAAAAAAAGATCAAGAAAAAACTAACTATAATGCTTGTACTATAACCAGACTTTTAAAATCTAACTACAAACAATATTCTCTTTTCCGAGGATTTTTCTGTTTTTCAATATTAATATTTAAAACGATGATGATACAATTCTTTAATACTTTTTTTATTCTCTTTTTATTTTATAATGATTCATATACATAGTTATTGTCTTCTTCAGAAATCTTCTTTCAAAATATTTAAAAAAAAACATAATTAAATAGCATATACTGTAAGTTTCTATAACAACTAACAAGTTTCCAAATAATTTATTTTTTTTTCTCATAAATTTGTTTAAAACTTGAAAACAGTTAGACACCCAGCCCCAACTTATACAATTACCATATAATTTGAAAACTTTCAAAACATTTTTTTTCCATTTCATCAGTGAAGAATAGCAATAAACTGACATTAATATTGCACAGTTCAGTGCATCATCTATATAATTACCCTGCGCATCGAATCCACGTAGCAGTTTCCATTAAAATTCAAGCACTCCTAAATCCCTCTCCTATATAACAAGTTATTTATGTGTCATATTTTGTCATTTTGTCAGTTGTCATGACCATTTCCATAATTATTTATAAAAGTTATCTATATATTATTAAATCGGCAAGTCGCTAAAAAAAACCCACCTTATGGAAATTAGTGGGACCGTTTTGCATGCAGCAATGGTTGAAAAGCATGGGAAACTTTTTTTTAATATTCTTCTTGCAAACACCTGATCCAATTGTGATTATGAATCGTCGTGATGAAATTATGAAGTATAAAAATAAACAGCTTAGACGGTCCATCAGATAAATATTTGAATAGCTCTCATTTAGTTAATGCATACATATATGAGCCTATTCATTAGTATGATAGTATGACTATGTTGATGGACTGTCCATTAAGATGGCATCAAGCTGTAAACTTCCGCTGAATCACATATTTAAGCTTTTCATACATAAATATCCAAGGCCCCTAAATTTCAGTCATTGCATTATTAGCGTTTGACTAGACGAACCGAATCATGTAATCTTCAGGTCGAATCGGCGCGCATCTTTTAAAATGCAAATTTCTTACAAAATTCCAATAAAATCGTTCACGTCATATCATGAGCGTAAACAGGTAACTAATCATCGAAATATAATTGGCAAACAATGGATTTGCTAATTTCCTTAATTTTACTTGTGGCTATTGTTATATTTTATTAGACTTGGAAAATATTTGTTTTCCTGTCCAATTGTAATTAATTTGGCACCACGTACTTATACCTTCCTGGAAGATTGAATTTCCGCTTTGTAATAAACATGGTGCACAGTTTTATATTCACAGACCAACGGGAAGTTGTAAAACGAGTGCTAAAATATTTATAAAACTTGTTCTAAAGTTGTATATTAATTGAGAAAATTTTCTTAACGGTGTTTTTTTTAGTATCAAAATTAAACGTCGATGGGAGAAATATTAGAGGAAATGTATTAAGTAATGCATCAAAAGTTCATCTTCCATACCATTCTAACTTATAGCTATAGGTGTACAAACGAGGCATTTCTTTCAATGGTGTATCTAAAAAAAACGAGAATTTGTGAATGACTTTATTATGAGGGAGGAGTAATTGACGGGGTGCTAAATTTACTGTACAGTACATATATCTTATTTTTAGGGTGCTAGATGAAATTTTCAATGAAGCAATGCAATCTGGAGCAATGTTCAATCTTCTTTGCTTAATCTAGATCTTAATATATCAGATTCGAATTTGGATCAACACGGGATCCAGATTATCCGTATACTAAGGTCAGATTTGTCCGTAGATCCGAATCCAATTTTCAGCTCTAGATCATAGTGGAATAGGGAACTGAGTAGAAAAGATTTGTGTTTCAAAAAGCATATTTCAACAATCGTTTCACGTAAAAACCTGACCTCTTTTATGAACAAACCCTCAAAATACTAGCAAGGAAAAACAAAAACATTCTCTTCATGTACTTAATCATCATAAAGGCCACAGAAGCAATGAAATTACTATTACTCGACTCAGTGGACCAAAACAATTTTACGTCACTCGAGAAGCACACCTTGCTAAAATAATCTGTCAGGCAAAATATTCAACACTACCCTTCTGGTGACATAGCAGAAAGATTCTTTCTTCTCAGAAAATCTAAGATAAAAAAGGAATCCTCTTTGCAGAGCTATTCTTACGCTACGGATACTTTAAAAAAAAAATTCATAGTTAAACAATAAAAAGAAAAGAGGAAGTCAGAAGCTCGTTTATTTCAACTAATTCGCAATCCTATAATAAATCGTTTTCTATCCATAACGAATCATTACAATATACAATTAATCTTCTTTATATTTATCTCATCACATAATTTGGAAACAAAACAAAATCATGACAAAAATCTCTCACTTTGCAAAATTTTAGAATTTCATAAACTTTCGAAATTCTTTCACCGCTTTTATGTCCGCAAAGTTATATAATGTTACTATATAAATAAATTTGTCGAACCTTCGGTGAATAGAAAGGCAAAATTATATATTTCTATTGCGGTGCTCTAGAAATTCTTTATGACAACAGCTTGATGCTTGCGTAATTGACAAAAAAAAAAAAAAAAAAAAACGAAAAACAATAATTGTGATCATGGCATTATCTGGAGAATCTCATGAGTTAGGTCCACCAACTATGTGAGCAAAGTGTCCATAGACTCGTTAGCTATAAACAGACAACCCAAAGACAAAACGTTCATTCATTTGAATAAGGAAAAGCTGCTACAGATCATTGATACCCGGCGACCAACCAACAGCAACACGATGATCAGCGGACCTAATCGCGCGGTATGCTGGAGGAAAGACAAAAACCGAAATTCATTTCTTAGGCTGAGGTTTGAACTAGATCCAATTATTGCTCTTTTGATGGGGTTACAATCTACTATATCTACTAGTTATATGCAGAGCTCCCTTCTGCTATATAGAATGGTCGTATATAGTCACAATATTATTAATCGCGCACATACCTATAATAATATTATGCCGTGCGCCGATAGCACAGTTGATTAGATTTCGTCGTGGCCGCTGCTAAGCACGCTCGATTGCTTTCTAATTCCTACAGTTTGGGGTTTTGTTATCCAAACAATTGGGATAATTATTGTGATTAGTGGAAATCGACCATTTGTGGTCATCGGCATAACTATAGCTTTGACTTTGCATTTTTCTTAGAGTTATGCGTGCTGTTATATATAAGTATACAATATCGATTAAGACGCCATCAGAAATCAATTTATTTGCTGTTGTTGTAAAGTAATCGAACTCAGTTGGTTTCGTTTAGAAAAAAATAAAAGGTTACTTAATGACACCATTTTTGCGAAATTATGCAATTTTTTAAGCAAGGGATAACATAAGAAAAAAATATATATTTTCTTAGATGTATTTTTTGACCATGAGAACATTTTGTGCTACAAAATACGTACATGATTGAAAGCCTTTTATTCTCTTTTAGCAAGAAGAAATTTAGGTCATATATTCTGGAGAATCAGATGTAAGGTTGGTAAAGGTTTCTTATGTCTTAACAAAATTAATAAATAAAAAAATATTCAGTCTACGCTGTCAGCAACTCTAGAACCATAAATTTTACAGCCATGTGATGAATCTAAAATACTGATGCATTACACATAATTGCAATAAAATATCAATTGAGCATTGAACTAGAAACTTTAGTATTTCTTGTTAACGACAAATAACAAATGGATCGAAAAGTAAAAATTAAACCAGGAAATGACACAACCAAGAGTTTACAAACCTGATAACTAAAAATAGTGTCGTCCAGATATGTATAGTATATAATGAAATTAAAAAAATTTGTATTTAATTACACATACTACCTTTTTAAATATAAGCTCTCTCCCAAAAAAGTATTAACCTACAATATAGCCACTACCCAAAAACAATTTCTGAATTTTTCTTCCGCCAACTGAAATATAATTGAGATCAAAAACGATAAAAGATAAACCACTGGTCACGAACGAACATATTACATACCTTTCAATTGCCAAGAACTATAATATCTTACTACGTAAATCACACCCGATTATATCTCAAGATCACGTAGCAAGTTGGCAAATATCTTATTTCTTATTTGCGTATATAACCATAGATATCTGACCAACGTAAAAAATACTATTCCGAAAGGTGTTTAACATTGAAAGAAACATTGAAGCCATACTGTGTGGTTTGGTTGGACCACCCATCATTTACGAAACTACAAAATCTTAGAACAGTTTTCAATAGATACATAAATGTCCGGCTTGAGATAACAAGAGAGAAAAAAATTATCTGTCGTTCTGTGTTCATATAAAAATTTTCCACATTATAATTTACGCACCTTTATTACTTCGACCTGAACCGGTAGTTTGTACATGCGCACTGATGGCCTCCTAGAAACTCCCTGCATAGTAACAGCATGCAAAGTTCCAAGGCCCCCAATTCGAGCAATAATTGCTGCGGAAAAATGATTGGTCATTTACTGAGAACCTTAACGGAGCAAAGTATTTATTAAAAATGGATTTTTATTCAAGAAATGTCCGGAAAACTTATCAGAAAGAAAAATTTTAGATGATTTTGCATCAGATTTAGATGAACTGATAAATTCTGTTGTTTACCTTCTTGTTTCAATGGTGTATTGGTCCGGATTCCCTTCTATAGTTCATTGCTACAACTTAAAAAAAGCTACGTTGTTCCTGTATTATCTGAATTACTGTAAATCGCCACATACCGTTCAAGGTTGCTATACCACTGCTATATACATACATACATACATAAATATACCGCAGCCAATTTCATTTTCACTTTTAAAAATTCTTTTCGCTGTCATTAAGCCGAACTCGTTCAATACTCGCTTTATTAAGCAATTGTTTTTCTTATTGTATGAATTTCAGTTTTAGTGGTGCTCTTGGTGTGCCGTAAACTGCTTGATTCCATGAACCTTCGCCTCCAGCTAAATGATCGACAAGCGCAAGCGCACGCGAACTCATTAAGTTGAAAGAAAAAAAAAAACAAAAACAAATGGCAAACCCGGTTATGTTTTTCTGTAGTACGTTTCTAATAATATTAGAAGGAAAGGCGTTGGCTACGGTAAAACGGTAAAAATTAATTGAGGGAATCACGTCCTACATATAAATAAGATTCTGGCTTAAATGTTGCTCAATTGCCCGACGAATGGCCTGCGCACGTTCCAAGAACCAATTCAAATGTCAAATGCTTCGATTCGACTGAAAAAGGGAAAGCACAATTTTATTGCTTTTGTAAATTGTTTATTGGAATTATTTTAATTACGGAAGTTTCTTTTTCTTAGAATAATTTTGCTACTTGAACGGACATTTTTACGGACTGGAATTATTTAAATTTAAATTTCGGCAATTGGATATTTAAGATTAGATGCTTCCTTACTTACTTGCTCTCAAGAATGCTTTAAATATAAAATTACTTTTTGTCCAAGAAAACCATCTACCAAATGTCAATGGTTCCATGACCAGAATTTAAGTCGAAAATTTTTCTTTAAAAAACAAGCCACACACACCGCATATATTATCTAATCTTCACTAGTTCTTTGGTTCATGTCTATTCACTACCTATTAATTTCTATTGGAATCTAAAAAGTCAAATTCGTTCTGCATCTCCACGCACATGTGCCTTCCACTTACATACATATATGAATAAATGTATCATTGTCTGTTTATTGACAACCAAGTAAGTAAACCTTTCTATACAGTTAATTTTTCTTGTACGAAACTTTGTTACTTATAAATTTGTTGATCTTTTAGCACAGAATTCGGGACTATGAACTTTGAACATCTCCCTACAATATACGACTTTGCTAAAATGTTATCAATACACAATACATAAATGCAAATACCATCTTTCATATACTTCCCTTTATTTTGAAGAAAATAAGAGCCACCCAGAAAACACGAGAATTCGATGGATTCAACAAAACATACCTACCTATGTGCATGTATTAAATTGTAAAATGTTTTTCTTTTCGTATGCTGAAGTGCACGGAGCCATAATTAATAGAGAACCGATAAGGTACCAGCGAATAAAACGCTTTCTGGATGAATCTGTCCAGTAATTATGGTGATAAATTAGGAACACAAGCATTTGCATTAATCCTTCAATAAATGTTTGAAAAAAAAAAACAAAACAAAAAAATTAAAAACTAGACTTTAACTTTAATTTGCGTCGGTGACTACAAAATATTTCAAACAAAATTATATTAGAAAAAAAAAATTTAAATGGTACATAATTAAGAAAATTTTATTGCTCAGCATTTTTTCATTTTATGTCGCCATACGAATTTACATTAACAATCTTAAAAATGTTGCCGCCTTCGGTAGTAGTTGTTGCAGAATGCAGCTGATATCTTGGTCACCTCATACCACATTTCAGATTTCTTCAATGTCACCTTGCCAGCACCACAACCACAACCAGACTAGAGGCTGTACAGATAGTACCTAAAACTGGGGCTTGTATAGGTGCTCTCTTTAAAGACTTTTTTCACTGCTGCTAACATTTATGTCTGTCCGAAAGTTGCATAAGATCCCATCGGCGCGCGCACATGCGATTCTTTCATTTATTCATTTTTTGTCATCGGTCGACACTATATAGTGTCCAGTCCACACCTTTAATTGACTTTCTTTTTTTGTTTCCCAAGTATGTAGGTGTACCCTCGATCTATATTAGAATATGTCTGCCCCTTGTCCTCAAACTCAACTCATTTGTATTATAGTTCAGGTGAAAGAGAAGAAAAAACGTTTTTTTTTTGTATGCATAAATTCAACGAGTGTAAGGTTACCCTCTCGTAATTAATAGATGACAGCTCATTAACAGGATTTTGAAAAACTTACTCATAAATTTTGAATCTGATAATTGAATGTCGCCTTAGGTCCATATTTAGAGGCTATTTTCGGGTGTATTGTATATGGACATTCAACATCTATCGGTTGTGTTGGAAATTAAGGGTATTAGACGGGATTTTTGCAACAACAAAATTTATGTTCATTTCTATCGTTTTTAAAGAAGTGACAATAAAAGAAGTCATAAAAGTTTTTTTGCCAAAAAATTTCTGAATTGGCAGACTTTTCGGTTCCGGATATATGTATGTATATGCAACTGCTGAAACAGGTGAAACTTAACTAAGAGTTTTATTGTTAATTAAAATTAGTTTTTTTTTCTTCGAACACAGTTGTATAATTAGTTATGATATAGAATTATCTTTATTAAGAGATGAGCCGAATTTATTCATAATTCGCCGTTTGTAGACTTTGTTAGAGCGATATAGACCAGAACACGATCGTTGAAAAAATCAATATAAGAAAGTGAAATTGGATTGAACACACACTACGGCATAAAGAAAACAACATACTTATGGTGAATTAATTTCAACAAAACCGAACAGGCACTGAGTTGAACCAGAAGCTGTCAAATCTACACCGAACTTAGCCCTGTCCCGAACGGGGACAAACTGAAAAGAATGCAAGTATATGCTCGCCCTTTATGATTTTAATAAAAAAAAAACAAGCCACTTTAATAAAATAATTGCACTTTAACAAAATATCCACACATCCATACTTTGATTACAAATAATTTTGATTTGACGTTTAGTTCCGAGCCATAACCACAAATTTTCATGGAACAAGAAAATTGAAAACCGGTTCAGTAACTGAATATAGAGCCACGTGAAAAAAAAATATACGTTCGGAACCAGCTATGTGTCAGTGTGGTGAAGAAAACACTTTGGGTTTAGAAACCAAACGAGTTACGGTTCAGTTCAGGTGAAAAGAATTCACCATTAGTTAAGCAATCCCTCTATTAACAGGCCTAATACTCATAAAAGATGGCGCATCGGAAGAACAAAGGTGACCCCAGAATAGAGTCCGCTATTGAACAACGATAACCTATAAACAATAATGATGAAAATTAAGTTTAACGTTATCAGCATGGTATCCAATAACGATAATCTCATCCAAAGAAAATTGCTGAAGAGTCCCGTATGTGTATAAGTAACTATGTATATTTTTGACTGCCGTGCGACGTAAGAAGGCAGTAATTGATTATGTAAAAATTAAAAAAAAAACATTTATAATTGAATAGCTTATAAAGCTTGAAGATATTATAGGAATTTTCATTTCAAAATTGTTTTCTCGCGCTATAAAAATGAATCACATGACGTTTATAGTAATAATTTATTAATTAAAACTTTGATTTTGCAATTTTATCTTAAAACATTATTTCCAATTTACTTTTACCTACATAATATATGTACCTAAATACATATAAAAATCTCATACCATGCTTCCGATTGCAAACATCACATTACGCCTTTCTAGAAACAAACGAAAATTTATTATCAACGTCAAGCAAGCAGCGCGATTAAATCTTCCTCCGTCCATCCCTCCCTCTTTCTTCGGACAATCTTAATTCATCTCATGATGGAATATATTTAAAAAAAAAAAACAAAAACACAATTTCAGATATAGTTAGTTTCGTAATAATAACATAAATGCAAATCACTGTCATTTCGCTCGTTAAATTCTTGGTGCAAGCGATTAATTTTGTGACAGTCATCGGCCAGAGCAACAGCTACATATATGAATATCATCCAAAGCTCAAGCGCGCAAGCGCAATCACATCAGTTGTCACAAAAGATATTAAATTTAAAAGGCGCGCAAAAATTAACTCTTTAAAAGAAGTGAGGAGGACCTTACGATGGGACCATTATAATAAAAAAAAAATCATTCAAAATATCGCGCATAAATGTGACTGTTTATGTAACAATGATGCAAAAGAAGTTGCAATTTCCACTCAGGTGAGAGACCAGAAATGGTACGGTCGACTGACCGAGTTCCAAAATATAGTATATATATCATACCGCGACCCCAGGTCTTCACGTGTTATTCAATTAGCGCTTGAAGTAAACTTTTAGAGCAGCTACATATATAAAAAGAGAGATTCACACGTTTGTTTAATGAGAACTGAAGTATTGTGTTACACAAATCACTGCGGCGGGAACGTGTCTAAGAAGAGTTTCAATAAAATTTCCTTTTTTTTTGTGGGTCTTTCGTTAACTCATCGCTTCCGTGTATAAGACTTACATATGACCACGTGTTTGTTATATATTTATATACATACATAAATATGAACGAAAATGAAAATTATCTAAAAACATATTTTAAGTTGGTCTATGACCTCGACCTTCTTGAAAATATGTTTTTTTTTAGAAACTTTTGATACAGTTAAATACATAAAGAAACTGTTTTGTTCGCATAAGAGGCCATGTCTCGCCCAAATTATGACCTTGTCAGGAGATCCGATCAAAGCAACATTAATTGGTATTAAGTAACACTTTTTTGTTACTTTTCTCTCATTTTATACTTGAGTCCCCTCTGTACATAATGTAGAAATTATTATCAACAAAGATTGATACAAAATCGTATGGTCAACTCTGATGATTACCGTCATATCTTGGTGTGATGAGATAAAGTGCTGCCATCTGGCGTTTTAATGTATTTCTTAATGCGATAAACCGCATAATTTTGCACTTTTGTGTGCCCTTAATTGCCGGCCAATTTACAACATTATCGCGGGCTTTATTGTGCAAGCTACGTTAAAATCTACAGATGTTCGCAATATGATTGTATCTTTGGGGCGTAATTAAACCTCTCACCACATCAATTGAATCTAAGAGCAAGGTGAACAGAAAAGGGTCATGTAGCGCCTGATGCTTGCTGTTTTTGTTTTTTTGCTTTTTTTTCTAATTCTACTGGGTTTTAATTTTAATACATTATGAATTTTCTTGAATGAGTTTGTGACTTAATAAGATTCAAAAATCATCAATAGAGTTCATATTATGTTTTAGAATTTTGCTATTCTAAACAATTTCACCTCTCTTTCAACTCTTTCTCCAGCCTGGAATTGTAAGTTTTTAATCAAATCGATTTTTAAATGTTGTATATACATCTCAAAACCCTGCGCTGATTTTCCTCAGAGCTCAGTCCTCTCTTCTAATCTTTTTTTTTTTTTATTTCCCCAATACCTGCACTCGTTATCTGTTTACCTTTCTTACGGAAAAGTCTTTTCAACAACAAGGACATCTATTACGGTACTAGGTAAGAATATGGTAGAATGGTCATAGGTTATGGAAAAACACAAGGAAGAGGTTTTTCAGTTTTTGATTTAGCTTGGATGATTCGTATAATAAGACTGTAATCTAAAATCATTGACCACTACCCATTTAAGTATCCTTAAAAACAAAACAGGAATCGCATAATAGTTTATGGTAGGCATACACTGGTGTACCGACCCGCTCTACTATGTTTATATACAAAAATCCGTTTAAACATAAAATCCAAAACAAATTTCGAGACAATTTGTTGAGGTATCGTCATTAGAAATAATTTCACAATTTATATGACGCTTACCTTTTCTGTCACCTTTTTCCAATGTAGACCCCTGTTCTTCCGGTACGTTGTGGTTCCTTAAGTGTAGTACACATTGAAGAGAGCGAAAAATCCAATGAAATCTCCTTTAAGAAAAAAAAATCAAACCGTAATCAGATCAAAAATATTCATTCAAAGAAGCAAACTCTTAATTTAATGAGACTTTCAAGGCTTGAATTTTCCTACCTTCTATATATGTACATATATACATGATTATACTTAATTTTAGTCTACATCTCATCTAACGTCACTTTTTCCTTGATTTTTATAATTAATGTTTTTGCCAAGCAATCCAATGGACAGTAGTTAAGTGAAACCACAACAAAACTGTTTCTCTTAACAAAGAACTTGAACATATTTAAGAAAAAAGAATAGAATTTCGATAGTTGAAAAAAAAACAGAAAAAAAACCAACGTCACGATCACGAATTTAGAGCACTCAGTGTGTTGTGGGATATGCACTATCGGATTTTCACAAAAACCTGCGCTATACTAAGAACTATGTATCTACACATATATGTATGGAACGGTGGGCAACACACAAGCCTCGCCCAATACGATACCTACAAATAGTCACTCGTGAAAGGAACCGAGGCTCACTCAAGATCTAAGTTCCCGATTTACAGATTGTTATGGAATCATGCTTTTTGTTCGACTTCTCTTAAAATTAAAACTTCCAGTTTTAACATAACTCAAACTCATTTAGAGGATAGCATTAGGAGTGAAGGGAATAATTGATAAATACCTATACCTGAACTGAGCTCAAGTATTTCGCTTATCACAACTTCATCATTTTAGACTCGTGCCAAACCCGGATCTCTTCTATATACATACCTATTAAATTTTGGAATTTCACAAATAATAAAGTACTGGGCACAACCTTTTGCATTTAGCAATAAAGGCCAAAGTCCATACAGAAAAAGATAATTTGTAAACGAACAATGAAGCCAGAGATTTGAACTTTTCCAAGACTACTTATTTCAAATCATATAGTTAAATCAGAAACAATAGCAAATTTTGATGGATTTGATTGGAACGTTCCTTCATTTTCTTGACTATATCTTTGCAAAGCAATGTCCGCTTGAATATTGAAATTTTTTTTGATAATGATAAGAATTCAAAGGAATTCGTGATTGAATTGTCGGAAATATTTTCATTGTTGCTGTTTACTAATAATTATGCCATTTCAACAGTTTAAGAAATTCTTCAAATTTATGATTTCGAAAAAATACAGAAAAATGTAACTGAAAAAAAAAACGAATAGCAAGAAAAGTGAAGAGCACAAAACCGAAACGGAGCACAAAAATAGCGAAGAGTAAAAATAGTGAAAGTAGCCAACAAAAAAAGCAGAGAAAGTGTATGGGATTGATGGAAAGGACTGATAGGACACGTCTCCACACGAAAGAGTTCCAGTCCCACAACTGTTTCTATATGTCGAGCGCTTTGGTCTTCCTCGAGGGGTTCGAACTGAGATCTAGCGAAATTTTCTCATAAAAACCATTGCTTTCCGGTCAAAGGCAAGATTTGGACCCAGTGCCCATACGAAATGGAGCATGTAAACTTAATGAATTAAGAACAGACATAGCTAATAAAACAATTTGAATTATGACAATCAACACACTATGATTCAAAATTCAAAATCTCGCAGCAGAAAATACTCAAGCTAATCAGGAACTTAATCCAACAAAACTTAACACAAGCTCCATCTCCGAAGATGATCCTCTGCGTCAAGTTAATTCATGAATAAAGAAATCAAGGAGTGCTTTTTCTCAAATGTCCCATAGGTATATATACTTTCAATGTTTTGAGAGGTGGAAGTTTAATAAATTCATAGCACGCGTGCGCGTGTCTTCAAATATGTAGGGTGCATTATAAAAGAAAAGCTGGCAAGACTGGGTCTAAAACGAAGAATTGTATTGAACTTTGAAGAAATAAAAAAAAAAAACTAATTGAATTAATCACACATTAATCACACGTTGTCATGTGTTTACAACAATATTGTGAAAAGACCAAAATTTGTAGGAAATTTTGACAGAGGCTCCATCAATTGAGATATCCTAGACAGCTTACAGCTGCCCTGTCCAATGCTTCTCGAAAGATTCGATAATATATTTCGCAACACCCTGCATAAGATTTCTGTTTATAAATTTTTTTTCCATTTTGTACAAGTACCGATATTTGTATACAGCTGGACGAGACAATGGTATCCTTTTCTAAAAAACAAGAATTATGGCGATTTAAAATCAAAATTTCGCAATACCTTGATTTTTTAATAAAACCGTTACTTAAAAAGAAAATATACGTTTCTAGTTGTGTAACAGGCTTTGTAAACAAAGAGATGAATTTTCTTATTATTTATTATTTAGCCTCACACTCTTATGATGATTTAAAACAAGCTTTTTCAACAAAGAGATGAAGTTTTTCATTTATTTCCCGTAAATAATAATGTAGGTAAGTAGGGAATCATTAGCGTTTTCTAAAAACCAAGAATTTTTTTATAAAACAAAAGAGAAAAATTACCGTTTATTAATTACCATTTTTACTGTAATCTGTACAAATCACTAAACACAAATAGTCAACAATTTACTTTATTTTAAATTTAAAACGTTTAAAATGCAAATATAAAAACTAAAATGCTTCTTTCACTTCACGTCATGTCACCACCACCTAAAGAAGTATCTAACTCACCAATGTATTGAATTCAATTCAAAGCCGTGTGCAATTTTGTAACCGAATGTTTGTTCGAATCAAAAGTAAACACACATATAGCTCCAAGAACTCCAACGGCAACGGTACACACCATATATATACGCGCGGTTGTTGTACGGATACACACTCTTAATTCATGTATGTTTAGCTCGATGCCTTCAAATGTTTTGTAATAATGTAAGCGCGCCCGAGTCTTTTGCTATTAGCTTTATATCTATATCGAAATCGAAACATGTATTTATAATAAAATTTTTCTTTCGCTTTATGTTGCGTATGTGTGCGTCCATTCTCGCTGTGCAGTTTTTAATGTAATTTCGTTTTTGACAGAAAAGAATTCGAGGGAAAATTTGGTTTCCGCGAAAATCCACTTTGCCTCATGAAAATTCACTGATAAACAATTTAAAATTTACGTTAAGTGCAAATGCAAGTGTTTCAAAGTGTTTAATTGTTTGAAGAAACTGTGCAGAAGATGGAATTGATGAAAAACCTCCGGTGGATGTGTCGAGTATGTGCTGTCAACATTAGGAAGAGGAGGTCATCATCGTCGGCTGTGCCAATTTTTGACACTCCGGGACTGCTTGAGAAGCTGAGAAAGTACTTGCACATGGATGTAAGTTAAAAAGAAGAGACAAAAAAAAATCAAAACAAAATCGAATTGAATGCCCCCAAAACGAAAGTGGACAATATTTTCCATTGGAAAATGTGGGGTTATGTGTACAAAATTGCAATTTGATAGCGACTAAAATCTGTTTTTCATTTTAATGTTTTGCGCTTGAGTTGATGAGATTAGTTCTTTTACATATAGTATGAAGCATTTTTTATTCGGTGGTTTAGGGGGCGACACTATAAATTTCTCATTTGCATCGCTAGAATGGAATTTAGGAGGAATATAAATTGCAATATGCCTTGCATGTATGTATTTGTAAACTTGATTCCTTCTTATTGTTATAATTTTGTTGTTTTATTTTGGCCATGGCCAGACACAAAAATGTATACTTCGTCGTGGTGTCAATTTTGTACTCCAATCAAATGTACACACACGTGAATTAGTTCTAAGTATTGTGCTTGGTGGATGCTGGGAGTAGGCCTAAATAATTTTTGTTGTTTACATTTTATACAGCCTGTGACGTTTCATATTTGAGCAACAAATGCAACTAAATCTAGTACAATATTTATATCGCTATGATATTTTTTTTTATTTTCAATTGGAACTGTTTTCACATCTGGAAGTTCAAATCTATCATGTCCACATCTCTGTGCCTGTGTTTAATTAAAAATTATTTCTATGGAATTGCATAAATATAGGAGTCTTAAAATATGCAAATTGGCAACGACCGAAATTTAGGGGATGTATTTCAATAGTCCTTTGACCCCCCTCAACCTATACTTCTATTCACCAGAGTATAAATTTCTTTTCTTACTCTAATATTAATACAGAAAACTAATAGATCTTACTCGATTACCATAATCAGACAGAGAACCTAAGTTCCAGAATGGTTTTAGACTTTATTAACCGTCTGAACTTAGAATGGAAGTAATTAGAACGGGGACTAACAATAGATCTTTCAGCTCGCAGTGAATGCAAAGCCAACGCCTGCTCAACCTTCGACAAATCTAATCTAATCTAACGTCCTTACAATGAAATGGCAATTTATAAAGATCTGAAAGGATTTCAGATTTAGCGGAATTCGAAGAATCGTTAACCTTAAATTTTGTCATCAAATTTACGAAAATTACGGAGCGCTCTGGGTTTACTCATCTGCTACTGTAAGTAAACTATTTTAGTAACATGACTTCTACTTCAGAGGAAGAGAAATCTTGCTCGCCAAAGAATTTTTTGATCTGCAGTAAACATCTGAATCTATACGTGCATTACTAATCTTAGCCGTGGGCAGACTAATAACCTAAAAGGTCTGGTCAGCTAGGTACAAGATAAACAGAACATTTTGACTGTGATGTAATTAATGCAAATTTTACATGAAATGCAGTAGCATAGGTCAAAAAGAGTAACACCCTCAATTTGTAGAAGGGTCATGGAGGCTCTTTGTTACCCAATTTGCCTGCTTTTTTATTTCCTCCAATTTTCCACCTAACTACCGATATAAATTTTCAATATCAATATCCTCTAGAAAGCGACAGCAGCAAAATTGCAAAAGCTGTTCCACAAAACATTGGTGGTCAGTGCATGTACAACCGGAGCTAATAAAAACAAAATATCCTACATTTCGTTCTGGGAACAAGCGTCGATCAGACAGCAAGGAGTTTTATTTTGGATTATTTCAATCAAGGGGTATCCCCATTTTTATATAGATATTTCCGAATGGAAAGATGCAAAATAAATCCTAACAAGAATAATAACAAAAAAATTTACCTAACGTCTTTGCAGGTGGACTATAATGACAAACTTCCAAAATCAATTTGTATAAATTGTTTTAAAAGGCTTGAATCAATTTATAATTTCGCCGTATTGGCAAAAAAAACTGAAAACTTTCTGAAAGACTTTATAAATATAGCAGAAAATAATGTAAAAGTATGTAAAACATGTTCCTGTAAAATTTCATCTACTTACTATTTTTTCTTTTCGTTATTTTTAGAATACAGGAACATCTCAACTGAGTGCACGTTTTCAAAATGAATTTGCTTCGTTTGCTTTATTATCAGCAGATAAGCAGGATATAATAATATGCGATGAGCAGACATTTGATGATAGTGAACTTGAAGTTAATCTAGATGTTGGAGATAATGCATATAAAGAAATGGAGAAAAGAGTTTTAACCGCTGTAAAACAGCCGTTATCGCCAGGTCCTGTGCAATTTATACCAGTTAAATCGCATTCGATTAGTATAGATGATATTCCAGAAAATCTAATTGGTTTTTCACCACCACAACAGAAAAATAATTTAGATCAAAAGAGACGAAATTTAAAAATGGTTTTAGCCAATAATAATGCACAAGCAGCACAATCAGCAGCCGCTGCATCAGCAGTAGCATCAACATGTAAAGATCAAATCCTATCAGCAATATCGACAACACTCCCACCACAAAACCAATATCCAACAATATCACTTCAGCAATCGTCTATGATGATGGCTCGAACATCATCAGAATCAGACTTACAAACCATGACGTCTAATGAACCACTTGTGTATGATTGTCTAAATTTGGGTTGCGTTATTAAGGACATGGACCTGTTAAAATTAATACTCAAAGCATTAAAATGGCCATTTACCCAAGATACTCTGGGTATACAAATTCATCGCTTAAAAAATACCAGATTCCGTGATGTAATGATTGATCCGAATTTATTACAGGATACAGACTTAATACAAATTTTAAGTTCATATCTTAGTCCAATCCTTCTACAAAATCCAAATATAAGTGCAACTGCAATCCCCACTAATGTAAATACTAATGTAAGTAACGTTTTTTCTAATCTACATACATATAAGATACCGGCAGATACATCGGTGCATCTAGTTAGCGTACCCATAATAGAAGAATCACTTGAAAAACGACGCCGATTACTACCGAAACAGAAACGTCGGCCTCGCCGACCACATTATAAATCTAAAGTTGTTCGTAGTGAATCACCGATAGAAATTATTTCAGATGATGATAACCTAGATGTACAAACGTTCGAAGTAAACGTAGATCCAGCACTATACTTCCCTGCAGATTCAGAATCCCAAGAGAACAGTACTGAATCTCTTGTAATGAGTTTAGTAGGCAAGTCAAAATCTTCATTAGATAATAATTCGGTAAAAGTTAGAAAAAAACAGAGACGAAAACAAGCTCATGTTACACTGCACACAGATAGAGATTCTGGCCAGGAGCTATATATTGTACATGAAAATGGACAAGAAATTGTTGATTTCTGTAATGAAAAAAGTCCATCAGAAAAGAACGACGAAATTGTATTTGATGCTGAAAGTTTAGATGCACAATTTCCATTAGTTGCTATTATCGATGAGAATAGTAATGATGATGCTATATGGGCTGAATTTAAGGTAAATATTTTAACACAGAAATAACTATCAGACAAACACACTCATCTGATTATAGAAGTCGAGTTGATTTTCAGTAAAATTTTTGTGTCAAAAAGGATCAAAATAATATAGAAGTTGGCAAGTCGTCTAGCTATTTTCATTTTTCATGTGTTCTTGATCTTTGTTGATTTGTATCAACTCGACTTGCTTAAACGAAACCATAAATACGACGAAAATGAACGTTTTATGTTTTTCAGGTTGTAGAATCTCCAATACATGATCGAAATGGTGAGAATCTATCCAATCGTAGTGATCAAATAGAACAGGGTGTTCATCGAACTCATATAGAACAGAAAATTGGCAATTGTGCAGATAAACGTAATGAACTTAAAAATGATATTAAAAAAGAAATTGTTGACAATTTCGAGTGCAGACAAATCAAAACTGAACCTGTAGATTCAGATATTTCTGAAACAGTTCCAAATAAAGTACTACAAGAACAAAAATCAGAGGTTATTCCAGAAACTGTAGATATAAAAAAAGAGCCAGAATCGGTAGAAAATGAAGAAAATTTACAAAACAGTGAAGGACATAATAAAGAAGATTCTGCAACTCCAGATACTACTACAGTTGTGGAAGATCCGATTCCGGAAGGTATAACCGAACTAGGGCAAACTAGGTTTGCAGAGCAATCACAGAAAGTAGAGAATAGAGTAGCAGAACATACAGCGAAAGATGAGAGCACGGTAGAAGACCAGTCAAAAGACAAAACACATGGAGCAGAAAGAGAGCACACAGTAGTAAGGAAGTCCGAAGAAAAACACCGAACAGATGAAAAACATCGACCAGAAGAAGAGCATCGAGTAGATGAAGCACATCGAATAGAAGATGAGTCTCGGGCACAAGAGGGTCGCACAAATATTCTAGAGGAAAAAGAGGATGTTAATTTCGGCGAAAAATTGTATATATAGAAATTTTTTTCTCCATTAATTTGTGACTTTTTTTTTTCAATATTACAGAACTGAAAGCGAGAATGAGAGAAAACCAAGAGACTGTGTAAGAAATAAGATCAAGGTTCAGAAATTGCTCCAGAAACGACTCCAGCAAGAGTCCAAAAAATATAAGGAAACTGTTTTAAGAACGAGATCATCAAGTCGTGTTCAAAGTTTAGGAGATAATCATGTTCAAAATTTAAGAAACGTAAAAAGGTTTGGTCCAGTAAAATACTTCGAAATTGTTATTTTCTATACAAACCAAATTTGTTTTTTGTTTCTTAGAGTCCCACGAAGCACTAGACGTTTCAGCTATAGTCCAACAAAAATTAAAAACAGTATTAAGTCATCAACACGTACTTCTAAAAGGTAAAAAAAAATGATAAATCATCTCTCCACCATAGCAACTAAAAGCAGCAATTGGAGAAGATCATTATGAATTCGTTCGACCTGTTTATGGAAAAATTGGTTTAGTTTTGTTTGATATTCACACGCGTGTTGAAGAAATTTTCCAAACCAAACTCGATTGTGTATCCGACTATTTTACAAAATAAAATGTGCAAAAAAAATTTGGAAATTTCCAATTCGAATTAGCGTATACTACATCTTAGAGCAGTTGTATTATTTAAGTCCGTTTAGAATTTATCGAGTAAGTAGATATTAAGAGAAAATAAACACTTATGCACAGACGTAATTCGTTCTCAATACCACAACAACCCTACAGTAGCCAGAAGAAATGTGTTGTCTATAGACAAATCTTCATGCATATGCAAACTTGACCTCTTTACTTTAGATTGGGTATTAATTTGTTGTTTTTAGAGTGCCCGACTTGTTGACTACTTATTACTGCAAAATCTGTACACAATCAAAGACATTTTTGGTCTGTCGATTAAGTGGTATCGCCCATCGTCTGTTTCTATAGACAATACTGAATTGTACTTAATTAGTGTTCTTGTAAAACAAATGTTTTTTTTTTTTTAACCATAATCAGGTAAGAAATAGTGTTATACTCAGGAGTTCAAACCAAATACTGATGATGATTGAATTTTCATTCAGCTCTGTTCTAAGCAATCGTCATGGCTCTCTATTCCAATATAAGTATTCATCTTATTAAACATGCGTAACAATTCTTTTACACCAGTGTATAACAGTAAATTCTTTCTGTGATCCTAATCCTCCCTGTTTTGTTTGTGCTTATTTAATTAACTATGGAATTACATGCAAGAACTGAGATAGATAAATATAAATTTTAGAATAGTGGTAACCATATACAAAACTGTTATACGGCAGACTTGAAATGGGTGGAACAGGCACCGTCTAGTAGAAGTATTTTTCTTTATGTAGCATTTTTTATATAGTTTTGATAGTGCATGATTTATTTTAACTAGTTTGGATTGGAAATTCTATTAATACTTTTTGTTTGTTTTTTTTTTCACATGCTGCTTTAATTGTTTTGTTTTTTTATATATTTCATTTCCTTTCTTTGTTATTAATTTATATTTTTTATCAGAATGTGTAAGCAGTGTGGATTTGTTTTTAAAAAATCCTCTGATCTCGAAGAACATCGGAAAATGCATAGATAAGAGAAATGTTCTTTTTTTTATTTTCATTTAGTAGGTAATTTTTCTTATTTAACAATAGTTTTGATCTAGTTTTTTGTTTTTTTGTAAGAATTAATAATGATTTTTTGTATTTTTTAGTAAAACAGTCAGTATTTTATTTTTTATTTTTCAAATATATAATTTCATTACTTTTTAGAAAATTTTAAATTAATTACAAATGATCTGACAATTTTAGAATTTACAATAAATTAATAATTAAAAAATAGCACATGTTCCTTAAATTAAGTAGAACATTTTTGTAAGCAATATTCGCGGTGAAATATGATGCTAATATAGAATTTAAAAACTGGTTTATCACTTGATGCTCCTGAATGGATGTTCTCTTTCGTCACAGTATTTTTTGAGCTTCAAGAAATTGTTACACCAAGCTCAATGCTAGTACCGCAAGGAAAAATCGAATTTTTGATTAAAAAAAGCCATGTGAAAACTAACTCGTGAAGGTTATTTGCTCTTTTGTTTTTGCTCTGCGAGTATATTCAGATACACATGTACATAGATATTGACCCACCCAATGAAGACTTATTTCAAGTAAAAGATTTTTAATTGGATTAGAATCAGCTTAGACTGTATTGTGAGACATTTTCAAATTAGTTGTCTGCTTTACTGGAATCTAGCTCGTATGAAGAGGTCAAGAGGTGTATAGGCAGCGCAAAGTTGCGCGTTTGCGCTTCAAGCATTATATTTGCACAGAGCGTTCAGTGAATCGCTTGGCGAAAGAAATCACGAATAATACTTGTGAAACTCTAGTATGTATTGGTTCCATCAAAATTGCCGCAAATTTGCTAATACGTGGCTACGTGCGGACGCCAGACACGAAACTGTTATAGGCGCTTCAAAAGCATTGCTCTGTCCTCGAAGTGGATGAGTTCCGCACAAAGAAGCTGTGCAGTATATGTTTCGAGCCGGCAAAGCCGTCTCGGTCTCCACATCGGTACCAGTTTTGTACAAACTACCGTATCACGTGGAACCGAGATGTTAACGCCGGGAAGAACATCTTGCAAATTGGCCTGGCCTAACTCCAGGGTAGGCCATTGCATCAAAACTTCAGTAGAAGTATCAGCCTCCTTTCACAGGGATAGCCCATTGGTATTTCGGCTGTAACAAGCTCAAACACAATGTTGCCATGACTCCATGTGGAGTTTACCGGAGATCGCCATGGGCAATGAGCGTGCAGTGCACGGTGCACGACATGACCCGCCGTTCATCTCCGGTATGTTGGAATAAATATAGAGAGGAAATTGTCTAAAGAGTTCAAGATAAGAAACTATCTCCGTCATCCAGCCAAAATCATTATGAGCGCTGAAGATGTGTGCATAGTTTGAAATAAATCAAAGAAAAGCCAATAGCGACTATGGAAAACGATACAGGAGGCGAAAGGCATACAGTGCCTTACCACCTTGTCGTTGCCAATGAAGTTGATGGAGTTTTTTGTTTACATCATCTAATACAACTATACGATCTAGTCCTGGACTGCATTCTGGCACAGGCCATCTCTATCAAAATATTTATTTATTAAAAAAACTGCTACTTACTACTTACTAACTATAACAAACACAAATGCTGTTCTCATTAAAGAATTAACAGTCTCTGACTTCCACCAGCTCTAAATGATTTTTTCCTTCCTATTATCCGATTTATATTCCTCAATAATGACATGATATGCATTAAATGGTATACTCTGGTGCTTGGACTACCGCATATAGATAAAATAAAAATAGACATATGATCAGTCTAGTTAAACATACTTGATAGTGGTTATGGAAATAAAAGTCGTCACGTTGAAAGTCTATCCACAAGGGATTGGAAGAAGAATGGTAATGAATATAGAGTTAATATTTGGCACAACATTATCCAACCGATAACATGCTTTTGTTATTATATTTAGGGTCAAATAATCGTGGCAATTAAACGCTGGTCTTTGGGACTTACAAGCGTTTAATTTGGAGATAACTGTAAGTCTCACTTGAACATCGCTATTAAAAACCTCGAAAACACTTACAGCATTGTCCTGAGGCACATGAGTGTTTGTATGGTGATGGCAAGGCTCGACACATCTGGGAAAAATTAGTAAAATATTTACTACTATATACTACTATATTTGACCAGTTATCTGTGAACTTGGTGGGAGGCATAAATTTCCAACATGTTTACTTCCGATCAGATCGCTCAACTAGGACATAGTTTATTTTACATTTATGCACTACATTTTGCTCCTCGGAATTAATTTGCACTCTCATTTTAAGTTCTGAATTGATTCGTTGCCAAGATATTAACACCAAATTATTTAACCTTGACGTTTATATAACCTCAGAGTCGTTATGTATATTTTGAACTTGATTTTATAGCATAATTCGACAAAACATTTGTAGTCATTTAAAAATCCAAAAATATCAAAGATATTAAAAATCGCAACTCTCTCTTGAAGCAAAAATGCAATAAATCTCAGGCGACTGATAACAATTTACAAAAATAAAATAAAAATCATGCGAAAATCTATACTAGTTTTGCTAGTTTTTAGAAATTTTTTACTACAAGATTATATATTTCTAGCAGCGTTATTTGTAAACCAGAAATTTTTTCTATTTGCTTACTTCTGGCAACTTGCCTAAATCTGAATTTTATTCAATTTTTAAAACATTTGTTAGTAAGTTTTCGATATTCAACTTGTTGGGAGTGCGTACATAGAAGACGAAACAGATGTCGACCGTATAAGCAGACAGAAATTAGAAAATTATTATCACTTAATTATTATTATTATTAGATGTGCGTGTATGATGATATATCAGCAGTGCTAGCTTCGGTGTTTTGTAAAATAAAATAAAAAAAATGAGATCAACGGTACTGAATAAATGTGACTGGTGCTATTATAAAATTTTGAGTACAGAATGCGATAAGGCATTTTAAACTGAAATCTGAAGTTAGACTATGTGAAAAGTTTTGATGATTTTATATTTTTTTTCTAACGTTAATTAAGCGATAAATATGTCATTTATGCGGTGCCTGAATAGACATGAATCACATATAACTAAAAAATCTGCGAAAACTATAGTAAGTACAACTTTTAAGCTTTTTCTTTTTAGAAGAAGAAAATCTTTCTTATTGGGGAAAGAAATTGAATTATTGTGGTCAGCTATGTAATTAAGACAGTCTCAGATGTTTCATAACTTCTTATATTTTTTGAATTGTTACTCTTCTTATTCGTGAAAACTTATTCGACAAAACGAAGAATAAGATTTCGTCAAGGTTAATGATACCAGATGCCAGCCAGAGTCAGAGGAAGAAATTAATTAATTAAAAGCATATGAAACTTTTATAATTATATCAAGGAAATTTTAAAAAATTTGGAAAAGATTATGATGATGTTTGGATCACCTCCTATCTTTGATGACTTCCACAAGTTTTTGAAGCATATAGTAAAAAAGTTGTCTTCTTGGGTAAAATGCCACAATTGTGGTGAGAAATTGAGAAAAATTGTTGAAATATGGAGAAAGAGGTGGAGAAAATGCGAAGTAAGAAGGAAGAGGAAATGGTTAGTCAACATCATTGTGAATAGATGCCCTCCTTTTGAAAGTATAACTAATGCTCCAGTACAGAGAATTCATGAATTCTTAAGCAATCATGTCTGCTTCTTTTTTATTTGTTACCTTCAATTCACCGTGCAAAGCAATGATGTATATGCTATTTTACAGGATATTTACTGGCTACCCGAGTCTCATACCAACATTCCTTCATCTAATCCATTTATCCTAGGTAGCAATCCACTGTTTATGATTCGATGAAAAGCAAGGAGGAATGTGTTTACTAAGAACAATATCTTTAAGATATTAAGCCTTTTTATTAATACGTTTATATCCTGATCGATTCGAGTTTATAAACTGCATTCGCTTATCCACCTTAAGAGCACAGCTGAGAATGGAAAAATTGCAATAGCAAGCACAGGCGTTTGCTGCCTTTTCTACTGATGTCTTCTTAAGTTTCTTCTTAAATACCCTCTAGATCGACAGACTGTTGATCGATCAATAAGGACCTTTGATCAACTACATATCAAATCAAATCAAGGTACATTTATTTCAAAGCCCCTGCTTAAAGCAACATATAACGCTGGGCTCCACGATGATACATAGTTTAGTAATTAGTTTACATAAATAAATAAATCAATAGCAAAACAAACAATATCAAATTAAAGAGAATTAAATCAAATTAGCTTAAATTAGCATGTTTAGTATGTTAAACAGTCACATACAGTCTTATACTCTAAATATTTATTACAGCAGTTCAATTACCTTTAATTGCATTGTGTCATTAAGACAAATCAAATCAAGTCAAAATTAAGACCAAGATTAACCCTGAGTAGTGGTTAGATCAGTGGTTAGACAACCCTAATATCGGTATCAACAATTATCTATACCGATATCAGTATCAGCCCCACAAATCAATCCTCACATATCAGCACATCAGTGCATCAACCAATATCAGTACGTCAAAGCAGCCTCAAGTTTAAAATAGCTCGATCTAGTTCGGGTCTGTGTAGATTTTAAAGGAGTATACAAAAATATAAGAGAGTATACTACGGAAGAATATGACGGCCTGTGATAAGTTGAGTAAACGTATCCAATATACTCAATATCATTCAGTATCACAGTTCACCAATGCAGACTATTGACCATGTGATCGGTAGAACGCACGGAATTTCAAGTTTAGTTCAGTTCAAGTTCCTCGTAATGAAGTAAAGAAATAAATAAAGAAACTAAAATATAATATAATAAAATAGCTAAACCAAAATAACATGACATGAGATAAAATGAAAGAGTGAATGCAGTGAATGCAATGTACTGGGATAATGAGACGAAGCAGTAAGGAACGAAATAAAATAAAATGAGGTAAGTTAAGTAAGGCAAGGACAAAGGCAATGAAAATAGGTTTAGACTTCCTTAAAATCTGAGGGCGCACAAGGCTCGCGAATTCATCAGGCATACTGATATCCCTTATTACGCCCGTCAGTCCATTCCAGCTTGTTACCCCGTGTGCGAATATACTTCTGCTACCAAACTGTGTATTTACACGTGGATGAATAAGCCATTTGTTTTCCCTCCTGCACCAAGAGAACCGGTTCTTTACATAGCCGCGCAGAAGACCAAATCTGGCCTTATGTATAAACGCAAGTGCTTTTAATTCGTCCATGCATTGCAATGAACCAGGTATTAGGATTTCCAGCAATGGACTCACATGTGCTCTTCGTCGGAAGTCATAAACGTATCTGGCACATGCTCTGAGTGCTCTCAGTAATTTGTTTAGCCCTGTTTGCGAGATAGGGTATAGAACTACGTCCGCATAAAGGAAGTGTGGCAAATTAAAGGCGTTGAACAGCCTCAAACTTGTAGTTTCATCAAAATGAGGAGAGGCTGCATAGAGAGATCGCAGCCCATGATACACTCGTGCACACATCTGCCTTCCATCTGTGAGATTGGAATCCATGAGGAGACCAAGATTTCTTACAGCCGTTGTTGAGAGAGGGATATTGTGACCCATTAAGGTTATTGGATGAGAGCTCCTCTCTTGTCTAATAGCATAACCAATTGCTTGGGTTTTGGAGGGGTTTAATATAGATCCTAAAATAACTTGTTCCTACGGTTCTGAACAGTCTTGTATTTTGTTTTTATATTCAGCAATAATATTTTATCAAAATTGTTTCTATAATATGTAGGTATATCAACAAAATTTCTTTCTTCTTCTTACTGCATAAAAAAGTAAGGTTATAAGGAACTTAACTTAACCAATATTCTAAAATTTTCATTATTAAACTGTTAAAAATATAATAAAATTTGTACGAACCCTTTAGAGCAGACTCATTAAACGAACACAGTTCAGTTCACTTTAGAATACTTTAGTAGAGCAGTGCTCTGCATTAATTAAACATGATTTTCTGCTTTAGAGTAACTTAGAGCAGCTCATAAAACAGACGTATAACAAACTTTCACTGTCAAAGGAAACGTTACGATTTAACAAAGAAAAATGCCAAAGATAGAAAATGTGCCAAAAATCATTTTTTATTCTTATAACATACAGAATACGTCGACGGTACGTCAAATTTAATCTCATCAGATTTTCCATATTCAGCTGAATATGGCAGCGCTGACATTTTTAGCTTTCTGTGCTGGTCAAGAATTATTTCGTGTTGGTTGTGTTTTTATCGGTTCCGGGTTTTCAATAAGAAAATTAATTAATTATGTGAAATCAACTCGGCAACAATATCTATTCGAGCGCTATTTAAAAGAGTTTAAAATGGAAACATGTGATTGTAAAAAGAACGGGAAGATATGCAAATGTTCTGAGTCTGACGACACAGATTTTGAAAAAATTGAAATTATTAAAGGTGTTGAAGACGAAGATCGAGAAGTGAGTACATACACATATATATTTACTTTGAAAATGTTGTAAGACTAAAAATAAAGTAAAATGTTGTAAGCTTGTGTCACAATGACGGAAATATATGTAGGATGGCGCAAACAAAAACAAATTACTCAGCTGATTGTCAAATTTTTATAATCCTTTCAGCTACAGAGAAGCCATAAATGCCATCCAGGATTATAATCATATTTTGTAGAGTACTTTGCATTATACGCAGTTATTGCACGCTTTCGTCGGTTCCGCTGAAGATTTTATCTCTGCTGGTATGGACCTCCTAGTGGGGTTTTATTTTTATTTTTCTTTAACACTGATATCACCATCCCTCTGATAGTTGTTTTTTACTTTTTTTCGGTTTCAATTAAAACTGCGCAAATTGCTGATAACATGACAGAAAAACGTTTTACATAAAGTAAAAATAAAAAGATTTTTAAAAATAATTCTTGTTGGCAATAGCACGCAGAGAATTAATGATATTGCTAGTAATAGAATCTACTTGTTGTCTTCCTCCTTTAGAAGGCTATGTAAATTCAGGGTCGCATTATTTAATGAACTTTTCTACTGCAGGATAAGTTAATTAATTCGTGAGACTTTAAACCACCACCACGTTTACGTCTTCGACCTGTCCATAGTGTGATATAGTCATCACCTGACAAATCAATAGCCTTTTTTTTAATATTATCGAATCTGCTCGTTCTGTGTATACTAGTGTGCAAGATACTTTAATCCCTCTGGTCTAACGTATTTGCATACTCTATTGGCTAGTATGTTACAAAGAAAATTCTGATCCTTTCAAGAAATATGTGTTTCAATTAATGTTCTCTGAATTTTTCCGAAAGGTTCATTTGTCAATGCATCACGTCAAAAAGGAAAACTAAAAAAGCGACAATAAAATTTTGTGCTAACTTCTACTCCTAATATGAAAAAAAAAAAAAAAGGAAAAAAGAGAGTTACAAAAACTGAAATGGTGACGATTGTGCCTGCCTTTATTGCAATGACTTGTTCTCCTGATCTAAGCTCTTACAATATATTGGCTTCAATGGGTAAAACGTGGACATCGGTCATGCGTTCTATCATAGATGGCACAAGATCTAGATGTCGCATGGCATACTAGAGTATAGTATACAGGTTGTGAAATGGTTAGTGCATTCTGGAATGGACCATAACATGTTTTAGAGCGTGCCGAAAGCAAATGTTTTTATAATAGAATTTTGTATACATTTGATCGACTTCTTCAACACTTCAAATACGAACAAATATGAATCACTCGACGTATATATCATTTAAAATGTTGTGGTCCATTCCGCAATGGACCACACAGCCATATAAATTTTGTATAATTTTTTGGTACTACATGCGACATCTAGGTCTTTTACCATCTATGGTTCTATACAGTGCCATCTTTACGCATGGACCCAAGGGCCTGCCATCCATGGGGCCCCTTGGCTATGCGATAGTTGACCAATTCTTCAACAAATAAGACAGCCTATTACAAGGTCTACTAAAAGTAGACCGTGGGATTTATTTGAATTCCTTCCTATACATGTCAACAATTGGAAAGTCACGTATAATGATTGTGTTTGCAGCCCCATTTTTAAATTTCCAGCGTTTTTTCATGGCATACTTTCAGTATCCAAACTGTATTTAGTAATCAACAAAAATTGTTATACTGTTAGTTCATGTTAGGCCTGACGTGCAGTGGAGACTTTTTAGGTTATGGTCGCCGTCCTCTCACCCAAAAAATTCATGTTTTATATCATCATTCATCAACATAAATAGCTGCGATAATTATGTGTATTTGTTATAAGGATATGGAAAATAAACGATCTACGAAAGAAACGCTGTTGGGTCTTTCCAATTTGGAACGAAAGTCTGCTTAAAGGAAAGTTTCACTTAATTATTGATGAACCATAGAATCATAAGCCCATCCTGAAAAATTCCTGTGATATTTCAATATAAGTGTTCAAAGATTTAATGAGTTACTACTACAGATTTTGAGACCAGCTATAACTTATCAAAGTACCAATATGCAATAATCAATTGAACCCGAAGAGAGACTTGCTGTAACTTTTTTAATGGATATTTCTCCCCAAATTTTTATCTTCAAATTGCTATCAGAGTATTCCTTTAAATTTTTGTTGTGGTCTCATTTGTACTTCTTGTATACATGCTTCATTATTTATATCTTCCTCTCACACTATCATTGCTGCAGCCATGTTTAAAAAAAAATGCGTAAGTTTCTTCCTAACTCTACAACGTCCACAAAGCAGTTGAGCGGCGACAAAAATGTTGCCAGTGCGTGCAAATTCATATAAACGTGAAGGCGCGATGATAGTTTCGTCACCCGAAAAAGTTACTGGCCGTAGGAATCAAAAAGTCACCTTGCTGTCACGTTACTTTATGTCATGCGGGCATTTACATTAGAGTCAATGGAATTGACGGTGGTAAGAAAACAGTTACGTGACAAAAAGTCTCTAGTGCGCCATAGGCCTTAACATACTTTACTTTATTATTCCTGTTGATGATAACCCAAAGTATTTTAGCAAACAATTTCTGTTGAGAGCCCCCGATTTCCTAAAGTTACCAGAGCCCCCACTTGTCTAAGGACGGCCATGGTTTATCCGATTCCTGAAATTGGGATCCAGATCCGAACTATCCGGACCTGGATCCGAACTATCCCGATCTGGATTCGAGCAGCTATCCGGATCCCAACTAAGCAAAAGAGAGTCATAATTTCATCCAGATTGTTATGGGAAAATATAAACTTTATAATATTTGCATGATATATGCAATCTGGAATTTTGAAACTTTTTTGCTTAGTATGGATCCAGAAAGCTCGGATCCGCATACAAGGTGGGATTATCCGGATACCCGGAGTTAAGGAATCGGATCTTAATTATTCCAGATAATCCGGATACTTTCAGCTCTAGTAGGTACACCTACATTTTGTGATATGAACTGAATGTTCTTTAAACTGGGTCTAATCCAATCTGCAAAAAAAATCTTTTCTTTCAGTTTAATGTAGATACTCCCTATTAGCAACTCTTTCAAATTTTATAAACTTATATTCTAGTGTCACAAGACGAGTTTATTTTTTTTTTTTTTTTTTTTTTTTTATATAATTTTGGAAGATAAACTGCTGATGATGACATAGGAAAGATATAAAAATCTCTGCGACAGAATATTTAATGAGTAAATAATTAAATATTTTTGCTTGCCTCCAAAATTATTAAAATTGTGTTGGTGTTAATTTACTCATTTTGCATTAATCTTTAATGAGTCATTCATTCTCTGTATGCAATTTCACAAGACCTTAAAACACAATCACATCAACAATAGTCACAAAAATCGTCTCAATAGTCATTTTCAATGGGACTCTTCCTTAGCAGTGATTTCTAACTATTACGTGGTTGGTTATTGATTAAACCTTTAAGGTAATCGGCCTCTAGATAACCTAGAATTCGAAACTTTTATAGCGAATCACTTTCATTATGGCAAAAATGTAAATAAAAAGAAAAACAATATTTAGCGACCAGTTATATACATAGATAAAACAAAAACGTTTTTGTTTTTTTTTCTTAATCAGATATTTTTTATATGAACAGCGCTGGTGAGATCGAGCAATCAATGAGCAATGCAATTGGAAGGCCATCGTCATCGACATTTGTTTTTTGATTTTTTAACTTTAGAGAAATGTTTATTTAAGTAAAAAAAAAGCAGCCATACAAAAAGCTCTTTATACTAGCTATGCACATGCTCAGACTTCATAGTTCTAGTCCATAGTATGTATAAGAGCTTTTTTGCTTCTCATCTCATCTATGTGTAGATAGTGATTACATACAGTGAATTGCCCGATTTACATACAGTATAAGCACTGTTCCCTGGCGACTCATTTAGTTAGCAGCACTAAATCCGCATAGACGGCACGACACTAAACTAAAACTAATTATTGCTGCCTCCCTGTGGGCTGGTTATGCCTGCTGATTTGTCGAAGAAAAAAGAAAAGAAAAAATTTAAACGAAGAAAAACACTCGACCTTGCCGGTAATGAATTCCAGTGAACAGTCAATCCAGATCCGAAGGAGAAGTAGTGTTGTTCCCGTTTTACATTTTCTACATTATTTATTTGCTCGACTCATTTTTTGTGATGGATAAGTGAATAATGTTCATCAGCAATGAAGAACATAAATTGACAACAACAATTACAGTGTCGCGGCGCCGCCAATATGTCGTCGACGAACGTGATTACCTAAAAATTTGTCAAAAAGCAAATCTTGTAACCAATTTTGTGATAAGAGAACTGTGATTTAGCCGAAGAGAAGGGATTTATATGTAGCTAAAGAAAGCTCAAATATTTCTTCTAATATAATGTAGCCGCCGCCGTCCGTATAGTACTAATTAGACGCAGGTTTTTTTCGTAGAGAAATTTTGCACATTCCACACGGTGCGGAACTTCGAATTTTCGATTTTCCGATATTTTTCCGAATTTTCGAGTTTTTTAATTAACTTTTTTATGCAGTGTGTGTGTGCTGTACTGCTGCTGTTTTTTTTTTTTTACTAGATCTTATTAAGTGAATCATCTTGTGAGTTTTGCTGCTGTTCTCCATAACATGATTAAAAAATATAAAAAACCGTGATTGCCTTAATTAGAGGCAAAGATAATATAATAGAAAAAATCTCACCTGTTCATATATATATTTATACTTTATCTGTATGTGTGGTTGTCATTGTTGCTGCTATTGTTGTTGGCATCATCGTCACTATGATGTGTTTACGCAAATTCTGCAATTATTTAATGTTTTGTTCATCAAAAAAGGAGGATGGATATAATGAGGTGAGAAATTTGTCTTCCTTCTTTCTGTACATTTTTTACATACATATGTAGATGCCTAATTGAAATAGGATTTTAAGACTGGGATTGGTGAAGAAAGTCTATATCAGACGAATTTGGTTTCAATTCGGCATAATGATGCCTTCCTATTTTTTTCTGTTACTTATATATAAATTGTAGGTTCAATAAGTTTGAGCTGAATTCATATGCTTATCTTTTGGCTTACCGGCCGTCGTCTTCGTTGTTGTCTAGAGTGTATGATCGCGATATACATACTCAATTAAAAGCTCTTGAACAAAATCCTTGAACTCTTTATCTTAGTAGCTAATAGAAAATCTGCCGGAAAATACAAAAGTTAATTTTTTTTTTTTTTATATATATATATCAAATAAATGTTTTCTTTTTTTTTTGTTATTTGATTCAACAAATATTTCTGTTATCACAAGAGCAAAGATAAGAATTTTTTGAGGTCGATTTAATAAGAACAGAAAAATGCTTTATATTTGATTCCAAATTTAATGAATCGCAATATTTCAAAAAATTTAATGGGTCAACTCATAGACTAAACATACCTACTGTTGTACGTCATATGTCTATTTAAAAATAAGACTAATGGTATGGTTTATGAAAAAGAAGATAAAAACGTGTTCATTTTCACTTCTTCCACAGTGGTACAACTCTTATAGACTAGTATCTTTAAAAAGCGATTTATCCAGCGCAGAGCTGGGCAATACTTAATTACTACTTAAAGTACATTTTCGTTACTTAGACTTATTACTCAATACTTTTGAAATGGCCCTACTTAGTACTTGAACATAAGTACTTGCTTCTATTTACTTGTACTTAAGTACCAAGATTTTTACTTAGGTATTTCTGAATCTATTAAGTACCTACAAATATCTAACTCTTCGTAGAAAAGCAAACACAATCTCTAGCGCAACTCCTTTTTTGTTGAGTTTTAAAGCACGCAAAGAACTGTCAAAGAATGTGCCACACTCACGCGTCAAGTCAGAACCTTAGACAAACTAATAACATACACACAAGACTGGGCAAGTAGAACAAAAACCAGCAACGTCTCGCTCGAATATAAAATCGACGATGCCTCGACTTGATGATATAACCACTGATATGTATAATATGGATTGCAAAAAGTGGGCTTACTTCTATATTGCTGACTCTTTCGGCCTAAGCACCCATTACCAACTGTAAGAGAGCTGAAAACAACAAATAAATTAGTGGATTCGTCGAAATAAATGTTTTTAAATTATTCATTTAGGGTTATTACTGACAAAAACAAAGACAATGTATTCATTAGATATGCAGAAGAATTTCTAAATGTTTTATTAAAATCACTTCCCGAGCTGCGTGCTCACTTTTTCAATTTCCCGCCAATGGTTTTTTCAATGTTGGCACCGACTTAAGAACTCTCTTTACACAAGCAATTGTGCCCACGTGAAATAGAAACGTAAGCAGTCCATATTATATACGTCAGTGAACATAACCAAGGGTAAGCAAGCAATGCCTCGCTCCAATAAAAAATCAACGACCTGATGTAGGGAAGGCCTCAATTTTTTCTTAGAAATTTACTGGAAAGTTTTTCCTTAGAATTGTTATGCATTATTGGAGGCGATAATGGGTGCTTGTGCGGGCCGCTAATATAGTTTTTTTGAGTGTAGCAAAGAGAGGTGAAAGTTTTACTCTACTTGCAGCACCGAAAACTATAAATAGTAGCCACTGGTTACTATACATACTATAGTTTTCAAAAGGTATTGATTTATTAATATCTATTAACTGAACTCGATAAACTTCATTATATTACTGCCAACATACAAAGATTCTAAAAAAGTACTTTAAAAAGTACTCAGTACTTTTTATAGACTTAGTAAGTACTTAGTTACAAGTACTTTTCATACATGCGGTACTTGTACTTACGCTGAAGTACTCAGGCCTTTGGTACTTGTACTTAAGTACTTTTTCTTTGGTACTTGCCCAGCACTGACCAGGCGGCAATATTGGTATCTATGTGCAAAGAGTCTGTACCGCATATCTGCATATACACTGACAGCCAGGCAGCCATTACGGCGCTGGATTCTGTGCTGGTAAAATAAAAATTGGTGCAGTTATGCAAGACCAGCCTTAAGGAATTAACGATACGGGACATTGACCCTATGCTGGGTACCTGTTCACAAAAATATCCCAGGCAACGAGATAACTATGAGTTGGTCAAAAAGGCTGTGAAATGGATAGCTCCGCAGCGATAGTTTATGTGAGGATCCCAATCGAAATATCAAAGGAGGTGATTGTCAGGGGCGCCCATCGGAAAGCAAGCCTGCGGTAGATCAGCAGACTAGCCTTCTAGCGGCATCCCTCTTACCTAACCTAACCTATATACAACAATAGCCTTGGCTTGTATAGCTAAGAGGATAAGTTGGGAAATATTTAAAAAAAAAACATTATAAATATTAATTCTGCTTTAGATGTAGGTAGTAAATCTATAAAAATAAAATTATCTTTCCGATTTGGTCTTCAAAGTCAGAGAAGTTCACAATAAATTTTGTTGTTAAATTAATCACTAGAAAATTAACTAAAAAATTAAATTACTGTCAGAAACAATCAAAGTGTTCGCAATAAAACTTATTGGAATTTAAAACTTACTATAGTCAACAAAAATTGTTAACCCCAAACTAACCTCTCAATTAAAACTACACATTCAATTTTGAAACAAGTTTCTGTCTGGAAAAATGTGTCAAAGATTAATATGCAAATTAAATTACTTTCTGTGCATGAAAGAATTAAATATGATACGTGCTACCATTGAGTTATTTTCTGGCAATTGATTTATAATTTGAAAGCTTTTAATCACACGAAACTATATACATATGTAGCTACTATCTAACATGTGATAGCGTTGGAATGCACATAGGCATACATACATATGTATGTCAGCAGCAATGAGACCAAAGACTGAAACAAAAATGTAGTCTGAAATGAATTTTATTTTGAGTAGTTTTTTGCTTCTATTTATGTCATAGATGTGCCGATCCATTTAATCCAGAACATGTATTATAATCTTCTTGTATCGGCTCTATGAACATTGAAATCCAATGTAAACTGGCAGATCGATTTGAAATAGCTTCCTTTTGGCAATATCGTAGGACCTTATACTAGACATACATAAATATGTATGTAGATATGAATATGGGTCTCCGTCATTAGACCTGGTTTTTGTTATTGTGCTATAAACTGGTAAGTGAAACCGAAAACAAGTTCAACTCAGCTGCAGTTATCTAAACTGCAAAGAGTGGTGTGCTCATGAAATTACGACGGTCATGTGAGTGACTGTTTCTTCACCGTTAAAAACATTCATTTTCTTTCTATAAACCAAAAAAATTCCTGCCAATTCAATAAATTTCAAAAGCATATTTAAATGTGATCAGTGATCACACACTTCATAGAGGATTGTCGACAATATGATCAGAGTACCTATATGAAAAAATCTAAATGATTTTTTTCAAACAGAAAAAAACTAAACCAGCTCCCAAGCCCAATATATTTTAAGAATATACCTGTTGGCACTATGTACATCAAGTGCTATTAGGTCGACCTATAATTCATTAGTGCTCTCTCCTGTTCTGAGGTGAAGCAATATATTTTTATAGGAAATATTCTCGCAGGTCAAATATAATGTGAGTATACCACTACCGTAAATCTGAACTCTACTATTTGCCTTGCATTTACAGAGGACTTACATTACTGATGTTTCATTTTCCTTGAGAGGTGATCTGTATGATTGGTGGAAATACAGTTAGGACCCTTGTAATATACTCTAACACTAGCCGTGTTTTTTAACTTTTGTAGATTCAAATATTTTATATACATTTTTATCTATTCGGAGCCATCTTCCGTATTCCACAAATGTTTTACTTTTTTATCTAATGGACATATGGGAAACAAGCCCAGCCCAATATATTTCTCGCTTTATGCGTGTACTGAAACTTTCCTGAAATGTTTTCAAATTCATCTTCTATGAGAAGAGCATGAACAGTGTATTCAGACAGACTGACTTGGTGTTAACAGAATTTATTTTGTCCGCATGAACAAAAATTGTTTTGATTGAAGAATAATATTTGCATATTAACTAAAAAAAAATCATTCTGCGCATGTCTTACTCACTTTTGCTTTGGAATATATACAATCTCAAAAGTTACAATAACAATATCAAAATATGACGCATGAATAGTAGTAATTCCAGATTGTGACCAATAATAACGTCGATCACTGTATTGTCTCGTACCGAGTGAATTTCTTCGTTAATCCGAGAAAGAGTTTTCAGTTCATCTACCCTACCTATTAGCTACATTTAACACTGTGAACAGCTTCTTTTATGGAGGGCACAATCACTTTAGTAAGAAGGCATATGATAGGCTGTAATCTAGTCCAACGTCAACACTCTCATTCTCTATTATTGCCTGCTAAAACTGTTATTACCTATCCATTAGACCGGCCTGGCTATCTTCCTCGTCAGTCCCTCAATGAAGACATCCTACCCTACTTCCGAAGCTATCGCCGTTAGAACGCATGGAACCTGTAATACCTAGGCTTACTAGCCTAGTTTGAAGCCAATCATCCACTGTTACTCTGAGAAGAGGCATAGATGATCTTTTCTGTCATTCATTCCATCAATTTTTAAGTATTTTTAGAACTTGTTGGAAGTATTACAATGGACACAGAAATTAAGTACTAGCTAGTGCTAGAACAAATCATCGGGCTGGCTTTATCTTGATCCATGATATTTATATTACTTTAAGTGATCCACTTGTCTTCCTTTTGGTTGACTCTCCTGTGTATTTAGTAGTTTAGATCTCATTATGATATCCTTATAAATGAGATGACTGATGGCTCAACCCAACCAAAATCTACATCTGTAGTCAAGAAAACTAACATTATTTTTCTTTTTTTATTTTTCAGTCCACTTTTTACGATGCAATAAATCCGAATTTGGTATACTCCAATTCTAATCTTGACCAAATAAAAGAAGGCGTGAGTTTTATAGTAATCGGAAAAATCCTTCCAAATTGCGAAAGGTTTGTTAAATAAAATCAATAATCTATACAAAATAATCTTAAATTTTCGTTTCATTTTCAGATTTTCCATAAATCTTGTTTTAGATAATCCAAATCGTGATGTTGCCCTTCATATAAATCCTCGCCTTCCACAGAATTACATTGTACGAAATTGTTGCATTAAACATATATGGGGACAAGAAGAAGTCACATCTGCCCTACCATTTATTTTACGTCGTGGCAGTAGATTTACAATACAAATTCTTGTCACAGATACGCAATACTTGATATCCGTAAATGGAAGACATTTTGCATCGTTTCAACACCGATTGCCTTATCAGCAAGTCAAGTGCCTTGAAGTAAAAGGTGATGTGGAACAAGTGACAATGGAACGAGTAATTGTCAAAGAATATCCGAATCAATTACCTGGATCAGAGCCTGTTAGTATTATGTTAGCACCTGAACTATCAAACATCTATAGTGATGAATCAGTGGAATATAGTAAAAAATTACAGCTTTCACCGAATCATGATAACATTGAAGGTCTGCAAATGCCTTTCTATGGAGTCCTTGTAAATCCATTCAATAATGGTAAGCTTCTAATAATCGAAGGACGAGTAAAAATTCTGCCACATTCATTTTTCATAAATCTTCAGCGAGGACAAAATATTTGGCCGCATCCGATTATAGCATTCCATTTCAATCCACGTTTCGCCAATCAATGTGGAAAACATATTGTTTGCAAAAATTCATGGATTGACGGTAAATGGGATAAAGAAGAGCGAACTGAATTGAAAACAGATTTTTTACCTGGCAACAATTTTACACTGGGAATTTTCTGCACTCATACTGCCTATGAAGTATTTTTAAATGATAAATTTATAGCCGAATATAAATTTAAAGTTCCGCCCAATGAAGTTGATACACTTTACATACAGGGTGATGTAAAATTATGGCAAATTGGGATGAGATCTGGAACTCCAAGTGATATGAATCTCTACTCTAGATAGAGAAAAAGAGAGATGTGCTTCTCTTTAATGCAATAGTGGTGACTTTATGGACCACCATTCGTATGTCAATTCAATTTGTTTCAGATGTAAAAGAGGAATGAAAACAAGACAACAAATACAATAATAGCAGCAGCAGCAACAAGGTTGAATGATTTCCAACCTTGGATAACAATAAACTGGGATGCTTTCAAAAGAAATAACTACTATTGGAAAGTTTATATTATAACTGTCCGTTGCTTGCTAAACATATACATACATTCATACATATGGGCAAGTAAATAGATGACGCTATATTGAGGAGAAGTAGTACGAGAACGAAAGCTTAAGAATTTTTAGTTTGGTGTTCATATTTTCTAAAGGAAAGATAAGAATAAAGGTCCTAAACTTCTTCTTCGGCGGTGCTTAATGTGAAGTTGTATTTAAAATTATACCAAAAGAGACAATAAAAACAAATCAAAGTGCGTATGCTAACATTGTTCCAAATGATCTTGTTAAAAATAAATTTATTTCGTTGTTTCATAAAAAGAAAAAGAAAACACAATTTTTGTTGAAATAAATTTTTCACGTTGATTACTTTTCACCACTTTTAATTTTGGTATACGTGGAATTCCTTTCATAATTTCTCTAATAGTAACGCAACAGTTCTTTTTTTTAAAAATGCCCTAAAAATTATACTAAATGTCTTCTATAAATATAAACAATAAGAAATAAAAGGAGAATCGCGCGCTACTGTATCTGTTGTAAATCTCTGACGAGACATTGAAGACAATACACTTGAATTAATTTGATTCAGGGATAAAAGGTGCTCGGAATATACGAAAACTAACCGTGAGTTGGTGATATAGTAACATGGGTTCAAGCACCCACCTATTTGCACTAATGGTACTCAGCCATTTCACTGACAACAAGATCCAATTAGGGCATTTGAAAAGAAACAAATTTTGCTTGTTAGAGTGGCCTTCCTTTAGAACACAGACAACAAGCAAGTAAAGTGCACTAAGCTCGGAATTTTCCTTCATAACAGGCCAACACATTTCCTCATCGGATATAAAATTGCCATAAAAATTCTTTTTTACTACCTGGATATGAAAACGCTTGGTTGGTTGGTGTTTGAAAAGGTGAGAAATCTAAACCAGCCAGAGGGAATACTATCATATAAATTAAATAGATATCATTAAGAAAGGGTGTATCATATGTTCTTTCCCACATAAATATGCTGGCAAACTTTAATTCTAATTCTAAACCAGAAAACAAAATGCGATGGTAATCAGCGCTCATCACCTCAGATTTCATTCTATTCTATTATCAGATATAGGAAAAAATTGAAATCTGAGCTAATGAACGCTAATGATCGTCGCATTGTGTTTCCCGCTTAATCTATTTATTCTTATTTGCTGAATGTACGTTCAAAGTACGTAAAACACCGTCACCTTATGTTATTAACTTATATTGTTTAGACAATTTATATAATAATTAAAATGGAACAATTACACCATTTATCAAGGTACAGATGAATTTCTCAATCTGTACCCCATGATGTTACAATCTGATAGTTGCCGGAACCATTTTTATTTTATTACTTTTACATCTCAACACTTTTTGAAATGATCGTTTCTGCTATAGGAAATTCGTAATAAATTTTTTTCTTCGAATACACTAATGGAAACGCTAGAAACAAAGACGTGTAGAGTATTAGAATTCCAACAGATGATTCCCTTAAATAATATCAAGATGCTGTTGGTGTTTTCATTTTAGACTCTTGAATTAAGCAAATGGCACACTCACGTGGCAAGCGAACAAATATTTTTCAGGCAGCGAATAGAACTCTTGGTATGAGATACAAAGATATAATTTGTTTTACATTATAGAAATTAATCTAATAGACCTAAGTGATGCTTAAATTGCTGCAATTGATTGGTAGGATAGGCATAATATAATGAATACATAATTTATTATAGGAAATGATAAGGCTATAAGCTTTATACCCTTATAAGAAAAACTTGAATTACAGTTTTCTTGCAGTATATTTCGATTATGTGCACTCTTGATCTATTGGAAAAGAAGAGCCGAAGCACTTCTAAAGAACCGTTTTTATCAGTAGTGAGAAAAATCAAAGGCTTCCGAGAATTGAATTTGAATATTTATAAAATTCCTCATTTCCTTCACTTACCGTCTATATTCAGTTCGCCTTACATAATCAAACCCTTGACTGCAGATCAAATAGATTTTGTAAATAAACTTTTGCTACAATTCTTACCCTCAAACACCGCGAAGACTCTCACCATCTAAAAACAAACAAAGAAAAACTTTTCATTTAAACACCAGAAATTACCTCCGCGACACCCAATGTACATTTTTATTTTATGTACTTTTTTATAAATAATTCTATAAATAAAAATTGCAATATACCATAAAAAAAAAAAAAAAAAACTTTCCCCACTACGAGCCATGCAATTGGGATAATTTCTGCGGTAATACATCTAAATATTGAATCCGCTTAACCTCTTGTGAGATATTCTGAAGATGATAGTCCCGAAATTCTTTAAACATGTTCGCAATCAGCTCAGAGTTCATTACGTCTGAAGATGATGAGAACGACTTATCCTGAGATGTGTCAATTTGAACGGTCTGACTTTGTTTTGATGACCTTAACGCTTGCCCATCATCATCTCTAGAATATTTTGATGTGGGCATATTATACTCATATTTAGACTGTTCACATTTTTGGATACCATCGTATATAACTGACATTACTGTACATTTTGATTTTTGTAATTTAACTAGATCTTCATATCTTTTGCTCCGAATTGTATTATTAGATTTCTTACTGCGATTGCTTCGTGCAGACCCCTTCAGTTTACCTACATTCTTAATGGATGACATCATTTTATCTTCGCTTGTATCTTCCTTAAGCTGCGATATACTCGTTACAGAACTTTGTAAGACTTCACTACCCTCCGCCTGATATGTAGCATCTCTTTCCTGACCACCAGGATCAGTATCATCTTGATGAGTTTTTCCAAAATCATCGTTTTTATACTTAATCTCTAAATCGGTATCATCATGCTTCGGAACTTTTTGCACCTCTTTTAGCATTGCTTCATAATTTATGCTTGCTGGATAATTCACTGGAGTTTTAATATTTCTTGGGCTATTATAAGCTTTTTCTCTTGGTGACCTAGGTGATTTTACATATTTATGCTCTACGCTTATGTTCGGTTGTACTGGTTCTGATCTGGTACCTTTAGTTCCACTACTCGCTATAGACTTGTCTAAATTTTGACCAACATTCCGTTTTTGTTGTGTATAATAGTAATCTCGCATTGCTGCAGAATCTGATCTTGGAGATGCAGCTTGTCTAGGATTTCGTTGAGATTTAACTGAAAAGCTTTGCACTATAGATGGCTGCTGAGTTTGAGGCTTTCTTGTATCCATTTTGTAATTTTTCATAAAAGTGTTTTGCAATTGATCATGCGTTAAGGCTTCCTGTGTATAATAAGCTTTTGGTGTTACACCCACTGGTCTATCCTTCCTATACTGATTTTCTCTCAATTCATGTATTCTAGACCGATATTCTTTGTCTGTTAAGCTACGTAGCAAATGTTCCCGTTTTAGTTTCGACATTGCTGCATACTGATCAGGTGCTGAGGTATATTTAGAATATGATCCAATGCTCCCCTTACCATAGTTTAGCTTTTCATTTAAAACTGACCTTCTATAATCGCCTACTTCATTGGTATAGTAGCCAGAAGTTCTTTTTTGTGGAACTGTGCCCCTTCGTTGAATTGGATATGCTGCCGAGTACTTTGCTTGGGTGGATGCCATACCCTTAAGTTCAATAAAAAAAATTTACAATTAAATATCTGCCTTACTCGTAGATTTTTATGTTTCTTTTAGAATTATTAATAATTTTGATAATATTACCTTAACTGCCCTTTGAGCTCCATAACCCCTTGTTTGTCGATAATCAGTATATGGCTCCTCACCAGCAATAGGATAATCTCCAGGTAAAAGTGTACCATCAATTTCTTGACCATCCCCAATTGGATATTCTACACCCTCCTCCAGTAAACAATCATAATTTTGATCTTCGTCAAAATCGTTCGCCGAAGCAGTCGGATATGAGTATTGTATTCCATACCGATCATCATCGGCTGGTGGATATGTCTGATCTTCCATTTCAATCTCAGACAAGTTTAAACGTTTTAACGTTTTCTTTAGTTAAACTAATTTCAGAATATGTAGACGTACTCTGATCACTTCATAGAAAAAAATATATAAACAAATTCCTAGTTCTGTCAACAATAAATTTGCACAAAATTTCGACACGACAGAAATTTTTACTTGCAAACAAACGAATAGAGTTCAAAATAGAGGGCTGCTTCGGTATTTTGGTCAAAAGGTTTTTTTTTTACCCTATGTACGACTTATGTTTTTTTTTTTTAAGATTCCTAAGCTTAGTAATAATTTATAGATCAGCCAATTCTTTAAATTATAAATCATTTTGATTTTCTTTTGCACTTATAGTTAATACTTTAATACGCAGCTTAGTACATAGCCTTTTATATGGGAGTCGTTATGGGCCAATAGTCAGAACAAATCGAAGCAAGTTTGCAGCAATTTTGACGGACATCATCAAATCCCATAGAATTGTTTTATACACAGTTTACGCTTAGACGGTTCGACTAAGCTCGGCAAGTTATTCCACAATCAAACCGTGAAAATGATTCCGCAAGATATTAGTTGAATTTCTAAGGATAATGAGATTTCTAAGACTGAACAAAGATTAACCTACTACCCTTATTATAACGCCCCATATGAGATAATCTGTAATATAGACAAAACTTGCAATCCCATGGCCTGTTGAAAATAAAATCTAAGCCGAAAAATGAGGGTTGCACACACTCAACATGTTGGATTTCCCAAGCTAAAGACGATTAATGGGTCAGATTTCGTCACTGTGTAGCTTTCAACAAGTCATACTTCATAAGATACATGCTAGATGTTTTATCTACATTTTTAAAGTTAGGGTACAATTTGAAGCCAAATTACTTAGTACATCATAGGTATATAAGTTACGAGAACTATGAAAAATGATTCAGCTGTGCAGCATTTATTTTGAGCCGGCGAAGACGTCTCGGTCTCCACACAGGTACCAGTTCTGTAAAAACTGTTGTATCACGTGGAACCGGGACGTCAACGCCCGCAAAAATTTTTTGCAAATTGGCCAGTTAGGGCAGGCTACCGCACGCAAATTTCGACCGAGGTACCCTCCCCCCCGCCCCTTCCTGACCGCGAATAACACGTAAAGGCTTCGGACGAAACCTATTACGTAGCCATGACTACCTTGCGGAATTTACTTTTTACGAATACACCAGAGATGTTCAACCTATGTTCTGGGGTCAGCAAATGATTTTAGATTGTCCCATTTTCTAAGTTCGGCGACGCAAAATAGGAGTTTAATGAGTTTCCATTTAGAGTAATTAACAGAAACGAACTTTAGAGTATTTAAAACAGAAATTGTAAAGTATGTTAGGAAAATTTTTTAAATCTGGTTTAAGCCTTATCTAAATATTAAAGAATTGTTTAAATATGTTTAAATATCTATAAACATGCTAATAAATTATTATTAGTCCGTGGATTTGCCAGCTCTGGATTTGGTTTGTTAAATTCATATCTCCGGAATGAACAAAGAACAAAAGTTGATAATATCTTGTCGGAATTAATGTATAACAGACTAGGTGTGCCGCAGCGTTCGGTATTGGGATGTGTAAAGAGAGTATATATCATACTAATAAATAAAGAAGTAAGTAATAAAGTAATAATAATGAACTATATTTTGAAAACTTCGTCCGGATGAATTAATTCTGATGCATTAAGGCTCTCTAGTTTAAACTGAACATGATAATTTGTTAGATTGGAAATCTGTAAACAGAAAAGTCTTTAGATAACACTTCTCTGTTAATCTTAAATGCAAATGTTTCACTGTAAATAATAACTAAAAAATGTCCGGCTTATATACATTTCATTCTATTAGCTAGGGATTCATAATAACTTCGATGTAATATCTATCAACGTTATTCTCCTCTTAAAAACTTATTAGATATTAAAAATCACATTTATATCTTTTATTTCCTTTTTAAAATTAACAAACTCACGATTCATCACTTCCGGTACTTAACTTTGCTATAGGATTGCCCGTTAACTTATATTAATCTCATTTACAGAATACTGCAACCAAATAAATGAGTTTATTTCAACAGTTGGCAGTACTTTGCTTATCACTAGTCAACTGCGTTGTCGTTGTCATGCTATTTCTTTGTGTAGAGAGAGGTTATTGTGCATCTGTGCATTCCTCGTTGTAATTGTTATTTATTCGATAAAATTAAATAAGAGAAACATTATTTACATCAACGTCATAGTTATTGTTTTATATTCTGTTTGATTTTCATATTAAAGGATATCTTTTTGAAGTAGTGTTATATGTAAATGGTTCACGCGGGCTAATTATCCGACCTTCACACAACCTTCAATCATATGTGTAATCAATACAAATCGTTCATAAACGTGGGAAAATTGTGAAAAATACATACATCAAACTAGCATTAGAACTATAGCAGCGACAATAAAACTCGTTTGGTTGGGGGGTACCTAACAATATCTTGGGAAGGTGGAGTGAATTTTCCGATTGCATAGTAAGAAAGAAAATATAAGGAAAATTCTTCGTGGCTCACATATGTCTGATATGCATGGGTGCTTTGCTTGCGTACAATTTGAACGGGGTTACTATTTATACTAACTTACTACTATAGCTCTGTATATACGCTAGCTTTAGCTAGCTGGAGATTGGAGAGCAAGTTAATTCCACCAAACAACAACTGAACGACAGGAAAGGAACGTGAGTGAGCTCATGATGGGCATATAAAGTGTTTGATAGTCGTGATAATATTTAGTCGCGCTTGAAATCTCATCGTGTAATAACTGGATGAATGTATCTGCAAGCATATAAATGTGTAAAACGAAATTTCAATTTTGATTTAAAAAAAAAATAATTTTTAAGTGGGTGCAAAAAATATCTGAAAAATAAAAACCAGTTTATGGTGATGAAGTTTTGATTTTAATGCAGAGTGATTTTGAAATTGTACAAAAAATATTATTGAACAAAAAAAAGTAATGGGTGATCGTGAATTGGGCTGTAATTTTGATGATAGATATGTTGGTCGTAGCCGTTTTAATCAAAACGGTGTGGTGCAACCGCTTCTCACAGGTAAGGATAAGGAATGATAAATTAAAAATAGTGTCAAAGGCAGAGTGCATGCCTTTAATTGATGCTGCAACTCTACTCCTATCTTCTCTTACCTTCCCAACAATCTGAATGCCGATGACGAAATACATTGAATATCTTTTAAATGTCAGATCACAGAATGAAACTTTTCTGTTTCATTTTTGTAATTTTTATTTTTGAATTATGTCGGCCCTACTTTTGCCTGTTTGTTGTTATTTTTGTTTTGGTTCAAATAATTGGACTTCCGGTCAAAAACCTTTTGAGTTGCAACGGTATTTTAAAAAAGGTACATACGCAGAATTACTTTTTAGTTTTCTATAAATAGGTAGAAGTAAATACGAAAAAAATAGCGCAAAGAATATTTGAAGTTTTGACTGTTATATGTTACAAACTTCAATTCCTTTCTCTTTTGTGAGGGTTAAATGGTTTAGATTTTAGGGAACATACCTATTATTAATTTTAAAAATAAGTCTTCCTTTAACATACAATTTACTGTTACTTTTGATTGTTCCGAATAGGGTAATAGGAAGGGAGGAGAAGGGTGGGTCTGACCTAGTGACCTAGACTATACTGTATATTAAATAATTTTATTATCATTCTTTTATTATTTGTTGTTAAATGTACTATGAAACTTTCTAAGATGTGCCCAGTGCTATGCTTGCCTTTGGCACGAACTTACTAAGTCCCACACAGTCTTCCAAGAAAAATTCACGCAAATTTGTTATGCATTCAAAGCAACCAAAATGAGCTACACATCTAATTAAAACTTATATTCTGTGAAATCAAAGCCGCTCTCCTGTAACGGTTGGACTCCAAACGGAGGACACTTCTAAAAGTGAGTGTCTGAAATATCAACCAGTTCAACCAGTTAGGTATAGAAAGCAAATTTTATATGGTCCCGAATAATTAAGTGTGAAGGCTAATATAAAACTGCCACCACAATCTTTACAACTGCAGAATTTAGAATATAGGCTCTTTGGCCTATAGTAGGACAAACGGAACGGAACTAATGTTCAGCTGACTTTAAAGAATTCTTGATAAAACTCCATTAGATTGTCTATAAACGCTAGAAAAATTATATGTAGGTCTATAATGACCGCAAGCAATGAAGAATCTCAATTACCGGCAGAATTTATTATGTAAAAAATTAGAAAACTTCTTTTTCAAAATCAGACTTTTCTGAATCCCAGCTTCTGCATTTTAGGAACAGTCGTTATACCTACATATTTATGAATTGTCTTCTATTCGTAATAACAAGGCCAATAAGAATGTAATTTTCAATTATAAGAAGCCTGTTGGCTGTTACTAATGAATTCTCACTATCAGCCAAAACGTATTCCTGTTTATTTTCATAAACTTTAGACGTGCTCTATGTTGAAATCTACATTAAAAGCAATTTTACGTCATGTAGAAGTAGCCTCACTACCAAAATCTTTCGTAACTGAACTAAAATTGCACCATTTTTATATATTTGAGGATTCAATTGTGCTTAGTGGTAGGTAAATTGTACTTTATTGAACAAATCCAAGTTGAACTTAAATTAAAGGTAACCCCTTAGAGATTGTAATAAATTATTCTTGAAAAAGAAACTATTATTTTTTATTAATTTCAAGGCATATAATGCTTGACTTTACATTCACACAGCATAATCTAAAGCCAATTATTTTTTATCTTTAAAATTTATCGGAGAATATTGTAAAACTGTTGATAACTTATATATTGTTTTATTAATTTCTTATAACCGCTATTAATAGGAGCACAAATTTGCTATAATTAGTTCAAAAACTAAGTCTTTTCAGGAGCCTCGTAGATAGAAAAGCTGGTAGAGAATGTTGGATATCCTCTAGAAATTGATCTTTCATCCCAACTCTTATCTAATATACATATAGTCATCGGAGATTTTTAAATAAAAATTGATCGATTTAGTCTCTAAACTTTAAGATTATGCAAATAATTTGATGATTATCATACAGCTGTAAAAATGATCAGATAAAACCATTAATGCTTGCGAGATCCTTAAAGACTTGCAGATTGGCTTTATAAATGTTCTGAAAGAATGCCATGATTTCGTAGCCCCTTATCAATTGATCTGTAATAAGGTAAGAAGTATTGAGCTCCAGTGGATTTAGACTGAAAAGCGAATAAAATAATTTTAAATTAATAGATTTTTTTTTTCAAATCAAATAGAACCTCTTGTAAAGTATGCTATTTATGAAGCAACTGTCCTTATCGGCACCGTGATGCATTCATAGCAGTGAGCATTACTTAAATTAGTCTCTGTTTAAAGGAGCTTCACTGACCTCAATATGTTTCCTGCTATTAGATCTGGTCGGAATACAGATAAGGTGCGATAAAAGATATTTTATTCTGATTATCTTAACTCCATCGTAAAAAAGTCTAATATCGCATATTACATTAAAATGATTTAAATTTTATAAAGAAAACTAGGAGATAAGGTAAGTTCTTACATTGTTGAAATCTAATAACTGCTTGATATTGTTCCCATACAAAAGTTTTGATTTTCACTCTGGATATTGCTGCTTAAGAACAATGTTGTTAATGTTGAGCTAAAGAGTTAAAATTTTGTACACGGCGTTCATGCAATAATTGTATATTCTAAGTTAAAAAATGGGCTAAATAGCGCAACTTAATTGGGTGTTGAGATTTTTTTTTCCACATTTACTGGAAAAACAATCAGTTTTAGACGTATTCTATGTACTGAAGAGGATTTTTGAAATGTTCTATGTGGAAAAAAACTGCGAATAATTCAGTTAAGAACGAATCGGGCTCGCGCAATCAGGATTCCGTATTAGAACTTTATCAATGAACATCTGATTGACCGAATTTAAGTAACAGGTGCGGTAACTACGCTGGACAACACAAGACTGCTGACTGCAACTCGAACGAAGTACGCTGTGTCAATTGCATGCACAACAAAAACGCAGAGACCCCTCACGGTCTGCATGCAGCCTCAAGCCCAGAATGCCCCGAATACATGAGACGAGTAATAGAAAAGAAGCAGAAAATAGACTACACTGTCGAGACTATATAAAATGCCTGGTAGTAAAAAATTAAATATTTTATTCTTAAATATCCGTAGTTTGAGAAATAAATTGCACGAAGTGCAAGCTATGGCCAAGATATACACCGACATACATATAATAATTCTCAATGAAACATGGCTATATACAAATGAAACCAAGTATTATAGTATTCCTGGATATAAAGCTATTTTCAATTGTAGGAATAATAACAAGTGGGTGGTTCAGTAGTGTTTTTCAGAAATGATGTAATATACAGAAAACTCAAAAATGAAGCTGACTACAACACAATACTTGCTGAAATCTCATGGGAAAATAATAAAAAAATTAAAATATTAACAATGTAGAGATCGCTAAATGAAAATGCTGTGGACTTCATCGAGCGACTTGAAAGTATACTAAGTGTTAATAAAAACCTTATATTTATGGGTGGTACAAATATAGATCTTCTGTTATCCACTAATATCGTTAAACAGTATATGGACAGCTTGAGATCGCTGGGATTCAATATTGTAAATAAGTTACTTCCAATGAACGCTACTAGAATTACGGATCAGAGCAGCACAATAATTGATCACGGAGCCACTGACCTACTATCAAGCCATGAGGTATCCTTAAACATGGACCATGCTCCTTACACTGATCACGCACTGTTAATTATGACAGTGAATGGTATATCCGTTAAGAAGAAACGAATGAAAACGAAAGTAATGCAGAAAACAAATAACAGTGGCTTCAAATCTATGGTGCAGTATAAGTTGAACATAGAACCGGAACTTTGTATAGAAAAACTCATTAGAATTATAAATGAGTCAAAGGAAGCTAACACTAGATATGAAAACATTCGGACTAGAAGTAACGAATGGATTACTGACAGTATACTCAGTGCAATGCAAGCAAGACGAGATGCTTATAACAACATGCTGCATAATCCTGGTAACACAAGATTAAGGGACCACTACAAGAAAATTAAGAACCAGGTAACAAAACTAATAAGACAAAAGAAAGAGGAATATATTAATAGAAAATTGAGAGAAGCCGGAATAGGGATGGAGGAACTAGGGAAACTTACATTCGAGAATTGAAGGACAATGGAGAAATATACAATAGTAATTTTGATATAACTGGTCATTTGAATAAACATGTCAATGAAATTGGATTTAATTTAAACAACAAAATCCCAAATAATCCATATGTGCGTAATTCACACAATGATAAAAGCATGTTCCTGCAACCCACGGACACAGCAGAAGTACAATATATAATTAAGAATTTAAAAAAGGATTCTGCACCTGGCATCGATGGCATCACGGCGAAAGACCTAAATATTCTTATGGAAGTGGTAAGTGAGCCTTTGTCCTCCCTTATCAATGGAGCGTTCCTGAAAGGTGAATACCCGGATTGTTTAAAAGAGACTCTTGTTATCCCAATACACAAAGGAGGTGACGCAACAAACCCAAGTAACTATCGTCCAATCTCACTCTTAAGTACAATAGGGAAAATCTACGAAAAACTATTAGATACAAGAATAAAAAACTTTATCTCTGCGAGTGGGGGATTTGATAAAAATCAATACGGATTTCAAGAGAAATGTGGTACGGATACGGCCATTACTGAATCAATGCACATGATAAATGAATACTTAGACGTGGGTATGTATGTGGGCGTTGTGTTTATCGATCTGTAAAGCCTTCGATACAGCTGACCATAAGATATTGCTGGAGATCTTGGATGAACTAGGACTGCGAGGTAAGACTAATGATCTAATCAAAGATTATTTATCACGCAGAAAGGTTAGAACTAAGATAAATGGAACACTCAGCACTTCCTTACCATTTCGCACGGGTGTACCTCAAGGTTCTATAATAGGACCAACACTATACTTGTTGTATATAAAAACATTTCATCTGCCGGTCTACTGGGGAAGTACCATATATTTGCGGATGATACAAATTTGATTTATTACGCCGAAAATGAGCAAGAGTTGGAAAACAAACTACAAGATGATATTGTAAGATTAACAAATTGGACAAATGGTAACAAACTTTCCCTTAATGAGGATAAAATAAAATACATGGTGCTTAAACAACGAAACAAGGCTGAGATTTATCCAATATTGAGTATTAACTCCAAGCAAATAGAAAGAGTAACTGAGGTGAAATATCTAGGTATAAATATTGATGAGAAACTCAACTGGAGCAGGCATGTCGACGAAATAGCTTCCAAAATCAACCCAATATTAGGTGTATTGCGAAGAGGCCCTAGGTTAAATAATGATACAGCCCTTGCAATTTACAATGCACATATAGCGTCGCATATTAGATATGGATTACTGGTGTGGAGTCAGTGTATTCAATCCGAAAAAAATAGGGTGAAGAGATTAATTAATAGAGCCTTAAAAATCCTGTTCAGTATGCCTTGGAGAACACCTTCGACGGACTTACACGCACATACGAAAACTCTAAGCATTAATCAAATGATTTACCTTGAAAAAGCTAAATTTATTCATAAAGTTGCACGTGGACTCATCAAAACAAACATACGAATAGACACACATAAGTATACATAGCCATCGAACGAGGAATAGAAAAAAACTACGAGTACAGCAACCTAAAATAAACAGAATCAGAAAAGGACTTATATATACGGCGACCAAAATCTATAACGAGCTTCCTGAAGTTATCAAGGCAAGCTCAAGCTTTACTATATTCAGTTCTAAGCTAAAAGGCCTAGTTAGGGATTTGCCCATTGACTGCGAGGTTGATTGAATGAACTTAACATACATCTGAAATCTGCTTTTGAATAATGAATGATATGAATAATCGGAATTTGAAAAACGCACAAAAAAAAAACAAAAACAGGAACAAAACACTTCTATAAAATAATAGAGCTCTAAAATAAAGTCATTATAATAATAATAAGTACCGTTCTCTAATACCAGCTAGATGCTGTCTGAGAAGAGGTTCAAACATAATAATAAGTATATTTGATGAGTCATGCTAGAATTAGAGTGATGGAGAGAGTGGTGGTTGGAGGAAAAAAAAAGTATATTTAAATCTAATTTAAATTTGGTGTGATATCTGTATATATGTATATACATAATATTTATTCAAACAGATGGACACAAGAGTAATTTTTTAAGAGTTCGTCTTATTAATAAGTGCTGTCTTTTTTTATACCTAAGTTAAAACAAAAAGCATTTTTTCCCAGCAACTATGAGACTGGCGAAAAAAGCTGCAGTTTTTTTACTAACCCTGATAATATCAAAATTTTAACTTTAGACGCCTAGAACATCAGGGGGACGCTATTTTTTGGCATATTTTGCGCTATATCTTCATAACAACAATTTTGAAATATTTTTTTTAATCCTTGAAAGTAGTCCTTTCAAACGATACCCCACATGATACAAAACAAAATTTGTTTTTGAGAGGGCCCAACTGAACCCTATTAAAAAAAAAAAATCATAGTTTTTGACTTCCAACATTTCGTTTTCGAGAAAAACGTCTGTGACAGACGGACGCGCGAGTAATCTTATAACGGGTTTTTTGTTGTAAAGATCCCTACAAATTATTTGAACAATCTAATTTGAATATTCTCAAATCAAAAGTGTATTTAAATTAGCGGTCATTCATATAGGCTATCGCTATCAGACAATAATAGTAGATATAACGAATTTCGTAGATGTTTTTATAACATCGAATTTTTCAGCACTTAAAAAACATCTACAGCTGATATCCCTGTAGACGTCTACAAATCGAAACTCTTTTTTTATATCGATCCCACTTAAAGGTATTTTCGAAATAAATCTATAATTTTTATTAAAATTGGTGGTGTGTCCACAAATCCCACCTTGCTGAGACAATGCATTATGAACAGACGGGTAGGAGCTTGAGCACCGACTGAATAGAAGAAAATAAATGACGTAATCGACCGGCTCCTTTCCTTTGACATAATTATAAATTCCAATTAATTTCATAATTTCTCTTAGTTACTCATTACTAAGTAATACCTACAATATATGAATATGATTGATAAGCTGAAATCCAATATTTTCTAAAAGAGCGATAATAGTCGAAGTCTCGTGATGATATAGCAAGGATGATTGATCGCGCTAAGTCTTCAATTATCTTTTGCTAAAAATTGAGGCATGAACTTGTTAGATAAATAATTTTCAATAAATTTTCTTTAATTATTTTTAATCGTTTTATTTATTATTAACGTTTTGCGCTTTATGGTTTATGTGCAGTACATACACGTATATTGTCAAGGGGAAAGATCACTAGATCAGAATAAATAGATGTAAATGATAACTGACGTAAGATGAGATGCGCAGAATGAGCTCACAATTCGATCTCTTCTGTTTTCATTTGATTATTGTAGTGAAAAACTTAGATTTTTAATTCGTAAACAAATTCATTTAATTATAATGTATACATCATAAGTGATTAGGGGGGGGGGGGGTGTCTACTAGTTTCAATTTCACGTGAGTTGTTCTTCATTCTATTGTATGAATTGTTTGGATTTTGTATTGGATATTGGTAATTGTTGCTGTATGCAATTTTAATAACATTGGTTAATACTTCTTTGCGAATGTCGACTGAACTGTTGACTGTTATATTTGTATGCTTTAATATCAGTGGGGGGGGGGGGGGGGGGTTGTAATACATATCAATCATCCAAGCTGGCAACTCCAAAAACTTTGTAATTTATGAACAACAACTTCGAGCTCAACTGTGATCAAACCTATTGTCTTCTTCTTCTTTTTTGGTAACCCTACTATCAAGTTCGAGTCTTGCTTTGTAAAAGCCTGTTTTGCATTCCTATACCTCAACCTGATAACAAGAGAAAAAGTTACAATTGGTCTATTATACCCTAGATGAAAATAAAAGTTAGACAAAGTGAAAACCCAAAGTTCTGTATGGCTACACCACGAAGATGTTTTCCGATTTAATTCATTTTTGAAATTTTATTTACTATTTTTATGAAAACGCTGTGTACATAATTTCAGCTCTCTACTTTGACTCGATTTCATACAGTCTCTAAATATATAATGAAAACCTAAAGTTTTGTATGGTAACACCAAGAAAGGGTTGCCAATTTGGTTCATTTTTGAAACTTTATTTGCGATTTTTATGGAAACGCATTGTTCATTGCATTGCTCATATATACAGTGAAAATCGAAATTTTTGTATGGCAACCATATGAAGGAGTTGCCGGATTGGTCCCATTTTTATACCCTAGATGAAATCTATATGGCATACTAAGTTTGTTATTCCGTTTATAACACTTCGAAATAATAATGGTAGAGCAAAATAATTGGACACCCACGCATAATATTAAAAGATATTTTGATTTTTGCATGTCCGTCCGTCTGTGCGCACGATAACTCGAGAACGCGTATACTTAGAGAGCAGAAATCTTGTACACGGACTTTAAAAAAAAAAGGTAAAATTAAGTTCAAAAATGAGGCGAATCGGGTAACTCCTTCAGGGGGTTGCCATACAAAAATTTCGTTTTCAACTATATATTTGAGCACTTGCCTGACTACGCGTCGACGTTGAGAGCTGAAATTTGGTACATGGTACAAATAAAATTTCAAAAATGGACTAAATCGGGCAACTCCTTCTTGGTGTTGCCATATAAAAATTTATGTTTTTTACGTATACTTTGAAAACGATCAGTGCAGACATTTTTATTGTACTAAAAACTTCTTCAGAATACGAAATCCCATAAAATTGCTTATAATCATTTTTTCTGTCCGACAAACCGTTCTAGAAATATAGCGGAAAACCACTTCAAAAATCAAACTTGCACAGAAGGCTGACAATACGGAATTTCATAAAGGCATTCATCTAGGGTATCATAAGAATTGGTTTTAGATCAATTCTAGCTTTTTTACTTGTCGAACTTAAATTTACTGTTTTTTTTTTTTTTTTCAAAGCCTGCAAAATTTCAGCACCTAAATGAACGCATTCTCGAATTATCAAGGGGATGGACAGATGAACTTGCAAAAATCAAAAAATCATTTTGCTCTACTAGCAATATTTCTGTTCGTTACAAACGAAATGACAATAAGATGATTTCATGCAGGGTATAATAAAGAGAACAATGAGTAAATCACTAAAAACGCTGTATCAAAATTGTGGTTGTTGCTCGTGCTTTATGACATGTAACTCCAATTACATGTTTTCTGAACTCAGTTCACTGAGGAGACAAAACGTCTACTGCGATCATGAAATGTTAGCGATTTCTAACTGATTCAGTTACAACATGATAGTGGTCGTTGTCTATTCTTTGCTTATACTCTCATGTCTTTGATCATAGATGCCACAAGAACTAGATATCGCATTGTATACCAGAGCAGAGTATTACAGATTTTGAAATGGGTAGTCTATTACGATATGGATCAAAACATGCTTTAGAACGTACCGAGAGCAAATTTTGCTTTAAAACAGTTTAGTATCATTTAATCGGTTTTTTGAATACGGCAGATACGTGAAAATATGAATCACTCGACGTAACCATCATTTCAAATGTTGTGGTCCATTCCGGAATGGAACATCCAACCATATAAAATTTGATCTAGTATTGTATGCGACATCTAGTTCTTGTGCCATCTATGCTTTGATATACCACCCGAGTACTGCGTACCGTCGAAAGTTTAACAAACGAGAAAATGTGAATCGGGAAAATATATAGACTTTTAGTAAGAATTGGCGCTATTTTCTGATAATCACCGGGATTAATTTTCATAGCACCTTAACAAAACATTCTTGAATCATTAAACTCTCTATACTACTCATACGACCATTTAAATTCGTACTATCAAAATTGCTACCGATATGAGTTTTAAAGTCAATTGTTAACTAATCAGCGCAGGACCATTACTAGGAGCCTGTTTAGATGGATCAGTATGCTACATCTGCCGTACGAAACTTGGTTTCGAGGACAGGAATGAAGTGAAAGTCGCTGCATGTGTTTTTATTTGCTATTAGGATTATGAGTAACATGATAATTCCAGTTTCAGTTATTTATTCACAAACTGTAAGGTAGCAAGGGCAGCAAGTTGACTCATGTAATCAAGAAGAACATTTTGAGGCAACTCAAAACGCACCTCATAAACTGACCTGTCTAAAGAGGGAGGTATGTTTCCATACCAAGTCAACTCAAGTTGAAACCGAGGAAACTGGAGTTGAGTTTCGTTAAATCTATGCTAACTCCACGAAACCAGTCGTCGAGTTGAATTAGGTATTGTCTAAGTATTTATTAGAATAGTTCGAATATATGTTTTATCCAACAGAAACTCGTTGGCTTCATAAGAGTTTTATATGTACTCAACTCAGTAGCCGTGCTTTATTATTTTCCCATGTGGAGTTCAATTCGAATTGAGCTCGAATTAGTAATTATGGAAACAGGAGTTGTGTTGAATTGAGTTAAAACCATGTTAACTCCCGTGTAAGTATTTGTAAGAATAGTGCTGGTGGCTACTTTATGTGAAATATTTCAGCTGTCAATTAAACTCAGAAGCCGTCCATGAAGACAGCATCGAGTTAATTCAGCCAGTAAAACTTCAATTCTAACTCAACTCTGGCTCTTGGAAGCATAGTACATGTATCTATTTATTTATTCTTTGTACATATTATGTATGGTCTTTCATCCAATACCTTTTTTAGTGGTTTAAAGCATTTGAACTGCTCTGCCCTCCCGTGATAATCTTATACATCCCTAATATGCTTAGTCTGGAAATTTGTTTACCTTTACCATGTTTTGTAGTTACTCATAGTCTATTTGAAACCATGAATATAATTTCTAGCATATTCTAAGAAGATTTCCGTCCATCTTTTAAAATATGCAAACAAATTCGGTTATTTTTAAAAAATTGTTTTGCATTACAACAACTAAATGTTTGTTCAAAAATAAATAAACAACATCTTTTTTCTGCCTTGTTATTATTACAGATCTCTATCAAATCACCATGGCCTATGCTTACTGGAAGTCAGGAAAAATGGAAGATCAAAGCGTGTTCGATCTCTTCTTCAGAAATAATCCATTTCATGGAGAATTTACAATATTTGCTGGTTTGGAAGAATGTTTAAAATTTCTAGAAAATTTTCGTTATTCTGACAGTGGTAAGTTGATGAGATAATCTTAAAGCTAGAAAATTCTAAGCAAAATATATATAAATTTTTTCTACTTGTTGTATAGATATTGAATATCTAAAACGAACTTTACCAGAAGGCATAGAAGATGAATTTTTTGAATTCCTTCGAAATTTAACACCGAAAGATGTAACGGTATACGCTATTGATGAAGGCTCTGTAGTTTTTCCACGGTATGTATTTTTTAATTTTATTGATATCAATTTGAAATAAAAGAGCATTTTTCTTTTAGTGTTCCATTAATAAGGGTAACTGGACCGCTTATTATTGTTCAGCTGCTAGAAACTACGCTTTTAACATTAGTAAATTATGCAAGGTGCGTTTGTCATTTTCTTTTTAATGTTTGTACCTAGTTTCAATAGTTATTCCTTTGTTTGTTTTTGTCTAATACCTTGTTTCCTGTATATGTACCATTGTTTGGATATCTTGGTTTATCTCTGACATACATGTTGGATTGATTTCAAAATCAGGACAATTACATGCCATGTACTCAACCAAGTTCAATTGCTAGTGAGATATACTAAAGTGAGTCCAGTCATATAAACTTGAGGCAGGAATAATGGTCTCTGTCATATAAACTGGAAAAAAGCACACTTACTAGATCAAATTCGGTGCCATAAGCTGCTGTAAATTATATAGTTGTATTATTTTTTGTTACCTTGTTCCAGAACGTCTTGAAGAGATCTATTTGTTATATTATAGCTGTGTTATTTTGTGTACCTCTTTCCAGAGCTCCCATATACTGGAGAGAAGAAATTGTCGATTGAAGCGAACTATTTGTACTGTTCGCTTCATTTTTAAATCTTCTATGAAAATGTATGAGGCGCGGTGTTTTGCGAACACAAAACAACACAGCTTATGTCTTCATTTAAAGTTTTTATTAAAAATATTTTTAGATTCATTAGAAATAATGTACATATATACCAAAAAGCTTTATCAGTGAATTTAAGGTATAAACTATGAATATTGTCCCCCTTTATGGCCTTTATCAGTTGTTTTAATAATTTTATATTAAAAATGATAATAAAATTAAAGTCACTCCCCATATACAGAATATGTGTACGATTACAAAGTATGTACGTCAGATGGATGATTAGTATCTCTAAAAGCGTTGCACAGATAAGCAAGTATCGGGATGATTTTCAAAGTGTTTAAACCATTAAACACTCAAGTGATAAATGCACTTAAACAAGATCTTGAACAGAGCTTAAGTTTTGTATGAAAAAAGAAAAATAGAGCAACTCAGAAAAATTTCGGGCGGGGAACTTAAACCCTGTACTAAAAATGTACTAATTTATATGCTCACATTCAATGTAAATATTACATCAAAAAATCACCAAGAATCTGAAATAGGATAAATGACAATCAGTCAATTTATTCCATTTGGCATTAGACCTCATCTTACATATACTGTTGCCAGATAGTCTTAAAATAACACACACAGCAGCTACAAATCGTCACAACCAGCAACAACAACCCCTCAAAATAAAAGAAATAAATTTAATTCCTCATTCCTTGATAATATTAATTCAAACTCATAATCATTCAATTTTATTTTCCAGTCTTATGGCAACAAACGCTGCTAGATATCGAATGGTGGCTGGCAAAAATATAAAACTTTTGGAATTCGGTTTACGTCGAGCTCAAGGTCCTGATGGAGGTTTATCGGCATCAAAATATTCCTATATAGGTAAGAATTTATTTTTAGGCTGGATGATGTAAAAGTTCGTGTGAAATTCTATCGCTTGTCGGAACCATATCGTGCCACGCTTCCACACTGTGAAACCATAAACGATTTAACATCTGCTCGCATGTGTCAATTATTATATTTTTCATTATATACTTGACGTTTGCTTAATATACTGATGGTGATTCGTGTGTGAACTTCACTTCTTAGACCTCTCAATCAAAAATCACAGACCTTTGATTATTCATCATAAAGCTTTGTTATTGGCTTTATATAATACTTAACTAGTGTTGTATAACGCACTGGCACATTCTTGTATCGTGCTTTCCCCCTTTCTTAGCTAGGAATGAGTATTTTAAAAGATTCATTAAAACTTTACGGAGGAACTTTTTAATGATTTACTATTGCTGCGAAATATTTCAAAGTTAAAGAAAGTTTTCTACACACGAAATTATTCATGCAGAGAGGAGAAGGCAAATAAATCTTCTTTACTACCAGCAACTCTCTCTGAAAAAGTTAGACTCATTTTGGACATTTCAATGTGAAAACACGAAACCGTATAAAACAATATTCTCTTTTTCTCCATTTACCTTAGAGCTGTTGGTACCATCCTGTACCGGTGGGGTCGCAAAATTCTGATCGTGTTTGCTGATAACTTATTTACTATACTGTTTAGGTGAAAAAACATCCTTAGCTGACACGAATTAAAGGATATGGTTCTTTTTTGAACGTATGTTGTACTTCACATGAAATCAATGCTGTAAGTGCTTTCGACTGTTGTCGATGGTTGCTTTAATTTTTGTAAATTGTTTTAGTCTTTTCAACTGATGTGTGCTTGCTTATTTAGCACATTTTTTTTTTATATTTTATTTAGCATTATGTCTTACACTTGATAGAGATAAGGTTTTATACCCTAAGTGATGATTTTATTATTGTTTATCGTAAGAGACTCTTAGACACTTTCTATGAAAATGTCCGATTACCAGAATGGGGGACTAGGAAACATTTTTTTTGGGTACCTTAAAGATTTTTTCTACGAAAATCAACTTTTTAAATCTCACAGGTTGGATTTAAGTTGGATGTCTTATATATATTTACAATTCTATATGGTTATACCAGGTGCATCTATGTGCTAATTGGAGTCCAATATGACACTCAGCTAAGCACTTAGTTAAATAAGCCGTAGTTCTCATATAGAATTTAACAGTAAATATAAGGGGGCTAATCTGCACATTTAAATCTGAAAAGGCTTTCTAAATTAACCTTTTCAACTAAATAAATATTCTTAAGGTCAAACTAATGCATGTACATACATAAGTAATCTAAAAACTAAACTCACAACAGTCGATAGCAAACAAGTTTAGCGACAAACACGTACATGATCTTCTAGTTCCTAGTTAATTACATACGAGCATGAATCAAACTACACTTATTACGCAACTATCAATTATGTACCCTTTTATCTTCATACTAGATAAAATTTTATGTCATGACTCATGATGATATAATAAAATTGCAACAAATTATTCAGCAGTCTTTAAGGTCATAGTTGTTTGCAATTTGCTGCGATAGTCAAACTCTTTCCAGGCAAGCAAAGGAAATATTTAAATTTATTGGAATATGATTTGTTTTTTTAAGAAGAACAGAGTGAACTTGACTCTAGAATAAACTATGAAGTGCTGTAATATTGTGGAGAGGCAACAAGGCTCTGTGATCCTATAACACGTATTGGTAACAAAAAAGAGTTCAATCAGATAGTATCTAAACTCATGCAAAATATTCTTGATATAGTAAATAACTAATGTCAAAATTATGGAATTCTCACAGTTCTAAATTCTAAGTGGCACAAAAATTGAACTAAATAATGAGGGCAAACATATTCAGAGTTGTATATTCACTAGAAATTTTAGATAGGAGTGTGCGGACCATTAAGATCTACAATGTCGCGTGTGATAAAGTTCCATTGTGATAAATAATTCAAAGTGAAGGTTTGAAAATCTAATGGACTCCAACTCGAAAAGGGGCGCCAATTTGATACATATGTAGACGCATCTAGAATTAACAGAAAAACCGAATTAGACTTATGCTTACGGAGTGAGCACATTTGTTAAGCTTCAGAAACATCATTGATAATAATCTTCAAGGCATTAGTGTAGTTTATAGAACTTTTCTGTGCCAGCGCAGAGCAAAGATCTATATGATTATGTCAAACATAGGGTAATGAGAGATCACTTTTTCAATGTTGCCAAAGCACTAGACGGTTCAGTCAGTTCCTTATTTCAGTATTTTTATATGTGACTGCATTAGATTTTACTTCACTAAAAAACCAAAAGAATATCTCTAGGTAGGAAGCTGAAATCTCAATACTATTTAAGAAAAAAAGAAAATTTCATCGAAACAACTTTTGGAACCCCAATTATCCCAACAAATTACCATTTTCCACCAGCTGTGACACTTTGGTGGCGAGGAGAGACATGCAAAGCTTAAAAAATAAATAAAAAACAAACTCACATTCATCAAGGTTAAAAGTAAAATTCAATACCAATCGAAGCAAGCACTTAGTATAGTACCCTTGATTTTTGATAGCAAAATATATTCAATCTGAAAATAGGTTTTTGTTTTTGACACTTACTCATTTTCCATCAAACTAATGTAGTTTACTCCTTTTGATATTATTTCTTATTATCGCTAAACCATATGCGCCTAGGTGCCTTGCTCTAGAAACCTTAAAATAATTCGTTTCTTGCGTAAATATATTCAAAGAATTGTTAGACACAAGTCAATATTTTTATGGATATCCATAGATTGATAGACTTGATGATTTATAGTGTATTGCAGTTAACACGTCAATGTCAGGCGATATTAGAATCTAGGTTCACAATCAAGGATAAAATTGTTTGGTTCGATAACTGGGGCTCCTGATTTACAAAATATTCATTCCTCTCCGTTATACATATGCACATATATTTTGATATTGAAGGAAAGTGTATGTAATCTTGCAATTCATTTATTCTAGGTGGTTTTGATGGAACATCCAATGTGTTGGCAGGAAAACTTTTCAATATACCCGTAAAAGGAACACACGCCCATGCGTATATAACATCATTCACCGGAATATCCGAATTGAAAACCCGCATGTTGCGACACAAGACAACTGGTACGTATAATAAATACATAATAGCATTTTAGCGCAATCGATTTCTTATTTCTCAATGAAATTTACTTTTATTTTCTAGGCATTATGAAAGACTTATTGGAACACGCAATTATGCATCGTCACTCCTTATCACATATTCTAGACATTTCGACAGAGGAATCAAGTGAAGGCGAGCTTGCTGCAATGGTTTCATTCGCTATAGCATTTCCGGATGGCTTTATGGCACTTGTCGACACGTACGATGTTAAGAGGTATTCCGCTTTTAGGCAAAAACTCTCGGATATTAGATGCACAAAAATTATTATTTTATTTAAATTTTGTTTTTTTTTTTTTTTTTTTTTTTTTTTTAATCATGTATACTTGAAGTGATATGATAAGGTATTCCTTAGGTCTTTGATTTCACACTAGGTATTAGATCTATTCGATAATTTCTTCTAGCTAAGTGTTTACGGTGAAGAGAGAGAGAGAGAAATTCATTTAAGAGAATACTCTGTGTTGTATATCTTTTTCTTTTTGATTCCTGTCTGTAGCTTCTGGTCCTACAATGACAAACTTGTCTTTTAAATGAGCTTTCTATGTACTAAGTATTAGATTAGTAATCAAGAGTCTGACTAATTAGTCGAATAGTCCTTTTTTTCTAAGTTATAAGCTCAATACCGAGCCACAGAAGGACTAAGATATATTTGGATGAGTGTGATTGTTTGGATACTGAAATTTGTGCGACATAAAGCATATTTCGACATCTGGGTTGATGATGGGTGCCGAATTATTGTGGTACGATGTTCAATAGAATTTTAGTTGTAAATATTAACCTTAAATTTTGTAGAGCACCGAAGAAAGCATCCGGTTTAAGGGATAGTTTCACTTGGCTGCAAATTTAACATTAGATTTGTGGTTAACTTAGGTTACGATAAAAAAAAATCTCAGAGTCAATAGCATTCTTAGAGAATTATTTAAAGATGGATATAAATCGCTCTGCAAAATTCTTCTGCTTCTTCTATTATGGATGGGATTAGAATGTTATTCGTTATTACAAAAAGACTTTTCCGTTCTTATCATTAAAAACTATGATAATAAAGGAATATCAATTATCGATAATTCTTTTGTTGAAATCTGCATATAAAGTCGCTTCAAAGCCAATTTACTCAAGTTAGTTGATTTTGTCAGAGCAATATTATTTGTTTTACTTCAAGTCTGTGCAATTTTTAATTGATGATATTTTCTCAACGACACATAAGACTTAGATCCGGACTGCGACAAAGGTAAAATCTATTGGCATGTCCTAAGCAATCTCCATCATAATGTAGGATCATTATTAAATTTTCCACAACTAATTGCTGTATGCGTTGTAATACCTCATAATAGTATACAATAGTTTAAGTTAAGGTGACATCCTGTGTAAGCCATTTGATCAATCTGACATTGAATCTCGTCTTCCGACAATTCTCTACAATTCATCTTAAATCTCTTCTAATACATGGAGAAGATGAAGAAATTTTTTACATGATAAACTTTGTATTGCTCAATGAGCTTACATCCAACAACCGAGTGAAATATCAACTCTTCAGAGCAATACTACCGCTTCTCATTTTTAAAGTAAACACAATTTTTTTTTTTTTTTTTAATAACAGAACCCAAGCATTGTTGCACTTGAACAATACAACTTCATGAAAAACTCACCATTAATTAATGGTTAATTTATAATCGTCAAGTTCTTGGTGAATTGTTACTGCTGTAAAGTGACATAGAAAATGTACTGAGGCACAGAACAGACTTAATTTATTCTCATTGTTAGTGTAAGTATCAGGGTCATGAATTATTTCTGAAATCATGATCTCCATAACATAATCATTAATAATAAAAATATCCGCATGACCGGCTGTAAAAATTTTCATTTTATTATTTTTAAATTCTGTTTGTTTGTATTTTTTTTTATTTAAGATGAAAAAACAACGAATTTTTTTGCTTTACTTAACTTGTGTACATACAAAAAAAAAACAATTTTTCACAGCAACAATATAAATCAGGAAAGCACAAAAAATGAAATATTGGTTAATGGAGATACAGAAAAGTGTCCGAAAATCGGAATTAAATTGTCTGGAAAACAATTTAGAGATTACAACTATAACAATTGCAGGGAAATTGGATCACAAAACGATGATTCTAATGATTTTGTACAAAATGGATTTGACTCTTGTCCAGATATTGTCACATCTCATGGTAGATTTGATCTGTTAAAATGTGTCGGGAAGTCATTCAGGTAAATCCAAAAAAAAAAAAAATCCAAATTTTCTTTTTTATAACTGCATGATGAATTCTTTTTTTTTTTTTTTTTCATTGTCCCATAAAGTCTATATATGTACATATATAAGACTGACATTTTATTTAATATTAAACAAAACTCATTTATTATTGAGTTTTTTTTCTCTTGCTTCTCATCTATTGCGCGTTGTATGTTTCAAAAGAGATAAATGTAAATACACAATAACTTCACTCTGGTTATAGGATGATCCAATAATAATTTCAAATTAGCGGTAAACTTTATCATAATTATTATCAGAAAAATTCTATAACGTGTCCCTTAGAGCTTTGCTTCAACAAAATTGATACTATATTCATAAATTTCGTTTATACTAATTCCTTTACTTTATGGTGTTTTTATATTTTACATTTATCACAGATATCTCACCACATTCATTATTACTAATTAATTTGTGGATATATGTGTGTGTTATGTTTTTTAGATGAATTTTACTAGATTTCGATGTGACATGTAATTCAACTTTGATTGAATTTTGAAGCAGCAAATAATAACAAAGTAGGAATTCATTCGATTTGCAAAAAAATTACATTTTATTTTAATGAATCTCGTAGGTATATTGCAATAGGTAACACCACAATGTAATGTAAAGGTTTTAAAACGGCGTCGACATATTCAAAGCATTTTCCTATACATTTACGTATGTGCATAGTTTAAATCAAAATTCTCTCAATACGCACATTCATATCGGATACTCAATCCTAAAATAATGTTCCAAAATCTTATTTTATATAAATCTGAGTATCGTCTGGTGAAAGAGAGATTTTTGTATTTTTAAGGTTAAGAGAAAATTACTGATATACATACATATATGTAAAAACATAATAATACCAGATTCAGAGTAGAACCTTGTGGTACACCACAACACATGAAAGAAGGATTGAATTAGATACTATATACATATTTCTGATATAATCATATCGTCAGCTAAGTTCTGCGTTTATTAAACGATGTGTTAGCATTGAGTTTAACTACACAACTCCAACTATGGTTCTTTTTTGGTATTGTTAAAAACTCCCCCGATATTAAGAAAAAAAGAATTTTCTCTGATTCTTACTACGTCAATTTCTACTAATTTGTCTCTTTTTTTTTTAACATGCTTCACTTCCGTTCAAAAGAAGTTTCTATATGACTTTCAAAAGTTTTTAGAGGAAGAAATCTCTTGATGCTCATAGCTTAGAATTTCCTGTTGCTCATATATCTGTTTCTGGGCACAATTGGAATGAAGACCACTTTAAATTAGTACCAATGAGACGACGAGGACGAAAGAGCCCCTAAATGCAGACTCCGCTTCACATAGTACTTTACTACCATACGATTGTTAGGTACGAAATGAGAATCATACCTCTAAAGACCTGAACAAGTTTTCTTCATTGAGCAAACTTCCAGATCTCATTAGACAGATTGAATTTGATTTATAACGATTCAGGGGAGGAAGTAGGTCCCCTTCGTATAGCTTAATTACTGTTTTTTATATATACATATATATAAAAACATCTACCTTTCTTAAAAATTCACTGACTAAATTTATTCATATAACTTACGCACATTATAAATTATCTATCAATATTTTGTGTTTATATACTAATTTCTTCCTCATAACGCATGCCATTTACAAAAAAAAACTTCATTCATCTACATTTTGTGTTTGTTTTCTTTTCTGTATTTTATATATTATTTTGTTTCTCAGCATCCCAAGTAACATGACTTCCCGGCACTTGGCAGAGGTATGTAACATGAATTAAAAAAAAAACATAAAACAAAAATAATAATAATTTGAGTGAAATCTGTTCACACACACTATTTACAATGTCTGATGATTATGATTATGATTATAATGTTACTTATTTTCAACATTCAAATCTCATAAAACGCTAATAACTACCTTAAATACAGTTGTTGCGGTGAATAGAGCGAACGACAATTGACTACCCTTGCAGTTCCTATGTAATTACACACTCCATAAAACCTTCCTAGAGAAAATTGTTTCTATGACTGCAATGGAAGTCAGCCATCGTTCGATCTTTTTGTTGTGGAACTTTATTTAAGGCTTAATATTTTAAGAAGAATTGATATCTATATTTACTAGTATGTACGTGCGTGCTTGTGTGTATACGTGTGTTACGTCCCCACATCCTGATTGATTCTTATGATCTCATTTTAATGTTCATAACAAAACACTTAAAAACTATTGTCCGAGAGAGTACACTGCATGGCTTTTTTTTTTTTTTGTAAAAACATTTTTTCATTAAGATACATAGTTTTCCGTGGATTCTCGCATATAATAAATCCATACATCGAAAACTTATCAACTATTTTTTTCTACCTACATAACATACTTGAAATAATTAAGGAACTGTTCATATAATTAAAGATTAGAAGTTAATCTATTTATTCAGCGAGTCATACTATAAGCTGAATAATTCGACATAAGTCTACCCTTCTCTATGTAACTACTATGAATAAGTAACTCAAAAAATCATGCTATTTCACAACATTACAATTATTATTCAAGATCAAGCATTAATTTTTCGTTAAATTTTCTTTTCAACGTTTAAAAGTAGTAGACATTTTTGATTGGAATACAAACCATCTACTTCAATTCCACTTTCATTTCACCAACTACGCTACTCTGTACCCTTATTTATGATATTTTGCAAATCACAAGCAGAGCAATTTATTAGATAAATTAGAAACAAAAATTGATTCCAATCGATTGTTTTATAATTGCATTTTTTTTCTTCTTTTTAATATCTTTCTAGGAGCGGATTACTTAACTTTTGTGCTGTCGCTTTAGCACTTAACGATTTAGGTTACAAAGCTGTTGGAATTCGAATCGATTCTGGAGATTTGGCTTATCTATCATGTCTATCACGTGAAACTTTTGAAAAAGTTGCAGAGCGCTTTAAAATTCCATGGTTTAATTCATTAACAATTGTTGCTTCCAATGATATAAATGAGGAAACAATTTTAAGCTTAAACGAACAAGGACATAAAATCGATTGCTTCGGAATTGGAACACATTTAGGTATGTACATAAAAAAAAATTAAATAATTTTTGATGGATATTTAAAAAGTAATTTATTTTATTTATTTATTTTTTTTTTTCTATATAGTCACATGCCAGCGACAACCAGCACTAGGTTGTGTTTATAAACTAGTTGAAATAAATGGTCAGGCAAGAATAAAATTGAGTCAAGATGTAGAAAAAGTCACAATGCCAGGAAATAAGAACGCTTTCAGGTAAATTATTATTATTATTGCTTCGTCTTCTTTTATTTCTCTTAAATTCCCCATGGGACATGGACAAATTGAGACATTCATCTGTTCCTTGATAAATGCTGTAATTAGGCCTATATATAATTTTAGTTGGAGTGAAATATGCCCCACATAATTTAGCATCTGCCATGGCTTTTAAATAAGTATCCTAGTATCATCAAAATTCCTTGATATCTGTTTCGAGTACACTATGATGACCCATTTTAACATTGGAGTATGATTTAAATACTGTAATTCCTGCAGCGAAATATCTACATTTTCGTATACCGATATTTCAATTTTTGTTAACATTAAATTAGAGCATAGGACTCGAGATTCAAGAAGTGAAACTATTTTTACAGATTATAGTTATTAGTAAGTATCAAATTATTCAAGATGTTTGGCATGCTTTGTGGTTTTAATCGCATCACTACTCAGACAATATTCATCAGGGACTTGGTTACAGCTTTTACCTTGTTGTTGGTCCTATTCAAACTATTAGCTAAAATTGAATGCCTTCGCTTTTATTCAATATACCAGAGCAAGCTTAATATGAAGTTTTTCTTCGAATCGAATATGTTGTGTATTGCCATCTAAAACTAAATAGCGAATAGAAAAAGATCTGTGTCTATTAACAGAAATGAAGGCGAATAGCTATCATCGAAGAGCATCATATGTATACTGCTTTTTCTCCAGATTTAATAAATAAAATTCATATGAATTTGGTAATCATTTTTTTTATTACTATTATTCATTTTTTTCCTTCTTATTTTTTCCCCCAGATTATACAGCGCAGATGGACATGCATTAATTGATTTATTACAAAAAGTAACGGAGTCACCACCAGAAGTTGGACAAAAAGTTTTATGTAGACATCCCTTCCAAGAATCTAAACGAGCCTATGTAATTCCGTCTATAGTTGAACCCTTATATAAAATTTACTGGAAAGATGGAAAAATCTGTCAACCTCTTCCGACTCTTGAACATGTCAGAGAAAAAGTTCAAACATCCCTTAAAACACTCCGTAACGATCATAAAAGGACTTTAAATCCAACACCGTATAAAGTAAGTTTTTTTTTTTAATTCAAACAAATCAAACTCCCTTCTTATTGTATAATTTTATAGGTAGCTGTGAGTGATAACTTGTACAACTTTATTCATGATTTATGGTTGCAAAATGCGCCTATTGGAGAACTTTCATGATCTATATAAGTGAGGATAAAGTGTGGATTGTTTTTTAAGCCTTTCTTAGTCGCAGAAATGTCACCTAAGGAAATGCTACATTTTCCTTAGGAAGAACTATGTATGTACTAGGAAATGTTACAGATTCTTTAGAAAGAAATCTCAACGTGTGTTATCTTCGTTTCGAAGATGTGAAATTGGTTTATTGTTCCTAGGTTATGTGAAAGTCGAGTATTTTTTTTTATAGTAGTTGTGGAGGAGGAGAAATTTATAAGATCACAATTAATGGCTTCACAATCTTGCAAAAGAATAAATAAATAAATAATTCACTGTATTCTATCCTAATCCTATAGCCTAGGCATAAGTGTTAACGACTTCTTTATTCATATTATTTTCTTTTAAAGCCGATTATAACAAAACCAGGTGCCTTATGAGCTTAGAGATTAAAATAAAAGGAAATATCTTCACGGTTTTAAGCTTTATCACTTCAGTTAGTGGTTTAATTTTTACTTAATTTTTATGTTTCCTACTCTGGGTACTGTGTTAATCTAAGAGAAGGTATTTAAGAAGAAAGGAACAAAGACTGCATGCTGCCAGCACACACATATGTATAATAATAAAAGTTTAAATTTAATTTAATTAACTACATATTAATAAGCAAGAACTAAGAAGCACATTATTTTGGTAAAGTGATATTTTTGTGTGTCTCTCTCAATTAAAAGTTGAATTCAAGCAAGGAAAGTTTCCGTAAATAATAGAGCCTCATATAATTATGCTATCCTACTTAGCATTCCAGATGAATTTCTTGGAACGTTCTTATTTGCAATTGTTGAAATTATCTTTTTAAAGTAAAATATTTTATTTAAAACAAATCTGGTGTAGAATTAAGAGATGATTAATATTTATATAACCACTTCTATGCTATTTATTTTTTTGTATCTATCCAATTCATTGATTATAGATATTATCTTATATAAGCGCAATTTTTTTGTAGTTAAAAAAGGCATAGAGAGGGAGAAATAATTATGTTTGTGTGCACTTTGTATGTGAAAGAATATACCGTAATAGCACAAAAGTTCCGAAAATATACTTTGCCAGACCTGAAAGGAAGCTTTCCAGCTCCTGTGGAAAAGGCTAGGCAGTCGGGGAAAAATTCAAGGGTAAACACTAACTCATATGACCATTGTCGCGTTTCAAGTGCATTATTTGCATACCAAAAATTAAAAACTCGCACTTTCAGGAGGGAAGCATCAGTTTTTCACTAGTTTTATTCTATTTGTGGGATGTATTCGGTACTTTTAAACCAATTTAAAGAAGCACATCATGCAGGCATATTTCAGGAAATAGATTCAAAGTAAGAAAAATTCTTTTCTTTTAATATATTTAACATAATATTTTGATCAGATTACGCCCTGTCCTTCATCTTATAATATCTGTTGTGCGATTTGAGTACACAATGCTTCTTCTCTCGCTGGAAATTCATAAAATATAGAATTTATGATAAACAATCAAATTTTGCTTGCTATTCATTTGAGGTTACTATAGCCACTTTACTCTCTTCTTAAATCTGGTGGGCTTAAAAAAAATGATTATGACGTGATTATGAAATATTATCTTAATTTCAAATAAATCCCCATCGAGTTTGAACAGAAGTGAAATAGAAAAAAAATAACTTTACCAAGTGTGTCTTTGCAAATTCGTCTCATTAAATTATTTTATACACACGCGTATGTTTTTAAGATTAAAAATTTCCAAAAACAATTCCAAAACATTTTTATGTAAAATGTGAAAGTTTCCATGGAAACCTATTAAAGTTATCAAAAATCTATGTAAATAAACCAATTCATTTTACTTTCGGTTATCCAGGGAATTTTGAATATGTTCCATTTGGACAGAAATAAATTTATTAGCAGAGTCTCTAGTTGTCAAGTAGAGCAATAAATGGCAGATTTTATTTTAAGTTTTTGGCAATTAATTCAGTTTTCGTAAATTATATAACAGAGATTTCATACAATTCAAAAAACCAATTTGTTTGCCCACCAGCTCAACTGGGTCTGGATGTGATGTTAATGGAATAGAATGAAACGAACAAAGATTGTATTGTTGCCACGCCAGGACTCACAATAGATCTTTCAGGTCGCAGTGAATTCGAGGCCAACGCCCGCAGATCCCTCCGCAAATCTAATTTCTCGTTTTTTTGCTATTAGAACTGTCAGCACACCAGTTGAAGAGCGGAGTAAGAGATTCATAATAAACTTTGAATTTGTGTCGGTCAATTTGAGTCAGTATAATATGCTAGTGGAAAGAGGAACGTTTGTTCTTTTGGTACCATATCATGTTTATAGATATTCTTAGGCAAAATTCAAATATTATAAGACTAGGGATGGGATTAGTACTTTTTAAGTACATTTAATCGAGACTGGTTTTTCTTAACCAATTAAAAACTCGTTAACCTTCGTGCAAATTGTCTTCACTAACTAGGTCTTCTGCACAACGCTCAAGTTCGTTTAGTAACGGTTTTAGGATAGCGGAGAGGACATATTAATTTAAATTGGTTTTTAATATTATTACCCTTGTTAACTTTAAAACAGAGTAATATAAAATTGGTGCTTAAAATAAATCAACTTAATGCAGAATGATCCATTTTTGAATTTACTTCTATTAAATATCAAACAAGAAGAGAAAAGGAATCCCAAAGTTTTTCAGTTGGTGTTAAAACCTAATAAAATGATTTTTGAAATTTGTAATTAAGATTAGCTTAAGAGTTTATTCTATTCGAATTTTGCACAATATTTTGGAAACAATAAAATGTCATTGTTGAAAATAATTATTGTAAATTAATTGAAAAAAATTATTGCTACTAAACCGATAGCGTACATGGCTCCGATAGCACTTGAAGCTGCATCTTCTTTGTCCAGAAATCCTTTCCCTGTCGTAATTATCTTATAATTTGGAAAAAAAGAGCATCATTTGTGTCATCTAAGTCAGTAATTTAGGAGAGACCATAGAGATCACTTGCAACAATATGCATAGAATTTTGGAAAAGTAATATTGGTGGTATAGTTTTTCAAGATATGGAATTACATTCTCAACATTAAACAAAGCCGTGAAAATATTTTTTTTTTTTTTACATTCATAGGGAAATTTTATTTATTATCGCATTGCTCTGTCCTCGAAGTGGATGAGTTCAGGCAGGACAAGAAAGCTATGCAGCAGCTGTGACGACGTTTTGTTCAAACTGTCGTATTGCGTGGAACCGAGACGTCAAATGCCGGCAAAAACTTTTTTTTTTTCAAATTGGCCTGGCGCAACTCTAGGCGATTGCATAAAAACTTCAGCCAAAGTACGCGCCTCCCCTAACAGGAATGGCTGCATTGATGTTTCGGCTGTAGCAAGCTGGAAGGTATAATGCTGCCATGGCTCCCCTGCGGAGTTTAAGGGAAATGGCGTGTTGGTATAATATATATTTATATGCCAGACATTTCGTTAACGTTATACAGTCTACAACATGGCAGATGGCAGCACCGAGAAGGAAAAACATTAATTATAAACTAAGTCCGAGCCCAAAGGTCAATAATGTTAATTACAAAAGAAGCAATATTCTAAAGGCAAATAAAACTATAGTTTTTCTTTAAAAACGATTATATTTTGAAGTAAAAATAAATGCATGCAATTATTTATAAAATAAAATGATAAAATTGAAATTATTCAGCCCTGAAAAATCTATTACATTTTCATCATTTTTCTATTAAGTGGAGAGCTATCAAAACCTGATGACGCCCAATCTCTCCACTAAGAAAAGTGAATTGTCAAAATTAAATCCGTGGAAACGTCTCTTAATCATTATTCACGTAGTGTTTTTTGTGTATGCGTGTTTTTTTACAGTCCAACTAATAGCGGTAAATAAAATAAATTTTATAAATTCGATAGAAAACTACAGTTTAATGTATGAGAAAATCAATTTATTCTCAAAGTGATAAAGTATTAAGGTAAGTGACAGATTACATTCTTCAGCCGTTTTCTAATTCGATTAGTCATAAAAATTTTCTTAATTTGTTTACCATTGCCGGCATAACTTTCTATGCCCTTTTAATATATCTAACTATAAAAGAAGAGTTTTAATTTATATACAACAAAATATTTGCAATATTTATACGTAAGTCTGTAATAATATGGATGATATAATAATATCTAAAAGACTGATTCCTCTGAGTCATTCGTGTGTGACTCCATTGGACAGTGAGAAATTTCCATTTATTTTTAGCCCATTTTGTCGCAATCGTAGAAGAATTAAAATTAAGATAATAAATACCGTTGATCGTTTTGACAAAATGAAATTCAAGATAGCATAATTCGATTAATTTATCTTTTTAACAAAAAAATAGGTACATATTAATGTTTTTTTTTTTTACCTACTGTTGTGCGAAAATATCTAGGCCTTATCAAGCTTAAATTTCCAGTTATGGTTAAACGAACTGTGACTGTCTTTTCTAATGCAATCCATCTCTGGTGAAAATGTTTTCATCTAGAACACCGGTTTCTTGCATTAATTAATTATTGTAATGTATGTAAGGAAATCTAGATAAAATTTTCTATTAAATCGGTACAATTTCCGCTAGAAATTGTTGGTCAGAGAGTGGCGGCACGGACCGTCGTCCTCTGCGGAAGCTTACTTTCGCTAGAAAATAAATTATTTTTAGAGTTGCTTTCAAGATCTTCTATTATTAGATTAAAATATTAATTTTGGCGATGTGGTAAGCATAAACTATGGAGTTAAATGTAAGCCAGTGCCAATTAACTTTAGGAACTGCTAAGAAAGAACCCTGCAGAGAAATCAATGTAAAGATAGATGGGCAGGTAGATAAGTAAATGAATGCATTTTACATATTATAACTTTCAGCTGGAAATGAGTAATCGTATCTAAAGCTGATGATTCAAACTGAAAGTTGATTAGATAAATATTTTATTGAGGTAACGAACGAGAATAGTGAACAGATGGGACGATTGCATGAGGTTGCGTGGCTATTTGTGAGTATAAAGTTGATGTGTAACCATGGAGATTCTCAGGCTTCTATATTGCTATTTTTTATAATTTTTAAATTGTTGGGTGTGTGACACATAGATATTGTTTGCTTTTTCACAAAGAAAATTTTCTCACGTTTAGCAGACTTCATATGGTTTTGTTTGAATCTTTACAATTTAGTAATTCTATAGAAATAAAACACTCTCCTGATTGTAGTAACTTTTCAAATTCTTTGCCACAAATTTATTATTTTTTTTTTTTGCCACAATGTACCCACTGGTGGTCTAAGTAAAGCAGGCTAGGTACTTCTCCCCGCACTCCTCTTAGCTAACCTGTTTACATGAAGATGTTGCTCTAATCATCTATTTGATATAGCTGCCATACCTAAAGAATTTACCACCCTTCCAGTGCAGATAAAGCTGTGCTTGAAAAATAAAATAAGGAGCACCAAAAAGCACTTTTTTTATGATTTTAAATTTACCAAGGCTTTGAAGTATGTATATTCAGTATTACCAGCAACTTGTTCTAGCCAAATTGAATAAGGCGCTTAGATTCCTCACTTCTTTTATGTGATAGGTATTTTTATACGTTTTGTAGGTATGCGATATGTTTATGAGATTGGACATTACACCTATTGAGAGCCTCCCTATCACAACTTCAATGGAAGTCCTCAGAATCAATCGAATCAATCGTAGTGACATAAATGTAGCCAAGAACGATATTAAGGTATGTACGTCACCTGTATTGTTCAGTATGTTCTAAAAATCTCACAGTCGTATATATGACATGAATCGTTAGTCTTGTAAGTGTTCTAAAAACTGTAGATATGTGAAGACAGTTGACGAAGTCCATTAAGGTGCCAAATTTATAAATCCAAAATACAATAGGAAGAAATTCTCTGCTGACTGAAATACTGTTAAAATATACACATTAACATTTTATGATCTTGAGAGTCAATAAACCAAAAAACATTATGAAAGAGTGTCTAGACTTATTAGCAGACATAAAATAAGTGAATTATTATTTTATTTCTCAAATCACACATGAATGGTACAAAATTGTTCATCACTGATTCAAAGCTGGTAGACATTCATACAATTTATGTAGCTCGTTTATTCCATTTATGCCATAGATGTATTCTATACAGATTTTTTATTAACTATGCTAGAGAAGGCAAGCTCTTTTATTTTCTGCAAATTATATATATTATATATATATATTTCCTAAATTGTTTTTTTATCTAGCCTAAATAAATATTTTGGTTACCATTGTCTTGCTCAACATCATGAATAGTTAATGTAGATCTATCCTCAGGAAAGTTATTAAAGTCTCCCCTTTTATTCATTGTCTCTGCGTTTTGGGTATCTTGAAAACATAATGAGGACATCCTTATGTCTGCCAGGTATTTTATATAATCACGCATTTTGATTTCCAACCTCTTAAAGCAACAGTAACCCACTACATCGTTCTTTTAACTTTAATAAACAATAAATCAAATTTATTAAATACAGCATGAAATTATGATTAATACAAATTAAGTTCAAAAAATCGGGATTTAAGCACAGCCGGGAAGGCTAGAAACAAATTGATACACATAATTTCATAAAAAGCATTCGGCTGGGGCTTATGGACTAACAACCACTTGTAAATTGAAAGTGAACAATGAGCCTAGCAGTGGTCTATTTCAGGAAACTCTCGGTGATCAAACTCTACGCAATCTATCCATATAAGTAGTCTGTATATTGAGGATCCGTTGAAAAACTGCATAAAAGAAGACAGTTAAGTACACCATGCACGTGTAGTTTCTGTAATATAATGTTATATTTTACAGGTATGTATTCATGCTCCTCCATCCAATATTTATAGTCGCCAGTGTAAAAAAGAACTTAAATACTTTCCTTTGCGATTAAGGATATTATATCGGTCGTATAGGTGTGGTTCGCGATTGCGCACATCCTTCTCAATCCCTTCAGTTCAGATTGTGTGCCATTCTTAAAATTTACTGCCGGTGCTATTACTGTGGAAATCCTATTTAATCCTTCTGCAACAAAAAATATTATATGAATGCTACTAATAACTGATTCTCTTCTATTTGAGGTATTGAAATGTACAATAGATATACTATAATGCTTCCTAGAAGGTACCTAGTTAGTTAAAATTTTTATATCTATGACAAAATCCACGTGCTATCCTATCGCCCTATGAATGTGTTGACTATAAACAAAATTGAATGGAAAACCTGAGGAAAATGTTGAAAAGGTTTTTTTTTTATTTCAATCTTATTGTATATACATTCCCCTCTGATTGTGAGTTTCATAGTGTAATCTGTATGTCCATTACGCATCTCCATATTTCCCCTTGGTGAAAAGAAATTTTCCATCTTGTTGTAGGTATGTATGTATGTACATACAAGTTTTGTTGTAGAATATTTTCTTTGGTCTTTCATAGTTTATCAGGGAAACTCGTTTTAGTTGGCACTCGGTTTTCACCGCTAAATTGTGTGTTATTGTGTGATGCTTGGAAAAATTTATTTTTGAATTATTGTTTTTGTTCTTTATTTTTTTATTTTTTGTAATTAATTGTGGAGTTAATTTTGTAACAAGAAGTGTAAAACGTTTTACTACATTTATCCAGGAAAATTTTTAGAAAAAAAAAACATTTTATTTTTACGGGTGGTGGTTCAAGTGTGACCTAATTTTGTTAAATTGTGTGTACATATTTTGTATTTACACATATATATGTATATATATTTATTGCTGCTACTAAACACGAAGTTAATTTTGCTGTTGTTGTATTTTAAAATATTGTTGACAATAGAAAAAAGAATTTTTTATAATATATATTTTTTTTCATCTATAGTAGTTATCTTTAAATATGAACCATACAAGTTCCAGGGTCTGCCCACACTGCGGACGAACTATATTTTTTGTGTTTCAATCTAACAAAAGTTTAAAGGTTTTTTTTTATTTACTATATAAATACCTGCTAAACACATTTGATCTTTCCTTACAATCAGTAGATACTGTATACTTTTGAGGATTCAACCATACATAATTGTTGTTATCTTGTTAACCTTCTTCTTATGGCTGGTTAAATTCTAATTTACACCCTCATCAAAATTCTTATATATACAAAAAAAAAAAAAAAACAATTTTTTTCTTTCATTTCTTGAAGTGCTTTGACCTTTTATTCTAGTGTGCTAGTCTCATAGAGAAAGGATGAAACGTACCGTATACCAACCAGAGTATCTTCAACTCTTGTTTCTTTTCTTTACCCTCTCTTTTTCTCTCCCTCTACTATTGTACCCGTGTCTTTAGCCTTTAAAGGATCTCCATAGGATGTCAATTTACTATGGCGAAGTGAAATCCTAAATAATCTTTAGAGGGACTACGAAAATGTCATTTGTCCTTTTGAACTTTCTTATAAAATTATTCTGAAGACGATTTTCTTTGAAGTGTGGCTTTTATTGTTTGTGAATTTTTTCATAAAGAAGAGGGTATTTATTTATTTTTTATTTGTATACAAATATTTTAGTATTATGTCAGGTTATTAGCTTGTTAAAGATTATTTGTTTATATAACTTGAAATATGATAAAATTATAACTTTAAGCATTGATAAATAAATATGTACACAGATTGTATTTATTTCAATGGGAATTTAAATTGTCTTCCCATGAACGTATGTAAATAAATGGTCCAACTGTATTCGGTTTCAGTATATTTATTTATCTAGATATGCTTTAAAATTGATATAATTGCTCCTACAATCTCACAAATATTACCGTTTAGTTAACCGTAAATCTATATAGTACCTATGTACAATAAAAGAATTTGGAATATTTATCATCCCTAATTAAATTTGTATAAGCAGATGACAAGGATTAGTTAAGACATTCATTATTATCATTATAATGGTTCCTGTAATCCTTCGTACATCTAATATTGGTAACGATATCTCTCTCTTTATTTTATTTACTTTACGTGTTCCCAGTCGCTTTAGCTTCTGTTGGAGAAAAAAAAAAACAGGAATTAAGTGCTTAATATTTTCTGTTCATTATCCTTATGAGATGATTAATATTCTAAATGCTATGGAAAATTTGATGTCAGAATTTTTGGGTTACACGAATATACTAAGGACGAAAGTCTTTCCAACCTAGTTGTTTGATCACCTGTGCTTTGAAAATATTCCATTAGAATGACAATTTTTTGGCTTACTCTCTAAAGTGATGCAGAATTTATTTTAAATTAGTATCTTGCGTGTCGTATCTGCCTATTAAATATGTATGTACGTATATCAAGTAGAGTAAAACAAGTAAAAACTAGTAAAGCATTATACGTACCTATTATATATATATTGCAAATTATAGCTACAATGTAAAAGCTCTAAAATCAACACTGGTCCTAATATAAAACCTTAATAACAGAGAAATTGCAGCTTGTTTCAATTTTTTATTGCCTATCTGTAGAAAAGTTATTGACCTCATTCTTTATATAAAAAAAAAAAGAATTTCATAAAGACTTAGATAAACTGTCCCATTCGATATTTAAACGAACAATCAAACGCATATATGTACATATCATGATTACCTATATTATGTCTCATGAAGTTAAAAAGTTTTAACTGTTATATTTGTGTAACGATTATAACTGAGCTTGACATCAACTGTTATATTATAACACACAAGGTTGAAGACTTAAACTTTGAAATCAGGAAACGCCCTCAGTTTCTCCAGAGACTCCATAATTTTAACCGTTAAAAAAATGAATTCTCTTCACGTGTAGCTAAACACGATTTCCGCCTAAGCAGCTCTTTTAATTAGTACAGCCAAAATCTAAGCACGCTTTGTGTTTGTTCATTCTCGTGATTAAAAATTACATGGCACTTTTTTTTTTTTTTTTGTATTCTGAAAGTTAATGAATTAAAAAAGGACTTTCGCCCTTTCAGAATAAAATGAAAGTGGCACACTTTTTACCTGGAAAAGAAGTAAAAGAAAAAAACAAGCTTAAATGCTCCTCTAAAAATATAATTCTTCAAAGTTTGTATTTTTTCTATTTAACACTTTTACATAATTAGGAGTTTTTCTCACCTTCTTAAGGACTCGTTTGACTTTTCTTTTAGAGACTGTACATGTATGTACATAATATACTCTTCCTTAATGTAATTTATATATTGTTTTTCGGGCTTGCTCCTTATGGCTTAATTTTAAAAATCTTCTTAAAGTTAACAAAGTATTTCTTTTTCCTTTAAAGCTTTTCTACGTAAGCATATCGATGTATATATATAGTACTTGGGTTCTTGTATATCTCCTTAATTGCCTTAATTTACAGTCTCCAATTAAAACTGAATTCCAGGCATGATACTTGTAGGTAAATTTTTTTTTTTCTCACAGTACATAATCCCAGGTGTTCGGAGTACCTTGATACCTAATTAATAAAATCCATCATAACGTCGTTCGTTTAGGTTATATATTCCAAAATTATTATAATTTCTTAATACCCTGTTTGTTGGTGCCGCCGATATAAAGATAATTAGTTACAGGCTTTTAACATTTTTTTTTATTATATATTTTTTTATTTAAATTTCAAAATTGATTAAGCTTCAGCTTCATTTAGAAAGCAGACAATTTATTGTGTAAATGGGACTATCTTTTCAAAGTATTTGATGAGAGAAAAGTGGTAATTAGTTTACATCGTCCTTCTATTTGTAATGTAATACTTCCTGTTATACCCCATGATGCTATTTATGGGAGAATATAGACAGAGTGTGCCTTACTGTGTCGTTAATTACTAAATAGGATTTGCACTCTCTGTTCGAATCCAATAAAATCATTGTTGTTCTTGTAATTGCATAAGTTGGTGCTAACGCTTGTAAATTAGCTCTAAATTAGAGGATAATTATGAAGTATGTGATTTCTGTTAGGAACTAACTCGGTGTAGAAATGGATACACATACATCTTGAAAATCTGTCATTGTCCTCCACTCCAAGGTCAAGGTTTTCTGTGGAAACGGGAATGAATCTCCTCAATTCTGGTACAGAGAAATAAGAGGTAGATACCTTGCTGAGATGGGCTCCCAGGTTTCAAGGTTTTATATGAAAGCATCCGTCTGGGATTTATGAGCTAACCACTTGTAAATCTTGAGGGAACAAAGTCCCTAGAGTAATAGCATAACTTGAAGAGCCTGTTGCTGTTCAATCTTTTTCAATACCATGATCAGATAAGAATTTAGAATTCTATTGATACACAGTAATATGCGTGATTATTGTCATGGTGAAGCGGTTTACACAATATTGCCTATTTTCTCTACGCAAAGGTTGATTCAACTGTGAATATACCTCCTAACTAACCACTAAGTCTCTAGGGCATCGCATCTGTGGTGGTATAATAAATAACATATTGCCTCACGGATCTATGGGTTTTGGACTCAAATTTCATTGGAACTTATCATTGTTTGAGGTAATTACAGCATTTTATCAAGAAATAAATGAATTTCTTCATCTACGTAGAAATTAAAAAATTAAAAAAGAACATATATGATATTTTAGGAGACGCTTTTTTTCATCTCTTAATGAAACCTAAATTTTCTTATATTAACTTCATCTTAATTTTCCGCAATCATGCAATTTTTTATGTCAACAACAGTATCTTCTTATCTTATTAAATTTTCCAAATTTATTTCTCCTCTAAGCCTCTAAATGACATGATGTGAGCCATATGGTAAAATTTTAGCATCTTATAAAAAAACTTCTGGAATACAGAGGTACATCTCAAGGGAAATTTTCGACTTATTTTGAAATGGTATTCTTGGAAAATGTCAGAATTTAAAATGAAATCATTTTACCATTAGCTAGTTTCCCTAAGGAATTTTACCACTATACTTATAGCTTGTAAGTTTTCAAATCCTCTTAAATTAATATAATTTTTTTATTATTTTCAACAGCTGTTTTTTTTTATATCCCCATTAAATTGACATTTCAAGAACGACACCTAAGAATTTGAAAGCATATCAAATATTTATAGGCAAGTCAGGAAGAGAAGGTTAGGATGACAAAATGATTTAAAAATTCATTGGCGTAGATTTCTTTTGAGTTTGGGGGGGGGGGGGGGGGGGTTCAAGTCTAAATCATCATTTTGTAACCATTTTCATACCTTTACTGTAACTTTTTAGTTAGAAGTCGCCTGCAAAATTTTCACAGTTTTAGTGTCATTTGCTTGGAATAAATTTAATGAATCATTTTATCATGCATATTATTATTAATCATTGTGCGATATATACAGAATTCCTGCCTCTCATCTAGTCACCGTGATCTATAGGATCTTTTGTGACATTACCCTTAAATCCCCTAGGGCGCCCAATCGAACTTAAGGTCTTTTATAAAACTTATGACGTTCTTAAGGGCCATCTTTGCGATATCTTCTGGCAGCGGGAATGCTTTTCCTAGATGTCTTAGTTTTATGCGGCACAGCGCTTCACAGTCACACAGGACATGTTCAGTGGTTTCATCTTTCATACAGAAGTGGCAGGTCTTACATTGACCTGACCCATCTTTTGAAGATAATATCTAAATGGGCAGTGCCCGTAAATAGGCCCGTTATGAGCTTTAATTCCTTTTTGCTGAGTTTGTGAAATATTTTTTTCCGCTGTTGCGAATACTTTACAAACTTTTCTCATTTTATCAAGTATAGATTACATTTCAATATTGACACGTTAGCTTTTAACTTTTGCGCATTTTCTGCCGTCAAAATTAAAGTGAGAGAACCGAGATTCACCAACCCGAGTAATTATGGGACCACATTTAAATGGTTTTTAATCAGCGGTGTGTTTAGGTTAAAAGAGTCGAGTCTTAATTTTCAAGACTATGTGTCTTTAATGTTTTGTAATTACATAAATTAAAAAACCCCCAACTATGATATCACCACTGAGGAGACATTCTCATATAAATAAGGTCAGCATTACAAAGAAAGTTATGTAAAGTACAATTATTACAATATGTCATGAACGGGAAATAGCTTTCCTCGTTTTTCCGGAAATTAATTTGTAGATAGAAGGGAAATACTAAAATGTACCGTAACTGGTCGTATATACATATATATGTATAATATACAATATGCTTTCATTCATACTTTTGATGTTTAAAGAGCTCACATATACCAATATAACTTGCCGCATTACCTCTGTATTTGAAAATCTTATGTAGGTAGGAGGGCAGTATAATTTGTTATTTAATGATTTATAAAACCAGAGAAGCTTTTCTTGTTCTATCTATATTTTTTATCCAAAGAAGAAAGCATTTAAAACTGGATCTATGATGAGTTATGCATGCTGTCGTTTATCGGGAATTGCAGTATTGACGTATTGAAAAAAAATCAGCTGTTTTGTGTAAAGAACGAATATAGTAAGATAACTGAACCCTCTTATTATACAGGTCCAAGTAATCACTGGTGTTCCCTATTGATTTTCAATGGTTGTAATTCAGAGATTCTCTTTTACTTTCCAGTTAATCAGGTCTGGTCAGCGAAAATCTTCGCTGCACTTCGATTGCCCACGAAGCCCTCTATATTCGATTCAAAGTTCATAGTTTGTTTTTTGCCTTCAGTTATTTTTATGTTTTTTCCACCTACTATTACTATTTCAGCTTGTAATTTGAAGAAAAAAAAACTTAAGCAGATGCATAAAGTAACAATAATATTTTAGAAAACAAAGTAAAAAAATATATAATTTAATTTCACTTTCGTCGTAATAGAGAAAAGCAGCAATAAATATTAAATAATAAAAAGTGTAATAATTAATAAAAATTATACTAAATGTAAAAAAGTTCAACAGTTTCAACAACAAATCTTCCACTCTTTAAGAAATACAGAGTTAAGAAAAAAAAACATGTTTTCCTGTTGTCGATGCACAAATACCAAAAAAGATGGTAAAATCTTAAAAAAAGATAAATTACAAAATGCTGACGAAAACAATGAAAATGATAAAAACGAAAGTTCTGACGAACGAATAATTCCTCTCAATTCGGATACCAGTGAAGATAAAGATCAACCATCAACACCACAGGATAATTCACAACATATTTCTACATCAGATAAGAATCCTTCGATTCTTAATGCTACTTCAAATGGTAGTGGTATCAAATGTAATAAAAGCTTGTATTACCTTGTAAATATATGTACACATATATACACACGCACAGCTAATTTATTGCGATGTGCACAGAAGAAATAAAATGTCATTTAAGTTTATTCAATTGAAAATTTTTGTTGTAATTTTGCTTAATTTTCAATTATTTATTTTTCATAAGCTTATATAAACAAGAGAATTTTCTTTTTTTGACAGAGTCATGCTTATGTCCATGACTGTTGATGAGAAGAACTGCTTAACTTTATACTTACCTAGATGAAATGAAATGGAAGCTTTTCCCAAAGTTTTGACAAGGTCTAAAAATTTTTTGATGTGGGAACGAACATTGCCACAAACTATGAGACACATTGTATATTTTAGGCTTTCATAAAATCTCTGTGTTTGGCATTCTGTCGTAGATAATGAAATGTAAAAGGATAACATTTTTGCTTTTTTTTTTTAATTAAGATCCTCCCACTTTGAGTTTCTGCTTTGACAGCTAATAGCAAATTATTATTAATCAAGCATCATTTGCTTGCTTTCTTTAACACTATTCCTACCGACACTTCTCGTATACCTATTACTACCGCGGTCAAATGACCGGTCAATAGCATAGCTTATAATTTTGGTTCGCAAGGCAGGCTACAACTTTTCCCCAGTATACAAAAAATAAAAATACATAGAAGTAAATGTTGATAAACACATTATACGTATATTTTAGCAAAAGTCATGAAGATTAAGGGCAATGCAATTACGTTGTATATAGGAAATTGTAATCGAATATTTTAAAAACGATCATTTGACCGGGCTATGGTAGTAATATGTAGTGTTAAAAGTTGGTCCAACTACTCTCTTTAAAATTTTTGAGACAATCTCAAACGCTCTACATACATGGCAATGGTTTCAGAAAAATAAACCACAAACTTTTATGCTACTACAACGGTTCCATTCAAAAGAAATAATTCGAGTTTGGAATTGAACAAGTGTTTACTCAGGTTAAAGTAAATTTTTGTCAGGACTGTATAAGCTCTGCCAAGAAGTCGCAAAATTTGCACGTGCCATTCTTTCGCCTGTATGATTAAGTATTATGCTAGAAACTAAACACTTTTTCCTCTTTCTTCTTTTCTTCCTTCATGTGCTATAGTCCATATATTCAAATTCATAGTGAATTAGGTGGAATATTCAGTGCAAAACTATAATTTCATTTCATCCAAAGTCTAGGCAAAATTAATGTAAAAATTTAGTAATAAAAAGTTTAATGTTTGGTAGACAAGTTAAGCTATGTCTTTAGAAATCAACAAAACATTATTAAATTTTGTAAACATAATTTATTTTTAACGCACTTAATTGTTTACATTATCTTAACGTATACTTTTTCTCACTGATACCACTATATTTGTAAAATAAACAAATTTTTTTAATAGCACCTTCACGAGAACGCATCAATGAAAAACAATCAAAAAATGATAATACTAGCAATATAACAGTTGAAGATAGTAAAAATATAATTAATAATATAAAAACAAAATTAGACAATACCAGTGATAATGTGAGTAATAATAATAAACTCGTGCCTAATAATACAACTCAAAGCCAATCAAATTGCCTTGCTAAAGATGAGGTGAAAAGCAACGATACGACAACTACCATAAATGGTGATCTACCGAAAAGTTGCATATCACGGAGAAGCTCTTCGAAATCTTCAATAAGGAAAAAAGTTAATATCAACGACAGCACTGAAGTGATACCATCTTCAGAGCTTGCATCCATTGATGATGATGAAGTATTCTCTGATTCTATACCGCCAAAGCTGCCTCGCGGTGATATGTGTGCCCCATATGTGGGAAATGCGGCGGCCAACTCTTTTCCACTTCCAGAATGGTTCAATAATGACGACAGGTTTTATTGCACGTATTTATGACTTTTTTCTACTTTATTTATTGTACTTTTTAGTAGAATTTTCAATTCAATCTGGATTTGATGATTATTTCAATTGAATTGCAGAATTTTCTATGTTGATGAAATAGGATTTTAGAGCGCCTTAATTGAATTCTTTTAACTAGAATATGGAATCGTTTTTGTGGAAAAGGGTATTTTATTGTAGGATTGTAAAGAAAATTTTTAATGGGAAGTATAGTATCTTTATAGCGAAAAAGACTCTACGTCATTTCGATTGGGTACGTTGATTTTTTTTTTTTTCAATGAAGAGACATTAATGGATGGATGAGAGCATATTATCTAGAAATCAATCCATTCAAAATCGAGATAAAGTAAAAAATAGCATTTATCACAAATTTGGCTTTATTGTATAACTCATGAAAACATAAAATTATCAATTGTTCTCCTGCGTCTGAAATATCTCCACACTGAGGAGGGAAAAGGTCTAATCAAAAAATTATTGAAGCGTAATATTACAAGCTTAAAAGAAATAAAAAAATGACCTTACACACATCTTTTTATCGCCTTCCAATTAAATGAAGTGAACTGAACTGGAATAGTCTTAATCCGCTTGAATACGATATATTTTCATATGTAATGGACTGGAATAAATTTACATTTCTATCATGTAATAATATTTAATATATAATATATATATAATATGTATTACAAAATCTATAAGAGTTTAGGGGCCCTACAATCTTTTTTTATCCATCATATCTCAATCGATAAAATGTATAAATCGCATGAATGGATGAATTGAACTAAATTGAACTAAACACATAACTGATATTCTCAAATACCAAATTCAACCACTAACTCAAAAAATAATAATTTTCAATGCATCTAGATTATATCAATACCGGTCCTAGTCGATAAAAGGACAGTAAAAATCTGTGATATTGTCTTATAAAATTTTTCTTTTACTAAAATGTCACCCCAATTAAACGCATCAGTAAACAAGTTTTCCATAAAGTAATTCGTCATGTGTATCTACTGAAAACCACCCCAGAAATCTGTTTCTGTTGCTTTCAGGTGAATATATAATTTACCCATATTTATAGACCGGAAAAAATAATGGCCAGAATATAGAGCCATATGGTATTCCAGTATTTCGGAAAGAGCTAGTATTTCTTATTTTGTAGTGATGGTTTTGACTTCTCACTTTAAAAGGTTTGGGACTAGCTTGATTAATTCGAGTTGTAAAATTGTTTGCTGAATGAAAGGGAATGAATAGCCGTAGACAAATCATTGTCATAACCGATGTTCTAATGAATTACTCACATTTAGTGAAATAATCAGACAAACGTAGTTCTTGAGATATAATCGAACAAATTAATTAAAAAAAAAAACGATATCTTTTCCGCTAATTGTCTCTTATTGCGATTACCTTAATAAGATATGGGGACGCAATTTTTTCATTGTCAATCCAGATAGTAACACACGTCCAATGAAATTTATTAAAGCCTTGGAAATAGCCGGGAAGATTATAATGACCACAATATACTGGAATGTGGATGGGAATTTTCTAAGTATTAACAAGTAAAAAAACTAGACCAATTCTTATGATTGATTTAGATGAATACCGGTATGAAATTTCGTATGGTTTGGTTACCAATCTGCACAAGTTTGATTTTTGAAGTGGCTTTTCACATATATTTCTAGAACGGTTCGTCGGACAGAAAAATGATTATTACCAATTTTATAAGATTTCCTATTCTGAAGAAGTTTTTAGTACAATAAAAATGTCTAGGACTGATCGTTTTCACAGTGTACGTAAAAAACCTAAATTTTTATATAGCAACACCAAGAGGGGGTTGCCCGATTTAGTCCATTTTTGAAATTTTATTTGCTATTTCTATGAAAACAATATGTACAATTTCAGCTCTATACGTCGACGCGCTCTCAGGCAGTGTCCAAGTATATAATGGAAAACGAAATTTTTGTATGGCAACCCCACAAAGGAGTTGCCCGATTTGTCTCATTTTCGAACTTAATTTTACTTTTTTTTTTAAAGTCCGTGTACAAAATTTCAGCTTTCTAAGTGAACGCGCTCTCGAGTTATTGTACGCACAGACGTACGTACGGACGGACGGACATGCAAAAATCAAAATAACTTTTAATATTATGCGTCCATTTTGCTTTACCATCATTATTTCTGTACCTTACAAATGGAATAACAAATTTAGTTCATCTAGGTATAAAAATATCGAGTTATCTGCATAATTGGAGAATAAATACTACCCATTAAGTAAAAATGCTTAAATTTGAATTAGGCAATCGCATATTTTTGCTGCACCAATCTAAGGATATGTATACCTGCCATCCAGTGTACATTTTCAATTGTATCCTTTTCCACAACAAAAGAACGCTTCCATTTTTATTTTAACATTTAATTCAAATAAAAAAATATAAAATATAACTGCAAAAAAATAATATTAAAAAAAAATATATCAAAATACACACAAAAATGTAGTGAATACGGTGGGATACTGGAACCACCGGTAACACCAGTCGGCCGAGATGAACTGGAATTAAAGAGGCATCGACTGTATTCAGAACTGTTATTGGCAGCACAAGCTGCTGTTGAGCATCGTGTTCGTTTCGATCTACTTGGCCCGGATATTTCTACCAATGAAGGTGAATAGTAGTAGTATGTAGAACCCCGTCTTTACATGCCTGCATGAGTTTTTGTGTTCCTCTTCATTTATTTTTCAGTTTTTCTCTGCACATGCATTCTTGCATGAAAATTCCTCCATGGAGGAATATTATCAAAAACGTTGCAATGTAAATCAATATCCTATCAATTTTGATTTACGGTTATAATTAATTATAATTTTATAAATATCTATGCATTCTTTGTTGTTTTTAATAATTTTCATACTTTAATTAATACAGGGTGGGCCAAAAGTCACCATGGGGTTTAAAAATAACTAACTTTTTGTCTTGGCAGTTGGCTATCATGTAAAAAAGGAATGAAGAGAAACGGTCAACAGGGTGTGGAGCAATGTACAAACGAAAAAGTTAGTTATTTTTAAACCCCATGGTGACTTTTGGCCCACCCTGCCAAGACAGTTGGCTATCATGTAAAAAAGGAATGAAGAGAAACGGTCAACAGGGTGTGGAGCAATGTACAAACGAAAAAGTTAGTTATTTTTAAACCCCATGGTGACTTTTGGCCCACCCTGTATAAGCTCAGATTGTAGATTACGCGTCAACAATCATTTATTCCACTTCGATTAAGTGCCGACCTCTCTCATACGTAACATCCTTTGTACTTTTCTAATTTTAATATTTGTGCGGTTGGTTATCCCACCACTACATAGCTTATCTGGATTAGGTTAAGTAAAATTCGCAGACCATAAACAGTATTTCAGTTAAATTAACATGAAGCACAGTCTGTATACAAATTGTTGACAAACTCCTGCTTTTCCGAAAGGTTGTCCCTTAAGTTTTTTTTTTTATTTTTTGAAAGTGGCAAAAATCCATCGTTGCCAAGTCTGGTGAGTATAAGTAGAGTGAGGGCGTTATGGAATTTCGAAAGTTAAATACATTTTTGTCCAAATATTCCATAAAGTAAAAAATGATCCCGAGAATTTTATGGAACCCATTTGAATTATTTATATGTACAATTTTTGCTTAAAGGCAAAAAGCTTTCTGCTTTAAGATAAATTAAAATTTTACGGATACGTTTTTGGTTTGACTTAAAAGCTGATGCTCTGAAACAACTTTTTGTAGGTAGGACGTAGGAAGGAGGTATTCATTGTAATGTTTTCAAGCAGTTATCAAGTATACATAAATTCCAACTCTCTCTCTGTCTCTGATATACTTCACAGCAAGAAGTAATCTGAATATATTTCATTTTATGCTACCCATTCCACAATACATAAAAAGGGCGCTCCATCTTTTCTACTCAACATAAAGACTCTTCTGTTTCGTCTTTAAACTGATATATATATTTTTTTTATTTAAGAGCTAGAGAACTCAATGAACAGTAATTTAAAGAAAGGTAAGTTTTGTGAGTTTTTAGATTCATTAGTGATACTTACTACGTCTTTACGTTATAATACTTCCGAAATTTGTTTTATGTCGAACTGTCATTTTCAGCTCATATTCAAATGGTACAACCTACTTTGACTTGTTGGTTCCATTCAAATCAAGGACGATGTGTAAACGTTATTTTTTTCTGAGGTTTTCATCAATTCACTGAATATTTAAGACATCATTTCTATTGTCCATTGTTCAAATCATCGAGCCTAAGATAAAAAAAAAAAGATAAAGTATGTAATTTAATCTACTTTCTGATTACTCTCTCCATTTCATTGACTTTACAATACTGGAATCAACACCAGAAAGACTCCTGCCTGACTTTAACCATTTTCTACCCCGATTAGCACAAACCGTTACATTATTAATACACTCTGAAAAATTTCTTCGCCACCTCGAGGGCAGATGGCTGCTTTTCTAACGCACATTGGGTTTTTAGTGTTCAAGTAAGATTTTCCATTTCGAAGTGATCTTTTACATGTAAAAAAAAAACGTATTTAGCAATTCTTGGCAACTTGCAAACTGTAGTTTATGTTCACTTCTCTATCTGTCCAACGTCCACAGGAAATTTATGAAGAGAAGAAGAATTCACCCATCCACAATATGTACCTATTCCAGCTTTTAGCTTATCTTTCAAGATTACCCAGAGATACTTAATAAAGTAAAGAGGCAAGGAAATATCCTTCCACATGTAATTGTTTATTTGATGAATATTCTGCTAGTTTTTAACGAAGTTTAGTGCTCAAGCCCGGACCCAAAACCCAGGGCCCTAGGCGGTTAACAGAGTCTGCCCCCTTGTTAAATCATTGAATAAAACAAAAATGGTACTGTTATTTTTTATTTATTTAACATGCGTGTAAGCATATGTTTAGATTGCCATACGACGAACTTTCTTCTCTGCAAAGGAACGGAACTAGTATAGCCCACAAACTACATTATTTCTGACTCTATGTACAGCACAGAGAATAAATTGAGCCTGATCTCTTCTGTGATGGATCTTAAATAGCTCTTCACTTTAGCGCTGAGAACGACCGTTCTGTCGAGCAGTTTGATTAGTTAGTGTACAAAACAACATCCGGAGCGCTATTTTCACATTTGGATAAATGTCCGAAAAGCCTTTTTCCAGAATGTACTATACTTGCATAATTCCAGGGCCGATAATTGTTCCATGTACCCTCCCCGATATCTTCAGATTCCAAGCTGTGTAGCTTCATGAGAAATTCAAACATTGTACTCGAAGTTTCGTAAGCAGAACCGACCTCGTCTGCAATCTATCATCTGTCGATAATAACGCTGAAAAATGTAACTCTTAATCCGTCCCTGCCGGATAGTGCGACTTCAATCTCTTTTCCTTTTACTTCATCAATTGAGAATTTGCAGCTCCCAAAAATTTGCCGGCCTGCTCTGCCTATTGTTAAATCCACCCCTGTATGCAGAAACAATAAAGTGAATTAATTTTTTTAATGTGTCGTTCCATGTTTACCATTTTGGCCCCTACAAGGTTGGGGTCTTAGGTAACTGCCTAGTTTTCAGAAGTACCCCGTTGATAGTGCTTCATGGATATCTTCTTTGAGATCGAAAGTTTGTACGGTAATCATCATAGCCTTGAAATTTAATTTCCTGTTTGTTTAGTTTGCACAGAAGATCGACAACCATTAAGAGATGTTACTTGCTCGACCTTGACCTCATGAACTACCTCTGTGTCATCAAACAGTTGTATTAAATTATTCTGTTGGTAAGCATCGCTAAAATTCACGTAGTTCGGATTAGGTCTAAAAACACGACATCATGTATCATTTTTTATTTCATTTGTTAAAGTTGGTTAAGCTCAGGTATGTGGGTGGCAATATGAGTTAACCTGAGCTTTTGGTATAAAAACATCATTCTCAATTTCTTTCTTGCTGCATATATCGCCAGATATACCTTGTTCTAAAAATTTTAATTGTTACGTGAAACATATCATGTAGTCCTTCCTTTTTTTGTTTTTATTTAAATACTGTTTAGTTTGTTCCATTCGTTCTTGCTGTACTTTTTTGAATGAAAAGTCTAAAGCATTTAGCTTCATTTAACATATGGATAAAAAAACTGATTGCTTCATTCTTAAGATGAAAAATGACATTCCATCGTAAAATCAAGAAATATCAATGGGGTTGGTTCCAGTCCCCCTTCGTACGTGTCTTTTACGTACACTATTAAAATTGTACTTTTAAAAGGGCGACGTGCAATTTCTCCTTTTTTAAATGTCCTGCATATACATATATGTATGTAGTACCCATTCAGTGTTGCACAAGCATGATGGAGATTTACTTCAATATACATATGAACGTTCTGTTCACATTTTGTTTTTGATATTTTGTAGCTGTATTCCAGGACTATTTTGGAACTGCAATCTCTTTTATTTATTTTCACTTCCCTATCGTGATTGTTTTACAGCTTTTACTTTGTCGCCCCACTCAATATTCTGTTTTTTCGGTTAGCTTCCTCGTTTCGGTGTCAGAGCGCTAAAGCTTTGAGTCCGTCTGTTTGTTTCTCCAATTACACGCTACCATTATTATGTTCATACATATACAGTGGTGACAAAATTTTATTATAAGCTACCAGAAATTAGAAAATTATTTTGTTTAATTTTATTAATTTTTTAATCAACAACCCTAAGCTTTATCCGTCCTCTTATCTTATAAGTGTGCAGCAAGCATAGCTAATGTCCTTAAGATGATAACGACCTCTGAAACAGCAGATATATCTCCCTTTCTTCACTATTGAAATAAGAAATTATATCTTCATTAAATATTCTTTCGCATCTCTTTAATGTAGTCCCATACTTGAAGAAGATGAAAACAATTCATTTAAAAATTAATTAAAAAAAAAAAAAAAAAAAACAAGTAAAGTGTATTTGTTGTGATGAAGAAAATATTTTGAAAAAAATACTCACGAAAATTAATTTAATAATTAATTTCTCCCCGTTCATTCATGTCCTTCGAGCTTGACGTCAGCAAACTTATTTTCATGTAAATTATAAGTTTTAATTGAAATCTAGCACCGCTAGGTAGATGCTACTACTAGCTACAAGGCTAAAAATATTCATTCTCAGAAATAAGAAACTCGCTTCATACATAATATTCTCATTTAACTTTTAGTCATTAAGTCTGACTGACTCTCTAAGCGCACCACAATATCTAGGTATCTAGATAACTAGGTATAAAGAAAGATAGCTAGAACTAGAACTCAAACGGATTGTGTGTGCACAGCAAGCACATTATGAAAAATTATTTTAAGATATTATTTCGAGAGTTCAGAAGGCGTAGGCGATTACGCGATTTTATTTACATTAATACCGCGAACCGCGATTATATCAGTTTTTTTTCTTGTCTTTTTTTCTTTCTTTTTCCTTCTTAATTGATTCTATGTGTACACCTTTTATTGACTAAAAGCAAACGGATACAGTGAAATGACTATTATACTATGTGCACATACAACAAAAGTTTAACTGAGGAGCTTTAGATAACAATCTCCGCGCTTACTCATTCACTGCTCCTCTGTTTCATCCAATACTTAGTTGTCATCATAGTAGTCATTCAATTCGAATCCACAGTCGACCAGTCTCGAAACATTGAAAAGTGTTCAATGTTGCGAAAAAAAACATAAATTTAGTGTATTACTGACAAACATTTAAATGGAATTGATTTTTTACTATTTTGATGGGACAAACACTGAGCCAGTGTTTGGGGCGCACCCTCATCATAAATGAAATCAAACACTGCAATAACCCGGGTAAATTATATTGTGTTTCCAATTTGGGACTATTTTATCTTTGATATAGAATGTTGCCGGCATTGAGTAGAGTACTACATGGTACATAGCAGTGGTTGCTTTTGTTCTTTTTTGGTCTTTTGAATTTTAAGTCAGAAGAAAATTAATTGAACATCGAAATACATAACATAAAATTATGAACCTAGATATGTATAATATTTTGTTGTAAAACATAATTCTAATAAAATTCTTATAATTTTCATTACAGACTGCGATCCTGACCTTAAGCCTTCCGCTACAGCCGAATTAGAAAATTTAATAAATCGATTAGAAAAATTAGTTGAACGTTTAGAAAGGTCGATATCAGCACGTGAATTAGAGATTGCAAATCGAACATTTGATTCGGTTATTGAAACAAAACGTCGAAGTTTTGATCTTGAAACAGCCGATCTACCACCGTTGCCTGATCCATCATCTAGTAAAGAAGAAGACAAACCAGACATTTCAGACTGTTTAGATCAAAGAATTCAAAGACTTGAAACTTGTCTCAATCATATTAACGAAAATTTTAAAAAGGACTCATCAATTGAAGGAAGTCTTGAAAATATTCCAACAGTACTAGACGAATATCTTGGAGAAGAACAATCACCTGGTGCTGTTATTGCTGCTGTTGCTGTCACTAAAAACATGAGCGTTTCTGGTTATCAGGATATTGTTGGCGGTCCATTGACCCAATATATAAATTTATCAAATAAAATTGGTGGAGATGTAGCACAACATGCTCAACTTGTAAAACTTGCATTTAAGTAAGTTTTTTTTTTTTTTTAGATATTACCTATTTTTGTTAATGCTAATAAATAATTAAAAATTTTAAAAAATTTTCAGTGCACAACTTCAATATGTTACTCTTGCAACACAAATCGCCCAGCCTCAACAATCAAAACAAGCGGAACTATTGAGGCCGACTTCCGATCAAATTACTGCAATTCAAAATTTCAGAGAGAAAAATCGAGGTTCAACATACTTTAATCATTTATCAGCAATTAGCGAAAGTATACCAGCTCTTGGTTGGGTCTGCATTGTAAGTATACTTCTTATACTATGAGATTTGATTATTTTATTTTTTTTTATATTCTGGTGGAATAGTTATGTCGTTATCAACTTTGTTAAAGTACATTTTAACTGATACATCTTGTATATAATTTCAATACATATCACAAGTATACAGATTATGCAAGGATGAAATTTAGCGTAAAAGTTTACAGTTCTCTCTTGTCTTACCGAAATGAATTTATTATTACATCTGCATGAATCTAGGTATGCCAAACAAAATCGATAAGAATACCTGAAAACCTGCGAAGGAATCGATCTAAAAAGAGAAAGTAGCAAGGTTGATTCCAGTCCTTGAATTTACAACATTATCTTCCTGATCAGGAATTTACTTTGAGCATATCATATTGGTGTGCAAAGATTTTATTCATTTAATGACACTCTAATGTCCCCTAATAGTTAATATTTAAGAATTGCACTGATTTTGTTAATATTCATTTATTCTAATAAACTTACAATATTCATATATTATTTTTAATTTACAGTCACCAACTCCAGGTCCCCATGTAAAAGAAATGAACGATGCTGGTCAATTCTATACAAATCGAGTATTAAAGGACTGGAAAGAAAAGAATCCAACTCATGTTGAATGGGCTCGTGCATGGGTCAAAACCTTAACCGATTTGCAACAATACATTAAACAATATCATACAACAGGTCTAGTATGGTCTGGGAAAGGTGGAGCACCACCACCTCCACCTCCATCAGCGGTTGGTTGTCCAGCACCACCGCCACCACCAGTTATGGCCTTCGATAATTTGAATTTAGATGCAAATGATGAGCGCAGTGCTTTATTTGCTGAGATTAATCAAGGAGAAGGAATAACAAAAAGTAAGTTTTCTTTTCTTTAGTTCTTAATATTGCAAAAAAACGAAGAGAAATTTTAATTAATTTTTATTTATTATTATTAACTGGGATTATGTGAAACGATTAAGAAAAACGTAAATATTTCAGTAATTTTGTAACGTTAGCAGCAAAAAGTATGTAAATGTTGCAGTAGAATTTTGCTAGTTTATACCAATTCGTTGACTTTCATTTCGAATATGAGTAGTGATTGGCAAAATATTGAGTAGTAATACTGCGCTATATAGTTCTTGTTATTGATACTTACTAACATGTAGAAGAAAAAAAAATCAAGGCAAGCCCTTAGACTGCAAGGATTTCTAAAATTAATGATAAATTTGAAAAGAATGAAAATGCGATTCAATTGAGCCCGCACATACCCACAAGCTTAGAGTCCGTCACAATCTTTTAAAGTCTTCAATCAAAGAAAATGCAATTATTATTCCTGGAATAAGCTTAAACCTAACACAAAGGCGTTATCTATCCACAAAATTTCGTTAGAAGTCATAAATATAAATATTTTCTGTCATCTTCTCGTCCGAGGAATCTGACTCACTTTCTTTGTCACTGTCCGGCTCTCTCAGGAAAGCGTTACAGATTTCTTGGCTCAAATCTCCTGGAAGAATTGTGTGAGGCGGTAAAGACGGTGGGGGCCTATATTGAAGTTTTAAGAGCATCCGGTTGGGACCTATGATCAATTGCTCATAAGTCTGGAGGGTGAATAATGGATCTCGGTGTCACGCCTACGTTCCAGAGATCTCGCGTGGGGCTCAACTCCTTTTAAATCCATCCAGCCATCCATACTCATCCTAAACATAGAGATTTTGAAAAATGCGCTAAAAGTAGTAATAGAACAGCTTCTTGAGATGAAATTTACGGCACTTGTACCCAGAGAATCAGATTTTCAAATTATCTAATTACAATTATATATATATATATATATTTTTTTTTTTTTTATTATTAAATTGTATTATTCATAAGTTTTCCATAGACGAAGTAAAACTCCAAAAATTTCAGATTTGAAAAAAGTTACTTCTGAAATGCAAACACATAAGAATCCCACACTACGTACTGGACCAGCACCATTTAAAGCTCCACAACAGTTTGGTGGTGGTCCTGCAGTAGCACAGATTCCAATCGACAAGCAATCAGTTTTTACTCGAGATGGGAAAAAGTGGCTTATTGTAAGTGAAAATTTTATCTTAAAATTTGTTTTATCTTTTAAACAAAATTCATCACTTTTCATTTTATTTCTAGGAATACCAAAAAGCAAATCATGGTCTTCTTGTGGAGAATGCAGAAATGAACAATGTTGTGTATATGTACAGGTCCCAGGACTCAACGCTAACAGTGAAAGGGAAAGTCAATAGTGTTGTAATGGACTCGTGCAAAAAATGTTCCATCCTCCTAGATTCAGTTGTATCATCTGTTGAATTTGTTAATTGTCAAAGTGTGCAGATGCAAGTAAGTTTTTTCGTAGCTAATTCGGAACTTAATTTGTTTTCCATATTGAATATTATTATCACGAATGGATGTAACAAAGAAAAAAACATTTATGATATCTTTTAAGGTTCTCAATAAGGTCCCAACGATTTCGATTGATAAAACTGACGGTTGCCAAATGTATCTTTCTAAAGATTCACTTGATGTGGCGATTATTAGCTCCAAATCATCGGAAATGAATGTTTTAATACCTAAAGCTAATGGAGATTATGTAAGCAATTGTATAAATATTTGAATTCACAAGTCACGTTTCTGTTCCTAGCTTATTTCTATTTTAAAATGCAAAAAAATAATATTTATGTGTAATGTGATCCACTTTTTGTTAATACTTTGACAAAAAAAAAACTTCAAATAAGCAGTCTGCTGGCAACAGAGCTCTCACTTAAAATATTTCGCTCGCTTTGTTCGGAACTACAAAAGAATAATTGATTTGTGAATTTGATATTTTACTATATTTTGAATTATATTTCTTAAAAAAAGGGTTTTTTTAGGTTGAGCAACCCATCCCTGAACAATTCAAAACCACCATTAAAGGAACTTCCTTACAAACAATTTGTGTTGAAAGCCTTGGTTAATACTTTATCAAGCGCTGTTAAAATAAATATAAAACATAAATGAAAAAAAAAATACAATTTAGAAAAATTCTCCAGAAGTGAAAGAACTGTACTGTATCATTGATGGGGCGAGCAGAGTAGCTAGCCTACATAATTAATATAATTAAACCAACACACACATCTGTAAACTTTTTACTAATTTTTTTTTTATTTTATTTATTTTTTTTTTATTAAATTAAATTTTATATAACCACGAAGAGTATTTATTATCAATTTTAAATAAATAGAAGTGTTTGTATTAATTATACAAAAGGTGAATAAAAACGATACCGTTCTTCAATTGGGTTTTATTTCCGATGGACCGAAACTGTACAGCTTATTCCAATTTAATATAAATAAAACAAAAGTAGTTGCTCAGCAGACCAGCTATTATTTACATTTCCATAAGAGTTTAGATCACAATTATCAGTATGACTTTCTTTTTAAAACATTTGAAAGGTAACGTGAGGGACAAATCCTGAGTAAACTTACAAAGTAGTAATTTCCCCTGCATCCCTATGCAAATGTGAAGATTGCTGTGCAAGTTGCGCTAAATGAAGCAGTATAGGAGGTCTGGTATAAAAAGTTATATTTCCATTATTTTTTTTGCAGCAATCAGTGATATTTTGTTGAAAATTGTTGCATATTTATGATTGTTGATTCCGTTACAAAATATGTATCGCATTTGTCTCGAAAGGATTTGAGGAAGATTTTTCCAGAATTTTTCGATGAATTCAATAATCCTATATGTTAATAATTCAAGGTATCAGCTTTGCGTATTACCTTCCCAAAACAGCTTGTGAAGCCTTGCAATAATAACTCCAATAAATCCAATTTATTCTTATATATTTTTTTACTCAATACAAACATTTTATTGTTATATTCCCATTTAGGCTGCGCATCCTAAACTATTTCAATGCATGGTGGAGGAATCAGAACAAAACCTAAACATTTACATTCCTAACATTTTTCTAAACATTTGTTTCTATTTCCACCGAAATTTTTTTTTTATTAAGCTCTGAGGATGCCCTAAGAAGGCGAAACGCGTCAGTTTTGTTCGTTTAACAAATTAATAATTTAATAAAAAAAATTTTGTGGAATAGCTTGAACTAGTATCAGAGGATGCCAGTAACTAGGCAATACATATATTAAAGGTAACTAATCACTACTTAAGGATGAACTTAAAAGTAAATTAATTATATACACCAAATGACATGAATCGTCCTCCATCAGAGGTGACTCCCGAACATTCAGCTTGAACTTCCGATTGAGCTGAACTGTGTATATTGAATATATATATAAAACAAAATGAACCATCCCCACGGCTTACTGTTTCTACATTGATAACAAGACTGAACTGACCTGATTTGATTTGATTTGACTTAGCTTGGTTATGGAGTTAAACATATCGGACAGAGAAAATAAACGATATGGAGGGTGGCCCCTCAGAGCAGTTTGGTGCTAAGCGATTCAGATGCATCAAACAGAATTAATACTAGAGGGGGAGGTTAGTTGATGAGTGACGTGATAACCTGCAAGGATAATAAATATCAGTAATAAATAGAAAACTCATCTATTGATATGATGTTAGTTAAGTGAAAAATTTATATTCCTCATTATAAAATTTGTAAAAAAAAATCGTAATATTTCGAACGCAGCAACAACAGAAACGTACTAGAAAAATATAATTGTAAAATTATGGCAGCACTAATTCCACGTTCTTGAATTTCATTCGGTGTAGATTTGTAAACGAGGTGGTGTTTGCGTGTCGTGTCAATTGTCATTTGTTTGGTTATAGAAAAGAATCGGCTTTTTCATTATTTTGCCGGCAAAATAATAAAGAAATGAAGTCAATAGTATTTTTTGCGGTTACATTTTTGATAATCGTATGCTGTCAATCTGCTATTGATCCGGAGATAGAAAATAAAAGTGTCGAAAGAACCATAGATTTGACCTCACAACTCGTTAAGATCACTTATAAAATTTCACTAAACCATGCAGCAAAGAAGTCGATAACTTCATATAGTTTTATAGTTCCGCAAAAAGAAAGGGAGCATTTGGCGTTTATTTCAATAAAAGATTCATCCAAAAAAGAATTAAAACTTCTCGAAACGCAAACTGTGAATGGGGTCGAGTTCCAGATGACATTTAGCGGCAATGCGCCCACACAAGTTGTATATGTCGAGACAGTTTTCACGAAATTATTAGAGCCCTATCCAGCGACTATTACTCAATCGGAAAAACAGCTTGTTAGATATTTTGGGAACATTTACTTTTACTCACCATTCAAAACTGTTTCCCAAAAGACTACAGTACATGTTAGTTCAAGAAATGTTGAGTCATACACCCAGGTTAAACCTGTATTTGTGGTAGATAGCACCATTAATTATGGACCTCATGAAAATATTGAACGTAAGTTCCTTTAGCATTCTTTATAGGATCTAATTATGATGAATATTATTCCTTACAGCTTTTAACAAAGATGAGCTTGTGATTCACTATGAAAATCATACTCCATTCCTAACAGTAAATAGGCTAGAGCGAACAATAGAAGTATCTCACTGGGGAAATATAGCTGTAGAAGAAACAATCGACATTATTCATTCTGGAGCAAAATTAGAAGGAGCATTCTCAAGATATGAGTTCCAGAAAGATTCTCGAAGTGGACAATCTTGTGTCAAATCCTATAAAACTCTTCTACCAGCATCTGCAACTGGAGTTTACTATAGAGATACAAATGGTAACATATCCACATCGAACATGAGGATCTTGAAAGATTCTGTTGAATTGGATCTACGACCTCGTTTCCCCTTATTTGGAGGCTGGAAGACACACTACACTCTAGGTTATAATGTTCCTTCATTTGAATATCTTTTCAACACAGGTGACAACTTTTTGCTGAAAATGCGAGTAATTGATCATATTTACGATGATATGGTTATCGATGAAGCTCTCGTGAAAATAATTCTACCAGAAGGCTGTTCCAATATTAAACTTATCACACCGTATTCTGTGGCACGACTACCTGACTATTTACATTACACCTATCTTGATACATTCGGCAGGCCAGTGATTTTGTTTACTAAGAAAAACTTGGTGGAAAATCATATACACGACTTCAATCTTAAGTATAATTTCTCTAGAATTACAATGTTACAAGAACCTCTTTTGGTAGTAGTGTTCCTTTTTATACTTTTCGTCCTTGTGATTATCTGGATGAGGCTTGATTTTTCAATTCATAAAGAAAAAGAAGTTCACCATCACAAAGACTAAGGAGTTAAGAGGAAGGACGCTTAGTTATAAAAAAATAAAACCATTTTTTTTTTTTTTTTATTGAAAATTAAAACATCTGAATGTACCGAAGGCGTTTCTTTACTTCTTTTTTTTTAAATTGTTTTTATGCAAAGAACTAGGATTTGCAACATTCCGGAGCTTTTTGTATTTATTTAGATCCATTTTTCATCAACTGCTTGAATAAGTCATGTTAATGTGATTGATTATCATAAGTGAATTCTAATAAAATCAAAACACTAAAATTACCGAAATCATCCAGTTTTACGTAAAGTAGCTTAGGTTTACATTTCAATACAGATAGCTCCTGCAGTGGGCTGAACGTGCTGACATTCTTTGCCGGGTCTGGTTATCACTTGCACCGGAACCCACTGTAGGAGCTGCTGCCTCTGTGATCAGATCTCTCATCAAAACGGATTTTCGCATGAAACATCAGGAGCGATGGGCGAACGGAGAGCTTGCAGGTGTACAAAACTTTTTCTTGATGCGTCTAATAGGAACTTCTCTGACTTTTTCTTCGTGTTCGGAAGGAAACAATGCAGGACTGATTGGCATAAGCAATAGCCACAGCTCGCTTCACGCTCATCTAACAAGGATAGAAGTTGTTGTTGAATGTCTGTCCTGCCTGGAGCCTGAGACAACCGAAAACTTTCTATGTACTTGTTCGGCCTTTGTCCGAAGTAGGATGGATACGCTTGGGTCTGCCCTCCTATCTGTGGATGAGCTGAAAAATTTACCTCATCTAGACCTGCTGCGCTTCGATTTTGTAATGATTGAATCGAATTTAGTAATAAAGCTCTTAGTTTACTTAGATCGCACCGTACTTGGCTCTCTTTGGTGAGTCGCATTTTACGTATACATAGTGCTAAAGTAAATAAAAATTACCTAAAACTTAATTTGCTTAGTTTCCTTTTGGGTTGCATAATAAGAAACTACAAGTCTGATTCTGATATCCACACAATGCGCTACAGTTATCACATCAGGAACTACAGAATAGTAGACTTGGAATATTGAATTGACTTATTTAAAATTATTCCAATTAAAGCCCTCATCTTGTTTTAATTGTTAATCACATAGATAAGCTATGTACCAGTAAAAGAACTACTAAATTTCTATTTCTATGTTATTTAGTGGAAAATACATCGTCAGTCTACCTCTGGAATACTGTTGGAAATTCGTTTTTTTTAATAGATTCATTAGAGGTAAGATGTGAGATTTATAATTTGAATTAATTCTTTTGGGCAGAAATTTGCTGCGTTTAGTCAGTTGCTGCATGTACATACCTACGTATCTAGAGCTCGTTCATAATTCTTTGTTTATCCATATTATACGTCTTTATATCTTATTAGCTTATAATCCATATTTGTCTATTATTACTTATTTCGTTAATTCGACACCCTATAATGTGATTGATTATCATAAGTGAATTCAGCAAAAATAATATTTCCATATTCCTTGTACACCAGTCAGTCGAATGCATTTTAGAATCATCAGAAATCTATTACACTTCTGCTGGCTGCCGCAACCAAAACAAAAGACACACATACCAACCAAACATATAGCTATACATGAATGATTCTCGCTTCTTACACACAAATTTCATTTTATTATGGTACAGTTCTGCAGCAAGTTGTATGCGCGAGTTCTACCATATACCATAGTAGAAATAGTTCTGTTAAATAGTAGAATTTTTTTTAGAGTACTGTTGAATGCTGTACTAGAGTTAGTAGTGTTGCTGCTTGTCAAAATGCTGTGAGAACACAATTTGCACAGTAGGGATCGTTTTTTAAAACTAAGCGTATTTTTGTACAAAAAATAGTATTTTTTATAAAGAAAAGACAATAGGATTAAGTGCGGAAGTGAAGTGAGTTAAGTGCTCGAATAAAATACGGAGAAACCGCGTGGGTGTTTTTTCATCATTGTCGATTTTATTAAAATTAATTACTGCATGGTAAATTGGTCTCCCTCTCATACACAGGCAAACAATTCTTAGGAATAACAATTTTAAGTGGTGATAGATATATAGGAAGCAAAGCATTGTGCCATTGCGCTTTTATTAGTAAATAAATTTAGTTTGGCTAGGATGTAATGTTATTTTTCTTCGATAATGTTTCTATAGAAAAATTAAAATGCATTAACACTAGCCAGCCAGAAAAAGAAAAAAAAAACTTCACAAGCGCGCGCCTTGTTTGTTAGCAGCAGTAGCTCGAGTTTATAGCTAGCCCCCTTTGTTAATATTACTCATAAATACATTCACCCTGGCACCAACACTGCACTAATTTTTAGTGTTTTTACATTATAGTTCGTTTCCCTCTTGGGTGGTAAAAAAAAAATTTAAATTTTCTTCTGCTTTTATACGGGTATATTCCGAGATCCAAGTGCTTTTTTTTTCTCTTTTTTTTTTTTCATTCGCCCGAACAGAATTAAATAAAGGGCCAGCTGCAAGATGATAAATTTATTTTTCAACCCCTTGTCGTTGCTCTGCCCTCCCCAGGGCTCATTTCTTTGGAGAAGAGTAAAATCGATAATTTTATTATTAACTCAAACAACAATAAAACAAATTTATTTAATGCTTTTGGTTGTTGTTGTTTTTCTCTTTTTTTGATGCAGAGCAGACTCGGGCTCTGCTTTGGCTTTCTTCTTCCTCCTCTTAGTAATCGGAATGTCGTTGGCTTTACATTTTTTTTTTTATATATATATCTTGAGCGAACAGAGGCCAATCGATACTTTTGTTTGTGCTGGATTTATTTATTTGTTTATTTTTAAATTAAAAGTTTCTTATACATTAACATGACATTGGGTTGGATAGAGCGTAATTTTAAAAAGATCGATGAAAATCGCAGATTGTTTTAGTTTTGTTTAAATCGAAAAGTAAATTGGCGGCGGCCGGCGATCGATCGTGAAGTGAAATTGTTTGATTTATAATGGCACTAATAAAATTAAACTTGAACTTGGTCGGATAATTTCTTAAAGTTTTCATTGTCACTCTCAATGAGCTTGGCGTCAGGGGCCCCAAGTTAGTTTGCATGTGCTATGTACTTAGGAGGAGTTGGTTAGGGCTAGTGTTGTACCATTGCATCCAATATAGTCAGTCTCATCTCATCATTCATTGCCATGCCATGCCATTCTATACTCTTTTTTATAGTGACCGGCGTTTTGCTGTCGCTGTTTTTCTACACTTCTCTTGAGAGGGCCTTCGTGTGACTCCGTCTCGTCGCCGCACGTTTGTTTTTTGTGCAAAGTGGGGGACAAAAAGCACGTGGTATCTAACTACAGTAGATTGCAAAATTATATGATTTTTTTTTTGTCCAACATATTGGTAATTTACATATGAATTATTCATAAATAATTCTGATGATTTTTATCAATATTTTAAAGACTCAGTAAACTATAAATAAAAAACTAATTTGTGATGATGGTCATAAAAAATTAATAATGTTTAATGATATGAATCATTGCTATGATTAAAGAGAATGGAAATAATAAAAAGACAGCACAAGTTATGACAGCTTCCTGAAACCTTAAATATAATACCTATAATAAATAATTAAAAAAAAAAAAATTTTGTCGATATCCTAGAAAGTGAATGCCTTTAAATTTAGTCACTCCCTCTGTTTTGAAAATGTGCTCGATATCCTAGATCGTTACAATCTTCAACTCGTTCGTAGGGTTGCCATACAAAAACTTCATTTTTCACTATATATATATGCATACCTACATATTTGGGAACTGACTGAGAACGTATTGACGTAGAGAGCTGAAATTTGGTACCTATGTACATGGCGTTTCCATAGCAATAGCTGAGACAACTTACATCTAGATTAGATGTGCAAATCCTCACAAAAACGCGGTCCAACTAAAACAAGCTAATGGCCCTCTAATAGAAAGCTCTACACATTGTCTATTGCTGTAGTGGGTATATCACATAAATTCTTCGCAATGATAGCTTTCTTTGGTTGAATAAAAAGTTGAGAGCTTTCAAAAAGTGATCCGGGATTATATGGAGATTTTCTTATCTAGTTGTAAGTTGTCTCAGGTAAATAGTAAATAAAATTCGAAAAATGGACTAAATCGGGCAATCCCTTCTTTGGTTTTTCATTATATACCTGTGTAGGTCTACCGGAAAGTTCTGTCTGAACACCATTTCTGATCAAAGGCGATATTGTTTGGACCAATACAGCAAGATCATTTTTTGACAACATCGAAAATTGCGGAAAAACGCAACTCAACACCACAAACCATTTTGGAAAACTTTTGGAAACTTGAATACGTAGGTATTCCATATGGGTGCCTCAAGTGAAAAAAATTTACAGGACCAAGTCAACATTTGCCCATTTCTGTTTGCTTAGAACAAAAACGAGCTTTTCTTGGACCGGATATTAACCAGTGAGAAAAAGAGCATATTATTAGCTCGGACAACCTACGCTCTCCACCTCGAAAACTACATCGAGCCTCAATAAGAGAATGCTGCATATATGGTGGAACGCCAAAGAACCAAACTAATACACAAACACTAAGAGACCAGCGCTGGTCAATAAGAAGAAGCAAATTACACTGCGCCACGACTCGATAACATGAGGCCACGTAGTGCCTTGGAGTCTCGTTAGAAAATTGCAGGGCTATGCTGGAAAACTCTGTCATATCTACCTAACTCTCCGGACTGAGTCATTTTACTGAAATGGAATTCACAAAGTACCATCATGCTGGGAAGAGATCATTATTGACGATGGAAATTATATTAATCAGTAAATATTAATAACTGTATTAAAAATGTATTATTTTCCTTTAATTCAAAAACTGACAGAACTTTCCATTAAACCTAATATTTGGAAATTGCCATACACCTTGCAAGCCATGTCAAGGTTTTCCAGGCAGAAGTCTAGGCCATTTTTGAAGCGGAACTCAGACACTGAGAACAAGTAGACCGCCATCTGCTCAGACTATTAAGCGGCTGTCAAGGTTTTATGTAAACCCTTAACAACCTCCAAACTAGTACTGGAGCGTAAAACCACCCTGAATTCCCTCTATTGGAATATTAGTGCACTTGTTCGGTGGGTGCTACGGCATGGCAACACCAGCGGGAACGAAAGGGTTGACGAGTTTGGTCGCCTTGGTGAAGCCTCGTAGGAATCTTCCCCCATAATCGTGATTGCACCAAAATACCTTGTCTCAATTATTTCGATTTGAGCTGTCCGCCAACATAGTCGCCTTTGGTTAGATAACCCTTCGGGTAGACCTACAAAGAAACTGAGGGGTAAACCTAACCCAAACCAAACGAATAAGCTCTTGCCCAATCCTGAGAACTCTAGTGTCTATTCTAAATGGGCACTCTTTTCTCAGGGGTCTTTTACACAAGATGACTCTTGCTGATGAACCTATATTCAGGCGTTGCGGAGACGAGTCCGAAACGGTGACTCAATTTCTTTGTCACTTTCCGGCATTCTCAGAAAAGCTATACAAATTCCTTGGCTCACATCTCCTGGACTAGCCGCACGAAGCCGTCAAGGAGGGCTGTGGCCAATACTTAGCTTTGTGAGTTAAGCATGAGCGATTGCTCATGGATCCGGAGGGTGAATAACGGGCCATGTTTTAGCTTGCGTTTTTATAAAAATTGCAAATACAAGTTCAAAAATGAACTTAACCGGCAATCCATTCGTGGTGTGTTACCATACAAAACTTTTAGATTTCCCTTATTTAAGTTTTATTTTTCTTTTCTCTTGTTTCTAGAAATTTCGTTGGAATGTAAAAACTTAAATAATTTTATATGGGGAAATACAATTTCATGACATTTCCATTTTTCGAATGAAACAATGCAATCTGGAGGAGATTTTCAAACCTGTTTCCTTTGTTTGGCTTTAGATATTTCAGATCCGAATTTCAGGAATAGGATCCCAATTATTCAATAACTATCTGAATACTTTCAGCTTTAGTTGTAATGAAAGAACAAAGATAATCCAATATTTCAGGGATGCACCTACATATTTAAATGGGAACAGACTAAAAAACTCTTAGAGCAACGTTGGTATAAGTAGCTATAAAATAGAACGAAAACCATAATAAAAAATGTGTTCTAATGTATCATTAGTTGTTGGATATTATATGACACATCACAAAAGAGCCTCAAGACATTATTGGAATAGCGTTAAACGCAGTTAATAAAGCTCGTTTTGCTCCTACCAAAATATCGGAATTTTTTTATAGTGTAGGTCTGATATGAGACTCGAATATGTAACAATTGATAGGGAGAAATAGCTAAGGCTATACTAGAAATTATGATATCAAGGATATTTACGAATAATGAGATCAGGATAGTTAGACCAACAGCCGATACAGTTTGGACGAAATTTTGAGGAAGCTTTAATAATGACAGCAATATCTGGTCTGATACATTAAATTCGGGAGGACTCTCCCTGTCCCATTATTTTATAAAAGCCACGATTTATACTCTAATCATGACTCTAAACAGCGTTCACTCGGAGAATACCCAACAGAGTAAAAATTCAATGGTCCTCTGTGCTACTGCACGTTCAAAACTAACTTACTACAGCCGTATGTGTAAAAGGTTCCGATGAGGGATTTCAAACTAAAACCTCCGAGTGACACCTCCAGTCTCTTATTGAATGGGGTGAGCTAAACTGTTGTTTAATGGCTCCTTTGAACTTATCAGTGCTTTATGTGCTTCTGCTTCTGTCTATAAGTATTAGTCGACAAAATTTTATATAACATCACTTTATTTTTTAATCCAATGGTTTTACCATTTCTAAGAGCTTTTTGTTTTTTATTTTATTTTACTTTCGAATTTGAAAAATTTATTCTTTTATTCCACAGCAAAGAAAACGACACCAAAATGGAAATTCATATTTCACCCTTCAATCGTCCCAATATTAATCTTCCACTTACCATAACACCAGTTGTAAGAACAGAAGCTCATGCTCAAGAGAATAGACCTGACCTCACATTTCATTGTATGTGTTGTGGGGATTTTTTTGAAAATCCAAATATTTTGTACGAACATATGAGCCATTGCCATTCGGATGTGAAACATCATAGCGCAGATAAATCTCAATCATCCGACGATGATGATGATTGCTTTGAATATTCTAGCATTATGGAACCAATTTGTGAAATTATACATGACGAAGATGAAGATGAAAATGATAAAGAAATGCCAGAATCACCAAAAACACCATCATCGCCTATGGAACATGATGACGACACATCTTCTGCTTCAAGTAATGCAGTTAGTTTGCCAATTAGTAAACCACCATCACCGAAACCAGTTATAAAAATTGAACGCGATGAGGATCATAATACACGAAATACACGATCACGAAATGGAAATGTTACCAAAAATCTTGGTAGGAAATGTTTTCAATGCACTCAGTGTGAGGAGTCTTTTCCAAATGCTGGAGACTTGGCGAAGCATGTACGATCTCATACATTAAATAAACCCTATCAATGTTCCATATGCGATAAGACCTTTACGCATATTGGTAGTCTTAATACCCACATTAGAATTCATAGCGGCGAAAAACCATATAAATGCGAGGTTTGTTCGAAAGCGTTTACACAGTCTAGTAGTTTGATGGTACATATGCGATCTCATGCGATAAGGAAACCTCATCAATGTCATTTGTGTGAAAGAGGTAAGATTGCAAAAATATTTGAAGTTTTTTCATTATGATAAATTTTCTTACACAGGATTCGTTAACTCTAGCAGTTTGGTATTACATTTGCGTGTTCATGCTGAAGGCAATGTCTATTCCTGTCCTGAATGTGATAAAGTATTCAAGCATTCAAGTTTATTGTCTGAACATATGCGATTGCATACATTCGATCATGTTTATCAATGTTCGATATGTAGAAAAGCGTTCAAGCATTCAAGCGAGCTCGTCCAGCATATGAAGTGTCATACAGGTGAGAAACCCTTCCAATGTTCTATATGTGAGAAATCATTTACACAGCCGGGAAGTCTAAATACTCATATGAGAATTCATACGGGTGAGAGACCATTCCATTGTAAAATTTGTGATAAGTCATTCACTCAAGCATCTAGTTTGACCGTACACATGAAAATTCATACCGGTGAGAAACCTTATCGTTGCAATTATTGCGGAAAATCTTATAGTCAACAATCGTACCTCAATAAACACATTCAATTTCATCTTGAAAACATTAAGGAAGAAAGCCTGGCATGTATTGTTTGTGGGAAAATATTTAAAGATGCTCTGACTTTAGCTCAACACGTCACTCAAGTACACTCCGATTTACTTAAAAACTTAAGAGACTTCCAGAACAAGAATTAAAATTACTCCTCGTTGACAACACATTAAAAGTATTATTAAGTCTCAAAAAAAAAAAAATGAATAAAAGTGACATGAATTAAACTTACTAGGCTTAAAGTAATAATTCGCAAGTAATAAGTTAGAAATTATATACCGCGAAAAACTATTGTACATAAACATTTAAGTAGGTATGTATGTATCTTCGTTCGCTTAAGTTTTATCAATTTTTTTTTGTAAGATTATCTTCGTAAAGGAAAGTATTAAGTTGTGTCGATATTTTTTATTATTTGTACTTTGATTTTTAAAGTCAAATCAGTTTACACGAATGAATATCCTCGCAAAATTTCTATTCAATCCATACATCATCAATTAACTCAGACTGCCTTCAAATCCATTTTATAACATTGAATATATGAGAATTTCCGTAATATGATTTACTGGTAGGATTCTCTCTACGTTTACTTTTGTCAGAAATGTTTATCTTTATATATGTACATATTTGTAGCTATATATATAACAAATTCACTTGCATCTAACATTCTTAATAACAAAACAAATATGAATGCAAAATATATATTTTTTTTTTCTGAAAAGGTATTATTTGACATTATCCATCTATCTGTTAACGGATTTCCTTTAAAAACTGTTGAAACATTAACGTCTGGAATGTACTCTGAACGAAACTTGATCTGTTTTTGTACAGATCTCGTTTTTTTTTCCGAGCTTTCCGTCCAAAGCAAAGATGTGTAGTTTGCTATTTAGACCTAATACATGTAGTTGTTTTTGTAACTTTGTTGTCTCTATACCGTGCGTTCACTGCCACCGAAATAGTGTCTTTTTGTCGACTACGAATCACTACCAAAAATCAATTTTGTGTTCACTCCGCCCTTTGAAGGTAGTAAATAGTCGACTACATTTGACTACTGTCAGGAGGATAGTCGAGCGTAGTCGATTTGACAAAACTAGGCATCCCTAGGCATCATTTGGAAGCTCTCTAGAAAAATATTCACTGTTATATCCAGAAAAATAAGTAAAGGCGCAAGTAAGTAACTCAAAAGATTCTATCACCTTCACTTGGAAGCAAACGCTATAGAAGATTATTTTATCAGGTTCAATAGAAGTGCAACAAGGGCTGATTTCATATAATTTTCCACAAATCTAAACTGGATTTTTCCACTATTGTGCGACGGAAGTAACGCATTTTTCTAATTTCTTGTGTCAAGTTCAGAGTGATTAGAACTTTTGGTTTTGGTTATATTACTATATTTTTTGGATTAAATTTTCTCGTTCTCTACTTATAAAACATAAAAATAATTACCGCTTTAAGTAGTCTACTGAAGCGTTTGTTGAAAGTATGCACCACTGCTTTTCTTCATCACAGATCCTTGCTTCATAGCTATGATTGCAGCCCGACTACTGTTCTCAGAAAGCAGTCTTGAAAGCCTTTTATGAGATTAAGGACGGCCATTATGCTTAGGCATAAAGCTAATTAAAGCTCTTGAAAGGAAATCTTAAAAAAAACTTCTTCGCCCATCATTTAGAATACCTACCGGAGCGCTTCTTAAGAACAGCAATAAAGCGCTTGCGGACATGCCTATTTAAAAAAGCAGTGTGAACTGGGATAGAGAAAAGAAATGCTGCAAGCTTCCAGCGAAGGCGCATCAGGAAGTTTTCTAGACCACTCTTTTTCCCAATGGGGGTAGATCGCGCTCAGTGTAATGTGGTGCCTTCTGCAACACTATGTATGTATGTATAAAGTTTAGAAGCTAGCGGTAGCTGCACACTACAGTACAAAAAGGTTTTAAAGAGCAGCATGTAGAAGATCTCAAGTCAAGTGCGTTTGCGCCTTTCAAGTTCTTGTCTTCCTTCTTTGAATTTAATTGTTGATTTTCCTCATCCTACGGACTTGTCTTATTTAGGGCGTTATGGCTTATCTTTGCCCTTCAGTTCTCTTTTCTTCTTTTTGATCCTTGGTTTGGGTGTTGTTCACTTTTCGTCGTGATGTTAGTTCTTCTTCCTACAGCTGCTGCGCCACATCGTATACGGCAGACAGGAACCCAGCCGTACTGACGATTATACGGTTCCTGCTTATATGACACGCACTGTTTCTGCAATGAATTTTCTTTTTTCAAAGATTTTTCGTTTTTTCCACTCAATTCTCGAGCTGCAGACTTAGCAGCAAACTGAGTCAATTTCAGACTGACTTACTTCGCTATGAATTTTCAAAGCAAAATTCTCTACCGAATAGCTTCTTTCTGTAGGAATAGCAAACATATTGAATACCCTGTAGATTATCTGCATGAATCCGGTATCAATAAATAAGAAACAAAATAATAAGATTGCATATTCTTTGTGTCTGTCTCATTGAGAAAACAGTTCATAAAAGACCGTCTTCCTTCTTGTGAACTCAATGTATTATTTGTCCATTGTTGCAAAAATAACGTACGAATGTAATTGATTTACTTTTAAAAATTTATTGCAAAATCGGCTCTGCCAGTTTTTTACTGTGACATAAGTTTCTGCTATGAACTCTTAGTCATAGATATTCGGACTAAGCCTGAGGCGCGCAAACTTAAATTGTAAAATCGATCATAGCTCGAAAAGTCGTCCTGCTGTATCACATCACATCTTTTTCTTCCTATGAACATTTTAATTGTACTTTTTTTTCTTAAGCTGGACCCAGATAAAATTCTTTCGATGCACAAAATCATTGTCTCTTCATATTACAGACACAATTCATATTTACTATATAATTCCAAATCGTATTGTAAGTCCTTTTAAAACAGATGGATAATTTTACTCTCAATGCATAATAAGACCCCGACTGCCTCTTTTCTATTATTTATTTTATATTTTTGGTAGATTTTTTATGAAATTTTTTTATTTTACAACAACAACATAGGCTGAATAAGGTTTTTATTATTTTTTATATATATTTCATTTATTGTTTGAATGTTATTAGGTAACTACTTTTATTTAGGCTGTTTATTTTAATTTTTTATATTATTTTCCCAGTAAGTGAAGTTTATTTTACATAATTGCCATGCCATATATATTTTTTTTAATTTTAAATATTTAACATAATGAGCTCTAGCCTGTTATACATAACTAAAATATACATATAACAAAACACAAGTACTTATTTGCTATAAACCATGCGCAATAGCATAGTAAACTCACATGACATAAATACATCAGGGATTTTTCAAAATATTTATGTACGTCAATAACTTACTTATGTTGCAGAGAATATTCAAAACTAAATGGAACTTGTGATTATTTATTAGAATTTTCCATGGGGGAAGATGCTGCAAATTAATAATAATAATAAAAAAAAAACACCATAAAATATGTAATCTAAACATACATAAGTAAAAAGTACATATAATTAAGTAATAAAGTCGTTTAGAGTTTAAATATCAGGTACAATTTAGTGTATACATAAAAATGTAATTATAAAAAGAAATAATAAACAAAAATTGTATTGTAAAGAAGTATACACAACACTCTTAGAAAAAAAAGAAAGAAAACAATCTCATCCAAAAAGAAAAAAATCTAACTGTACCAATATATACAGCAAAATTATATTTACAGAAATACATATATTCGTACATAAAATATTAAATATAGGTGTAAATCAGTTCTTGTAGGTATATGTGTAGATATAAAAATATATTTTTTAAAATAGCGGATAATAAAACTTATGAAGTAAAATGTTTTCCTTCGACTGTGTGTTTTTTAAGTTAGTTTCGTCCTTTTTATATTTATTAAGTGACTTCACTTTATGTTTTTCTTTTTATTTTTTAAATTTGAAATATTTCCAATGTAAACTGCTTAAAAAATGCCAGTTTAGTTAGTGTTTTTTTCTTTTGTTTTAGAAGAAAGTAAAAGAAAATTTTGTTGAAATTGAATAATTGAAAGGAATAATTGAAATTTTATATTTAATTCTTTTGTGTCGATTTAAATCAAATACGCGTTTCTATTTCTCTAGAAAGCGGTGGTAACAAACATTCAAATTTTTTGAAATGTGCTTTTTGGTGCTTTTAATTTTGTTGAAAAACTTTTATATACCTATTTGTTATAATTTTCGTTTATTTTTTATTTATTTTTTTGTTTGTGTTTACAAATAGAAAATAATTCTAAGTTAATTAAAGCTTGGCTTCTATGTTTGCTCATCTCATACGAATTTTGACATCTTAAGAACACAATTTACATTCGCATATCTACTGTACATAGTTTAGTAAAGTGTAGTTAGAACTTAGCGAGAATTGTATCTAAGTCAAACCTTCATTCGTAGCTCAGTAGGAGTTACTACTTGACTCACGACTATGGTCTCTCATCTAGTTATGAATTCAACCATATACTTTCTATTGATGACAAAGGCTTATAATAAATCAAGTCCTCATAATCGTATTGTGAAGTCTAACTAAGCTCTATATCAGTGTAACAATTTTTTTTTATTGTCTTGATAACCAAGCTGATAATTGACTTACATTTTTTTATAATATAAATATTGTTTAAATGTTATGGTTGCGTTGAATACTCATATCACCCACGAAGGACAAATGAAACATCAGAGCAGTAATGCACCCAGGATTTGGTGGGGCATAAGTGTCCCAAGTCCAAAAGTCGGAAAATAGGGCTCTAAAGTCCCGAGCCCATCTGGATCTGGACACTTAAGAACTGCTATTGTATATTTAAAGGTGGTTTTATTTTATTTTATCGGACTTTGTAATAATATACAGATTATATTTTATATATAATTTGTAAATTATTTTAAAAAAAACTGACTGGGGGGTGCCGTTCGCTCTTCCCAGTCGGTGCGCCCCACCTTGGAGCACGTCTTATGCAAATGCGAGGCCGTTGCACATCATAGATTCCAGGCTTTTGGCTCATACTTCTTGAAGTCTGTCGAAATTTCATCCAAAAAAATAGCTCTTCCTAGGAAGAATTTATGGGTATGAACTATAAAGAAAGCGGTGCACATTAAGCCAATGAATGGCTGCACTGCAAAGGCTACTCACTCCTAATCTAATCCATGGTTTCGTTTCTTAATTGTTTGGTACCGTGTTAAGCAAGACCAATTTAGCTTCATTTCATTTAATAATATCTCATGCCAATATTTTTAACGGGACAAAGTCGAAGAGTTGACGTATGATAAGATTTGAAGCGAATTTCCTGAAAATCCACATAGGTATCGTTATGTCACATCACAAGTTCAAAGATCATAGGGAGTCAAAATAGTAAGTCAAAACTTGCAAGGAAATTTTTTTTTGTGATTATATATGGAACGTGGTGGAGGAATAAGCCCAAATTTAGGATAGACATGACTACACATAGCATGACAGGATAGTACCAAAAAGTAAACCCCGGAAGGGAGTGGCTACGTAATAGGCTTCGTCCGAAGCCTTTACGTGCTATTCCCGGTCAGGCGTACCTCCGCTGCAATTTGCGTGCAATGGCCTGCCATGCAGTTGGGCCAGGCCAATTTGCAAAATATTTTTACTGGCGTTGACGTCCCGGTTCCAAACTGGTATCTGTGTGGAGACCGATACGGCCTCGCCGGTTCAAAGCAAATGCTGCACAGCTTCGTTGTCCTGAAGTCATCCACTTCGAGGACAGAGCGATGTGCTTTAAGTTCCAGCAACAACTTCTGGTTTGGGGCTCGGATGTAACTGCGTATTGGCGAATTTGCGGCAATTTTCATGGAACCAATATACATCAGAGTTTCACGAGTATTGTTCTTGATTTTTTTTTCGCCAATGGATGCACTGCACGCTCAGTGCAAATGTACTGCTTGAAGCGTAAACGTGCAGCTTTGCGCTGCCCATACACCGTTTGGCGTCTCGAAAACCATTGCAGACGTTCTTTCGTGTGCGCCACATAATCCTGTTGCGTGCTCATTACTGCACTTGTAGGAAGCGATCTCGTATACTTCGCCAACGAAACTTTGCTTGCATACATGGACGTGCTGTAATGGAATGTCGAACTCTTGATTTTTATATGATCAACAGGTTCGTACTCATTCGGTGCTCGTACACCGCCAGCGATCAGCCGACATCTAATCCAACAAAAGATTTGAAATACCCGGATTCTAATTTAGTCCGGATATCGCGCATCGTCTTGTCATTCTCCACTTCACAATTATGTCTTTTGCGCCGTTTTACCGGTGGTAGTGATGGTGCTACTGCCACTTCCTTCTTCATTGAAAAGGTCATCGCTACACCATCTATGCAAACAGACCAATCGAATTTTTTACGCCCTACCGATGTCGGTAGTTTAAAGTATTTCGTCCATTCGTCTTCGCGAACAAAGTTTTTAAAAAGACCCTTATACAATTTTAGTCCGCATAGACGGTTCCAGAGCGCAAATGAATCGTAGCGCAAATGGTGCAGCCCAAGCTTGTATATGGGTATGAGAGCAACATTTTTCAAGTTATTTGTTTCGTTGTACCGTTGCAGCTTATAAAATATCTGCAAATAATTGTGTGGTTGTTGCTTAATGTTGTAAAACTTCACATCATCATCAACATAACCAATATGTTCACGCATTTGTTGGAAGAGATTCGCCTTCGGTACAGATGTACTTCCGTGTGTGAATAATAAACCTAACGTTTCATAAATTTCTCGTTTATCTCTTGAGAAACGATATAAGAATTTTTTATTCTCCTGTATGCATGCATCCAAATATTATTGTTGAACACAGTCTCGTATTGCCTGGCATCAAACTTAAAGAGGTTCGTTCTATGAGACGTATCGTAGAGACCACGTTCCATGCGAGAGCCACGTAAACTTTTGTACGCCGGGTCTACGTTATATTTGGTCTTGCTGCTCTTCATCAGATCGTAATAATAGTCTAAAAATTTAATTTCCCCAAAGTACCCGTCTTCCCATGCCTTATTCAATATATAGTGAATATAAATGGACATTTCCACGGAAAGTGCAGAAATTTCCGTAACGTCAGACTGTATGTATTGCCTCGCGCAGTCTGTCGTTCGTACAGTTCTGTGCAAATCCCATCTTTACGTTCGAATATATTGTTGTTGTTTCGCTTTCAGTTGGCGGACACTTCCGTTTTGCTAGGGGTCCTGGGTTACTCTCGACACCTTCGCAGGCGAGGTCCCGCAAAAAGGGATTTGTAGAGAGTAACCCGAAAATTCTCGTCTTAATGTCGTTTGGCATTTTTAGAGGGGTGCCACCCTCATAAAAAAAGAAATTTTGCTTTTTGTTCCCACGAGGTGCAGAGAAAGACAGTCACCCACGGCAGAGATCCGCATTGCCGCAGGAAGGCAAGTTTAAACCGGAGGTCGCCTGGCATCCGAAGTTCGCATACTAGCGACTAAGCTCCCTCTTAGCCACGCAGCCCTCGTCGTATGCTTTTTCACTTTGGTTTGGGGTCCAATTTACTGCCGCTAAGCAGCAGGAATGAACACACCTCTGACAGTTGCTTCAGTAAAACGAGAATCCAGTTCGGTGTCCTGCGACCCTTACCTTCTGCCCGATCTACTTACTCCCATGCCATGCACCTATACTTTTAGCCCAGCCGAATCTAGGTTGGCCACCTCGTAGAGGTAGTATAGGCACTTGTCCAGGACCACAGATTAACTACTTCTGCTCCCGAACCGGACCTGCATTACTGCGAAAAGGCTGGTTAAAACCGGAGGACGCCAGGTATCCGGAGCTCGCATACTAGCGACTAAGCTCCCCCTTAGCCACGCAGCCCTCGGCGTATGCTTTTTCACCTTGGCTTGGGGTTCGATTGGAACTATGCAAAGCGTTCACTGGACCTCGCCCTCGATAATCCAGTATAGTTCCAGTGAGAAGGTTTTTAGTAGTAGCCTCCTTGAGAGGTTGTGGGTGCTGCCGTTATTCAAAGAGAGATTTGGATCATCCGCCAACCAGTCCACACAGACGTTGCCAGAGCGCTCGTGAATCGTAGCGCACATGGTGCAGTCCATGCTTGTATATGGGTATGAGAGCAAAATTTTTCAAGTTATTTGCCTCGTTGTAACGTTGCAGCTTATAAAATATCAACAAATAATTATGCGGTTGTCGCTTAATGTTGTAAAATTTCACAGCATCATCAACATAACCAAGATGTTCAGTCATTTGCTGCAAAAGTTCCGCTTTCGGTACAGATGTACTTCGGCGTGTGAACAAATAATCTAACGTTTCATAAACTTCTCGTTTATCTCTTGAGAAACGATATAAGAACTTCTTTATTCTCCTATACGCATACATCCAAATGTTGTTGTTGAATACTGTCTCGTACTGCCTGGCAGCAAACACAACAAGGTTCGATTTGTAGGACGCATCGTACAAATCCTCTTTTAAGTGTCTGCTACGAAAACTTTTGTACTCCGGGTCAACGGTATATTTAGACTTTGCGCCCTTTGTCAGAGCGCAAAAAAGTCTCGGAATTTTATTGGCCCGAAGAGCCCGTCTTTCAACGCCTTATTCTATTTGTAATGTATATAAATGGAAGTTTCTACGGAAAGTGCAGAAATTTCCGTAACGTCAATTGTTTTTTTTTCGTAACAAAAAATATTTTTAATTATATTTAATGTATACTTGTCAGTTTTTCGGTGAAAATGCAGGAATTTACCAGATATATATATAAAAAAAAAAGATGCAATGATTTTGCGGCTGCTTACCATATTTCTCCAGCTTCTTCATAGATTTTTGTCTTAAAAGAGATCTTCCTGAACTAAATTTATTATTAATGTTTACAAAATTACTCTTAGAAGCTGGTTAATTCAGTTCCAATATAATAACTATAATTGTATAATTCACCACTAGATTCTTGAAAAAATGTTGCACTTTCTTCATAAGCGATTATTTTCGCATTCACTTTAATCCATAACGAACAGAAATGTCAAGCGAATTCAACTCAAATGAAACTCAACATAAATAAATTCACCTCAATAAATTCTATCGCATGCGCCAAGCGCCAAGGCACAGTATATTCTACAGTAGCCCAACTTAGAACATGCAACTGAAAACCCTTGATTGGCATAAAATTGAACATAACCTAAAACTTTCTCACATAACCTCAAATATTTTTTTTTAAATAAGAGGAAAATGGAAGGAACCTAGGGAAACATATGTGTCAAAAGTAGATAGCATGCTCTCTAAATGAACAATACATGCTTGCGACCTAGTTTTGTAGCAAGCATGTATGCCTCGTAAGCCATATAAAATTTGAGGTCTTTTGATAGTGTGGCTCATAGCTAAATAAAAATGTTTGCCAGCATTTGATTTCAGGTTATGTCAATTTTGCATTGAGAAAATTGCAAAAAGCTACTTATTTTCTTTGCGTAGTCTGTCGTTCTTACATTTCTTCGCAAAGCCCATCTTCACGTTCGAATATTTTGTTGTTGTTTCATTTCTTCTTTTTCGTTTTGGGAGAGACCCGGGGTTACTCTCGACACCTTCGCAGGTGAGATCCCTAAAAAAGGGGTTTTTAGAGAGTAACCCAAAAATTTATGTATTATTAGGTAGGGGGTAGGTTGATACCCGGTGTAGACCGATAGCAGAATGCTGTCGGCCAGTAGATGGAGGTTTACCTTCCATGGCAATACCTCCAACCTTCTTCTCCTTAACGTCGTTTGGCATTTTTAGAGGGGTGCCACCCTCATAAAAAAAGGAATTTTTTATTTAGTTCCCACGAGTTGCGAAGAACGACAGTCACCCACGGCAGAGGTCCGCATTGCCGCAGGAAGGCTACTTGAAACCGGAGATCACCTGGTATCCGGAGTTTGCATACTTGCGACTAAGCTCCCCCTTAGCCACGCAGCCCTCGGCGTATGTTGTTCCACCTTGGCTTGGGGTCCAATTTACTGCCGCTAAGCAGAAGGAATGAACACACCACTGGTAGTTGCTTCGGTAGGACCAGAGGCCGGTTTGGTTTGATCCTTGCCTTCCTCTCGTCCTACCTACTCCCATGCCAGGCACCTATACTTTTAGCCCGGCCGAAGCTAGGTTGGCCACCTCGTAGAGGTAGTATAGGCACTTGTCCAGGACCACAGATTAACTACTTCTGCTCCCGAACCGGACCTGCATTACTGCGAAAAGGCTAATTAAAACTGGAGGTCGCCAGGTATCCGGAATTCGCATTGGAACTATGCAAAGCGTTCACTGGACCTCGCCCTGGATAATCCAGTATAGCTCCAGTGAGAAGGTTTTTAGCAGTAGCCTCTTTGAGAGGTTGTGGGTGCTGCCGTTATTCCAAAAGAGATTTGGAATCATCCGCCACCAACCCTACTACATGATCCTGTTAAATCATGTACGTTCACTGGACAGTGAGAAGGTTTTTAGCAGTAGTATTCAGTGGTAACTGCATGATGCTGCTAAATCATGCAGGTGTCTCTGAATCTCACCCCGAATATATCGGTATAGGTTCAGAGACAAGCCTTTTTAGTCGCCGTCTACGACAAGCAGAGCCTACTGTAGGAGTATGCTCCCCCCCCCCCCCTACAGGGGACAAGACAGCAAGCAAAGAGTGGAATCTCACCACAAAAGACAAAAAAAAAATGGGGCGATGAAAAAACGGATGTATTCGCAAACGTAACAAAAAACGGAAACAACAACATATTCGTACGTTAAGTGGTTTTGGAAAGAAATGTTCAAATCCCAAACAGCACGAGGCAGCAGTCTGACGTTAAGCAATCTCTGCGCATTTCCATGAAAACGTAAATTTACATTCTACAATTGACTAAAGCGTGGGCAGAAGATAACTTTGGGAAAATAAATTTTAGACTATTCTACACAAAACCAAACACTTAATTGACATGGCTCCAAAGTTTATGCAGTACGCACATATCGAATGGTTTCTGTGACAAATCTTTGGATCAATCAAATTACTTTTGGTGACAAACAGTAAGAGTGACCTTATACAACAACGATATGGAACACAAGCTTATAGAAAACTTTTCAAATTCTTAAGCGCTTTCTCAATTGGCGTCCGTGAAATTTCTGAAACTTTGTTATTTGCTCATTCGAAAAAGTCATTTTATACCGAACGGTGGACTAATGCAACATATGTTACAACATCTGTGCTATGAGGTTGATGTTGTAAAATTGTACAACTTAAGCAACCGCACAAATATTTGCATATATTTTACAAGCTTTAACGTTGTAGATACGAACTGCTAAATATTGCGTTCATACAAATGAACAAGCACGGGTTACAGAATGGTAGCTACAATTCTTTTACACTCCGCCAACGCCTATGCGGGAAAAAAATTGAATAAATGTCCTTTGTGAACGTTTGTTATGCAAGAAGAATGGCTGAAAAACTTATCGGCCCATAAAACATTCGAATCGACATTACCACAGACGGCATATCGCTGAAATTTTCAATGAAGTGAGAGGGCTTAATACCACACCACCACCAAAAAGTCGCAAAACAAGTTGTGAAGCATTTGATGCCAAAACGATGCGTGCTATACAGACTATGTACATTTAGTTCTGCATATTTAAATCATTTGCTGGCGTAAATCATGTCTCTTGCCGGTACGAGTACCGAGAGTAGAACGTCTTGCTCGAATAAAAGCAAAAAATTCCCGATTCCACTACAGCCCCTCGATATGTATGCACGCTCAGTTTTGTTAGGAAAATCTACAAAATCGCTTCGCCAAAGGCAGTACGATGCATGCAATTCCGCGCAACATGATTATTTGCCGCACACAAGAGAACATCTACTCTAGTTTTCGGATCGCCGAGTACTGTCTGAACGTCAAAATTGAACGCTTACGTCAATAGTACAGTCAATAGTACTATTCCTTCATGACTATCATAGTGCATGACAGGATAATACTATTCCTTCCTTGATTTATCCAATTTCTATCGTTGTTGGTGCGGGCATCAATTTATCGCTTGTTGAAGTGCATGTATCTAAATTTGACGTTGAAATTAGATTCATAACTGATTTACACATTTTTTTTTATCTATATGTTATTATCCGCTAGATAAATGATCTTGGTAAACAGAACTTTTCTTTTTAAGACATATCAGATGTTCAACGGATACACACGTAATGGGTTAATTCCGTTCGAAATTTATTTTGGAATTCGAAAACATTGATATTCAGAATGAAGAAAGGGCTTAGTTATGTTTGCTTGCTTTTGAAGTCATATTTCTTTAAAAAAAATGAAGAAGGGCTTAGTTATGTTTGCTTGCCTGAAGTCATATTTCTTTAAAAAAAAAATGAAGCAAAAAAGAATTTCAGTTCATAGAGGTATAGCATGCAACAATGCAGAAATATTACCACTCTAGCTCTTGCTTCGGAATCCGCAGTACCGAACATTATTACTTCTGTATCCACATTAGGGAATAGTAATGGCACCTCCTTGAGGACAGTACCAAAACCTTCGAGTGTTTTCGTCACTCGGTTCTCTCCTGAAACGTTGTGTGATGACCTATTGACGTATCTTAAATCTAAAAACATATTTACCCTTATTACAGTTGTCGACTCACCAAAGTGACAAGCTTCGCAGTCACTCTCTCTTCATTTCACTTTTCGTATTATCGTTGTCGAACGGTGTGACGTGACATTTTTCTTCAAAGCCGTATTATAATTGTCTCTTAAAGCGACAGGTAGCATCAGGGCATGCGTCAGGGTGTAGACAAAAGTGAGGTTTGTCTTATTTCGTGGTATTGTTGTTATTTTTGAAAGTGTTTAAAAGAAAAAAAAATATATAAACGCGATGTATTTTAGCCCTTTAGCTACAGGATGCTTCACCATAAAATCTATCATGACTTCAAATTGTTTTTTTTGTTGTAATCTTTACACTACAATTGCAAAAAAAAATAATTTAATTTATAAAAATCTATTGAATTTTATGTTTTAATGAACAACTTAGAAAGCCATTATAAAATTTATCACTTTCTGCTCGTATGTTCCTTTTTCTTACACAAATCTAACATCTGTCACTTACGAAAACCAAGTGAGTAAAATTGTCACTTACATCGACATTTGTCTACTTAATACGACAACAGTAATACGTCCACAATCGTATGTTTTCGATAAATGTCACTTTAAGCGACAACCATAATACCATTTTTGTGTCGTAATGCCATTTCTCACTTAAAGTGACAACGATAATAAGAGTGATTGCAACAGAGAGTATTTCTTGTCGTAAAATTAGTAAGGCCTCGAAACCGGTTGCATCCTTTGTCTTAACTGTTTCAGCAGATATGCAGGACAAGTTATTAGATCCCTTACTCTGTCCCTCCGGCGCTTTCACTAAATTATTTGTACCTTTCGTGCGCCAACCTAGAAATACAGTTAATATAAGCAACGGTATTCCAAAAAACTGAAGTCGCTTTCACTTTACTATCAAAATGTAAGGGGATTCGGACAAAAACTGCACATATCTTCAAATCCTATGTTGCAACTTGTTTTGATATCGTTGCTTTCACTGAAACTTGGCTGCATCACGGCTTTCGTGATACCGAAATCTTAGACAATTCTTACCAGATTTTTAGAAAGATAAACATACGGATTCTGAGGCTCGTGGCGGTGGCGTACTCCTCGCGTGCAAAAACACTTATAGTTCTTAAGCTGTTACTTTTAAATCACGACTTATACATACTATGTTGCTATATTTATCCAGACTCCATAAACATTGTTGATGACAAAGGTTAGAGTACTTACGACCTTCTCACTTCAACATCTAATTTTATTTACGGCAAGATGCAACCTCTTGACGAACTACTACTTATTGGTGATTTCAATGGGTACTAAATGAAGATGACGATGACTATCTTCCTCTTAATAACTTATCAACAAAGGAATCACTATTCCTGGACACTATGTCATCTCTTGGTCTCAGCCAAATCAGTAATGTAAAGAATGACATGGGGAGGCAGTTGGACCTGGTTTTCTCTACTGACGCGGGTAACATATTAGTCGAATCTAGCCACGTTTTAATGTCTACTCTTAACAAATATCACCCCCCTCTACTAATTTCATATTGCTTTGAAACCGAAAACATTACTAATTGTGACGAAACACAATACTTTTTAAATTTTAGAAAGGCTCGTAAGCACAGAATCGGTGCTCAACGCTAATTTTTACATCACTAGTTGTGTCAAATGTTTTGAATCACACAAAATACATATATAAAATGCCAATGCTTTGGGTGTTAAATGTGACCATAGATTGAATTTTATCTCCCACATTAACTATAGTATCTAAGAGTAGTTCTATGCTGGGCTTTATCAAACGTTGGTCCCGAGAGTTCTCGAATCCCACCATAACATTGTGTTTGTACACTTGCTTTGTGAGACCTCTCCTTGAATACGCTAGCCAGGTCTGGTCTCCCTTTTACGGTACACACATCGACCGCATCGAGTCTGTTCAGCGGAACTTCCTGCGCTTCGCTCCTAGGCACCTACCCTGTGACAATTCATTGATTCTTCCACCTTATGAGGATCGCTTGAAGCTTTTGAATATGCACTCCCTTGAAAAACGTCGCATGGTCGCCGATGTAACTTTTGTGCATCAACTCTTAAACGTGAATATTGATTCTCCCCTTAGCAAAATCTCTTTCCGTGATAGTGCGCACAATTTCAGAGTGTTACCTCTGTTGTATGTTAACTCCGCAAGATCCAACTTTAGTATGTATGAACCCATCAATCACATGTGCATTGTTGTTAATAATAAGGCTGAGCATTTTGTCGTTGATATTTCCAAGCATGCTTTAAAAAACGTCTATATAATACTTAATTTTCTGTTGCCATGTCACATTGCATGTCATCTCATTCGGTGTTTGATCTATGTTTAGTTTAACATACTAATACTAACACCGACTAAGTGATGAAACGCATGTATTGTTGCAGCGAGCTTGTGTTAAGCTGATTCTGATAGTCAATTTAAATGCAAATCAAACGTGCATAAAACAAGTCCTGTATCCACTCTGAATTGGAAATTCGAAATTGATCTCAGTCTTTGCCTAATTGACAACCTGACTTATCATTAGTATAGATTGTGGCAATACGGCATGTTACATATCAAATTAAAGGTCTCGCCGAGTATTATCGGGTGGTGTATTTTTTCCCCGATTCAGAAAACTTTCTCGGGACGTTTTTGCAGCTGGAAAGCCCATTTTCATTTTATTGGTACATACCCCCCAGTTGATACATTTCACAGTTCTTTCTTCCATGACCATTAGTGCTCTGTTGTGAACATTTTTTTCTCATCGGAAGTCATTTTCCACGATGCACCAATTCCGCACTATCCAAAGTCCACTTTTTCACCCAAGAAAGTCGCTCAAGCTACAATCGATCGCCAAAGCTTTTTCCCGCTTAATTGAAATAAACATTGTTAAAAAAATGTTCAGAGTATCATATAGCATCGTTTAAGTCATCTGTTCAAGTCGGGCGTAAAGTTGTATGAAAAGTGGGCATTCCCCTTTAATAATTTTAGGAGATCAAAACATTCAGAAAGATGCAAGTGTTTGGAAGAAGTTTGGAATGCAGAATTGAATTTTCACATGAAATTCTAAGATCCAGATCTATGTACATATACATCATTGTTTAACTGATCAATGCATAATTTATCTGAGTTGAAGCTAAAATAACTGATCCAATTTTAATAAAACTTGGCACACTACATCGCCCTCCGTTAAGAAGAAATAAAAAAAAATAATTTCGTCAACTCTCACCTCAATGCACAGTTTTAATTGTTTATTTGATTTTGTTTTATAAGCAGTCTTCTCAGCGCGTTAATTTATTTTATGTGAGCTAGAGATGGCAAACATAGGATTACAGTAAATTATTTGTATACATACATTTTTGGCAACCATTTATTTTTCTCAGATAGTTTTTTTGTTTTTTTACTATTTTATATTATTTGGTATGTTACAAGATAAACTCCTAAAGCCACTGCTAATTTGCTTATTAATTTCAATAAAAAGATAAATTATATTAACTTTTTGATTACACATATAATATAATTATAATTAAATTAAAAATTACGATTACAATTGTAAAAAAAAAGAAGATGCTGTGAAGTTTTTATCCTAATTTTAATATTTCCATTAATCGATCAACAAAATATTTTCCTTTTTGTTTAAGTAAGACACTTTCGCGTTTTTTCTTTCGTTTTGTATAAATTGGACTAAGCTTTAAGTGTAATGAAAGAATGTCGCTTGTAATTTTATAGTATTATAGAATTATTCGAATTAGATTTTCATTTATTTTTCAGAAGAATAAAATGTATCTGAAAGTATTGCATTTCAATGATACTCATAGTGTCATTAAGATTTATCGATAAGTTAAGAGAGAGAAAAAAAACGTTTGTATTAGGTTGCATTAAAAATAGTTATGATTAAAGAACAAAGAAAAAAAAACAGTTAATTTTCTTTTCTATAATTTTAGATTTATCACACTTTTTGGGTTTAAATTTCGGCTGCCCCAAGTAAAGAAACAGTAACCCGCATTTTAGTTCGCTACTGATAGATAACTAGAATGCCCTTACTAGGTTATTTCCTTTTTTCTTTATGCCTTTATTCATGGTTTGATGAAGCACTAGAAAATGAATTTTGTATTGCACAAACACAGTTACTATCTCTCATGAGTAACGATTCTTAATTTTCTCTAAACAGTAAAAGAGGTAATTACTGTGTTTTTGCTTGGGTCAGCCGATTTGCAATTTTAGCAATCAATAGAAGATCCTTTTTGATTTCATTTTAATACAACTTTAAAATTTCTTTTTCTAATTCGTTCGAAATACCATTTCGTTTAGCATTGCGATTTGAAATTTTTAGTATATCGATGTTTGATGTTTTTTGAGTTTACAGTGTATAATTTGGATTATATTAGTTTTTTCGTTTCCATCCATTCCTTATATCGTAGCACCCATTAAGTATTAAATTGATACTTCATCTCAAAAATTTCCATCTGGAAGATGCTAGAAATTTTTGACAGTCGTAGTCATTTATCTTAAGCTAGTTAGTAGAAGCTTTATGGAAAATGAGAAAATCTCCAACATTCAATATCTTTTGTGTGAATATCCCAAGGAAGAAAAACACTTGCCTTGACTGAAATAAAAAATCTTATTCGGGTGTTGACTGAATTAAAGCATATTGTATATCGAGTCTTGACTGAGATCAAATTTACTAACATTAACACTTTATCCCTGGTCTAGACGGGCATAAAGAATTGCTCTAGTCAAAGATTAAAACACAGGGTCTTAACATTAGCAGTAAGCCAATTTCTCAAGTGCCAAGTATTAGTTCGGTGAGTATCAGCCACTTGTAACATTTATTTTACTTACATATCTAATTTAATATATTCCAACAGTTACTTCTACCATAAATTGGGGGAAATAGCATGCAAAGTGTTGGAGGACCTAGTAAAGTTCATTAAGTCTTGTGACTATGAGGTGGAATCATTATAGCCCATTTGAAAATCTGAAAGTGTGTAACTATAAAGCAACTCAGGGAGGGATATGCCACTCTAATCAAACCTATTCTGATATACTTGGCAGTCAGTTGATTCTGTCGTAAACTTCAAAGGTTTCCTGTGAGTTAATTATTTTTCTTTTTAATTTTATTAAAATCACTTACAAAAGAATATTTTTTTTTAGTTTTATAAGTATCATATCCAAGATCTAAGTGATCAGATTGTTGGAGCACAATTATTAATTTTCGCCTCAGCTACAATGCCAACGAATATTGAGGAACTGTTAAAACGACTTGTTGATACAGATTCAATTCATGAAGTAGTGCAAGGATTTGTATACCAAATGAAAATTTGGTTGATTCCCTTGATGATGAGTTTATGAAGAGCTGTTGAAATGACAGAAAAAGTATATGTAAATTCAGATCCTCTTGATCTTGTGGATGAATGTCAAAATAACACATTAGTTGTGTCAAAATTTGAGGTGGAACTAAAGAGGTAAGAACTAAAGGAGATGCAAATGAGAAAATATCGCGTACCCAATTCTAATACATTAACACTGATATTGTTTGTACATAAGCGCCGTAAAATTTGTACACCTGTACACAATTGTACAACCTATGCGCAATTTTAATAGCTTTTATTTTCATATACTCAAAAGTATTTATTGAATTTGCAAACGTGAACGTAAAAAAGTTAATAATTAAGAAGAAAAGTTCATTGGTAAAAATTTTGTGAGTAATATTTGCTTCGTGGTCCCTACGGTTATTTCACGGGTTACCTAAGTATGGATTCACCTAAGTATGGATTTGACAGCGAAGACCAAAAATGGTGGAGTGAAACATACACAAATGCAGGGCAATTTTGGGTATGCTCATTTATACGGATCGTACATATGATTGCATCTCCTTTACTTATTACCTCGTTGTGAAGAACGCATATCGGAAAAATGAACCGAGACGTCCACGCCGGGAAGGACATCTTGCAAATTTTCCTGGCCCAACCCCGGGGAAGGCCAGTGCACAAAACTTCAGTAGAAGTACCACCCTGCCCTAACAATAGCCCATTGATGTTTCAACTTATGCCAAACATACAATTTAGCTATGACTCCATATGAAGCTTACCGGAGATCGCCGTCGGCAATGAGCGTACGGTGAACGATATTGCCCGCCATTAATCTCCGGTATAAACTCCATAGAATCTACCATATAATGCGGAAATTAAGTATATACAGATATGCCAAAATCAGAATAGGTTTGATTTAAATCAAATCTTTATTTCCAATCAAATAAACTCAGATATCATTTAGATACATTCTTTTTATATGTATTAAATAAGCAAAATCTAATTATAAAAAGGATTATAAGTAATCCAATGGGCCCGAGACTGTTCCTGCTCGCTTTTATGTGTAGTGAATATTGATTTGTATACATCACTAGCTTTAGGATCCTTAGCGACACTATACTCCCCTCCTTTTAATCTTTTCATTTGAGGATCTTGCATACCGTCTGTCTGACCACATCTCTTAACAGGTACTAAAAATTTATGTTTTGGAATTTTACCAATAGCTGGTGTATCCGGATCAATTTTAATTGTAGTTTCTTCTGGATGAGATTGAGTAGACGTTGATGCAACTGGTTCAACTTCAATATTTTTAGTTGATTTTTCTTTTTTAGCAGCTTTACGTTGAACAACACGAGCTTCCATTTTAATACGCATCTGTTCAATTTCTTCTTCTGTTCCATTTAGAATAACAATATCTGCTTCAGTGTATGGGGTTTGACAAAGTGCACATATTTTCGATTTGACTTCCTTGAGTGCCCGTTCAGAGAAGACACATCCACACGACCATAATGCAACAAAACGAAATTTACCAGACATTTCTAGACCAATGAGTTTACAAATGAAAGGTGCACTACGTGAATCAAGTAGACCCTCGGATTTGTCATCATCTTTGTATGAAGGATTTGCTGTTAATTTCAATAGTTTGATATCTTTTAATGTCTTAATATGTTTTGCAGATTCTGGCATTTTATCTTTTTCTAAGAGCTGTTCGATAACATTTTGTTTCGAGTAGAGCCTACCTAAACCGCACATAACAATTGGTTGTTGCAGACGTTGTTGAGTTAATGCACAATGTAACCAACGAAATTGTCTTTCTGCATCTTTATCTTTCTGGAAATTAAATGCATGTAAAGTAAAATAGTTTTTAGTAGGTATGTAGAAAAAAATTATATTGGTGCAAAAGATTTACCTGTTCGGGTTTCTTTTTGAGCCTAACTAGTTCGTCCCTACGTGGAATAGTTCCACCATCACATCCCATTTTCAAATATGACTATTAATATCTTGGAAGAAGCTGGAATTAGATTAAAAGTTACTGAGTGTCAATAACAAAAAATCACAAGAACTTATTTCGCAGATAATTTCATTGAATAAATAACTAAGTTATTTATTCAATGGATAATTTCAACAATAATATGACAGCTGTCTAATGTCAAGTCAACTATCTGAAAAATCAAAAACGATTCAGCAGTCAGTATAAACGGAAGATGGAGCTAGCAGTAAGTGGAGACTTTTCGCTAGGGTTTATTTATATTTCTCTTCCCGATTTTATTGACCGCATTTTTAAAGTTATTTTAATTAATCTATATTTGTTAATGATTTTGATTTTTGATATATGAAATTTTCTTGACAATAATATTCGTTATACTATATATATATATCACTGACATATATATAAATTGACTGCTCTCGTTTCATGTGGCACCAGTTTTGATTTCATGCTCTCACTGTCAATGCTACCAACTGTCGTAAGCCGCTATATTTAAATTATTTGGAAATTTACGTATATGCATGTCCCACTGACATGCATATATGTAAATTTCTAAATAATTACCGAATTTACCACAAAAGTATTTGGGACTATTTATATCGTTAAATTTTAATTATGAGTCGACGGAAGTGTTTTTTACAAGGATTCTTACAAGCAATTTCTCGTTCCTAATCGTTAGTTCAGTGGGAAAGTATGCTCTCACGGAAAGAAACAGGAATATGAAAGTGTTCCATTGCTTTCATGCATTTTTGGTTCAACAAGCAGTCCATTTATATACATGTCAGTGATATATATATATATATATATGTACAGAAGCTGGCGACATCTACAGAGTGGAATTTATTTCGAATAAGGAATAAGACAATCAGCTGACTGACAATATAAACGACAACTGTATACCGGTGACGTTCTTAATGTTAAATTATGTGTTGTTTAAATATATAAAGTTATTAAAAGATTAGAATAGAATAATTGAATTGTTTATTAAGGTGAGCATACAATTTAAGAAGTTGTGTAATTTTATTAATTTTATTTTTCTCATAAATATGATGTCCACATTTCTGTCAGGACAATTCTCTATAAGTAGTAGAATAGAATAGAAAAATCTCTTATTAAAAAACCTCAGCTTACGCTACGTTACAACGTTAGGTACATCGAGTAAGTATTAGATAGTCTGTATAATTAGTATAGCGCAAAGTTATTTAGTAAACTAACAAAGAAGCAACGAACAAACTCATTGCAGTAAAATATGATACCAGTAATTAGTTAGATTATGAAGTCAAATAATAGCGAGCTAAAACTGCTCAAAACAAAGTTTGAAATGCAGATTAACAGACGAAATAAGTGAGTAACAATAACAGCTGTCAATAGATTGCAAAATAAAATAGAATATTCAAAACAAGGCTGTAGCGAGCTAATTTTGCCGCAGTGAACAGAATCACTAGGAATGGGAGCTGTCATGCTACTAAATTCATATTCAAATTCAAAATTTGCTTATTACAAACCCCGGCATGAGCCCCACGCAAATAAGCGTTGGGTATAGCGAACAGAGTATTAAGACAATGTATATTAAGATTATTACACAGTTGAATATAGCTAGAACTTAAACAGTAAAACAATAGTTTGTAGAGTAGTAAGACAAGGACTAGTGAGACTATAATTAACTAATGGGATAAAGCATAAAACAATAAACAATAGAGAGCTTAGCTCAAAGCAACAATACAAAAATACAGAGATAAAAGTACAAAAAATTCAAAAACAAAATCACAAATTATATGCATCTGTTAAGAATGAAGTTCATACAGTCGGTAACTGACCTATCGGATGACTAGATTTATTAATACTTAAGAACTAAGGAACTAAACTATCTTAACAACTACAAGCATTCGGAATAAGCAAGCGTGCCACATGAAACAGCAGATAGCAGGGGAAACTAACGCCAGGGCTTCAGGTGCACCACCGCCGAAAAGTAGAGGGGAATGAGTTAAGCTACTTTAAGAAACCATAAGGTGACGCAAAGCAAGCTGCTTGAATTGCTTGTGAGGGCCAGTTCTTCTGATTGATTCAGGAAGTGAGTTCCAGACAACGGCTCCTTGACCAAATACGCCATTAGACCCAAGTCGGGTGCGGGTTCTATGCAGGATAAGTCTAATGCCATTAAGGTTGATCCATGAGAGCGAATGACTTATGTATATAGGTAGAGAGCACCTTCTGGCTTTATGAATGATACAACACTCTTCCAAGAGCGACATTCTCGCGGAAGGTGTATCTTATCGCTTGTGACTGGGTTGAGGGCCAGTCCATTGGTTCTCCACCAGTTGGAGATGTCTCCCAGTGTTGTGTTAGGCGCCTCAATCATTGACGGAAGATCTTCAACCGCGGCAGCTTCGTAAATTTGCAGTTCATCCGCGTAAAGGTGGTATTTATGATCACCCAACACTTCCGTGTCATTGTTTATGTAGATGGTAAACAGGAGCGGCGCGAGAACCGCCCCTTGCGAGACGCCCGCGGTGATATCCCTTGCGGAGGAGGATCGCCTATCGCTATTGACAATCATTGTTCTGTCTGTTAGATAATTAGAGATAAGCCTGCTAGCGGTGGCACCAAAGCCAAAAGTGTTCGCAAGTTTGGCAATGACATAACATGAGGGACAGAGTCAAATGCTCTACTGAGATCCAGTAGCACATGCACCACTCCTTTGCCCTCGTTACAAAGCCTGCGGATGTCAGCAGTTACTTTTGCTAAGGCAGAGGTCGTGGAGTGCTTGTGCCTGAAGCCAGGCTGAAACACTGACAGCAGGTTACTATCTTCGATTTACAAGTAGATCTGATTCGTGACAAGAACTTCGAAGACTTTCGAGATGACATGGAGAATAGTGGTTGGGCGCCAGTCATTAGGACATAAGGGTGATGTAATTTTGGGAATGGAAGTGATGATACCGGTTTTCTAGCATTTGTGGCAGAGAGAGCAGGTGACAAGCCCTTGGCTGCCTTTGAAGATGTCTAATTAGTTCATATAAGAAAAATCAATAGTCAGATTAGAGAGTGGTGGAATGGAGAATTGCTTTGTATTGTATTTTATATAGTCTCTGTTTTACACTCTTCCATCGCAGTACCACAAGCATAAACCTAATGGGAGCCCTTCCTTATATGACAATTCAGGATAATCCAAGTACTCTTATGCGGAAAACGCTGGTCTATCTTTGAACTCTTCTGAAGCAGTATACAACAAAGTCGAGAATAATTGAAGTGAGGGAGGATTAATGCATTGTATATCATCAGTATTGTTAAGAGTCAACTTACGTCTAAATCTTGAAAAAAAAAAAACAATCTTCCTTCCAATCTTGGCGCAAACATTACTATCAAATTATTATTAATACCTATTTCTCCCAGATATTTAAAACTATCAAGCATTTTGTCTTCGACACATTTAATTTCAGCTTGTTCCTTTTAAGTTATAAATCAATATCCATTAGATCTTCCTTCCTTTCTGATATCATCGTCTAAATAAATTTGAATATTTTTCTCCGACGGATTCATTGTACAATGCATTACACAAGTTTATAATTATACCTAGGTTGTAATTTATTGAGTCTGCAAATCAGATTATTTATGTTAAAGTTCAACCAGGTGAGTGTGTATTGGATAAGAAGTCTGCGTCTGTACCACAATATTGCTGGTTTAATAGCCTTTTATAGCTTTCGAACCAAATCAAATGTCTGTATCCTAATTTCTTTTGCGGAAAATTTCAATAACTACTTCATTGAGAGTATAGAACAGATCCATCAGTCAATCCCGAATATGATATATAGTGATAACCTTCAACAGATTGATAAAAAATTTGTTTTCGGGCACATTTCCCAAACGGAATTACGACAAATAATTAAGGACATGAATTCTAAACGGGATTACAGTAGAACTAACACAACAATGTTTTTGGATAATTGGGAAGATGTGGGACTTCCTTTATGTAATCTAATAAATAAATCTTTAATTGAGGGCTCGTTTCCTGACACATGGAAGGAATCTATTATTATTCCGATCCAAAAAATTAAAAACACAACGAGATGCGAAGAATTTAGGGCTGTTAATATGCTCTCAACACATGAAAAAATTTTAGAGAAGGTAGTTCAACAACAATTGGAAAAATACTTAGAATCCAACAAGCTTTTGGTAGAACAACAGTCCGGATTTCGAAAAGGGCATTCGTGTGAATCGGCGCTAAACTGGATAATAACTCAGTGGAAAGAAGAGCTTCAGAGTAAAAGAAAAATATTAGCGGTTTTCTTGGACTTAAAAAGAGCGTTTGAGACAGTGGACAGGTCGATCTTATTGAAGAAGCTATATAAATATGGAATACAAGGAAAAGAATACAGATGGTTCGAGTCATATTTATCAGATAGAAATCAAAGGACGAAAATTAATGAGTACAGATCACAGAGACGACAGAATAAATTAGGAGTCCCACAAGGCTCCGTATTGGGAACTCTGCTATTCCTCATTTATATAAACGACATACCAGATACTTTAAAAAATGTTGGTATTGTGTTGTTCGCGGATGATGCACTTCTTCACATTGCGCGCGATGATATTCAGGAATGTATTAATCAAATGGAAGAAGATTTGAGTTCAGTAAACATGTGGTTAAGCGTAAATAAGTTAAAATTAAATATAAATAAAACTAAGTACATGGCAATAAACAGTGACTATAACAATGGAATTAATATGAGTGGAGAATTAATTGAATGTGTAAGTGAAATTAAGTACTTGGGTGTAGTGATTGATAAAAAACTAAATTTCAAAAGTCATTTTGATTATGTTTGCAAAAAAATCGGAAAGAAGATCGGTTTTCTGAGAAGAATTAGAAACAAAGTGTCCTTACTGACAGCTATACATATATATAACGTGATAATTAAACCGCATTGTGAGTATTGTTCGACAGTTATGTTTCTTGGAACAAAAGAGATGTTAGAGAGAGTGCAGAAGCTGCAGAATAAGGCGATGCGGGTGATATTACGTTGCAGTAGGTTTACACCGATATTATCAATGCTTAAAGCACTAATGTGGATGAGCGTAAAGGAAAGAATAGTTTTGAATGTATTGTTGTTTATATTTAAGATAAAGAGTAAGATTCTACCAGAATATTTACATAGATATTTAAGATTTGTTGGAGACGTGCAACCATTTAACCTCAGGAATGTAAATGAATTCAGATTAAGTAATTATAATACAACAGGAGCGCAAAACTCACTGCTATATAAAGGTTTAAAAATGTATAATAAACTTAACTATTGCAGGAATGATGAAAACTTTGGAGCATTTAAAAGATATTGTATTGAATTTATAAAAACTAAATTAGATGTCCTATTGGCATGATGTTATTTGTTAATTAATAGATTGTTTTTTCATGTTTTTTTTTTTTGTTAAATATTTTATTTAGTAGCGATTTATTATCGATTTAATGAAGCAAATCATTGTAAATGTACAAGCTTTTATATGCTTTTATATGAGCAAATAAAATTTATTTATTTATTTATTTATATTTATTTAACCGTGATTGCTTTATTCAAGAGAGCATATCTAAACGTATTTATGTGACGTCCTGTAACTGCGCTGCAATATTTGTGAGGAACTTAGTATGAATGTACTCCATTCAGTATAAGCATGTTTTTGTATGTTTTGTATGTATTATTTTTTTTAGAAACTTAATAAATTGCAGGTCTGTTCTACTGTTTATGTTATGTGGGCGCTTTAAAGAAGGCTTGAAGGCGTGGAAATTTCCACATCCTAACATAGTATTTATTGTTCCTGCTTGCAAGGAGTGAGGATAATATTTATTATTGTGCAGACAATACAAGCGAAATGACGCAGTATAAAAGCTTTGTATTTCCAAACATAACATCGGAAGTAAGGTAGTTTTTCAAAAATCACAATATCCTCTACTTCTATAAATTATCTTAAATAGTCCAAGTTCATGAAGCATTACATAACTTCTATATAACTTGAGCTATATTTAAACATTTAAACTCATTGAAATTTAATATTCCAGCGAAAATCTAATTCGAGATGAAAAAAAAATTGTCGTCGTCGGAGTTATTGGAAAATCAGCTTTTCCCGATTGTAATAAAATGGCAGGATTAAATCTGTTGGATGTCCATCCTTCCCTTTTGAATCATGAATGCGAAGAGGTTAAACTGCTAATTATAGAATATTTAAAATAATTTCTACAAAATCCGCAAATTACAGGGAAAAATAACTTTTTACTATAAGAAATCCGAACAGATTTTATTCATTCATTTTGAAACCACATACGATAACTATTGTATGCAAAAGTTACTTGAAAAATCTTTACATAAGGATGATTTCCAGTTTATGTTATTCAATAGTTACACCCGCACTAGATTCGCAAGAATATTACTATTTGCAACGCAAGTTTGCCACATTGTGGTCCTAGTTGAAACAAATGTTAGTTTCGATGCATCTTATTTGTCACTATTTAAATCGCTAAAGATAATCAGGTAAATAATTTAAAGAAAGATTACACGTATATTCAGAATTTTTCGAATTTCAGAGAAAGACATGTACTAAAATTTCTACCAAAATTTGTTAAAAACTCCACCGCAGGATCATTTCTTGGGAAAGATGGGAGGCTCTGTTCTCCGCGATTTATTTTCTTCTTTGAAAATTTACCTGATGGATTTGGTAAATTTTATTTCTACTATCAACCAGCGTGTAAAAGCCTTTCAATATTGTTTTTAATTTAGATACTCGAGATGATTCCCTGTCTAAGCTGGAGTTTGAAGTTGAGGACAATATTTATAAAATGTTACGAAGTGAATTTATTATCACAAATAACAGGCAAGTATGATTCAATTAATATTTTTTTACAGCTATTAAAATAAATGCCTTAAATAGTTCTATGTCACTATTTTCAATACCTGGTAATAAGCGTTTTGTATACTATAACACGGATAAATCTGTTCGTGAAGATCCATTGCTGATTTCAATTGGAATTCTTAAGAATCAGTTGGAGAAATCTAAAAACAAGGACGATTCAGACGATGATTTGGATGATCTTCGTCCATATAAAGTAAGTTCTTTTGCTTGTTTTTATCGGTTTTATTAGGATTACGAGATCGTATCGATTCGTGATAAATTTACAGTCTTAATCGCCGTATGTATGTATGCCAAATAAGATAATCACCATAGTCTATCTATCAATTCTGCCATCAATGTCTATTCTGTATTGCAACTTATAGCTCTATACCCCTCTTCATTTTTGAATGGTTCTAGGCTTCAAGACTATACAATTTCATATTCACAAGTAGATTCTCTCATTCCAGTGTTGGACAATTTCGTTAATAAGTCGTTTCCAAATTTTGTAGGGCTTTGGTAAACCATTAAAACACTATAAAAATTCAGAATCTGAACTGGAGGCGCCAAAAAGAGAATTCATCAATTTACTAAAGGAACATGTGAAGGAGGCACTACAAACTGGTTTTGATGATAGTATGTCAAAATTTAAGGGTAAAAGTCATTTTGTGGTAGGAATTTTACCTTAAATGCAGTATTTAAATCTTATTTAATTTTATATGTAGATACCAAGCATGAAAGCGTGGTTCGATACATTTAGATTGCTTCATAAGATTTTTATTGAAAATCCAGATAATTCCAATTTTGAAGCAAATGATCCTGATTATGTAAGAATATAAATTAAATATATATTACGCTCTCCTGAAAGTTTTTTTTTTATTTATTCAGAAAGCCTACTTAGAGAATTTCCACAAATTAATGGATATCGATGAAGAGTAAGTATTTGTCAGAAATTTAGAAGACGATTCGCGCTAATCATATTTGGCTCTGCGCTTGATCGACCCTAGTCAGTATATAGGAGATAACTTATTTGACTTCGAAGCTGATATCATGATCGACTCTCTCTCTACTACATGAGAGTCAAGACCAAACTTTCCATTGTAGAACTCGTGTACTACAAAATTCTGATAATAGGGACATTTATTCTAGAATCATTAAAAACTGTGGAACTCACGAAGTATAGCACGAGAATAAAAGCTTCATCTCCAAGAAATTTTATTTGCCTTGTGGAAAATTTTATCTTATCTGAATTCAGTGCTTTTATATTATGAAAATTACTATAGTGACATGCTTTTACATTTCATTACAGATTTTTCTCCAAATGCTGTGACACAGGTCTAAAAAAGGCAATCGCATTGTATAATAATCCAATGATGACCCATTATGGTAGTAGTTTTCATAAAGGATTGGTAATAACAAAAAAAAAAAAAAACAATAAAGATCTGAGCGTAAATTATCTCCTTATTTCCTAGGTCGATGAATCGATAAAATTGTATATGAAATACGCTAGAGGACCGCATACTTCCATAAATGAAAAAAAGTTGAGAGAAAAATGTGAACAAACATGGAAGAATGGTAAGCAACAGTGTGAATACTTAAGTTTACGTGGAAATCCGTGCGTTATGCCGAAACATAGTGCTGCAGATCCATCAGAACACTCAAGTGGTGTTGTATTCGTGGCTACATGTAATTGCGGCCGAACTCAAGTAAGCTAATAAATGACTCTTTTTGATTTTATGAAAGCATAATGCTATAATATCATTTTTGAAGGGTCGACGAGAAGATCCCTATACAATTCGACAAGCAAATTATGATTTCTATCAATTGCTGGCAAACAACTGTACTTCATGCAATAAAGTAGATAAAATTAATTTTGCAGTGTTTGAGCCATCGATTAATGATTTTAAGTAAGTTGCAAATTCATTAAAATGTTTTTTTTTTCCAAAGACTTAAATAAATATATTATCTGTACATTAAGGCCAGCTGAAGTTGAAAGTTCCTTTGATAAATTGAATATAAGCAGTTTGGAAGATATTGAAGATCAGAACTCCGAACACTCACATCCATTAACAGCTTCACAAGGATCACCAACAAATTTAAGCCTAGAATCTATGGATAATTTGAATAAAATTAACTGTGATAGCTCAGATGAATCTGTTAACGAGCTCGTGATAAAAGTTGGAGAAAGTAGTGAGGATAAGGAGAGATCTGTTATAAGGCAACCATCAACCACCGAATACCTACCAGGCATGGTTCATATTGAAAGTCCTGCCGGTCTTTTGCCACAATTTCCAAGTTGGTCTTTAGTATGTGTTGGACCGAGTTCAGTTTACAGCCATAATACCGGTTTATTGGAGCACTTTCAAAGTGGATTTTTATCTGGAGCTAATTTTCTTTTACCGTGGGATGTTCATGTCAGGTAATTTTTATCATGCAATATTTGTCCATGTTTTTTCTTTTAATCAAATTATTTGGAAACTATTTAGATTAGAACATTCTGCATCTTGGGCTGCTGCCTATGAAAAAACTCGGTATAGAAAGAAGGGACAAGTTTTTATATTGAAAATATTTATCGGTTGCGAATATGAATGCCCACGAGGTCATCGATTTATTATGAGTTCTCCAGATAAAGTTCTTCGCGGAGGATCTGGTATAATAAATTTTTTATGCTGATATCTCTTTCGATTTTATATTTGTTTTTCACAGGTATTATTCGTGATAGTGGAAGCAAAGTGGTTTTCAACGATATGCCACTTTATTTTCCATGTCCATGTCGAAATACGAAAACAATGGTAGCTCAACTAATGAGAGTACATGTGGTGACACCTAAGGCACCAGTGAATGTGATTTTAGATCCGAAGGTGATTTTGATATAATTTTCTAGTAAGTTCTTTGGGTTTGTAAAATTTTTTATTCTTGTTGTTGTAGATTCGAACTGGTGAGAGAAACTATAGTTTTACAATGGGTCTTCCAAGTGCTCCGAAATTATCTCAAAGTGCTTATTGGATTCTTCGTTTGCCATACATTTATCAAGGAGACGACGGTCCGATACCACCACCTATTGAGATCAGTGCTTCTAGTGCTATGATGTATGGTTGTCTTCTGGCTGGAATGTATGGAGTTAGTGAAACTGAAGAAGAAAATTAAATTAGTGCAGGTGATTGATAATTTTTATTAAATTACAAAAGCAAACACATTTTTTTATGAATTATGTTTAAATGATGTTTTAAAAGATTTTAATAGCTTAGATATATGTAAAATGAAAGAAATGGTTGAAATGTATGCGAATAGTGTATACATAATCGTTCAAAGTAGAGGGTAAAAAAAGTACTGCTTCAAATAAGGATAGAAGTATGGAATGTATTGGAGAAAATGAGATAGACATATGCCAGGCAATGAATTTTTCAATAAAGATCAACTCAGTGGAGACACATGAAAGGTAATGTGGAAATTTTTATTTCAATATAGAAAACTAAGTTCTATACGATTCTATAGCATATTGCAATAAAAAAATCATAGGACTCATTGCTACTAGGTTATCCGGGCAGTGGCTGTACTATGTTATATCATGTCTCTTTTACAATTACAGTAGATGTAGAATAAAAATATAGCTTATTCATTCCCTAAAATAATTTTTCTACAACATGTTTTTTTAACTTAACGTAAATGAACCGTGGTAAACGAAACCAATAAATATGTACATATGTATATACATTATATATATGGGGATGGATATCGATCGAGTGCGTTTTGGTGGCATATTTAAAATTAAATATTAGTTAATCTTAGTTAGTGTTAGTTAATCTAGTATTTTTTTTCCTTTATTTTTATTGCTCTGCCACTCAATTTGTCTGCCGAAGTAGCATGTTTTATACAATGGGCCTTATGGCCTGGTTGCTTGTCATAACAAATAAATAAATAAATAAAATAAAATATATACCTTGATCTGCCACTTCCCACAGTCCTCCCGTTAAACTCCGCAGGGGGAGTCATAGGTGCATTATAAGTTTCGGCTTGCTACAGCTGAAACTTCAATACAACCGTTTTTTGTCAGGGGAGGCTGGTACTTCGGCTGAAGTTTGTAAGCAAGGCCAATTTGCAAAATGTTTTTGCCGGCGTTGATGTCTCGCTTCCACGTGATACGAAAGTTTGTACAAAACTGGTACCTGTGTGGAGACCTAGTCGGCTTCGCCAGCTCAAAAAAATGCTGCACAGCTTTGTTGGCCTAAACTCATCCACTTGGAAGGAGTGAGCCATGCGATTGAAGCGGCCGCAACTTTTTCGTGTGGAGCGTCCGCACGTATCCACGTATTGGCGAATTTGCGTTGAACCAATGTGGAAGTACATTGGAGTGAGATGTCGCCTGTTTTAGACATTAGTGGGTTTCTATTTGAATCGTCATGTCGTCACTTAGATTGCAATTTGGTTTGAATCGCTATACATTTTCAATATTAAAGAGATAATAATAAAACCTATTTCTTTTTGCCAACGTTTCCCGTTATATTTTAACGGTTGATCAGCGCTAAAAATACAAACAACAACAATTCATTAGAACAACAGTAAACTTTAAAAATATGTATAAATTACCTCAAGAAAATTACCAATAAGAATTACAATTAAATTCACAATAAAAAATTAAACATGATATAAAAACCATCAATTAAATCTAAAAACATTTGTTTTTTTTACGGCTGTCAGATAGCATCCTAGTTAAAAATAGAGGAAGTCTAGTACTAGTAACACAAAGCGAGAGTAATTATCAAAACTAAAACAATACGTCAATCTCTGGTATCATTACTCATTATAGTGTTTTTGTAAGAGTTAATAAGAGTCATATAGACTGGATTTAAGTTGACTGTATCTGTCCGAAAATGAATGCTGTTCTCATTGAGCTGTGTGTGTATCATTTCACTAAAATTACGTTTGTACCAATTGCTCTCATAGTCAACAATGTTTATATTTTTAAAATCAAAACTATGATTATCTTCTTCAAAATGATGTTTAGCTAGGGCTGTGATCTCTTTTTTGTGATTGTTGATATTTCTGCAATCATATCCGTGTTGGTATAGTCTCTTTTTTACAATTGTTTCGTCTGACCAATATAACATGCTTCACATGACTTGCAATTTAACACACCAGCTTATAACTTGGCAATATTTCTACATGACAGCTTAAAGCCTTACATTAAGATATTTGAGTTTAATGTAACCAATTCCATACAATTGGTACATAGTATCCGTGACTTTATTTTACCCACTGATTATATTTTGATTTCACTTGACGTGATATCATTATTTACGAACATCCCTAAGCATTTATTCATACGTATAGTCAAAGAAGAGTGGTCAATTATATCTAAACATACTGATTTAGAATTAGATATGCTGCTAGAAGTAACCGAGTTTTAGTTTAACAGTAGTTATTTCAAATTTAATAATAATCTGTACCAACAATTAGATGGAACAGTTATGGCTAATCCTGCTAGCCCATGTATTGCTAACATAGTTATGAACTATTTAATAAAACATACAATAAACATACAATTCTATTTTAGCAGTGCCTAAGGATAAAGTGAACACAGTAATGAACCAATTTAATGATTTTAACGTAAAGCTGCAGTTTACATTTGAAGCAGAGATAAATAATAGGTTACCATTTCTAGGTGTGTGTATAATTAGGAAAGAAGATGACTCCTTACAAATGGATTGGTATATGAAACCGACAAATTCTGGTAGATTATTAATTTTCTCTCGGATTCTCCTCTACATCAAAAAAGAAACGTGATTTGTAATATGTTGAATGAGATTCATAATATATGCTCGCAACAGTATATTAAAAATAATATTATAAAAATTAAGACAATTCTGCAGATGAATAACTATCCCAACTTCTTTGTTAATAGAGTGATCAATCAATACTTTGTAAAAAATACAAATATCCACAACTTTGAGGCTACTAACAATAATAATCTACAGATTCAAAATAAAAAATACATTAGACTACCGTTTATGACACCTATGGCTTACAAATTAAGAGACTTAATGGCCTCTTATACAAATAAGATACAGGTAGTTTTCTATAATGCGAAGAGAGTACATAATCTATTCACTAGATTTAAAGACCGGGATCCACGAGAACTACACTCTAATGTTGTGTATAAAATTAATTGCAAGTCATGTGAATCATGTTATATTGGTCAGAGGAAACAATTGTTAAAAAAGAGACTATACCAATACGGATATGATTGCAGAAATACCAACAGTCACAAAAAAGAGATCAGCCCTAGCCAAACATCATTTTGAAGAAGATAATCATAGTTTTGATTTTGAAAATATAAACATTGTTGACTCTGAGAGCAATCGGTACAAACGTAATTTTAGTGAAATGATACAGATAAACCTCAATGAGAACAGCATTAATTTTCGGACAGATGCAATCAACTAAAATCCAGTCTATATGACTCTTATTAACTCTTACAAAAACACTATAATGAGTGATGATACCAGAGATTGATGTATTGTTTTAGTTTTGATAATTACTTCCATTTTGTGTTACTAGTACTAGACTTCCTCTATTTTTATCTAGGATGCTATCTGAAAACCGTAAAAAAATGTTTTTAGATTTATGTGATGCTCTTTATATTACGTTTAATTTTTTATTGTTAATTTAATTTAATTTCTATTGGTAATTTTCTTGAGGTAATTTAGAGATATTTTTAAAGTTTACTGTTGTTCCAATGAATTGTTCTTGTTTGTATTTTCAGCGCCGATGAAGCGTTAAAATATAACGGGAAACGTTGGCAAAAAGAAAAAAAATGTTTTATTATTATCCCATACCAGCTATAGCAAATATATAATTCTTATATAATTCTTAGAGATACTACAATTTCTTATATAAATATTAAAGAGTAGATACAGATTAGAACAGAATACAAATTTAATATTGCTGTGATGAATGAAGACATTAACACAAAAGGAGAAAATAGGCGTAATTGAGGACAGTAAAAGGAACAATTTATCCGTGAAACAGCTTCAGTTGAAATACCAATGCAGCAAAACCCAAATTTATGACATTATGAAAAATAAGTTCCAGTTCAAAGAAGAATGGCTAACAAACCAAACAAAATTCGCAAGTACGACGTTTAAAAATGACAGAAAACGAGGAAGTGAACACAAGAAAATATCAATGGTTTATGGCAGCACGCTCCAAAAATTTACCGATCGTTGATCCAATCCTACAGGAAAAGACCAGAGATATTTTGGTAAGTTTAAGTATACAGTATACAGTATATAGTTTGCTGGAGAGTTTCAGCAAAAAAAATTATTGACTTTTGCTAAAGTTTGCGGAGAGGCTAATGATGTCTCACAACTACGGTTGAGGAGTGGAAAGATAAGCTAAACGAGCTAACAAAAGATTACGATCTAAAACAGATCGTCAAACTCCCAATTATAATAAAAACATTGTCAAAACATTTCAATTTATTTCGTCTGCTTAAAAAACACAACATAAAGCCTAAGATCTATATACATACATACATAAATAATTTTATTTAAAATATATTATATATAAATATTTATAAAATCACTGTTTCCATATTTGTTTCCCAAAAACTTGATATAAGACTGTGATCTGGAGCTAACTGGGTATCGGCCATAACAGCAAGTCTACTTTTACTTCCAAAACGATGAATATTCAGTGATAGGCCTTTTAAAATTAAATCATAAATTTTGTATATTTAATATAGAAGCAGTTTTTTTTTGCTTGTTGCTACAAGAACTTACATGTTTTAGATTGCGGCGGACGGAAAAAGAGTAAATCACTAACTTTTTGTTTCCATAATGTTGACAATTCAGAAGAACTTCCATGAATATCAGTTATCGTAACTGGAAATGAGAATGAGAAGTAATTTATGAGAATCTTCATCCAAACTTCAGGAATAATTGATGTAATTAATTCAAATTTTGTTTGCGCTAAAGAAATTAAGTAGATTGCAATCTGTCGTTCTCGTACTCTTCCGATTATTTGTCGTATTTGTTGGATTTGCATTTTATTTGGAATACTAAGGGGTAGCTGAATGAAAACTACTCCTCCAATGAAAGCAGTCTTATCGAATTTCTCAAGAAAATATTCTTTACTGATTGATCTACAAGTTGCATTCAATATTGAAGGTACTCTGCAATCCTTGTATTTTTCCAAGTATTTATATAATGATCCAGCAAGGCATGCAAAAATAAATTCAGTTTCTCCAGTTTCGTTGAGATTTACTCGTTTTCTTACTTCATTTATGTCTATAGACTTTGAGAAGGATACAACTTTTCGTCCAGAATAGGATTTAATTTGTAAAATGTTTCCTTCTTTTGATCTAGATTCGAATAGTTCCTCGTATATATTTCGAGGTGTTTTAATTATTTCGCCTGCAATATGTAAAGTTTCGAAGAAAGCTTTTGTTATTAGCGGGCAGTATATTGATAGCAATCCAATATAAGTGTTTGTTAAAGTGGTATATCCTGAAAATGTATGAAAAAAAAAGGGTAGACTAAGTAAGAAGAGAATAGGGATAATATGTTTTTAGAACACTCTTTTATGTTTTGTAAATTCACTACTACATAATATGTAATCAATTAAACAAATTATATAGTCTTACCTGCGAAAATAACTTCCTTGAGTGCAATTAGTTCCATACACACATAATATGGTGATAAAAGTAACGATGTCACAGTAATCCACCATACAAATTTGATAACATTTTTAAAAATATTAATTGGATTAAAAGAGACCAGTGTAGAATCGATAAACGTCTGAAAATTTAAATTTCTCTTTTGTGCTTCCCTACGATATAAATTCACAAAAAATCTCAGCCTATATTTTAGTTGAGTGTTAGTCTTCTTGTATCCTTTTATAAAGTCAACTAAAACTGTAACGATTGTTATAAAAAGTATCGAAATAAATTGACTAAGACAATTTATCTGTAGCTTTTTATCAACATCAGGCGATTCAAGTGGATCATATTCGTAAATGAATTCATTCCATCGGTTGATCACTGTCATTACGATATGATTCCATAAATTCGAAATATGCTGCGGTTTCTCAATGAAATCAGAAAGTCTTGGACTTTCAACGGAATCATCGTAAACGGTAATAGATTTATTAGAATTTAGCATTAGCATATCGCTAACATGGAGATTATCTTCTTCCGCTATTAACAAATGATGTACTCGCACCAAAATATAGAAGGTATTATTCTAAAAAAAATGTTTAAGAAAAATATCCTTTCAGTAAATCTGTAGATATTACAGCTAAGCTATATGCCGTAAGTAAGAGATTCTTTATGTAATTCAAGGCAATCCTTTTCAATATATTCATACATTGCACGCGAAATCGTAGCACAGCTTAGCTGCAATAAAGCTTAATTTTACTTACTTCGTTTTGTTCACTTTCAAATGAAGATCCTGTATTTGTAGTAGACATTACAGTAACCTGCCAAGGTGGTATTTCCGCTGGAATGTATTTTGTAATCATTTCACTTACAAATTCTTGAATATTATTTTCATTCAAAGGTCGGCCACGATAATTGTTTGGACTTAAAATGACATGATTACCAATGTCGAAATCTCTAAAAATAAAAAACTTTCAAAATGGAAATTTTAATTTAAAAACGCAATAATTATGAAAGTTATTATTATTATTATTATACTTATTAATTTACCTGTCTTCTTTGACCCAGACATAATGTCCCCATCGTGATATAAGCTTTCTTCTTAGCTTTGGAAATCGTAATTCTCCACTTTTATTGCGTATCTCAATCAAATTATTCCAATAATTTTCTTTAATCACATTAAAATCACAGGAACCCTTCAGTTGTAGCAAAAAATGAAAGATGCCAGCATTACGGGATGTGTCTATTAGCGTTCGTATTTTTTTCGTTGTTGAGATTTCGTACTGTGGATACTTTAGGCGGAGGCATTTTATCCATAATTTGTTTTTAAAGTATATAGCTGTGTATTGAAATATATAAAAATTAGCATTCGACATTATGAAATTTTGTTGTAACAACTTTAATTTGGTTAAATTTAGTTAGTAGGCAGGGATTTTTATAAAAACATTTTCAATTCGAGTTGCATTGCTTGAAAACTCAATCATAAACAAATCGTGACCTTGTAACTCCCGGATATTGTTTTTAACAAATTGAGCTAATTATGTGGTTATACAAATTCGACTATGATTTATCTCCAATGTTTTAGGAGATTTTTTTATACTGTCTAGTTCTAACTTGGTGGGCAACATAGTTCTAACTGCTATATGTTGCTTATATAGAACCATACGGCACGAAACGTACATCAAGTCATGCAGATACAACTTTGTGGCAAACTTAAATGCGCATATCCAAATTTCGGCGTATAGCAGTTGAGTATTTGGTACTTTAAGGAATTAGTATTACATCCAAGAGTCACTTTCAAGGCTAGGAATATGCTGAGGACATTGTCAGTATCATGAAATTCGAATCAGCTATTACCTGCGCTTATGTGAACAGGCTTTAACATATTGACTAGATGGTGCTAGAATATGAGCTATCAATAAACACAGGTAAGATGGTGATAGTCCTTTCACCAGAAGCTTGCAGTGCCCAGCTCCTGAGTTTATTGTACCTTCACTAGAATATCCAAAAAAGAAAACCAAATATTTAGGAGTAAATCTGGATAGCAAGCTTACCTGGAATCCCCACTTTAGAATGATAACCAACAAAGCTATGTAGGAATTCAGATCATGACAAAGGTTTTTCTAAAAAAGTGGGGCCTAAATCCTAAAATGACTTTATAGATCTTTCAGGGCAAACGCCTGAAGGCAGAAGAGAATCCTTGATAAGATACAAGCATGATCTGTTTAGGCACCACTGGCGCCTTCACGTGCTCTCCTCTGCGAGCATTTGAAGCTATTCTTAGCTTACAGCCACTCTACCTTTTTATTCAAGAGAGCCTAAGCTCCAAAGGATGTTATTTATTTATTTTAGTATTTATTATTTATTTTCTATACAGTGTTTCTTATCACTAATACTCTAATGCAGTTCATTTATTTTTATTTGTTTAAAACACCAAGAGGTAGTAAGAACTTTGCACTCTTACGAAAATTGGGAAACGATATTTCGAAAGTGCTAAGCGACAGATACAATTTATGTCACTTAAATTTTTGGTAAAGGTTCTATCTGATTTGGAAAAAAAATTGCTATATATCGGATGGCTTTCAGCTTATTTGAACGAAAATAATAATCTGTAAATAGTCAGCCCAACACAAAATGCAGGATGAGTCTCACTTTCATATTATGTCCAGTGAAGAAAACACGCTTATACCTATTACAGATAAGTTCTCTCAGATGTCCGGACAGTTTATTGTTTCTCGGAAAAATCTGCTAGCTCAAGCTTACATAAATTTGCAAATTTGCATTACCCACATTTAAAACGGGTCCCTGCGGACATCTGGATTCACTTATCTGTGCCTATGTAATTATCAATTGAACTTGGACTAGGAAACTAGTTTTCATCTACTTAGCAAGATTTCCACAAATATAGTTTTGTTTTATTTGCAAAACAAATAGAAAAGTGTTAAAAACAACTAAAAATAGAACAATAGAAAGAAACTATATTGGAAATACCAAGAAAATATGTTTTTCTGTCGCTCTTATAATGAATCAAACACTTTTCTTATCATCGAAGCACTTGACTGATTAAGGTCGAGCAACATCATCATAGTATGTACTGCTAAAGTTGGTCAAAGGTAGGAAAGTGAGATAACACGAATATTGATAATCTCACACGCGACAGAATACGTATTTCAAATTAAAAAAAAAAACATTAAAAATATCATCGAATCGACATTACAAAATGTTTTAAAATTCGTAAAATCTTACTCACAAATATACGATATAATCACAAAAGGCATCAGACAACAAGCCACATTGAAAAAAAAGACGGTCTTCACAAGAGATTTAAGTAGTCGTATGAATGTATCCATTGTTTCACTAGTTACTAAAAAAGCCTTTGAATTAAAACAGTAGAGCTACTTTTCGACTGTGTGAGCCTGAACACCTTAATACGAGTCTTCTTGCGTTTTCTACTTTAAATTACAGACTGACCCAACAGCGCTGAAACTGTTATCAGACAGCAAGCAACGTCCAGTTTTATTTCTCACAAGACTTTCGCCGCCTTTTGATTATGCTTTTTTTCATGATAACGCCCTGCGAGTGCTAATTCAAGTGTTTCCCTCTTGCAGAAAAGCTATCCTAGTATCCGTAGTGTAGTAGTCTCCTTTACAATCAATCAAATGAATTGCACGTTTTTGTGTTTTTTTTTTAAATAGGAGATAATTATAAGCGGAATACTGTTAACTTTATTTCTTAGTTCATTTGCTATACGACTTGGGGTAAAGGAAATGTTGATCGTCAAAAAGAATAAAAATAAATTTTCTATTTCGATATAAATATTCATGAGTTGTGTCACTGTTGTTTACGCACAATAAACCTTCTACAATGTTTCAAGATGTTATGATGAAGAAAATAATAATGAAATATTATACAGCATGGATACTGAAATGATATATTAGCATAATTCTTTCGGAAGCAGCACATTCAATATTTATGCAAAAAATTTTGTTCAGCAATTGAGTGACAATTTATCCCCGAAAGCAAAAATTCTGTAACTGTACTAATCACTGTTGGGGAAACCCTCATTACACCATACCAGTGATTCTTGCTCAAAGGATGGTTCGATTTATAGTCATTGGTACCGTTATCTTAGTACAAATCTTTTACAAATCCAAATCTCAGTTAGCTAATTGTAGGGAATGTTTTGTTATAAAACAATTCCTTTAAAAGACTATATTTTGATTTGCAGCAATCAGTGCGATTTCACGGCTTTCAGGAATTTGCTTTTTGCATGCAAAACAATCCTTGATTATAAGCTGTGTTCATTTTTGTACCTTGTTCTAGAACCCCCATATACTGGAGAGAACAAATTGCTCTGTCGATTGAAGTGAACTATTTGTACTGTTCGCTTCATTTATAAATCATTTATGAAAACATATGAGGCGTTCTTTTGTGTATCTCTTCTGTTCTGCGGACACAAAAGAACAGTTTATATTTTGTTTTTAATTTATTTAATATGATCTGGGTTCAGATGATATATACCTTCCACCGAATATGTTCTATATACAAAATGGGAATAAATTTATTGTAAATAAAATTATTAAGAAAATGCCTCAGCAGTATGCTTCACGTATTGGAAGAAAATACACAAAAACATCGGCATCTTTTTACTATTAAATTTTAAGCAGTTTGAATGAGATAAAGTTACGATTACCTAATTACATAGATCAATCCCCATTTAAATTTTTTTTTATCAGAAATGTATTAAAGCACACTGACCATGGCATTATTGGATCCCTCCCAGGAATCTGTTGATTACAGAGGTCGAGGGCAATGCCGCAATCACATAACATTTCATTCTAAATTAGTTCGTTAAAATTTTTTCTACATTAGGGGTCTAGGGTATTTATGAAATTAGGTCTGGAGATACTCATAAACCATAGCTCCCAAAAGAATTTACAAGAAAAAGTACCAATTAGAAAATCCTTATTTTATTAACATTAAAAAATACAACAATACCAACTTATTGGTTTAGTTTCAGCCCTGTTTATACAAATCTTTGCAGTTATTTAGGAGAGTCACTAACATATTGTGGCCTTCAACGTCAAAATCTTGATCGCTTTTCTCGAATAAAATGACCTATAAAAATTTGTTTTTACATAACAATTTCATAAGGAAATACAAAGTGTATACCTCTCGAGCTTTTATTGTATCCTGTGCTACAGGAGATCCAAGTACTTCCATCCAATCAGATGCCCTTGCCTGAAGAGGCTCCGGTAAAAAAATTCGTACGTCGTGATTGTCTGCAGTTTTTCCTTTGATAGTTTGCGATGAAGTATCTCCCTCAACTCGTATAAATATGCTTACATTTTTACCAATAAATTGACGAAGAAGGCTTCCATTAATTAATTGTCGGGGTTCAAATGCCATCTTCAGTATATTTACACAAATTTATAAGGAAATTTGAATTCAATCGGCCGAACTTGAGCTAATTTCTGACAGAATAAAACGCGGGCACAAACATAACAAGAATGCGACAAATCTTTGTTGAAAGTTCAGTTCAGTGGCGTACTTAAAAACGAAAAAAATATCTGATTAACCGCTGTATTGAAAGTGTTTCATAAACAAAACATTTCCAAAATATAACTCATATATTCCGTATCCCAGTTCAATTTGACATTTGTGTAGGACAGTAATTTTATTTTGAAGAAAAATCAATTCGTACATTTCGATACGAGTTTTCACAGTTTAAATAATAAATAGGAAATATATAAAAAAGGCGATATAAAAGTAACAATCAGTTGTGCTGTAATATCTGTAGAAAAAATCTTCGTGCTCGAGTAAATTTTTAGTTTTCAATGAAATTTTTACGTTTTGGATATAATTGATTTTTCGCAACAAGAAATGAGTGAGTAGACGAAATAAGATTTTTTTTTATTATTATAATTACAATATATATGTATTTGGTTTCCCGGTGAGAAAATTGTGTTGTTTACTAACTTAAGTCAACCGTTATTGAGTGTTCTAGACTCTTGATTATAATGACCTTCGTTAATAAACTTTTTGTAAAGTAATGAATTTTACTGGAATGGACTGGAGAGAATTTCCAAGCAGAATACTAATTGGAACCCTTTTGTAGGTTACATGCTATTTTTATAATTTTAGATCTATACATTTTAAGATAGAATTAAAGTAAGGAAAAATAAGCAAGTTTAGTAGTTCTACTCTTTACCTTCAAGAATTGTTTTTTTTTTTGTTGCTGTTGTTAATAATTATGAATAACGGTGTTTTCTGCAAAAAACGCTTGAAATATTGTACTAGCAGCACTCGTTATTTTAATTCTTAGCATGCCGTATGCCGCTCTGTATAATATCGAGAAGGTTCTTGTAACTTGTTAGTGTGTTAGAGTTGAAACTAATGCTGACTGAGCAGGAAAAGTGAAATAGGCTGGGCTTTGCAGTTTCGATTCTAGAAGATGTTGTGAAGATTCATTTATGCCTATATAGACCAAATCCGATAGCCCTATTATCTATAAGATGACTCTGATTGTCAATAGAAACATACGGCGATTCAACTCTGTATAGTATATATCGGAAATCTCGTGTAAACAAACTTGAAAAATTTGCGTCATGCACAAACATATGTATATACACCATATATATGCCATTGCCTGCAACAAGTCACAGCGGTTCGTTTAAACCCCGTAAGGGGGTCGTGGCTGCCTAATACATTTCAGCTTGTTGAAGCCGACATGTCAAAGCAGCTATTGAGGATAAAACACAATGTGAGCGACACGACAAAAACGCCGTAAAAACACCGTCGCTCACATTGTGTTTCAAGGGAGGCTGGTACTTCGGGAGAAGATGTCTCGGTTCTAAGTGATACGACAGTTTTGCAGAACTGCGATCTGTGTGGAGACCTCGACGTCGTCACCGGCAGAAAACAATTGCTGCACAGCTTCGTTGTGCGGAACTCATCCACTTCGAGCAGAGAGCAATGCGAATGAAGCGCCCGCAACAATTTCGCCTGCGGCGTCCGCACGTACCCACGGATTGGCGAATCTGCAACGGTTTTTGTGGAACCAATACAGACTAGAGTTTCACGAGTATTATCGGTGATTTCCTTAACCAAGCGATGCACTGCACGCTCAGTGCAAATATATTGTTTGAAGCGCAAACGCGCAACTTTGCGCTGCCCATACACCTCTTGACGTCTCGAAAACCATTGCAGACGTTCTTTGGTGTACGCCAAATAATCCTGTTGCATGGGTGATTGCGTGCACATTACTGCATTTGTAGGAAGTGATTTTGCATACTTCGCCAACAAAATTTTTGCGTGCATACGTAGATGTACTGTAATGGAATATTGATCTCTTGATTTTAATTAGAGTAAAAGGCTCTTCTCCATTCGGTGTTTGTACACCGCTAGCGATTAGCCGGCAACCAGGATCTAATCCAACAACTGATTTGAAATAGCCAGAACGAAATTTTTCCTGGATATCGCACATCGCTTTGTCATCGCGTGCCTCACATTTACCTGTTTTTTGGCGTTTTAACGGTGGTTGAGACGGTGCTATTGGCACTTCCTTCTTCATAGAAAAGGTCATCGCTATACCAATCGAATTTTTTACGCCCTACCGATCTCGGTATTTTAAAGTATTTAGCCCATTCTTCTTGACGAACAAACGTATCCCAATTTCCATTAAACAATACTAAGGGTATACTAAATAGCCTCATTAATGTAAAAGAATAATCTTCCACAATATCATCAAAATCAATGTATATTGGATATTTTCTCAAATTTTGCGTTTGCATTTTTAGCCGAGGAAGAAAATGAGAAAAATGTTTTGGACTTATCCAAGAAGTGTCTTAAGAAGGTTCCTAAACAAGATGACGCCCAAAATGTTCGTGTGTTAATACTTGATGACAACGAATTACAAAAAATCGATAATATTGACTCATACTTAAAAATAGAAAAGGTAAAATTCGAAAAATTATTTTTTTATTTTATTAAATTCTCTAAAAAATTCTTTTCATTTGCAGCTCTCTCTTAGTAAAAATCAACTTCTGCGTATGTATGGAGTTTGCCGTTTACATTGCTTACGAGAATTAAATTTATCCTTTAACGGAATACTTACCATTGAGGGACTCAAGGAACTTGTTCATTTGACACATTTAAATCTTGAAGGCAATAATATTAAAACGATTGAGCATTTAAATACTAACGTAAAATTAGAATATCTGAATTTGTCCGAAAATAGTATTGGCAGCATTTCAGATATATCATTTTTAAAATGTCTGAAAGTAAGAATAGAGATCATTCCTTAAATAACAAAAATTTTTATAGTTTGCACAAAATATTTGCATGATTTCGCTTATAATTTTTTTTGCATAGATATTTTATATATATTTTTTTAAATTTTTGTATCAAAAATCTGCGTCAGGATAAATTTTAGAGAAGGGAACATTTAAATTCACTTCAAAAGCTCCAATATTTTAATTTTAGAGAAGGGAACATTTAAATTCACTTCAAAAGCTCCAATATTTTAGGCTAAGTTCTTATTTGCCTTATTTCTTTACAATTCCAATTGCTTTTTCTCGTTCATTGCGTGGTTACTTATAAATTTGAAACCAAGTTTTATCAGAATGGCGCTTGCATAATTTTTGTACCATTTCTGGTGAAAATCATCCATTTAGTAAAGTCTCCATGTCTATTAGTTATGTTTATCTAGATCAGTAATCAGAATCACCACTATCGTTCATTAAAAAAATGCAACATTTACATCAAACTTTGTTGTTGGATTCACATTTTTATGGGGAATTTACATTTGTTATGAAAATTGGATTAAGCGATTAGTTAGATTTGCTTGAAGCAAATAAAATAAATGCTGCCATCTTATAAAGAACAAGTTAAAAATTGGTCACATAAGTAATCGATAATTCTCAAATATTTTTCGATGGATGGCCTGCCCCTAACATGAATGTTTTCGATATGTGAATAAGTGGCGATTCTGATGTTGATTTTGAACATGCTGATTTTACTTAATTCTCCTAATCACTCCTCAGTAATGTTAGATATTTTAGTCACATTTTAAAATCGTTCTTTAATAAATAGATTGATATTATTAGGAGATTATGAAAAAGGTTAATACCTTGTTAGCACATTATTATTAGAATAAATTCAGTCGTTGCCATCTTGACGCAACATTCAACTTAATAATACTACTGTAGTAGCGATGCAATTATTGAATTTATATTAATTCTACACCATCAGGAACCTACCTGCTGGGTTCTACTGGCTTATCGTTGAACCGGTAATCGAAATAGTCAAAAACGATTTAAAAGTTAAAAGTATGTTTGCATAGATATTTTTATACTTGTATCTTTTCGTCCTTATGTAGATTTGTATGGAATTTTTGTCGCTTTAATTAATTGGTACAGTTGAACTTTAATAGACTAAAGAAAAAAATAAATTTGTTCATGCATAGAAAACATAAATTTCCGCAGTTTAGCAATTATTCTATTACGTTAATAGGATAAGGTTAGGGTTGTGCTGTAAATATAGTAAATATCAGTAGTTGATTCACTAAATTTCATTTTGTTTTTAAAATTAAATTGCACTTAGTTTGTACGATACGATGAGAATCAAATAATATTTCGTAGTGTAGCAACTTTCAGCTTTATATATCGTCGGTTCGCTGATACTGCATAACCGCGAGTCTACTAATGTCACAACCGCGTAAGTTAAAATGAAATGTACATTTTCAGTAAATTTCTTTTTTTATTATTATAATGACAAAATTATTGCTACTGATACGATAAAAAACATAATATTTTTTTTTTTTATTTTAGACATAAAATTGATAAAACAAGTTGTAGTGTCTTAGCTTTACCTTAATTTCGAAATTGGATTTTGCTACTCTATTCAGTTACGTGGTTATGATATTGCTAGTCTAGCGGGTATGCAGTAAAACCGACAATATATGTATATACAGGCCAGTAACTACTTGTCTTATCTCTGCTGCCAAGCTTTGGTTACTCTTTATCTATGAAATAAAGAAGAACGAAGAAGTAATTTTCTATCTATAGCTACATAGACACCATCTAGAGTTTGTGCCAGTTCATAAGTGCCCTGACTGCATCGTATAAAAGTTTTTAGAAAAATTTACCAAATTTGAGGCGATTTCTCTAATTTATTTTCGTAGACCTTACAACACAATAGACAAAGAGTTTGCTTAAATTGTATGATAAAATTATTTTAATTACTTTTATAAAAGAAGAAAAACTTGAACAAAATTGATCTATGTATTATCGAAGTTGTGTGTTGCTTGTGCCCCCCTCTCCCTAATACATTTATTTATTTTTCATTATGTCCGCATAAGCTTTCCAATCAAATTTCAATATTTTTTCAATACGAACTTCTTATAGGAATTGTATCTTCATGGAAATCGATTGGTGCATTTAAAGCAGTGTGATAAATACCTTCCAGTTTCGCTGAAAATCTTAACATTAGCTAAGAATAACATAACCGATTTGAATGAAATTTGTACATTATCGAACCTTGGTAATTTATACAGCATTGCAATAAACGAGAATCCTTGTGTTCAAATGACTGGCGGAACAGAGTAAGTAAAACAATTAAAAATTTGTTATAAAAGAAAAATAATATATCAAATTTGTTGGTTTTTGGGGTATTTTCAGTGGTTTCGATCATAGACCATTTGTTTTAAATTGGTGCATGAGCGTTAAAGTAATTGATGGATATGCAGTTGATCCCATTGAAAGGTAGTGCATATATGTTCCGTAACCTTTACAAAATCTTACTACAACAATAAAATTATTTTTTCTTTAAAGCTTAAGGGCAGAATGGCTTTATAGTCAAGGTCGGGGAAGACAATTTCGGGTCGGTGAACAAGATGCTCTTGCAAGATATTTGAGCTCAGTGTGCCCCCTACTAGGAAAAGCTTTGGAAAATGAAAATGAAAGGAAATTACGCTTAATTTTAAGTAAAGCACAACAACATCAACGGCAGCTACAAGAAGAAATTTCTGAAAATACAAACTCTTCAGGAAATAATTCACCTTCATCTGGAAGGAGAAAACCTGGTAGCAGAATACAATCGCCTAGATGTAAGTATTTTTTTATCTAAGATAGTATGTTTTACAAAAAATATATATATATATATACAGGGTGATTCAAATCATATGTGGAACAATTTTTTGATCAGCTTATCTCAAGGAATCGCGTGGTATACCGGAAGGTATCTTGTTCGGAATCACCCTGATATATTTTATTCGTAGGCTGGTCTGTATCTTCCAAAAGCTGGTTTGCATTTTGTCGACCATTTAGTATCCATGCCATTCAGATTAAACCTTTTTCGGTTAGTAATTTTGTGTTGCAAGCCTTTTTTGGTCATACTGAACTTTAGAAATTTTTCCAATTAAATGAAAATAAAATAAATTGCTTTTGGTGCATTATGTGTTTGGTCGGTCTAGCCTAAGGTCATAGCACCCGAAAAAACATTCCTGAAAATCTTTTTGTTTTTTGTTTAGTTCCACAAATTTAATTTGAGTGATGTTTGACGTCCATTCAAAAAGATCTCATTGATCCATCCCGAAATTATTTTTTGTTCCTTTCGGCTGCAGCAAATATAGTTGAAATTTCCCCATGCTTTGAAAATATTATCACAACACTTTTTTTTCTTCATTTTTTCTCAATGTTATCAGTGTTTGTTTAGTGTATACTTGAATAATTTTCTCAAATTCAAATGTCTTACATGCGGCCTTCTACAAATATTTCTGTTGCAATATCAAATGATACCAAAATACCAATAATGTCAAAAATTTTATCCAAAATACTAAAATCGGATTTTTTTACGATGTTCAGCTTTTGGATTATTCCAATAAATAATATTTTCATAGTTTCTAGACTTGGAGGGCGTCAAGGATCCCCTGATTCAATGTCAAGCAGTTACCACGGCAACACATCAAATTCATTGGTGTCTAATTCTAATGACACATGTGAGTTGACTTAAAATTAAATTTCAGGTTCTCCCTTAATTAATAATTTTTGTATTTTACGTAATTAGTAACAAATAGCAATCACTTGACGCAAATGACAACATCCTTAATTGAGAATATAAAAAATGACCCCCTTATGACACAGAGTTTTGATGGAACGCATGGTAGTAGCTTAAAATCATACAATTCATCCCAGGAGTCGACCCCAAGAACTGTTACACCAAATCAATATAATGGTAAGATCATTTATTTAATGTTATATATTGGGATAGTAAAAAATATGTATTCATATATTAAAGAACAATCAAAAATTACATCTACTGGTGGACCTTTGGTTGCTGCTTCTAAAATGGTGCCTGTACCCGAAACTCTAATGAGTCCTGATTGCTGCCCAATAACTGTATCTCAAAGAGTTGCAGTGTCTGCTTTGACATCACAAAATCAAGTAACAAGTACAAAAGTGAATAAAAACCGAGGTAATTCATCTAGGAGAATATAGAAATTATGTCTTTTATTTTAATCTTTATACCTTTTTCTTTTTTGTTTCTATAGATAACAAAATTGGTTCACCAAAAATTGCACGCAACCAACATTTGAAAAGAAATAGTGAAAAATCACCAACATTAAGCCCACGAAAAATTAATAATACAATTAATAATAATCAAACATTAAAATCATGTTTGGTCGACAATCAAATAAAATTTCGGAATTTATCATCTAACTCTGTGCATGTCACTCCCCCCGATGGCTCTTGTACGGTCAGTTCAGATGATGATAGCGATCACATTAATGTGGACAAGTTGAAGACAATTCGGAATAAGGCAGCACAAAGGTATTTTCATTTACATCAAAAGATTAGGAGAGAACTACTTACAAATATTAAAAATTGCAGAAGTCAACAGAAAAAGGAAAATGTCGATTTGTCAACAGTGAGCATCAATAATTCGACGGAGTTATCAGCAATTTTGATCCAGAAAACTTGGAGAGGTTATCATATTAGGAAGAAAACCAAATCCATTGCAGAAAAGCTATTGAAAATTAGGACGCAAGAGTATATTCAGTAAGTAATAAAACATAACAATACTATATAATTTTCATCATCATCACTGCCCACTTCTTTATACATATTATGTCTTAGGTGGTTCTATAACTGATATTTGGTAAATGGGTTTGATTAACTCGTCTGGTTGGGTTTCGGCGTAGATACGTTTACTTTTAAAGTTGATTTGTGGCGATATGGTCTTCGTCATTTATATTCTAAGTTTTGCATATTTTCCTGCATCTCTCATACAAATCATATAGCGATTACAAGGATTCGCCACAAAAGCCGATATTTTCGTTTGCCAATTGGGCCGTATGAGTACATTTCTGTTTACCATTAAGACAAGTTAGCTGGGAAGTTAAACTGACCTTTTAGTTGTACATATAGTAGAATTTGAACAATTTTTAGACAATATCAATCCGTGCTCTAACATCATCCCATTGAAGATTTAGATCGGATGACAGAAGATGATACCCAACTCTTGAAGATGTAAAAGGTTGTCTAATTGTTCCATTTGTACTGAGCACAAAGCGGTACACGTTACGTTTCATCACGAAAATTCGATATATTAATCGAAGTGAAATGTTGGAAGATGGATTCGAAACATAATTAACAAATGCATTGTTTTCATCAGAAATGCTTCTAGGGTCGTAATTTTTAATAAACACAAAATATTATTAGGGACTTGTATTTTTCTGCTACAACTCATGTACTAAAAATCGAGAGATAGCTGAATTGAACCAACAACTTTCGTGGTATATTATCACATTACAAGATTCCAATGGCGTTTCAGTGAGTATCCAGTAGACAGCTATCGGTTAGGTTAGGTAAGAGGAGTGTCGCTCGTGCATCACTTACGCCTCCAGTGGGTCCATTATGACCTGAAGACAGCAATATGATCCAAGGAATGCTGGACTTGAAGGATCTCGTAACCAAGCCAAGAGGGCTATAAGTCAATAAGTTATCAATCACCACCATCGACGCAGATTTTTAATTAAGAAACTTCTTGGATTGTTTTAAAAATAAAAATTCACCAGGTCCGAATGTGTCTTCTTGCTACAGTAAATTAATGCCTCCAACTGTTTATATGAAGCATTTTTCGCTTAGACTTGATATTTATCATGCATACATGCATGTGTAGGCGAATTTTCGCTTTAAAAAAAGGAATACACACAAATTTACATTTGATTTGAAGCTTGACACTTTTTATTTGCTACAAAACATTCACATTGCCCACTATCAGCTATACATCTAATTGTTTTTAATTACGGAAATGGACGTTCATGTTAAATAATCTTTTCTTAGAAAATTGGCCAAAGATATGGAAATGACAAAAGCACAGCTTGAAAACGAAAGGAAAATTCAACAATTACAAATGCAAGCTATTAATGCCCTATGGAAAAAGGTGTCCACAATGCAAACACCATCTTCAGGTCAAGTAAATAATCAGGATGCAAACATTAACGCTTCTCAGGAGGGCCAAAACTCTACAGTTGTAAGCTTAGATAATAGTTCGGCAGCAGTAGTCAACGATTTAGCAAAAACTTGTTCAATGTTAACAAATCAGGTACTTTTGATGTTTCCTATTATCATAGTAATAGTATTTCTTTATAATCGAAAATTGCAAAACAACTTAATTCAGGTACAACAATTACAAGGATCCATGAGAGATATTCTAAATTGTATGACAGTGTTCTGCAGTTTACCTCATGAAAGTATTAAAAAAGTTATATCTGGTGGTGAAGAAAAAGATTCAGCAGCAACTCAAACAGAAATCATAGCTGTACACACGCCTCAAGTTGAAAGTCATGGAAATTTTCCATTTAAAGTTCGGCCGTCTTCTTTGCTTTTAGAAACTGGTGATTCATTGCCAAAAATTGAGAATCAAATTATAAGCGAAATGAATGAAAATGAGAAGCAAAATAATAAACAGGCATCTGTTGTTGTTGTTAATATTTTGGAAAAGCTCGACGAGGATAAGGAACAAAGTGAGAAGGGGATATTAAGTTCGGAATGTTTGGTGCATGTCCAAGAATAATAAGAATAATGTCAATATAATATATGTGCGTGCTTTATGTAGTCTTACTACTACTACTATTACTACTACTGTGAACATGGTCACAATGTCGAATTAAAGATTATATTTTGTATTCGACACATTCCAACGAGCCGACTTTTTTTATGTTTATAATATGTGTATGTTTTGTCATGGAGAATGTCGTTGAGTCTCTCTTTGTTTATTTTGTTATAAATCATAATGCCATTGTCAGCAAAATGTACAGAATATCTATTCATAATAATAATAATAATAATAATATACAAATAATTATGCAATTATTATTAAAGCTAAAAGTATTACATAGAAACTTTAGAGGGCATTTACAGAATGTGAAATTATTTATTAGTTTCGTTTTTATTTTATATCTTGTTTAAATTTAAGACACAATGCCTTGCTTAGAAAACCAGTTTAATATTATCAGACATATATATATATATATGTGCATTTATCTAAGAATGTATTTAACATGTAAAAAAACTTTTATAATCTTCAATATTTCAGTATTTTTCACATAAGGTAGTCTCTATTAACGAAAGGATAAAAAAATTATACAATTTTGCTACTGTTGTATGGTCTACTATTCGCCACCTAAAAAGTTATTAATTTAAACAATAATTATTACCACTTGTGCTTAAAATTATTTCAAAATATTTTATTCCACATCGAAAGATGAAAACAAAAACGCTGAATCGAAAAACTCTCTTTTCTACCCTCCAAAAGCGAGAATTTTTTCAATTAAACTTATACTAAAAGCTCGGAATGTTCTTTTTCTTTGATTTATCGCAAGAAATTATTGATTTCTTACATTGTTTCTCGAGAAAAGTCCATTTCAATGTTTTTGTGAACGAAAAAATAAGAATTTTCCGACCTTTAGTATAAGTTTAATTGGAAATATTCGCTTTGGAAGGATGGTAAAAAAGCGAGTTTTTCGGTTCAGCGTTATCGTTTTCGTCTGCCGATGTACAAACGGCCCAATATATTGTTTGCTAAAAGAGAAATCACGAACTGGATTGTCAAGAAAGTTCTAGAGTAGCAGACAATAGATGCATTTACACCACAGCTAAATAGTATACATAGCTCTTCTGATATATGAAAAAACTCTCCCAATTTATATTGTTAAATAATTTTTTGGATTATTTTCGCATTCACGTTGCTAATTTGACATGCCCAGCCAAGTTACCCTGTATCTTTCAACGTTATGCAGACATTATTTTTGGGACTTTACACGTTTCTCATTTAGGGTGAAATTATGTAACAAAATTTCAACGAATTATAACAAAAGGTTTTCAAAAATAATTAAGAGTAACCTATTTGACGCTGTATGAATTGCTAATTGCTTGTTTTTCATATTGGTTCTATTCATTTTCGGTCGCAGTTGCTATAAATCTGCACACCCCGATTCAAGTATGTTAAAAAGAGTTGGACAAAACCATTCATCAAGACCTTCTATGGAGGTTCTGTCGCTTTTCATCGCTACTCCCTGCTTGAATTGAATGTAGCCAATCATCACCACCAATGATGTATGTTATACATATCCAAGCAAATCAGTGATTGTGTTTTCTATGAATTTTAATTTAAATTTTGTTTGGCTCCTGTTTAATTAAAATTAGCGGTTCTTCTTTGTTTATCAACTGCAAGCAAGGGGTCCAAAAGTCAAGTTTAGTTTAACTCTCTAAATTCTCTATATGTAGTGGTTGAGTCGATAGAACATAGAAGATATAGAAGAATTGAGCAATAATATAGAAAATTTCCATATATACCTCCTCACAGTTGCTATATTAAAAAAAAAAAAAATTTTTTTTTTCTATAAATATGTGGAAACAGAAAAAAGTAGTCAGTTCGATTAATAAACAGCTGTGAAAGCATATTCTGGAATTACAAATATTTATATAAATAGGAAACAATAACGACATTTAACAATTTTAAGAAAAAAAAAACTAGCATCGTTAGGGTCATATTCCTTTATCCTGTTTTCTATTTCGCTCTAGGTGAAACACCCATAACAACAACGCAAAAATGTTTTCGAAATTGTGTTCTTATCAGAAACCTTATATTTAAGATAGAGTCGAAGCAATTACGAACAGTGGATTCTCAAATACGTCTTTGTTTTGCTATCATTCGAGATTTCCGTCCTTTCAATTCAGCGCAAAAAGTCAATATTTAGATATTTGACTTAACCGTTTGCTTCATTCCTCTTAAAGAGTGAGCCCTTCCGTATTCATACTCACCTCAATCTTGCCTGTAAAGAGAAGTCTTAAATATATCATTCATATTTGTGCAATTTTTTATTTATTTATTTTTTTAATTCTGGGTTCTTTCTACCTTGGTACTTATAGTATTTCCTGTATTACCGTTGAAATGACTGACTTCAAAACTCATTAAATTTTTTCGTGCCCTATTATAGTCAGAATAGGTAGACTGCAACTACGAAAGCTTATTAGTCTCTATTAGAGAGATGACCTGCACATTCGTGTAAGCATGTTAGTGATAATAGATAATTCGAATTATTATTACACATTTTAGTTGTCAAATTCATATAAACAAATAAAATATAATTAAAAGCGAATTATATTTGTGTACCTTGGAATTAATCTCACTTTTCATCTAAAAAAAAAAAAAAAAAAAAAAAAAAACTGTTAAATATTTGGAGCTTTTGCAAGTTTTTCGATAAAAAAAATGATTATTTACGAAAATTTACACAATTTCTATGTAAATAAATATATTTAATTGAAAACTAGTTTTTATTTAAGCTGCAAATTTTGAATTGTTATCGTGAACCACACTTCAAAATTAGATTCTGCAGAAGTTACAAAATTCATTGTGGTCAAGCGTAGAGTGGAAGTGCAGCTTGAATTTAAGCCCATTAGATTTCTTAATAAATTGAAATGTATAATTAGAAATTGATTAATTTAAATTACTAAAAAAGATCTCTCTTTCAAGTTTTACTTTCGCTTTAATATTCATATTAAAAGTTCAACAAATTACAGAAGCATTCGAAATTATTTCTATTCGTGGAGGCTTATCTCCTACAACATCAAATATTTTTTAAACTTGATTTTTAAAGAAATAAAAATAAGCAATTTTTGTCTACCTGCCCCTAAAAGTAGCTATGGGGGACAGAGAAAGGATTACAAATATTGTATTGCCATCTATTTCTATTCTATATATTCGTTTGGAAAACCATTGAACTGATATGATGTATTTTGTATAGAATTTACGATTGTTACGGTCTGTTTTACGTCCTCAAGTCTTTTACATGTACACCAATGAATTACCAGAAACTATTAGTAACTTCAAAGTGTCAATTGGTATTCTTATAATGTCCCAGATCTACCTGAGCAGATTTCTTGATTTAAGGAGAATTGTATCTATCAAGAGGCTCTATATGAATTTAAAGATAGTATCAAAATCGACATGTAGATGGTTTTTTAGCGTTTTTCATACCTCAGATTTCATAGCAACAGTGTCTTTTGCAAAATTTATGGTTTATTTAAGTACACTTATTTGGTTGTCCTACAGCATTCTCATTTCAATCGTATTGAAATAGTTTGGTAAAGTCGATAGTATCACTTTATGTGGCGATATTATTTTTTCGTGTAAGGATTTTATAATATATTGCACGTCACGTTCAACAACTGCGCATACGATTTATCTATGGCCTAAAATTATATAATATTATCTGTTGTTTTTGTGAGGCTTCTCACTGACTTTGTATTTAGGTCTGAAGTTTGTTTTTTTCACAAACATATTTTTGCCACTGTCTTTCTTTTATCTATCTTTTTGCTTTTTTAATTTATTTTTCCTTTTACTTTTGTATTCTTTGGTTCACATCCGTCTTTTTTTCTCTTTTTCGCTATTTTTATTAATTTTTTTATTATATCTGCTTACAATTTTGAATTAGCTTCATTTAATTATTTCATTTGTTGTTGTTTTTCCATAATTAAGTAGTAAATTAATCTTATTTTTATATTTAGTATTTCAGTTTAAATTTTTTCTTTGCTTTATTTATCATGTTTAGTTTGTAATTGCCTTTTATTGTTAGCTATAGCACCAAGTATTTTTGAAAATTGTTTTGTATTAAAATGGAATATTCAGCCCAAGAATTCTTGGAGCGTATTTTGCATTTACCTAGTTTAATTCAATGAAGGGATGGAAAGTGAAAATATTTCCCATTTCCTGATAGGATCCACTTATCCGAGTCGGATTTAAGGGGTAACAACACCCTAGCAGCAGAAAATAAGGCCAAACTTCGACAAAAAATTATTTTGGAAGTATGAAAAACGAAATAAGATTTCTTTTAAGAAAGTGTAAGAAATTTTTTTTTTTGTTATAATTTTCATACAAGATGGCGGCGACAGAGCCTATCATGAAAAACGTGTTTTTTACAAATAGCTTCACGGTAGAATGGTTTTCTTCGTAAAGTATAAGATCTGGAACAAAAATGTTCTTTTATATCAAATTTTTTAAAAAATGTGAACTGTTGAAGAAATATCTCGATTTTTTGCCCAAAAAATAAGCAGTAAATTGTTTATACAGCAAAAAGTTTACATGTAATCAAAAAACGTACTCCCCACTGGCATATATACTCGTAACATGGACTCACTGACTTATAACAATGGACTGAGCGTATTGCCATTTTCCTATAGGAAAGAATGGCACAAGTTTTACAGTTCTCTTTTTCGCCCTATGGCAGAGTTGGAGCTACCAACACAAAATATTGTTTACTGAACGTTTACTTATGCCATTTCATGTTTTTATGTTGGCTGCAAAATAAAACACCGCAGAAAGAATAAGGTAAAGATAGTGTTTACCATGCGCCATCTCCCTTGCCCATACGCAGGATTCAGTTAAGAATAACTTTTGAAAATTAAAGTCGGAATTGGTTTAATTTCTTATAAGAGTGCTTATAAGCGATTAAAATATCACTTGGATACAAGAAAATAATTTTTTTTTAATTTAATTCGATTTACGGGTGTAAAATTTCATCTGGTTGGTTGAGTTTTACATATTTTTATGTAGTAAACGTTTTAAAGGGTGCTCTAACGGTGATATACAGAAACACAATATTTTTTGTGCCACATGAAATAGCAAATCGCTCAGTCCATTGTTATAAGTCAGTGCATGGACTGCTCGATTTTCTATTTCATGTGTCAACTTTTGTTGTCAGGGGTGCGACAATTGTCTTAATTTCAGTCTTACTTTCGCTTTACTATTCATATTAAAATTTCAACAAATTACAGATGCATTCGAAATTATTTCTATTCCTGGAATCTTATTCCTACAACATCAAATACTTTTTAAACTTGATTTTTAAATAAATAAAATTAAGCAGGTTTTGTCTGCCTGTCCTTAAAACCACTGAACTGAATCTGGACTATGGTGGATTTTGTACAGAAGCAGTGACATGTATGCACTGACATGTATATAAATGGACTGCTTGTTGAACCAAAATTGCATGAAAGCAAATGGCACCACTTTCATATTCCTGTCTCTTTCCGTGAGAGCATACTTTCCCACTGAACTGTAACGATTAGCAACGAGAAATTGCTTGTAAGAATCCTTGTAAAAAACACTTCCTTCGACTCATAATTAAAATTTAACAATACAAATAGTCCCAAATACCTTTGTGGTAAACTCGGTAAATTCCACTGACATGCATATACGTAAATTTCCAAATAATTTAAATATAGCGGCAGTTTACGACAGTTGGTAGCATTGACCATGAGAGCATACTTTCTGAAATCAAAACTGGTGCCACATGAAACAGGAGATCAAGCAGTCCATTTATATATATGTCAGTGCATGTATGTAAATGGACTGCTTGTTGAGCCAAAAATGCATGAAAGCAAATGGCACCACTTTCATATTCCTGTCTCTTTCCGTGAGAGCATACTTTCCCACTGAACTGTAACGATTAGGAACGAGAAATTGCTTGTAAAAATCCTTGTAAAAAACACTTCTTTCGACTCATATTTAAAATTTAACGATACAAATGTCCCAAATACCTTTGTAGTATTTGTAGTAAACTCGGTAAATCCCACTGACATGCATATACGTAAATTCCCAAATAATTTAAATATAGCGGCAGAGTACGACAGTTCGTAGCATTGACAGGGAGAGCATACTTTCTGAAATCAAAACTGGTGCAACATGAAACAGGAGATCAAGCAGTCCATTTATATATATGTCAGTGTACAGCACTGACATATATACAATGGACTGCTGACGCTACAAAAATTGCTTACATTATTTGACATTATTATGGGATCACTTTTCTATAGTCCTCTCTTTTTGGATTAACTACTTCTTTTCGCTGAACTATAAATCATAAGTTCTATACAAAATCCACCATAGTCCAGTTTCAGTTCAGTGGTTTCCCAAATGATTAAATAGAATAGAAATAGATGGCAATACAGTATTTGTAATCCTTTCTCTGTCCCCCATAGCTACTTTTAGGGACAGGCAGACAAAAATTGCAAAAAATTATTTCTTTAAAAATCAAGTTTTAAAAATATTTGATGTTGTAGAAGATAAGCTTCCAAAAATAGAAATAATTTCGAATGCATCTGTAATTTGCTGAACTTTTAATATGAATATTAAAACGAAAGTAAAACTTGAAATTAAGATAATTGTCACACCCTGCCAAAAAAAGTTGACCCATATGAAATAGAAAATCAGGCAGTCCATGTTATATATGTCAGTGGTGTACAGAAGTTATTATTTGAAGTTCAAACCAAAAAGAGACAACTATAGAAAAGTGATCCCATAATAATGTCAAATAATGGAAGCAATTTCAGTAGTATCAGCCTTAGAATATAGAGACAACTACTATCTATATTCTAAGGTATCAGCAGTCCATTTCAGATATGTCAGTGGTGGTTCCGTTTTAAATTTCTACATTATGGGTTAAACGAATTCAAATCAAGCAAAAGAAGGAAATATTCAAATATATACCCAATGTTAAGAAAACCATTTTTTTTCATACATTTATATATTTTACACTTCTAAAATTGAAATTTACTCATCTTCACTATCAGCGCTGTTGGAGTCATCATCATCATAACACTCAAGTTTGTTTAGATGGTGTCTATTAAGATTTCTTTGAAAAAATTCATCGGACTCGACCTCCTCTTCCTCTTGTCGTTCTCTCTTTTTAGTGAATTTTTTGGGCCAAACACCTTGTTTAGTAAATTCTTTAACATGTTCCGATGTTAATATTCGAGATATTTCAGCTTTTACTTTATCACCTTCCTCAATGGGATCAACTATAAGGAAATCACCTCTTTTCACCCAGAGATTTTTTCGAAATTTATTAGGCATCGAAACTAAGAACTTTGTTTCTTCTGTTGCTGGTTCTACTTCATGTAAATTGTTTCCTTTACTACTTACAACACGAACAATTTGTTGGTCATCTTTTGGAAGTTCATAATCATCTGTGAGCATCTCTTTCATGATGTGCTTTTGCTTAACCACTCGAGACATGTTTTCGCCTTTATAAGATATAAGAATAATTATATTTTCATAAAAAAAAATGCTACAAATTAATTATACTTTTGATTCTTGTTATGTTTTTATCCCACTATTTAACGTATTTAGTAATTTTTTAGTTTTGCAATCGGTAAAATGCATTTAAATTTGTTGAAAAGTGAACTTCAAACACGTTCCTCTGCTCTTGCTAAAAAATATGTCAATAACTGACAGTGACAGCTTTCATGTACATGGAAAGGCGGAGTAGAATTTGCACAAGGATTGTACTGTGTTGCTAGGTTTATAATGCAAATGCGACAAAATTTATTACATTTTTGTTTTTTATGTACAATAACGGTAAATTAATTGCTGTGGTTGTGCGCTTTGTTTGGTTGTTTTTTTCTTTGTCCATTGTGAAATTAAAAAGTGCGAGACAGGTAGTAAGTCGCGGTCGTTAGAATATCGATAAAATATTATATAGAGGTACGCATCTACAATTTAATCGCTTAGTTTATAAAATCTCTATCCATTAAATTGTTCTATATGTATTAGAAAAAAAAAATAAGATCTGTAGCTAGGTCAAATTTAAAATATAGTTTTTTTTGACAGATAGATATACGGGAAACATTATGTACATATATGTATACAAGAAATTCTACGGTCTAAATTTAAATGAAAAAAGAGTCAATTGGAATTGAGTCCTTGTGCAATATCATAAAGCTAGAGCGCTTGGGATCGAACAGAGCAATTTTATTTACTTATTAAACTTTTTTTTTTGTTTTTTACTGGGCATTCATCTTAAGCGCTGTTAGACAAAATCAGACTATTTTTGTACTTCGTCCACTAGACTATAACTTTATCATATCGGTATATAATTTTTATATTATATATTATAATTAACTCTGATGTCGAGGCATAATATTAAAAACAAAAAAAAAAAACAAAAATGAAGGATAATTAATAACGGCAAAATGTTCCACAATTATAGTTATTTTGTACTACTTAAGTAAACCTGAGATAATTTGTTGGGATTTCGTTAATAAGAAAAGTTATTAGTCTGCTGTCTGTTCAGTCCAGATTTTCCATGCAAAATATTGTTGAATGAAGCCACTATATATTGGAAACAGATTAAAATTGCAAGTGCAACAGCCTGGGTATTCACAACAGACTTAAATCTGGAGTACAAAAACTTAATTTAGTGTAATTTAATGTGAGTACAAAAGGATTCACATATTAAAATTTCTTTCCATCCACAGCTAATGTGATTAGCAATCACAGATTAAAGATAGCCTTCGAAGTTGCATGATTCCCAATTCTGCATTAGAAAACTTCAATCTGTACATACCTATATACCTACATTTATGTATCATATCATCGAAAGAGAAACATACTACTTAAGTTCAGAAGACTTCCTGTAAAATTTGTATGCGCATTTTATATATTTGTACCTATTCGTATTTTGGACAGGGAAACTGTGATGTTCCTACCCGAATCCATATTCCTATAAGGATCTTATGAATAGGGCAGATGAATAGCGCCTTCATTATCCTGTTTTGCCGAAAAGATTTTGGCTTGTGTTATAAAATTCTCTTTACGGAATAATTCTATGCTGAAGCTTTTGAAGTAAACGATAAAATCAATGGCAAACACTCGGCTCATTGATAGAGCTAAGTCCAGCCGTCAATATGCTAGGAAAGGATGTGCTATAGTGCTCCTTTAAGCTCATGTCAATGAAACGGAGTCTGTATCAAAATGACATATTTATATATGTGTGTATGTATGAGACAGATTTTATAAGGAAAATTTTGTAATGTGCTCTAATTTAGCTTTTCCATGCCTTCTGTTTTTTTTCTTTTCCTGGAATATCTTTGTCATTTCTCTTTGATGTGAATTTGGGCATTGCTGTAATGACTGAAACAGGATCTTTCCTTGGAAATAAGGTAATTTATCTTTATTAGCACATATACCTACCTACCTAAGTATCTAGATTTAATGTGTATTTTTCTAATGGTTAAATGTCAAGAGATATTTCTTCTAAATGAATTTTCTATTTATTGTACTAAGCTTGAAGTTCGCTATTTCCTAGGTGTTGAAACTGTTGGATCGTTGTACTCCCAGTCTCCAACTTTATATTATATATTCATATATGTATATAATAATCACGAATTGTGTGTGAACTGTCCCCCTGGCTGTTTGAGTTTACTAATATATGCTCTCCAATTTCTCTGCTATTGACCAATGCGGTGCATTGAGCTGGCACCAACTGTTATGCAGTTGGGCCACTATTATCGTTTTAGTACTAATCCATATAGACAGACTATAGAAATAGGTCTAGATAAGATCCTCGTATGTTTCTTATTTTCTATGCAAACAAATTATAAATAGTTACCACAATAAAATCCCTTCTCCAATACCTAACCATGCTAAAGGTAAACTATGAAAACACTTAACCGCATAAATCAAATAAATAAATTTATTAAAAAATTAACAAAACAACTTAAATAATAACTATGCTTATATACATATTAATGAGTCTTATAAATTATTAAAGAATTATTGTTGCTCAGGGTTGTGCATGGTATATATATATGTATGGTGATGTGGCGATAGGGATTTTAAACTATTTCCTACTTAACCGCTGTAGTCTCTCCTTCAGGCTACCTGGTTTCAGTTTGTTTGGTTTCGTTGTGCTCGTTGCATTCTGTTTTTTCATTTTCTTAAGTCTGCAATCAAAATAAATTAATTTTTAAACAGTCAATGGTACGAATGCAATTATTTACAGTTCAGTAGATAGCAAGGCGATTTCTTTTTTCCAGATATCTTTGAAATCATTGGTGAATGGAGCCCAGTATTCGAAGAATTGACCTGGAGCACATTGTTCCAGTGTACCAGACTTGGGAATAAAATGATAAAAGCGCATCGTCCTTATGAAAATATTTTGGCATTCATCTAATTTCTTAAGTTGTTTTTCAATTTTCCTCGTTGCAATTGAAATGAATTCCTCCATTTTATCCTTGAACGGTTGCAGATTCGAACTACTTGAGGATGTAATTACTTTTTCTGTTGTAAATTTGCAAACTGTGCAGAAAAAAAATAAAAAAAATGAAGAATAACTCAAGTGTGCTGCGAATGTAATGAAAATAAATTTAAAATATTAAAATGGTTTAGCCTTGAAATTTGCAAATTGCTTGTTTCATTTAAATCTAATAAATAAACAAATGCAAACAAATGCCGCATATGATATTAAAATCATGATGCTTACATTTTTAAAATATGCTTTTTTTTCTTTTTTCCAGTGCAACGTGTTTCATATCGATATATACCAATGCATAAAGCTTCTTACCTTAGCACAAAGGGTAGATTCGTGCACTGAAAAAAGTTGTTCGAGTCGTAAACATCATGACTTTAGTGTTACGTAGCGAAGATTTAAAGCTTACCTTTAAGTTTCTTGCTAAGATCTGCGATCTGTTGCTTAACTTCATCAAAGTCAACAACTATTGTCTTATCTACATCGCCTGGTTCTGGAATTGGAAATATCACTTCAGGTAAGGGAATGCCCTCATTTCTTCTGCGGCTAATATAAGTTTTAACAATAAAATGAAGAAGCGTAATTTTTGAATCCTTAGATTTCACATCCTTCAGTTTAGGTAGAATTTCTAAACCAAATCCATCAGCTTGGCCTCTTGCTCGATTGCCACCGTTCATATAGTTGCCAAGTGTTAGAATGATGGTAAACAATAGCTTAACGTCTTCACTTTCTAAAAGAAACAGTGAAATTTGTTTGACAATTTCTAGTTTTCGCGCCACTTGAGTGCATCCCTCTTCAAATTCAGCTTGGAAGACTATGCAAGAGATACGTTCAGCTGAGAATGAAATGCTTGCAATTTTCAAAAGAAATTGCTCTGGAGCGTCCAATGGAACACTTCCAGCTGCAGCCTCTTTAATCATTGTTAATTCTTCTGAGGAAGCTCTTATTTCCATAATTTGTTGTAACGCTTCTAGACTAACAACCGAAGTATCACAATGGTAGATGGCATGCTCTATCTCATCGAAATCTACATGTAAACTACGCGAAAATATTCCCACATTCTGGGATCGTTTACTGTCTAAAACTTTTACAGTTTTTATGCGAACTGGTTTAAACTTTTCGGGCTTTGATTTAGGAATAATAGCTTGTCGGGAAAAGAGTTCAGTAAATTCATCGATATTGTCTAAATTTGTTTCGTCAATTTCTTGCCAAAGTTCATTTTGCGGCGAAGATGATACTTCAGCTACATCGACGCTGTCTGAAGCAGGCTTTGGAGCTACTATCCTTGTCCAGTAAAGTGGTTTCATGGGCTTTGGTGGATTTACAGCGATCTTACGTAAAGCTAGAGGAAAATGATGAGTTAAGTACATAGTTATAAACTTCTGTCAATTTACACTTACTGTTAGTTTGAAACCATGCTCCACCGGCAGGTGGCATGGGCAAAGGAGCTGGTGTTGTGGGTGTTTTTGGTGGCGGGTTTGAGCCTGGGGTAGAAGGAATACTGAATTGTGGGGTAGCAGAAAATTGACTAAAAAGTGGGGGACAAGGCGGAATTTGCCCAGGAGGTAGAGGGGGTGGAGGAAGCTGTCCAATAGGTGGAGGGGGAGGGATTGGAGTCGTTATAACTTTGTTGACTGTAGAAATTGGTGGAGGCGGCGGTGGTGGTGGCTGTGGAATCCCAGGGGGAGGCGGCGGAGGTGGAAGAATGAATGTAGATGGAAGAGGTGGTGGTGGTGGTGGGGGTGGTGGAGGTGGTGGAGGTACTCCGATAGGCATAAGAGGTGGTGGAGTAGGAGGAGCTGTAGTTGTTGATATTTTTGGAAGCGGTGGTGGTGGCGGAATTATAGCACCATCAGGCGGCGGCGGTGGAGGTGGTGGTGGCGTAGGAGGTGCAGGCGCTAAAGATGAATTTAAGAATTTAATTTGATCAGGTAAATGCGGTGGGGGAGGAGGTGGAGGAGGCACAGGCGCAGGTGTTTTAAATGTTTGTGTCGTTAAAGCACTGTTCGTGTCAGAAATATTTTCAGGTACAGACGCAATATTAATATCACTTATTGAAACACTTGTTTGCACTATTTGATCAATTCGTTTTTTCTGTTCACTACTAAAATTAATTATTTTATTATTGTCAACTGATACTTTTCCACATTCACAGCACCTCCTCATATCATTTAAACTAGTTTGCAGTGTCGGGCTTATTGCAACAGCCAAGTTTTTGTTGTTATCTTGTAATACGACACCATCAATCAGACTCTGAATCTCATCTAACGAGTTGCAATCCAACAGTTGCCTCTTAAGCTCCAATAATTTAAGACTAGAATTTTTAAGGTTGTCCGTTTTAATCGGTGTACTAGTACTAACAAGATTTTTGTGAATAACATTTTCAGGTTTATTTTGTGCGTCTACTTGTACTGATTTTGGTGATTTTTTGGATAATGTTGGAGTTGTATGAGGCCATATTTCCTCTGCATCTAATTTTCCAGGTGTTAGAGGAATGTTTAATGGTGTATCACTGTGGGTCCATTGATACATATGAAAAGGCTGAAAAGAATATTTGTGTTAATTAGAAAAAAAAAAAAAATCAATAAATTTGGTTGCCTTTAAGATAATTTTCGAATGCAAAATAATTTGCGTTAATTCTGCATAGAAATTAAAGATATAAATAAATAAGTAAAAATAAAATAGTGCCTATTTTAAAATGTATTGGATTTTTAATTATGTATTATTAAGATTAAGACTGTCAACTTGGTCTTAGAACAATAATACCTTCAACAAATGTAGGTAAGAATATTGAAACAGCCAGTTTTATTTGGCAGTATGAGAAATCAAAGGCCTAGGAGGCCTATTTATTGCATCTGTGATATACTGGCTACATAGGCGTTAGTTCAAATTCGATTAGCAATAATTGCTAGATGAAGGAGTTCATTTCTTGGCAACTGTTATAATTGATGTCTTATGTAGTTTTTAAAGAATATTTCTTCCACACCACATTCATCTTTACTAATTTATTGTCGACGTCATAAAGTTAAAGCCGACAATTTCAATAGATTGCATTTCATTTCAATGACTCTATTTATAACTGTAGGTGTATTATATTTAACAAAAGCTATCACGGAAAATTAATGTATAACAAGATTTTATCTTTTGCAATCACATACATATCCAATATTCCCAATTACTGCTGTAGAAAGCCAGATAGAATAAAAAGTAATTTAATATTTTATCAAAAGCAATACAATTTACAGCTGAAGTGCTACAATAATTTCCTTTTCATACTGGAAACTTATAATTTCAAATGGCTGCGTGCAACAATTGCACCGAAGGTAGAGGTATAGAAATATACACCATTATGGGAGTTTTCTCATACTATAATTTTTCTTTGGGGGTAATAAAATGCACTTAGAGAACTGTTCGATATATACATAGTCAAGAGTTCATCATCATAATACTAGTCCAGATTAAGCCCTGGCGAAAGTGGATTGAATCGAAAATTACATGCGAGCAATCTGCAATACAGCGTTTATTGTTTCGAGGGAGGAGATGGTATATGTATATGTATGTATTGTTCCTCTGGAAATTCTGAAGCATTATTATAATGAAAAAGCTCACGTTACTGCCTCATGCACTCAAGCAAGCAGCATCCCTTCCCATTTGTTTCGTATATTCCGAATAAAAACATTCCAGATAGGAGCATGAACGAAGCGCCTTGGATATTGTACCACGTTATCTTGATCGAAATTCCATTTCTGTTAATAGATGAATCGATTGATTACATATCCCCATGTATTAAGTGGAGTAGAAAAGGAACCTCACAGGTTCAATTCAAAAGGCAAAATATTTCGGGTCTTCGGTTATTTCACTATGATGCAACAATTGAAACTACTCCCATATGGGCATTAGGCTCTTCTAATGGAGGTACATCACGAAATATCGACATATTCATAGTTGTATAATATTTTTGCTAGAGTATTGAATCCTGTGGTGGGGAATCATATACAAGGGAGCTTTTTTCAGGCAATGTAACCGTGTGTATTTATACATACCATTTAGTTCTATTGGATTACTATAAAAACATAACTAATTACTGTGGAAATTTTTAGTTGGTTAAGAGTCAATGGGATGTCGATTTGGAATACTATAATAATAATTATTCAAGTTCAGTTCTTCATCGAGATGAAAATGTGTTTTAATATTGCTATGTGAATTGGAATCAGCTTTAGAATATATAAAAAAAAAATTATTAAAAATGCACAGATGAGATTCGATTAGCAGTAATTAGCATAATATTATTTGCATTGAGAAAAGTGATCAACTTTGAGTTCTGAATCGGAATTATTATCTGATGATTAACTTAAGTTGATTATAGCGGATTTTCAAATTCGAGTTTAAGCTCACATGATGGTTTCAGCTTAGGCTTATTTTCTTTCATTTTGTAACTCTTCTTGTGTGAGGGAAAAAACCCAAGGTGGGGCTTAAACTTAGACAATAAAAAGAAATATTCGTCAGGATTAACATTTGTGTTTGTTAGATAATGAAATTATTGTTTTGAACAATTTTCCAAATTATGAATCATTTCAAAGTTAAGTAGGTAGGTACATATTACTTATAAAACTGATATAATATAGGAAATGAATCTTGAAATTTAAAGTCAAGCTTTGAGGCCTTATTGGACATAAATGAATTATCAGAATACATACAATGGCGGTCAAAAGTAAATTGACAGGGGTTAGGACGGGAAATAATGTGGAGCTACTCCGTCGCCCTTAAAGCCAAATGAGGCTTGCATTGTCATGTTGGAAGACAACACCTTTTCGGTTATACAGTGCGGGACGAAGTTCGCGTATTTTTGTATCCAGTCGAGTCAGTTGATTATAATATAGGTCTGTTGTGACAGTTTGATAACGAGGCGACACAAAAATGGCTCATATTGTTGTCGAGAAAGCAAAGAAGAAACAATGGAAATTCAATCTGCAATATTTTTTTCGGTAAGTCGCGAGGAATCCAACGGCATCATTTATAGGCAAATCCAAGCTTGTTCAAGTGGTTCTCAATCGTTATATGGCTAAAGTTAAACCTTTCCCCGATCTCCCTCGTAGTCAATATTGGTTCATTACCCAGATCGTCGTCATCAAGCTCTTTCGCTTTCCGGTGCGAAGTTCACTTTGAAGATTCATGTCACCTGAGCTGGATTTTCCAAACCACTTTTGGACCGTGGCTGTACGCCCATTAATCTTAGATGGTCCAAAGACGAAACACAAATTTTTATGAAATTTAATGATAAAACAAACATTTTCTTTATCAAGAATTAAAATGTAAAAATACTAATAACTAGCAGCAGTAATATCCTCCATTATTATGAGACATTGTACTTATTCGTCCTGGAATGGATAAAATATACTTTCGACAATCTTCTGTTGAAAATTGGTTCCACGCGCTAATTCAATATAATCCTTTAGTTCGTTCAAATTTTTTGGACTCCTCTCCGCGATTTTCGTTTTGAGCCATGATCATAAAATTATTTCAATTGATGATGTCAGGACTCTGCGGTGGCCACTCTATAACATTGATATTTCGTTTCTTAGATTATATCGAACTATTTTGGCCGTATGAGTGGAGGGCATCATTGTCTTGTTTAAAATTAAATTATCCCCTTTCAATCTTTTCGCTTCGGGTAGACCTCAGGGGTGACTTTTCCTTGTATACACTTTATTTGATCTATTCCATAACTTGAAATGCATCACCAAATCATAATGCCTGTGCATTCATACGAAAATTCTTCATCGCTTGAGATCAATACCTAAATTCTTCTATCTCTATTTCGCATTCTAATTAGACTTTCATAAGTGCAAAGTATGCTGTACAAAAATGATTATATTTTAAAGCTTGTTCTGAGTAAAATTTCACTCTTTTTCCCTGTTTACTGTTAAACGCAACGCGTCCATGATTTCCACCTTCGTAAAGCCCTAATTTAAGGTAAAAATTGCCAATTTCCCGTGAATTTTTGCAACTGACATGCGTGTATCGGCTGTGGAAAGGTAGGTACTTTATTCTTTCATCTGTCACTTTTGATCGGCCAGTCATGGCTTCTGTTACACGACTTTCCCTATTGAACGTTCCCATCACTTAATGAAAAGCTTACCAACCTCTTCAGGTTTTTTCTTCTTTTATTAATTTAACAATAATTTTTTTTTCTTCCTTAACAACGTACTTAAATTTCCCCATATTTATAAAACACAAATATTTTTTTTTATATGTAATTGACACAGAACAACTCACTTTCCCAATCACTAAAGTGCTTATTTATTCATCAAACTTTGCAGAAAAACTGTTGAAACACAATGGACTCGGACACACATAATAAACATTCCCCAAATGTTTGCCAAAACTCTTGTTAAGTGTTTGTGGAATGTTTGATGGATGTGGACGCACATTTTATAGTTTTGAATTCTTAAAAAAGTTCCAATTTAATCCAAATGAAATGGAAAGCATTAGATGTTTGTTAAAGATTGTACAGAAGGTACTTTCAGTCAATTTTCAACAGCTGTAGATTGTGGAATTTAATTTAGAATTTTTTAATAATAAAGTCATAATCATGAATGAGAAATGGGACAAGATAAATATAATAAAATTAATAGAATTATTAGATTTCTGCGAAATTTCGAAAACCGGAAAGATCGTCAATTTATCATTCAATAAATCAGGACCACTGTGTATTCTTCTGTTTAAAAATTTTCTGTTCCATCATCTCCTTTTTAAAAATTTTCCTCAAACGTTGCTGCAAGTACGACAAAAGACGCTGCAATGCTCGTTACTTCACTCGTAGAATACATGATTAAAACCGAACATTTGCAAAACATTTTTCACAGAAATATCCTATCAGATGTTTGATAAATGTTTGACAAACATATGACAAATATTTATCAAACACTTGGCCTATAAATTGTTTGTCAAATGTTTGACAAATGTTTTTTTACCAATTTGTGTTATGTGGGGAATGCATCTTAAGAGCTTGTCAATTTTCTTTTGGCTTCCTATAAATAGGAGCTCTCACTTTAAAACTACTGCAAATATAGTAACTCATCCACAACATAAACAAATTTTATCGGAAATTGCTCCTTTTCAATGAAGTTCTTAGAATAAATTATGAATACTTCAGTTTGATTTCTTATTGCGTATTAAAATTCGAAAAACTTGTGATATTTACTTTGTCACTCACTTATTTTACTTAGGCTCAAAAATTAATTTGAATCACGTATTAATCGCGTTGTTTATTTATCTACTGTCTGTATAGTTTTGCTCCAGACTCGAACTGAACTCTTTTTTTATCAGTTCTGTTCTTAATACTGTTTTCACGGACTGACCTTTCCTTTTTGAAAAGTATACAATCAGTGAAATGGTGGAAAATCTAGAAATTTATTTTGTTTATTGGTCATTGCAAAAGTAATGATTTGGTATACACATATTCGATCAGCAACTTTGAAACAACAACAACAACAATAAAACGTCCATTTAAATTAGAAAAATGAAAATTATTGATCTGTTTTTGAAATTTCAGTGCCACGGGCTAATTTTTTAAATTCATTTGTAGTTCTCTTTAGTAATATAAAAAATTTTACCCTCTACTAATTCCGTAAATTTAATAAAAAAATCATAGAAGCGATATTAAGCTACACAAAGTCTACAACAAAATATAAAATAGCTTAACAAAAATTTATCATCCATTATACCGAGTTATATATTGTGTGGTGTTGACTCCTTATTTATAATTACATATTTGATGACACATCACACATGCATCAGCCTGGTATAATGAAAAAATATTTATTTCAGTATATCGATATTGATTAATGTGCTACTAAAAAAGCAAGCTTATGCTCTATTATACATAAATCTCGTTAGCAATAAATTAATTAAGAAATTAATTATGTCACAAAAATTCAATTAGAGATGCATGCCGTCGTTCACAGACATTATCAAATATGCAATAAAATTCCCTTCAAAAACTGATAGATTTTCATAATTTTCTCCATTATTATCATCATCATTATCATCATCATCATTACTATAGTTAGAGATTCACTCAAGTAAGGTTTTAGTCGGCTAAGTTTCTCTATAAAAGGTAATAAAACATTCTTCCAGTTCGCTGAGTAAACAATCAAAGGTTTAAGACATATATTATGGGAAATGTGAAACAAAAGAGCTTTTCGTTTGCAGCTGGTCATTAAATTCCTCATTAAATTGAGAAGTTTATTTTTTTATTTTTTGTTTTTCATATAGACAAAGTTTGGTGTAGCCATGAAAATAGTTTTCTCGTCTTTATACTCTGTTACTCTTGGGTTTCTGTAATTTTTTTTTCTACTGTATGTAATTTCGATGAGAAATTGAAGGAACTATATATATATGTATATAAACAAAATATAATGACTGCAGTTCATGTGGTGAACAGCAGCGAGGAAGATAGATTAGTTGTTACTTAAACTGTGGAAGTTAGACAAACGATGAAAAATGATTCTAGCGTCCAAGAAAAAAAAAACAACGAGATTTTTGAAGTTGAGTTTGGTAGAGAAAAATTAATGATGGACCTGATTGGATTTGAAATCTGGTCGAAGACTACCATCATAGGGGGATGTGATGGTTCAGGTTTTTTAAGTTGTATACATAGTTAGCAAATAATATATATTTTAATTTTCGTATAGGGATTAACAAAATTTTCGATTAATTGTTGTATAGTTGTGCTGGAATACACTCTTATTGTAATAGAAGATGACCTCCTCTAATAAAATTGACCAATTTGTGTTTTAATAGATAAATTTACGCAAATGACCTATAGTGATTATAATAATCGGATCGCAGGTAATAGGCTGAACCAAATGGACATATAATTATTATTGTGATATCTAAATGGGCAGTGCCCAGTAAATAGGTCCTCTATAACCGCTTAACTCCTTTCTGCTGAGTCTGAGGAACACTTGTGCTCTGTTGCGAATACTTTACAAACTTTTTCGTTTGTCTCTGCCCCGGAATATTTTCCCGGTGTGCCTCTTTAATTTTGTCCCCCTAAAGCCTGATCTGAGCTGAAAGGGACATTTTTGGTGTCCAAAGGCTCAGGGCTCAGGGCCAATAAACAGAGATCTGGCTGCTTCCTTTGCAAGGCGGTCGGCAATCTCGTTGCCTTTAATACATTCATAGCTTGGTAATCAAATCAGTGTCATCTTTTGAACGAGACTGAGGTTTACTTACGGATGATTCACATTTTTGGTCTAAATAGACGACAAATTGCGTAAGGGTTAATATCTTAACATTTAATGTTTTCAATTTTAAAAAGTTGTAAAACTAAGAAAATTAACAAATAGAAGTTGATTTAATTGAAAATTTGCCTTTTATGGACGTAATAAAAAAATAATATAAAAAGAATCTGGAGAAAAATCGGCAGCATTTTAGGAAGCAGTGCTTTTCTCTTAAGGCCGCTACACACGCTCAAGCAAATCATACGACTGGGCCATGCATGAGCGTGTGTAACGCAAGTCGGAGTATGAGTTGAGACTGGCATGAATTAAAGTTTGAACAAAATTCGTTGCGAGTGGAGGCAAAAGTTAACATCCGATGTTGTCTAGTTCAATTCTATAGCAAAGTCGTAAGTTTTGCTTGTACGCAATAGTTTTGGTCGATTTCACTCATGCTATCTACACTCAAGTTCCAATATTCGCTACACACACTCATGTGAATCAAACGACTGGACCATGCACAAGTCGGAAGTTTTGCTGGAAAGTGTGTAACGGCCTTTAGACTTAGAAGGGGCAACCACTTTTCACATTTTTCTTCTATAATAAAATAAAATAATAAGGAGCGTTACCGATTTCATCAATATTTCTTAATATCATTGGATAAAGGACGCGTCCGTACGTGCGACTCTTACCACACTTTACTTACGGCGATTTGACATTTAAAGTTACCGATAGCTTCCTTGTCGCCGCTTAAGGTTATTTTGGGTGCGTCTGTTTAAGGGCGCGTTCGCCTTACGCACGTAGCGTTACTTACGTATACGACCATTGTGGTTCAGCCTAATATCCGAGTTGACGTAAAAGTCCTTTTCTAAACTTGTAGTCGTAACGTGCAAGATCTTGACAAGATCACCAAAAAACGGTCTCTTATTCAAATATTTTCGTCTTATATTGGATTCCAGTCTCATCGCGATGAATAATAGTGCGATGCATTCTGTTGATAACAGTATTCTCAGTTAAAAGCAAGCCATTGGGGGTGATATTTTACTCGATGTAGAAGAAGAAAAATAAAATAACTCAGTTGCGTGTCTTCAGTGCAACGATCTTGTCACTTCGTTGCATATAGTTAGTTGAAGTTCCGATAGCAGAAAAACATCCATCACTTCATCAATGTATCCCGGGCTAATAGGAAGGGAATTAAGATAAAGCAATTAGAAGTAGCCAAATTCAGGGTTGATAGTATATTAATCACATCGCTTGTTTCGAAACTTACCTTTGCTTTTATTTGATTTGAAAAGTAAGTGATAATTATATTATTTACTATTTGACACGAAGTTAGGAGCTCATTAAATTGCAAATACTCTTTTGGGTCGTGCCTTAAATATCGACTATTTCGAAACCAATGTATACATAAGTACATAATCTGTTTAGTTGTGTAGTTGGTTGTTAAATATTTTATGGTTTAACGGATAAGTTCCTTGTTGTATACCATTAATTTGAAAAATAATTCTAGTTCTGCCACGATATCGTATTGCCTAATTCTCCCGCTTTAATGGACGATTCTTTATTTTTATTTTAAAGAATTTTTCAATTCAATATTCAAGCTGTAATTGCGTGCATACACTTGCCTTAACGCTCAACTTAACTTTTGAAAATCTTTTACAAATTTAAATCACAAATATGTATGTACTCACACTAAAGGCTTCAGCATCAATCGATTTATCGGAAATCTGTTTTATAACTCCGACGGTAAGAAGATTTGTGCAATACTGTTGAGTTATAATGTTCAAGGCTTGCTCGCCTAAGGAACAGTTGGTACTTTGTAAGGTCGACATAAACCATTTCATCAGCATCTGACCTGGAAAGAAAAGTGAATATATGTACATAATATGTATAGTAATATTATATGAGACTATCATCATATCAGTGGCAACCAGCCACACTATAATCTTACTTGCCGCACTACTGCGGTTGTACGACGACGGGCACTGAGCCTTAGCAAACGAAAGCATCTTCTCTCTTGGCAATTTTTTAAATAATTTATCCACCAGCATCACATAGAATTTCTTATTACACTCATGAACGACAATAACAATGACGTCGACACTACTTGAGGAGCAAATTTTAACAACAAACACAGAGTCTAGGTGATAGCATACCACAGTAGAGGATTGCAGGATGCTCATTAGGGCAAGGGCAACACGGAAGTTGAACTCATTGATTCCGGTTGTAAGGAAACTCTTCTCTGACCGCGAAATGTCTGAAGTGTCTGATTTAAGTTTTTGTGGTTTTGAAAATAGTTTCAAGTGATATGAAGCCCACCGTAGGCTAGAGAAAATTATTTCCTGATCAATATTTGCTACTTGTTGCTTGGAGTCAGCAGGAGAGAGCATTACTTTAAAAAAAATTGTTATTTGTCAAAAAAAAAAAAAAAAATGAACGAGTTAACACATTTCGTGGGATATACTTTCTCGGTAAACTAGAAAATTTTGATTGAAAACACTTTTTGCCAAGTCATTTGACTTCCAATCACGAACTGAATAATATTTTCGTTATCTTTTGATAATTAGCAAAGCGCTTCGTTTATCTTTTGCGTTGAGCGTATACATATATATATATATGAGCTCTTGTTGCGTATTTGTAGGTGGAAAATGGTTTGCTTAGAAATGAACAACGAGATTTTGATAGACATAGCATTACTAATGAATGGTTCACTGGAAATATAAGACGAAGGGGAAATTTCAGATGTATACTATAAAATATCATGCTTTGTTATATGTTTTTATTATTAGATATGATGATTAGATAATGCTGGAGCAGACACACATTGTGAGACTATACGGATTTCCTCTAATATTTCAGTAAAGGGAAGCAGCGCGAGATAGCATTTTACACATAGAATAATTTTTTTTTCTTAGAAAGTTGGTTTTTGATTATGTTGCCTTCGGAAACTAATCTATAATTTGGCAGTGATTAGATTAATCGCTTTCATTAATCATTCGCTGCCAAGTTTAGATAAACATACATATTTAAAAATAGATAAGGTAACTAACTGCACTTGCGAAATTTTATTTATTTATTTGTAATAAGCAACTTAGACTCATAGGCCTATTATGTATAAAAACACTGTTACGTAAGTAAATAATAGGAGTGGCAGAGTGATCAAAAAATAAACAAAAACATACTAAGATTAACTTAACTAAGTATAAATTGATATTCTAATTATGCTGATAAAACTCATGCCGATAGAAATCCATCCCCTGCCGTCCATAAAAATTATTCGAGAAATAGAACTTATACAGAAATGAGAACTGAGGGTGCAGGTGCACTACCTATTATCACGCCGAGCAGTGTGAGGTGAGTGTATCAATGCGCGAAGTAAGTAATCCGAGGAGAATAAGATATTAGATGAACATTACGTCCGAATTACAATTACGTTTACGGCTTCTCGCTTCTCAGTCAACTTGGACTTTACCCAAATGGTAAATACATGTGTCAAGATTAAATTGCAACTTCGACTGAAACTGAACTTTGCTCAAAGTGCAAAGTTCGTGTCGCCTGCGGCTAGAGTTTCCAATTATCCGACATTAATGATTATTCGGATATCGAATACTGAAAATTAGAGTTATCCGGACAATCCGGATAAAAAAAGAGAAAATAAATATAATAGCTTGAATCCAACATTTTTATAATTAATTTATTTTATTTTATTTTATTCAAATATTCTAATTATGTAAGATTCAGGCGAGTTGTAATTTTTGTCTTAGCGAGTAGTAAATGTGTTGCTCTACTCTTCAACATTGGCATGTAATTGAAGAAATTGCCACTTCCAGTTGTCGTTGCAGAGAATTTTTAAACAAAATAGTAGTGTTTTGTTGACTTTGAAACTCACTTTTATTTCCGATTTCTGCCTACTTCCTTGATGTCGTCGTGGTGGTCCCTGTCATAAGCAGATATATTGATTCTTCGAAAAATTTCTACTGCCAATGTAATGAGAGCACCGTTTGAAGTGTAATCAAAATATTTATGGAATGTGGTATATTGCCTGCTTCTAAGAAGATTATTAATGTCATAAGTATTTTATCTCGACATTCATCCATTCGTTTTTTAATCTGTTTCGATAAGTTTTTACTTAAGTTCGTTCCAAATTCCAAACTCGTCTAATCCTTCAGAAACTTATAAACACCTTCAGCGGTCAAAAGTGTCGCTGAATTCGTATTTAATTCCTTTACTTCAGTCTCTAGTGGTGATAGGACATTTAACAATTCTTTTAAGTTTAATACACGAGTATTATACTCTGAAATGTTAAATGGTTAAAAATTGAATATAACATCGTTGACTTGTGGCTTTCCCCTGGTTACCTCAACAGGTCGAAGCATCGTCGAGCCATCGCCGATTTTATATACATAATCATGCCATGTGGATAACACAGAAAACGCGTATACATCAGAATCTGGAGATATCTACTTACTCCACAATCAATGCATACACTACATTTTTAGGAGATTGGCTCAATATTTTATTTAGAAATATGTATATTTAGTTTTTAACCACACTTTTATCATTTAATTTTCAAATTTAAATAACAAAAAACTAGTAGTACGTAGCACAGTGAAATTCGAGCAATTTCAAAAAATTTCAGTGCTTAGTAGGTTTTGTTTTATTTCAATTTTGGATAAAAAAGCATCCATAAGACAACCATTGAATAAATAACTAATAAGGAAGCGGGGTTTCGTGCGAATACAGTGTACTTGAGTATGCCATTTAATGACAGTCAAACCCATAGAGCGGGGAAGAAATGCCAAGAGGGTAGGCCGCTATTTGAAAATTCTGCTTGATTTCTGACATTTCATTGTGACAAGTCCTTTAAATTATCATAGGCAACGCCAAGATATATTATCTGAAAATAGGGGGCGCTAAAAATTTGTTTATTTTACATAATAATTTGGATTATAAAAAAAAACCCTCCAAAATTTCACGGTTTCACTACTGCCATGACGAAACGAATACAAACAGTTATTTATTCAACTTATGTGTTTATTCAAAGTAATCTAACAAATAAATATTTTTTTGGGCGAATTCCAAAAATTTCAAAGTTTTGTTGTAATGTATTTAAGGGAGGTTGCCGTCGAGAGGCATGAAAAATGCATGAACTTTGAACATATTTTTTATATAAAATAAATACTTTTGGAAATGAGTTTTAACGTACTTTATTCTTCTATCAATGGAGAGTAAATACCAATTTTATTTATAAAAACAAAAATCCCAAATGGGGGTTTCAGCACCCATCAAACAAAACCGTGCAGGACGTGTTTTGGTCTGCGCGTGGCGCTCCACAGCTTTGCCAATTCATTCGAAACAAATGGGGTTGAAAATGATTAAACTTGATAAAATTCGGGAGTCTTTACCGATTTTCGTTTTCATACACATCTCTAAATAACTAAATGCTATTCGTTTGAAAAAAAAAGAAATGTTTGCCCTGTGTTTTTTTTGCTTCAACGAAAAAAGTATTTCTAAATAAATTTTTGACAAAAATCTCTTCCTAATGGCCCCGGAATTTGAATTCCCTTTAAATTGCGCAAAGATTCATGTGAATCGGTTCAACCGTTGAAACTGTAGACCGCCCCACGCGCTGAAAAATATTGTTCCCAGAAAAAAGCATTTAAAGCTTAAGTTATAAAAAATCTATGACAGCTTACTCCAAATATTCCAGCACGATACAGAGGTCCTTCTTCCTCCAAGAGCTGATTATGCTCAATCTGAAGGTTAACGGTTTCCCGAAATTTATGAGGGTACCTCAGGTAGCGAGAAAAGGGCTCCCCAGCAAACACGCTCCGAGCACCTCAGCTACCTGTTTTCTATTCGGCGGTTCCGCTCTCAACAGGCTGTGAATTCTAAAATACTTTAGATATGAAAATATTCTTTTACGCACGTGTTTTAAACACTTTAAGGATGACAATTATGTAAAAAAAAAGTATAGTTTTCCTCGGCATGAACGGTACCCTCTCCTTAAAATTAAAAATATAAAACTGCCACTAAAGAAAGTAATTTTTTAATAAATAGATATTATTTTAAAAATAGTTAAAAAAATGGTAGAAAGAAAACAGTATTTTGCTGAAAAAGTATGCAAAAAAATATCCGGACAATTGGATAATTACCGAAAAATATCCGGTTTAACGAAGAGTCAAAATTGGTCGGATAATCCGGATAATTTGATATCCGATATCCGGGTTAGAAACCCTACCTGCGGCCAACTTCAGTTCAGAAATGTCCATGTTAAGGAAAAAGTGTGGAAGGAAATCGGAAAAGGCGAAGTCGTAGTTTAATTACAAATTTCACCTCAGCATCGATTTCATTTGAAAATCAAATCGAAGTCGAATGAGTAGTCGTAATTGTACTTTGGGCCTTAGGCTAAGGAACAGCGAGACCAGCACGAGCTTCTTCCTTCTAAACGTCGGCAGATACATATTAAAACTGAGCAGATTGCGAAGGCGATAAGAATTGGGGTTTCATCTAAAATGAAACCAAGGCTGGACACTCTGTCACAAAATGGTACGGTAACCCCATTAAAGATCAAAGAAGTACTTGATTGGATGACCATCGATTGAGATTTAGCTAGATTTATAGTTAATTTATTGTCCAAGGTCCAGGAAAAAATAGAGGAAAGGTCGGCATTAATATCAGTGACATATGGGCCCATAGAAGGCAGCGGCGCGGAAAAAAGTAATTGGACATATGCAAAAATATGAACGACAGGGTACCTAACTGCAGTTGGCAGATTATTATTAAACAAGGTAAATAAGAGTGTGCTCAGAATAGACCCCTGCGGAACACCTTTGTGAAGGCCCTCAAGCTCTGATTCACGATTTCCTAAAATGGCACACTGACGTCGTAAGCTCAAATATGAGGAAATTAGATTATATGCTGACCGAGAAAAGCGGAAGAGGCTCCGAAATTATTTAATTTATCATTCGATAATCTTAAATGTAAAAGATTGTAAAATTTGCAACTGCATTGCATTCATTTGCTTTTAACATTTACCGGCGTTTGTTGTGCTCAATTCAATTCATACATCCACTCTCGTTAATGTCTTAACAATCTTTGCTACATAATTTCTGCAACGTTCGTGAATTTGTGCATAACTCCGCCAGTTTGAAAAATTGATGTATATTTCCATGGAATTCACGGTTTGCACTATTCTAGCAGAAACATGTTTCATGGAACAGATGTTCCAGCAGTACAGTTGTTAGTTTTTTCTCTGGTTTTAGGTTCTTTAGATTTTACCAACATTCTATTCATTTTCTACTTTTAAATAATTTTCAATTGCATATAATCTGAAAAATTTACAAAATAATACGGCGGCATAAATCAAAGCAACATGAACACGAGTATTAATTAAAATTGCTTGCAAAAAATAATATTTGTTTTTTCACTATGGAGATAATTGGCTGCAAACTGTTTAACTACCTATATACAGGGTGTCCCATACGTACCGCATTTCCTTTATACCCCGGAATACTCACTCAATTTCGAGAAATAAATTGTATGGTAGGAGAGCCAGAAAATGTACTAATTTTGCTAATAACAATAGAAATCGCGTCTAATTTATGCAATTCCACGAAAATTAGCAAAAATTCATGAATTTATGAATCATATAAACGGGAATATCTCAAAAACGGTTGCATTTAGGTAGGTACGTGTGCATAGTCAAATTAAAGATAACATTCCGGGGTCTCTAAATCTTGTAAATAAACTGTATATTTATCATGTATTTTGGCGGGAAAATCGTTAAAATTTGAAAAAAATAGGATGTTTTTCCAATTTTTGGACTTTGACGTACTACAACTTAAGATTGAAGGTGACAGTAGGGCTGGTTGGACATTCATTGCAAAGCTTAGAGAGAAAAATCTCGCCTTGATAGGTTGTATATCAAGAAATTTACAAGGTGTAAAGTGGAAACAGTACTAAAAATCGTATAACCCCCTACCGCCCACACCGTACATTTTCCGGCTCTCCTACCATACAATTTATTTCGCGAAATTCAGTGAGTATTCCGGGGTATAAAGGAAATGCGGTACGTATGGGACACCCTGTATATAGTAATCAGATTTATAGTACGAAGTAATTTGAGATTTGTGATTTAGAAGAACCACACAATTATGAATAAGTACATTATATCCCAATTATTTTCGCATTCCCTTCCTTTATTTATTTTCTACTCAACCTCTGTTCAACCTCATAGACGGTAAACTTATTCCCAATTTTGCCGTTTTTTGAAATTTCAAATCGGTATTTCTTCACCATATAAACCTGACCGATTACTTTGCGGAAGAGAAGCGTGTTTACCTACCATCCTACTGTTTCATCTCCCATGTGTAATACATAAACAGGATCGTTTATTCACCTTTTATCACGTAATCACTAATTCTATCGAGACCTCATTTAAGTTCCTATACGAAGTATTAAAAACTAAGAATAAAAAATAAAAATAAAAATAAACTAATACGATGAACCTTTTATAAACGTCATGAATTGTTTAAAAACGGTACACTAGCGTGATATATCAATATAAGGAAGAACTTTAATAATATTAGGTGATCATTATGTATATACCAGCTTGCTTTAAACTTCACGAAGTTTGGTCGAATTCCTGCCATGATGACTTCTTTGTAGTCTTTTAACAAGTGTAATTTCAGAGGGAGAGAGACTTCATTTTTTACAAGGGCTCAATGTGATATAATAATACGAAAACTAAGCACTGCGCACAAGGAAAATTAAATTAAATTTTTCATTAAAATTTCTATTCAAATAGGATGACGAGAAAAATTACATAAGAAATTTAAAAGCTCCCTTAGTTTCCTTTATAGAAAAAGGGAAAAATCCATGCCAAAAGGACTTACAGAATCCATCGTAATCTTTGGTGTTCTTTGATGTTGAGACTTGGCAGCGCAGAACACTTGAAGTACTGCAGTATGTAGTATATTATGGTCTTAATAAAGCGAGAGCAGTGTAAAACAGAAAAATGGAAAAGAAGCCAGGGAGCCTTTTTGTTTGACGCCAGAGTATTAACATTAGAGAAGGCTGACGGGATTTAAAAGTCTTTTTTTTCTATATAAGTATATGTATATATATATACACATACCTAAACACAATAAAATTTAAATTTAAAGTGGCTTAAATGCAAATATGGGTGCCTAACTCCTACAAGGAGTTTAGTGATGGGTAGATAAAAACTTTTTTGAAAGTTTCGAGTTTACGAGTGTAAATATCCCCGTGTTAGTCATGAAACTTAAAAACACATAAATCCTTGCTGCACGAATTTACCACCACCATTATTCGATGTGGTTTCAGGAAGCATTAGTTTGAGATATAATAACGCCCCGCAACGTCGCATCTTGGTTTTGAGTCGTGCCGAGCCTGTCTGATGAAGAGTTCTAAAACTCAATCAAATATTTAAATCTGAAAGACGTTTGGATAAGCATGAAAATTTAAAGACGCTTAACGTTAACAGCAAATAAATTTTGTTTTCAAGTAAATTTCTGAAATATATTTCTCGGATAAAACAGTTGAAGTTATTTTCAGACAAATTTAAGTGAGAGAATGAACAAATCTTTCGCACAATTCAAGTGGTATAATCCTGGCGTGATTTGCATTGTTTAGAAGCTATGAAGGGTCTGGGTAGACCACCACGATGGAGGTTTTCCATGAGTTTTTCGTTGGTTAAGACATTTAAGTAATTTCTTTTGCTTTAAATTCGATTATTTGTATAGGGCTTTAAAGGAAAGGAATTATCTTAATAGAATTTTCACACAACAGAATTATAAGACGCTTTTTGTTTTTGTAGTAACATTTTAAAAAAAAAATTTTGTCCAGTATGTTAATTTGGTAGAGACGAAATCACCTAAGCAGAAGTTCACCAATCCATAATACATCTGATGAAATCCATTATAACTGCGTAAATATCCCCCTGATACACCATACTGATGTTGAAATAATACTTGCATCGTTCGATGAAAACAAAAATCCGAGTCCGGATGGTATTCCTAATACATTTTACAAGAACTGCTCCTGTGTTCTATCACACCATATTTCCGTGCTGATTAACTCTTCAATTTCCAAACATACTCACCAAGATGTTCTCAAGGACTTATATGTTTAACCTGCATTAAAAGCAGGGGATAAAAAATTAGTAAAGAACTATCGTCCTATCTCTACTTCTAATGCCTTAGCTTTGATTACTGAAAGACTCATTTACAATAACCTAATACCGCAAATAAAACCCTACATCAGCTCTCAACAACCCGGCTTCCTCCCAGGCCGGTCCACCGTAACTAATCTTTCGTTATTCGCTGACTCTATTGCCCTAGCTCTCGATGAAACCAAACAGGTAGATGTTTTTTATGCGGATATATCTAAGGCATTTGATAGAATCAATCACAATCTAGTCACAGATAAGATGAGGAGATTGGGCTTTGATTCTAACAGTACTCTCTGGTTTCAATCATATCTCTCGAATCGACATCTTACTGTTGTAATTAATGGCTTCTCATCAAACCTATACATGCAAACCTCGGGAGTACCCCAAGGCTCGATTCTTGGCCCGCTTTTCTTCTTATTATACGTTAACAATCTTTCCAATGAACTCTGCTCTTTGTCTTTAATCTATGCTGATGACACTAAAATTTACAGAGTAATGAATGATCTATCCGATTGCCAGCATCTGCATAACGATATCCAGAAGCTACTCTCTTGGTATAAAAAAATCAATTGTCCTTAAATGTGGACAAATGCAAATGGATTTCTTTTACAAGATATGTATAAGTTGGACATTATCCCCATCACCCGTGTTTCTGAAATTAATGACTTGGAAGTACAAATTGACAGTAAGGTATTGCTTGACTCGCACAATAAGAGATTTGAAATTTGGTATATGGTGTTTTCATAGTAATAGAAAATAAAATTTCAAAAACGGAATAAATCGGTCAACCTCTTCTTGGTGTTGCCATATAAATTTTTAGGTTTTTTACAGATACTGTGAAAACGATCAGTCCTAGACATTTTTATTGTACTAAAAACTTCTTCAGAGTATGAAATCCTATAAAATTGGTTATAATCATTTTTTTTGTTGGACGAACGGTTCTAGAAATATATATGAAAAACCACTGTAAAAATAAAAATTGTTCAAATGGGTGACCATACGAATTTTCATACGGGCATTCATCTAGGGTATCATAAGAATTGGTCTTAGACCAATTCTGGTTTTTTTACTTGTTTTTGGTTTGTTTTTGATTTTTAGTAATTTTGATTTGCTTAATTGAATTTTTCGACTTTCTTTATAGTATGTAGCCTGCAGTTTTTATTATATCTTTATTAGAATTATTTCATTTATACATATTATTCTTTTCCACTGAAATTTTTTTTTATCCTTTACATCTAATTTTAAGTTGCTTACGTATATATAATAGTTAGTTTATCTTTTTCTTCCTTTGAAGTTAATTTCCATTAGTCTAACGGTAGTGAGTAACTGAATTTATGTTTATCTGTTTGCTATCGTATTAACCTTATAAATAAATAAATACGATCTAAAATTGAAGCTTTCTCTTGGAGAATATAAATATCGAGACTAGCTCCAAAACTTCTTATATTTAACTTTGACTATGGTGATAGTAGGAGAGAATAGTTGGTTACCGGTTATCGAGATTTGATGAATTTTATTTCTTTATTTATTTATTTAAATGCAATATTTCAGGAATTATTATTATTCTCACCTATCAATACCTTTGCTAACTTTAATGTCTTCTATTGCCAGTATTCAGAAAATTCATTTTCAATGTCCTATATAAATTATTTATTTTCTTTACAAAAACTGTGAGGATTTAATTTATCCCTATAGCTGTGAATCTTTCATTAGAAAAAAAAGGTTCTAATCATGTTTTACCGTACAATAAAGGTAATCCTGTTCGCTTGCTCCCTAAAATCTACCATCATAGAAACTCCCAACATAGAAAATCTTTATATCATCCTCCCTTACAGAGAATAAAATTTGTATTTTTCTCAAGTTACCCCTCTATTTCAGAATTTCAGATTGTCTGTGAGGAATTTCGCAAAACATTTAACCAACACTTTCCTTTAGCCCCATATACCAGAGGAACCAAACATTTAAGGTAAATACTGTCAAATAAATTCATGAATTATTTATGTTGTAACATAATTTGGCCATACAACAAGAGCAGCCGAGGATAGGCGGGGGTTGGTTAATAACATAAAAAAAAAGTACAATAACAACAACATCAACAACAATATCAGCCTACCTACAAACTCTCTACCAAAAGCAAGGACAAGCAAAGTCAGCAGGAGAAAAAAATCTTGTGAAATGGAGCAATGTCGGGAGTCTGTTGGCGTTTAGAGAGGTACACAGTAACCGGTACACATATAATAAAAAGCTCCCCGAGATTGTAAAAATAATTGTTACTCTAAGCACTTATCTTGTGGCATTATATTCTGGCTCCCTTGAGCTCCCTGTAATATGTTTGGGTTTTGTACCCATTGCAAACGATTCATGTCTCATACATATATATGTAGCACAGGACTATCGCACATATGTACAGGGAAAAACACCAACACGCAATCTTCTGTCCCCCGGTATTTTTGCACAAGTTTATATGTATATATATTTATATATAGAAGGATCAAGAGATATGTGATGTTAAGGATTCACGGAAATAACATTTTTTGAGTGGTAAAAAAGTATACAGGGAATTGTCTTTATGTCGCCTTTTAATAAAAATTTCACGGATGTTGAAGATTTCGCACTTGGGGAAACTATGAAATATCTACAGTAGGGATTTGATCATATCAACAGGGCAAGATCTTACAAGGGATTCAAGGATTTGTCAACAAGTTTTACTAATTCAAAGATTCAATATATATGTACACTTTCATAACCAAGGAATTCTTCCGGAAGTTAAGAATCATGAGCTATATTTTTATTGCCTCTGAATTTATTATTGTAAGTATATTGTGGAGTAGCAGTTTTCTTATAGTTCTTTAAAAAGGTTATTTGTTTTTTTTTTTTAAAGGCGGATTATGTGTTTGTAAAGAAAAGGGATTTATCACTAGAAATAATGCCTAATCCCTGATAATACTTTGTTTAAAAGATAGAAATCAGGATATAGTACAGCAGTTTTTCTTTTCTTCCTAGCCAGGGTGTAAAGCTCTACAGCTTTACACAGCTTATATTGTATTTATTCTGTTAAGTACATTTATAAAAATTAATCATTGATGAAGCGCATTTAGTTCTGATGACGAATTCCTTCAGGATGTCTTTCTATGTATCCTCAGAGCTTAACTGAAGGAAGAAAATTTGTAAGCCCATTAAGTAAGTAATGTATTTCGTTTATCTGAAAGTTATTATGTCTGCTGTTCATGATTTCTCTTAATTGGGGGCCCTACTTTATTTCGTATCTCTGTTCAGTGGATATATATGTACATAGATTTGCTGCCATTATAATAACAGTAACCTGTATTTAAGAGTGGTGTGTACCTTCCAAGTGTGAATGACACAGCCGGCGGCTTAATGCCGATTTAAAAAAAAAATCATCATTGGTTAATTTTTTTTATTTTTTTTGTAATAAAATAAATGACCATGCATGTTTTCATCGAGATAGAACAAGGCCTCCCAACTATATTTTCGTATGGGCCATATTTTTAGTTCATTCCCGGGCTAACTACTTTAAAAACTATAACCAATCAAGCTGTATCCCTAAGCATCGTAGGTAGGTGGTAGGTTCTGCCAAATCTTCTGGCATTCAATATATGTATTTTAAAGATGTCTAGAGCTTGTCAGAGGCGTTCAAATTATGCAACTACTAGGTATTTATTGCAAATAAAAAATTTAATGCGATTTTTGAAAAAAAACTCTAAAACCAATAATTTTCTAATATTTGGTTTCAAATCGGAGGTCGACAACAACATCAAATGAGAAATATGTGTTACTGACAGTGAGTTACGGTTTTTTTTTCAGGTATATAAGCGTTTTAAAAGCTTTTACACATATATACGTTGAGCTAAACCTGCATAAAAGTCTGCAAAGCTAGGTCACGCATTTCTGGGTAGTTACTTATCTTTTGATACCAATTTCCAAAATTCTTCATAGTTGTTTGACGACACTTGAGTGTATTCGTATTCCGGGTAGTCAATTATACTTTCTTTGTCAGGCTCGAAAGTCTGCAACCTTTTTGATTTTATTATTAGCCTGTATTTTACGGTGTCAATGGATGTTGTTGCTAGCTGTAATCTCATATCCACGACGAGCGTAGCAAAATGGCCGATATTGTTTCTGTCTTAATTCGTAGAAAACAGTACCTACTAATTTAGATTTGAGTCCGTTGACCAAATCAATCATTGTTGGAAACGTGCAGTTCTTACCCTGCAGCTTTAGGTTAAGCATATTCAGATAATTAGTAGTGTCAACTAAAAATGCAAGATCGCATAATCAAGACTAATTTGTAAGTAGATCTCTCTCAGCAGACATTGTCTTCTTTTCTTTTAAAAATTTCATACCCTGAACTCTCAAAAGATAAAACTGCTTCAACATTTTACCCTTTGCTAGCCAGCGGCCAGCGCAATACAATTATAAATTCCCCATATTCACTTATTTCGTCTTCAAATAGAACTCTGAACTCCCTTCGATGAAGAGCTCTGGCGCACATAAAATTAATGCAGCGTTACTACTGGTTCAATAATATCATCAAATTTCGTATCTTTAGCACACAGCTTCCTAGTGAATGATGCAATATATGCATATAATTGCCGATCCAAGTCGGTCATTTAAATTGTTCCATCAGTACAAATCATATACATATTTCAGTATTAGGTCCTCCAATTTATAGGTGACTGGACTCAAAGAAAGGTAAAAAAATGAAACGAAACGAAACAAAAATGATTTTCAATTTTTGAGTCTGTTTGTCAACGCGATAGTACACTGGTAGGCCATTATAGAGACTTTATCAACATTGTGCAACGAGCATTTCTTATTCCTCATATAATTGATTTAAGACCAAGTTTGTTGATGATACTCGTAAATATATCTGGTCACCTGTCTTGTTTTCCTAATATGTATACGAAAAAAAATTTGAATTTGTGTAGTGGGGTCTGCCAGATTTAGTAAATTTTTAAAATTCCACCTGACATTTTATTTATAATTAGTGTACCATTAGAATTTTAGGTCTCTTTGTCAGCACGTTTTCAACCAGTATCCAAATATGTATATGTTGGTAGGTACCAACGTGTAAAATCAATTTCATATAGCAACCCTACGAAGTAGTTTCCCGATTTTGTCCATTTTCTCACTTCGATCTTGAATCTTTATAAAAGAGTAGTGCACAAAATTTCAGCTCTCTAAGTCAATGCGTTGTGGAGTTAACTTTCTGTCAGACGTATGGTGGATATGGACAAACACAAATTTAGTGTACCCTACATTTGCATCTAGGATATATTATTTCGGTTCACTGGAAAATTAATCTTAAGAAGCTTAAATTTAATAATTCCCAACCTTTTTGCCATTCAATCAAATTTTCCACCGAAAATATAAACAAATTCAACAGATTTCGAGGAATCTACTAGGGACATCTCCGTAAATATAATTACAGAATTAATTTCCATATCAGTGCACGGGGCATCGATTTGGTTGCTTAGCATCCCTAATAAGTTTAGAGGCGTGCTTTGTGCTTGTGTTGAATGTGCCATTTGACGAGTTCCCAAATCTAACGGCAATGTTGCATACCCGGTCTTCTTCGTATTTGTCCATCCATCCCCAACCAAACCTTACTTTTTAGGTAGATAGGTGGGTAGCCTACATTTCGTTTTGTTACATCTTCGGTCTCAGTGCCACTCTCAATTTCTTATCGCGCATTAATGAAATTAAGTGAATTGCTATGGTGGAAGAAGCATTTCTTATACTATAGTAGGTACAGTGACACAACACTTACCTTCGAATTTTTCGTAAGCAGCGAAATTCAATTTTTCCGGGACATAGAATGGGCGTTTTGCTAAGCTGTCACCATTAGACCTTTCAGCTGTAAAGGATGCCACCTTCTTTAGAACGTTGTTATCTCCCAATGTCCCAGATGACACAGTTGGTACTTGTTGTGAGCACATCATCGTAGTCGTCGTCGTTGTCGTCGTTGTCGTCGGTATCCCACCTATTTCGGTAGAGAATGCTGCCGGTGGTATTCCAGAAATTACATCGCTTGGATGGATGTCACTTGATGAGGAATTCTTTACAGATGAATCCGTTTGGGCTAAAAGATTGAAAAAAAAAAAAAAATGAGGAAATCACTGAAAAAGCTAAATTAAATAGGTGGTTCAAGTGTGAGTTATGAGAGGGGAGGGAGGAGGGGTATCTGACGAGACAAAACTTAAATCGAGTTGATTTAATTAAAATAAATTCCTTTTCCTTTCCTGCGAGACTGTTTACTTGTAAAACAACATGTAACGATGGCACTACCTTTATTTTCAGGGATCTAGCTGAGCTCTGTAAATTTACTGCCATATTTTGGTTGATTTTGCTTTATGTCTGACCAAACATACCTAGATGTTAGGATAGTCTCGGGCATTGTGTGCTCATGCAGAAACTAAGATTAAGAACTTGCTCTTTCATTCTGAATTAAGGGGTTCACTAATTTTAAATTGTTTCAAAGCTGAACGAATAAACACACAATTCGTATAATATAATATGAGCCCGTCAAAATTTAGATTGTTGTATGATGGCTGCTGAGACTTGAAAGTTCATCGAATTTGTTCATATACTGAATCTAAAAAATTTTGCCAAGAAGGATCGGCATGTAAAAAATGACAGGGATTACTTTCACTACACTAATTAAAGGAAAATTAGAAATAGCATTAACTACGAAAACTGGTTCAATGGACAGCTGCAGTGTCTGCTCTACATGTCCTACCTTGAGGAATTAAATAATAAAAAAGAAAATTGAACCATGAAAGTAAGTCTAATGAAGAGCTACTATTTCCGTCCTATTTTCCGTTGATGTATTAATTTAGAAAAGACGTTGCTAAAGGAAATGTTAGTAGAATTGCGCCAATAAGGAACTTTTTCATTTGAATGGGCAAAATATAAGTGAAAATGTTTTCGTATTTCAGACAGATTATATCACCTATTTTACGGGACCATAAAATGAACTTAACAGAGTTAAAGTAGGAATGAAACTAGCACAGGTAAGAAACGACAAACACTCTACTTTATATACAAGTTCTAAAAATTCTAATAGAGTTGAGAAGTTGAAAACTATTGAAATTTTGTGTTTACGTCGCATAAAGTTTTTTATAGCTCCTTTAAATTGACGCCCGGATGAAATTTCATTTCATTCATTGAAATAATAATGCCATTTTACCTACCAGTACTCTCCGGTATCCGAGATGATAAATTTTGCAATTCAACTTTCTTAGCTTTAGCAATATTAAAAATTGTTGGTTCATTCCCGTTCTTATCCTCAATGCTTGTTATCTGAAGCATTTTATTGCGCAAGTTTATTGCCATTTCGTTTTGGTCTTTCTCAGATTCTGTTTCTTCATTCAAATTGAAAAAAATTATTTCAGAAAATGTCAACTTGGAGAGTTTATCTTTTGAATTATTGCCATTTGTTGTATTTGTTCTTGAATAATTTCTAGATTCCATAGCAGATGATGTGATTTCTTTAAGAGTTTCCTCATCAGCTGTATCACAAATATTCCCTTCAGAGATATAGCATTGATTCAATTCGGTACCGAAACCGTTTGGAGTGATTAGTGGATCCGTAAAAAGGGAATCAGAACTAGATGAATTTGTTTGTTCACGTAAAATAACGACATCACAATTTCCTGTATAGTTGTTATCTGAGAAATGGAAAAAAATATATTTTAGAGAGATATACGAATTTATTTTAGTATGCTTAAAACTTCATTTGAAGTTTCCTTCTATATAGTACATAATTTAAAACGTGGGCCAAACTGCCTCGTATGATTTCCATACAAAAATTTCAAATTTTACATGCATAATGTACTATATACATATATTTGGATACTGGTTAGTGAATATAGTAATTGTAATATTATTGTTAAAAAATTTAAATATGTATACTTCAGGAAAATGTTGTTGTTAATATTTTCTTCTTAGTGCTTCACTTGAAACTCCCAACCTAAGGCATTTATGTGCAACAGTATTGCAAGAGTGTAATATTACAAGGAAATTTAAATGGACAATCTACATCGATTAGAATTAGCAGGGTGAGATGCAGCTAAACACTGTATCGTAAACTTATAAAAAAAATTAAAATTTCTAATAAACAAATGAATCAGAACTTCCCATTTGTGAGAAAATAATATGCGGGAGCTATCACTATTCTTAAAATTAAAGGTGCCATTTTTCGATTTTTTTTTAATATACATATTCGATATATACGATGATTATTTGAAAAAATGTTGGTACATATGTATGTATGTCAATTATGTCTGCTCTCGAATTCTTTTGACAATGAATATTTGGCAAAACGTAGACAAAAAGTTTTTCTGGGTAGAGTGCGTGAAATATAGGGTGTTTCACAGGCGCGTATCCACACCTGCAGCCTAGGGGTTACAACTAAAATGTTCGAGGGGGGAGGAAAAAGTCGGAAGTAGTCGCTTTTAAATTTTTTTTAATCATATTTAGTTAGATATCACAAAACCCAATTTTCGGTTTGATTTGGAAAACCTGCCAATAATATGTCCATTTCAGAGTGAACAGACATTAAGGACTCATATCCAGATACTCTTTCTCGTGCAAAGATTGTAGAAATAGATGTGGCGCAACCGATACTGTCACGGGTGAAGTAAATGACTGAGAGTGAGAGTTTGCACCTTGATTCACATTGAAAGGAATAAGAGTAGAAGTGCATGGTATGTCACTGACTATTTCTTTTGATGGGAACTTAACTGATCTTGCTTTCTTCTGAAAAAAGTTATCAATGGTCTTATCAGTCTTCTGCTTTCGACTTTCGCTACTATTTCTACCGGCATCGCTAACTAGTGTAGCAAGTTTCTCCTATAAATTAAAAGTAAACGTGAAGTTAAATTAAACAACACTACTTGAATTAATACGAAAGTGCAAGCAAAGCAATGGCAACTACCGCAAGCAGAGGAAAGCGAATGGTTTTTATTTTATAGTCTTGCCGTACAAATTGTGAAGAAAAATTGTAGAATCAAGTTTAGTGGCATGTATCCAACTGATCGACTGATTGTTTTCAGCAACCAATAGTGTGTATAAAAACTCGAAAGAAAAATGTTCAAGTAAATTTCTAAGAACAAAATGTATGCTTGCCAACGCTCATAAATATCTTTAGCGACCCAAATCAGCCAAGGCACCTGAATCCGTCAGAAAATCAGATAAGCCTAGTAGTAAGGTCCGCGCTAAACTAAATTTTAGCGGGTCTCCAATAGCAGGCCGTTATTTAGCAGCGAAAATATAACAACGGAGACTCAGAGAAAAGATATATTAAAAACAAGAAGAAGAGTTTTGAAATTTTTTTACGGAAATACAACGCGCGGTCATAATATTTCTAAAAACAGGTAGTTGAAATTATTTCGAATTATTAAATATATAAAAATAATATGAAAATGAATTGAAAATACGGCCACAAAAAGAAATCCAGTTCATCCGTACTTACAGCAGAGACGTAAAAAAATCCGGTCATTCAATTTATCAAATCTTAGAACTCTGACAATAAATATTTTTAGCGCGCTAAAGAACGGCCCGGGCGGATAAATTCAAGCTAAATTTTTTTTTAGACTTACTTGTGGTGCCATCTCTAATCAAAACCCAAAAGCCAAAATTAGCGCGTTGACCTTAGTACCGCTCTCGCTAAAATTCAGGATAAATTTTGGCTATTATCTTTTAGTTTGCTAAATTTTCATACAAAACTTAGCTTAGCGCGGATCTAGCCTATATAGGTATATATGTAGGTAAACAAAATTTATGATCGCTGACCAATTTTTTAGAAACAATAACACTTTTCAAACTCGAAATTGTGTGCTTTTTCATATATATGAGTAATCGGCACAACAAAAATATAAAAGCATCTTCATAATCAAATACTAAAATAAATATGCATTCCAAAATTACTTACTATCCTGTGATAGGTATGATAGATGACTTTTTGAAACTATATAAAAACGCAAGAAAATTCTAAAAAATTTGTACATGTTTAAAAGACGAAAACTACGAGCGAATGACTCTTATACCCAATCCACTATTACTACCCATAAGAAGACAAACAAACCATACAAACTAAACCGTACCATACTAAAATTAACCTGTTAAACATTTCAATAACCGCTAAGGTTGGCAGGTGCTTGGGGGGGTCATGCCCCCCGGAAATACGCGCCTGGGGTTTCATGGTGTGAGGTCTAAGGGAAGGATGTGATAGTACTCACCTAGATAAATAATAAAAAAATATGGGGCCATCTTTACCACGGGGGTGCTTAAAAAAATATGCTAGTTTACACCCCGTATCTTAAAAAGTACAGGTATACGGTCACCTACTCGGCTCAAAAATAATTCGTTCTCTTAGTAACTGAAAACACTTAATATAAAAAAAAAATCGTTTAATTCTGTTATGACCTGATCGGGTTTTAAGTTAAGAGCAATCTTCCAAAATCTTAACAGAGGTTGCATTTTGGGTATACAGGAAATTTTCAATCATCAATATAGGGTGTATCTTCCAGATAATATTGGAAATTATGAACAAAATTTTTAACTCCCTCACCCGCAAAGCCGTTAAAATTTTATACTAATTTTTGCTTATATCACATACATAGACCTATCCATGTTTTCCCAGTTGTCAGCATCCTTATTATTATAAAGGGTTTTCCAATAAGAGGTGTTATTTTAATTAGCCCGCTATTTCGGTAGATGTCACTTTTGGAGCTGTCATTTTTTGACATTTGACAAGTAAAAACTACGCCATTAATAAAAATGGAACGATACACGATTCAACAACGCATTGAAATTATTAAAATTCACTATAAAAATGGTGAAAATGTCCCAGAGACGGTTCGTAAAACTCAAACATTTTTGGGTCGTCGTGAAGCACCTTGTCGGACCGCAATACAGAAATTGGTAGAAAAATTCGAGCTGTCGGGACACGTTAGTGATGTGAAGAATAAATCCCGTGCACGTCGCTCAAGAACAGCCGAGAATATTGCTGCTGTAGCCGAAAGTGTTGAAGAAAACCCAGGTTTGTCCATTCCTCGTCCTTCTTTGGAATTAGGCATTCCACAAACGTCATTACACCGTATTTTGCATAAAGATTTGGGTCTTAAGGCTTTTAAAGTTCAGTTAACACAAGAACTGAAGCCGGCCGATCATCAACAACGTCGAGTCTTTGCTGATTGGGTCCTTGAAATGCATGAAAATGATCTGGAATTCCATCGAAAACTTATCTTGAGTGATGAGGCGCATTTCCACCTCGATGGCTTCTTCAACAAGCAAAATTGTCGCATCTGGGTCTAGGAAAACCCAAGAGTTATTGTTGAAAAGCCTCTCTATCCTCAACGTGTGACTGTTTGGTGCGGTTTATGGTCCCGCGGGGTCATTGGACCTTACTTTTTCGAAAATGAGGCTGGAGCAACAGTTACGGTGAATGGATTGCGCTATCGACAGATGATTAATGATTTTTTATGGCCGGAATTGGATGGTATTGATCTGGACAACGTTTACTTTCAACAAGACGGCGCTACGTGCCATACAAGCAACGAAACCATTGATCTTTTACGGGAAAAGTTTCCGGACCGTGTTATATCTCGAAGAGGTGATCACAATTGGCCACCGACATCTTGTGACTTAACACCTTGCGACTTCTTCCTTTGGGGCCACGTGAAAAAGAAGGTCTACGCCAACAGCCCAGCGTCGATTCAAGACCTCAAAGATGGAATTCGTGAGGCTATCGAGGACATAGGGCAGCCACTTTGTGATTTGGTTATGGAAAATTTCATGAAAAGGGTATGGTCCTGTAGGCGTGGTCATGGTGGTCATTTGGTTGAAGTTATTTTCCATTATTAACGGCATACCTTCCTCTTTATAATGAAATAAAGATCCGATCATTTGTCTCAAAAAATGGCATTTTTCGTTGAATATCAAAATAACACCTCTTATTGGAAAACCCTTTATATTAGTTAGAGCCGGTTTGACTTAATCGTCAATTTATATAAATCCAGCTCTTGATAATTATTAATAAGGGTATATTAAAATTGAACAATTTGTAATGTCAAAACCATTTCGAATTTGCGTTAAATAAAATATATATATATATATATATATATATAAATATTGATGTGAATTTATTGTATGTGGTTTCACTACTGTGAATAAATTAAGCGAATCACTGCTGGGAAATTTTTTGCAAATTTATTTATGTAATTCAATTCGGATATCTCGAATTCGATTACATTAGCAGTCTTTTCACTTGTGCTTCTCAACCAAAGCATTTAGAGTAGTCGGATGGATTAGAATATTTTTTTTTCATTTTACACATTTTTATTCACACACTACAAATTACTATTCCTTGTGCGGTTGGGTATATTACTGATAATAAAATGCCAAAGTTTATGATGAGCTTACCTTTAACACATAAATTCTTGATCAATATGCCTTAGAAACCTTATAACCGAAAATATTTTTCAACGCTTAATAGTAAGTTGACATTGCTCGAGCCCTAATAATTATTATTCTCGCAGCATTAATGTAATCCGATATCTCTTAGGATATATGTTTGTAAAAAAAAAACAACTTAATAAAAATAATGAAAATAGCGGACACAAAAAGAGAACATTCCCATTAAATCGCGATATGAAAACATCTGGAAGTGAGTGAGTTGCTCTGTGCGTCTAGTTAATAACAAAATTATACACACAAAAATTGAACAGAACCAAATTTGGGTTAAAAATAAAAATGATGTCGGAACTCCACCACCAATCGCACAGTGACAGTGTCACCGCATTGATAAGGATTTTTTTTTTAATAGAAAGAACAATTAAAATAATTTTTACGGGACTAGAGGGTCTCGTTGTTCTATGATCAACAACACACCCAATTTAATGGCCAGAGAACAAACCTGTACTGCTTTGGCGGCGTACCACAGAGTTTAGTCGACGAGCCGTTTTCCACGAATCGGTCTCTACTACAATTAGAGATTCTTCTGGATGTGGTGTATTATCCACCAATTTTTGTCTTTTTATATCCTCGAAATTGATTGCAATTGCAGGACTATCAGGTGCAGGACTAATTGTCGTACAAGTAAAAGTCAAAAATTTTGAACACGTCTTGTTACACGGACCGGTTACTGACGATCGCGATTTTGTTGCTGCATCTGCAGACGGCCGATTATTACTGGACTCAGAGAATCCACCATGGTTTGGCTTTGTACTACTACTACGGGTGGCATTGGCATCAGTTGCTCCAGCTTCAGTATGGGCGTCTCGGGTAAGTTCCACTCCGTTTGTTGTTTTTATTGTTGTTGGCAAGCCTACCATATCCGATGGCTTTGTTGCAGTTGCGATAGTGTTAGAATTGGATGATGCTTCAACCAATTTAACCGAGTCGTTAGCTTCAGTATTATTATCATCATCAGGGCACGTACTAGACCGTTGAGGTATCAGGCTGAAGTCAGTAATAGTCTTTTCCGTAGCTACAGCAGACTGCTGGCTCTCAATGGACATGACGTTCCCCGGATTCCCCGGTTCTTGTGATAATTCTACAGCACCTGGTAATGGTTGATTTCGGGTCAATGACTTGAGTCCATGATCTTCAGGTGAGTGTTTTACGTCTATTGTTTTGACTGATTTAGTTTGCTCTCGTTGTGCTACAATAGAATCAGAATTATTTGTTGATATAACTGGTACTTCTGCTGTTGGTAATTACCAGATTTACTGCTGTCGCTTGTAATCGTAGTTTTCGTCTCTAATTTCTCTGGCAAATGGCTGGTCTTTCGTTTTATTTTGCTGCGCTGTTTACCTGCACATACAATGGCAAGATTTATTTAATTTCATGGGATTTTCTTAAGAGATGTACCTACATATACATCCATTTGAACATTGTATCTCATAAAAGCTATGGACAAACACATGCATTTAACGAGGACAAGTAAAACACCTACAACACCTAATGCCCAACGGAAGTACATTCATGCAAATTACGGGTTTATTCATCAAATTCAAATAAAATTGAGAAAATAAAAACTTTTGGATTTAGTGGATTTTTAGGGCAGTTTTATGCTCGCCACTTTCCATATTATATTTGCATGTTTGAAAAATGTTTCTTGATTATTTGAGGATAATTGTTGTGTACTGGATTGTGAATGTTTTTTGTTGTGTATATTTGTTGTATACTCAAATAAGTTAATTTGGGTTATACGTATACATACGAGTGTGTACGTAGTTCTGCCATAAAGTTAAGGATATTTTGTTTTGCTATTAATAGTGCTTAGTTTTAGTTAGCATTTTCACCAAACCCACATTTCAATTAATTCAAATCTGAATATTGATTCAATACTGTACATATGCATGTACAACTAAAAATGCATTAATTTGAGTTCAAATTATATAGGTAGTGTAAAATTAAAATAAAAATAAAAATAGGGGAAGGGGTTTTTAGAGTTTGTTAAAGTTGCTGTTACCAGCGATGTGTTAGTTTGAATTTTATAATACAGTTCGAACTTTCAGGCTTAGGGCCTGTCCGAATCCAAGTTATCGTCTTCGGCTTGGTTTTGTTATAACAGCTAGTGACGTAACACCGAGTCAAGCTGAATCCATGTCTATGTCACCGAGCTTTGCTACTTTGAATAACAGTATAGATATTTGGTTAGCTTGATCGCAGAGTCAAGAATCGAGTTTACTTATTCAAATAGACAACATATTGTGAGATTATGTTTGTTTGCTGACTGTGAAATCAAGCCAATCACACGAATTCGGATAGGTGAACTTCGTCTTGAGCTTGCTTGAGAAATGGTTAATAAAAAAAAAATTAAGCATAAATATTGCACAGGCTTTTTACTGTTTTAATTTTTTTAAAAACAAAATTATTAAAGCTCATATTCTAAAGCAGTCATAATATGTGGCTGTAATAAAATTATGTCTTTACTCTTTGCATTATAGCTTATCATAGTTAAGTATAATATAATCCATGTAGACAAAAATTTATAATTTTTCGGTGAATTTAATTGAATTTATGATGGTAAAGAGTTATATGACTGGTTTGGGAATATAACCTAAGCCAAAAACATTTGGCATTTCAGGGACAAGAGCACATATTTTAAGTTTATTAATGCACGCGGGGAGGAATACAAATATCATTTAAAACAGCACAAGCTTCTTAATAAAACGTTAAATATCAAGCTAAGTACTAAGTCTAATTCTTATAACAGCTGAGCTTATTGCGTGACGTCACTGGCTGTTATAACAAGACGAAGTCGAAGATGAAGACTTGGATTCGGGCAGGTTGCTAGGATGATTGACGGGAGTTATTTGAATGAAATCTCAGGAGTACAAGACATTTTCGTACTACATTAGTTCTAAGCAAACCGTAACAATCAAATTACTATATCGCTTTTAAGTAACATCTTCGTGTGGAATATTCTAAAACATATAGAAATAACAACGACAATACATTTTAAATTTAAAGAATTTGAAAATGTAAGTTTTTGGAGGCGTTTTTCGCTGCAGAACTGAAAAATGAAAAAATGAAAAATTTGGGTTTTTGGGATTTTACAAGATATTTTCAAACAATTAATTGCAGATGTCGTTTTTATCTATTTTAGGTACATAATAATAATAATAATATGTTAGTAAGTTTATATACAATTTCATCTTTACCCAATTCAGTTAAATTAATAGAATTATAAACATCAACAATGACCCCTAGGGCATCTGTCGATTTGGCAAGCTTCCTGTTCTACTTAAATTATATGAACAAGATTAAAAAGAAAACAAAACAAAGTAAATGTAAAAAAAAGTAAAATAAATAAATACAAATAAAAAAAAACAAAATAGAAAACAGAGAAACTTAAGGTAATATAAACACAGAAAAAAAACTAGTCCGAGAGCTACGATTCCAGTCAGTGTGAATTCATTAATATAATTAGAACTTATATTAATAATTTAACTCTTGAATTAATATCTGTTTATACTTCCACCCTAATTTCGCGTATTGCACAAGAAAATCAAAATTATTACCGCTCAGGATCGCGATAGCTTCACCCTTCGCGAGATAGTTTTTACCAAAGGCTATTACTCCAAATTCTTTCAAGACTGGGCATATAGCCAGGTAAGGCATAAAGTCCGCATCCTCTTCCAAGTTACAAAGGGAACACATTGACTTGACTGTCCTTGAGTCATGGACTTGCATTTAGCTGTATTATACTATTCATGTACATCGAAATTAGCTTTTTTGTTTATAATAGAATTATTGTGCTAAAAATAACTAAATTTTCCTAAACTGTAATTAAGCTTATCGTGCACTCCATGACGTACACTCTGTCGCACTGCTTCCTGGACCTTCATCCAATGTCATCGTTACTCTTTTTCTAGAATAGTATGTAGAATTGACGGAAGATTTTCTACATTTTGCCATGCAGTACAAATTTGTACATCGTACTTTTCTGCTAGATTTAACCATTCTTCAAACTAGTAGATATTATTATCAATGCCGTTTAAAGCAATATTCATGGTAGTATGTTTTCTGCATAACCTCTGCATATATTCAAAATGACATTTGAGAATAAATACATGTAAATTAGGTAGTCCTACCTCTAGATTGAGACGTTTGTATACGCAACCAAAAGAGTTTTTTTTTTTAAGTAACGCTGCCCATACTTGAGCACCATAGTATAATACTAGCCTTGAGGTTGCAGAGTAAGTTTTATACTTAGATGAATGACTTATTTTTACGTTTCTTATAGTTATTCCAAGAACCCCTTTAGCTGCGCTTAAACGATCACTTATGTGGTCTCTAAATAAGAGCTTTGGCTTTAACTTAGTCCCAAGATACTTAAATGTCTTGACTACTTTGATATATATTCCTTGAAATTTCCATCTCTCTTTATTGGCTTTATTCGCTTTATTCGCTTTATTCGTATTATGGTAGAGCTTCTGATGTATCTCTTAATATTTAGAAAGTATAAATGTATGTCTAGCCTAGAAGTGGTTGATGATTTGAGAGCAATTCAAATCATTTTAGATATGTTACTACGTTCGCATCATGCTCTTAAGCTAAATAGATACTTCATAATTTTACGACCGATCGTTAAAATTCGGGACCTAAGGCTATTTATAAGAAAAGAACATCAGTGACATATCTTAAGATATTTTTGGAATCATAAAGAACTTAAGCTTTTGGAACAATAAATCTGTATTTCCAGATTGGGGTCTGCTAACAGATGTCTGCTTTTATATACATACCTACTTATATCTGGTTCAATAGAAATTAAAAATTGATTTCGATTTCAAACAAATGCAAAAGGAGATATGATTCCCATAACCAAGTTTTGAAATGTTTAGATAAATATGTATATGATAATAGCGTGGAAAATTTATAGTTTTTCTCAAATTTTGAAAACAGATTTAGGTAAGTTCGTGTCTCGGTTCTCAGATATGTATATTATGAATTAGGTCCAAATTCTGACAGAATGTTCCTGTTTCGAAAGGAATGTATGTATAACATAATAGTTACATACTTCTTAAGATGTTGACAATTCTTCGTTCTGTTTTATTTTTTTTATTCTATGTGCCTTTAACCAGTGCAACGCCAAGGCAATGCGATATTAGCTAGACAAAGCTAATAAAACAAAATTCACTGCCGTTTTCCTCCCTTCTTGCCCCATAATATTCACTTTTGACTAATGTAAATTCATCACCCTTGACGTAAAGCATCATATATACTTAGGTTCATGCCCTTGCAAAATTCACACGAGAAATCCTTCTGAGGAAAAAAAGTTGGCAGGAGCACGTTTTGTTGAGGCGAAAGGCTTTCATTTTACTTCTGAACTTTCTCTACTGCCATACAAAAATAAAAAGAAAAATTTTAAAACGGAGAAAATTCAAAAGAAAAACACGTACATACCAAGTAAAAACTCTCAGAACTGATGCGAGAAGTTTTTTTTTTTTGTTTTTACTCCTCAGGAAGAAAACCATCTGGGAAGGTACAGTTTGATATAATATAAAACAGAAACGGATCTCTGTGCCATGATATAAGGCCGGAGCTAAGGCAATTCAAATATTCACCACAAAGATTAACTCACGTCCGTTTTAAAATGTTTTTTTTTCTTCATAAAATGTTGAACTATCAAAGAAAATTAAATTTAACTCGTGGAAATAGGATTGGAAGAGCTAAGAGGAGAGAGCGTGAGGATACTCAAGTTCCTCTCTTTAGTGTCTAGAGGTTTCAGTTGCTGGGTCGGGTCGAATGGATAAAGTTTTTTGATATTTTATGCTCTTTATTCAATTTAGAGCTTTTGACTTGCATGAAATATGGGACTTGCAGAAATAACATTTTTAAAATAAATAGACGGAAGATATCTACTCTTTCAAGAGTGTTAAGACGACTGGGTGAGGAGCTCCTTTTCAGCAAGCTGCTAATAATCTTTTCTTTATTTGAAAATATTAATTGTTTTCAATAGAATGGTATAAGTACATGTGATTATATAATATATGAGTAGAAAATAGAAAGCATAGTCTGCATATAATAGATGGATGGATTGAAAGGAGGCGGAGTACCCCCCCCCCCCCCCCCGCTACACGTAGACGTAACGGAGGATAGCTTAGTAGAGAATACAGACAGTTTCTTTGATTACATAAACATTTACATTATATATTACAGTAAACAGATTTTAATTCTATTAATTTGAGACAGGGAATTTATATACATATTTCCTCTTCTATTGTACGAAGGGGTAGAATCAGTAGCGTACCCGGCGGGGGGGTCGATTAAGGCGGTCCACTACGAGCGGTTGATATTTTGTGGCGGCATTTTTTATATTTCTGTCTAAATTACGTATATATAGTAAGTAATAATATTGTAATCAACCAGAATCAATGATTGTAATAAGTATTCAGTTTAATAAAAATACGTGTTGATCCCAACGGTCCCACTCGACGTTGACATTTTTAAGCTTAATTAGTGAAGTAAGAAAACACATAGGCCATAAGTTTGGAATTGGCGATGAATATAAGTCGCTTGGTGGTAAATATTAGAACTGGTAAAGGAAGTATCTACTTGATTGAAAATTTTAAACGCGTAACACGCGTAGCATGCGTTGACAGGTAATATCGAATTCGAATGTATTCGTGTTGTATAGGGAGTGTTAGATTACGACCGCACGCAACGATGGCGACGCAAAAATCAGGCGAACTTCTACTTTTCGTCGCAAACGCATTCAATGTAACCTTACACTTGGGAGAATCTGCTACTGCCGGATTTTTCCGAAGGCAGAAAGTAATATGATAAGTTGATTAAGAAAGTGAAAAAATGTGACCAATCTGAAATGTCAACGCCTTCAATCTGACAGTATATATTTTCTCCAAATCGTCGAACTCGACGGTAGCCTCACGTCTAAAATTCCCATATAACTCAACATTTAATGGCCGCATGTTTCAAGAGTATAATTGCAATGTCGAAGTAGACATAATACCTAATACAAACTGCTATATTTTTGGTTACCATTTAAAAGTAAGTAGATATCCGAAATTCTTGATAATTTTAACAATTTCAGAAAACTCGTTGTTACATTAAGCACAAATGTTCTGTCTGAACATGTGTATAAACAAACATTAGCTGTAAATACTTTTTTTGGTGCCATTGTTATTATTACAAACAGCGGTTAGTTATTTTCATTATGTGTATTTTGTTTAAACAAAGGAAATACATTTTTTTGTTATTTCCTTTGTTCTATTTTTCATTTATTTTTTGGAGTCACTCAATTTCGCCATTTAGGATCTGTTGAAAAGTTGAAATTTGTCACTCAAAATCAAATGGATTGTGTGATGGAATAACAATTAAAAAGTTCTTCGCTTTTCTATTAACAAAAATAAAACCCCTTCTTGAATAAATATTATTTATTTATGTTCAGTAATTGTTAATAACCACTTTTGATTGATTAATAGAAAGGGCGGCAGATTGGGGAATGCCCCAGGTGACAAAACCTCTAGGTACGCCACTGGGTAGGCTACTATGTGGGGTAGAAAGATCTATATGAACTGTACAGACTTAATCAATCTTAGCCGGTATAGTGAGCAAGGCAAGGTTTTCTAATTGTCTAATTTTATCAGACTATGTCAATGAGGAAAGATTATAGTCAATATTAGCAGAATCATAGATGGGAATAAGCTATTCAAGGAATCATTTAGCTTTCTTAAAGCGATCAGCTATATTTATGGAAGTAGCTTTACTGTCTTTTACACTGTATGGGATAACAGTAGCCGTTAAACAATTGTTAGCTCATAACCTATTCAGGTCATACCGAAATTAGAAGATATTTTTTTAAAATGAGGGGGTTTCAGTCAGTAAAGGAACAAATTATAGTTGAGAATAAACTTGAGAATAGGTTAAGAGCTAATAGCAAAACACCCTGTGGGGTATATGCATCTTCACTAAAAATATTTTAAAAATAGAACATTTCTTAAAAGAGGTTCAAAAGTTAAAAATTCACAATTAACCTTAGAGAAAAAAGTTTCAATAAAAAACCGAAATGGACGTACATACTCATATACTCACGTATGAATACGAGTTGAGCGGAATTTTACCTATTGATTCATTCTGCCACTTCGATAAAATTTTACATTGAGTGACCGATATTTCCGGTATTTATTTATAAGAAATTGAAGACACACATAAATTGTAATTTTATTTTCATCTAAATAATTAGTAGCTACCAGAATTTTACGTATATACTTTTTCAAAATTAATATTAGTTGCTCCCGTGGCTTAGGAATAAAATTTTTTATATATTTGCTTTATAATGGGGCTTATTTGATAAAACAAATTTAATTATATTTCACCTTTATGTAATTTTCTCTTACAAGTAGGTACTAAAATTAAAATTAGATTGAGTATTTTAAATGTCCTCGTGAATATCTACGTCCCTAAATGTGAAAATGTCAACTGAATTCAGTAAATATAGTATTTAATTTTTTTTCATCCCCAGACTAAAGCTACTAGTTTGGTCCCTGCATTCAATCTTAGCTGTTGTCAACGTTGGATCTTGATTTTTTGATTAGAATGCAGCTCATGGTTCTTAGATTAAATTCATCATCGGAAAAAATAAAAATTTTCAAGGTAAGAGCATGAACTAATAAAGAAATGATTCAAAATGAACATACCTCCATATACATATATGTTAGATATTCAGAAATAACAAGAAAAATCGTTAATAAATTATTTACCCATTGTTTTGTAATCCGCACAAAAAAAAAAAGTTGGCCCTTATTACATCTATCTACAGATATAGTCTTTTAGAAGTCGACAAAAGAATCTAATTTGATCCACTATACAGTATACACAGTAAATAATTTGCACAAATTGTTGCCACAAAGCTCAGGTATTTTTAGATAAGATTAGGGAATATTCCCTAAAGTGTAGAGACTATTCCCTACATTTTAATGAAAATGTATATATGGTAATAACCTAAATATATATGAATATTCCCTACATTTTAATGAAAATGTATATATGAATATAACCTAAAATGTAGCTTTTTCCCCCCCTAAATTTTAGGGAGTATTCCCTACATTTTAAGGAATAGTCCTAATATTTTTTACAGTGTACATATAGTTGTTGTTAATATTGCTACCATATAAGACGAGTATAATATATCAATGTGTGTTAGCGAACAATACAAATGGAAACTTGACCGATAATAATGTTATTAAATTAAATGGCCATATCAAAAATTTTTTATACCTACATTTATTAAAATTTCACAAAAAAGGGTTGAGAGGCACACCACACTTAAAGAAAGCAGTTTTCGCAATTAATGTTATCTTCCTTTTAATATTTACCGTTACAGAACTATGTGAGAAATTTTATTTTTTTCACCAGAATACAAGAAAATGTTAGCGGACAATGTTTGCGATTTTAAAATTTACGAGCATTTTACACTAAAATTGTTTGCCGCGATGAGCAAATATTTTTGCTGCACATGCGGTGATTTGATGAATTTTTGTCTTAAGTCTTTAACACAAGAGTCTTACGCGCTCACTTATAGACATATTCTGTTTGAAATATCAAGCGAACTATCCAAACACTTTATATAATTAATAAATTTTAAGAAAGAATTACACTCAAGTACTTTTGTAAATAATCTCTGCTATAATACAATCTTTTGACACATTTCTTTCTCCATAGAATTAAATTAAATTAAATTTAGAACACGAACGATCCGAAATTGATTGTGCAACAACTGAGTTAATCACTCTGCTCTCATGATTTTGATGATGACGTTCTCTTCACTTACTTATCTTGAAGAAGCTTGAACCATCAGAGACGAAAATAAGTAAATTGAATAAATAACGCTCCAGCACCAGCACTCATTTCTATAAATCGGAATTTCTTCTTGTATAGTAATGGCCATCACTATCTGTCGTAGTCGTCGTCGTCGTCGTCGTCGTCGTCGTCAGTCTAAATTAAGTTATAAATTTGTTTACATTTTTCCCTGGTTCGAAATCAAATACTTTTACGACCCCATTGGTACTAGGCTCCCCCAACTCCTACCCCAGCGGGTTGCTGGCTTGTACAACACTCAAGGGGGATCTGCTTTAAAGACCTATTTTTAACGAAGTGTTATGTACACGAGGGAGTTAGTACTTGTTGTACTTAATATCTGAGGGCGGCCTAGGTAGGTGTGTGTATATATTTATTGCTCTCCGATGTAAGCAAATATTTCATAAATTCTGTTTAATGTTGAAAAACTTACCCTAGAGGACCACAGAGAGCCACACCACAGATGGAATGGATGAACTTTTAACCTGCATAACTTCAGGTTAATAGCCTTCTCTCTATTGCGGCAATTGACTAGTGCCCTACAAACACGAGACTTTTGATGATGGAAAAACAATAAATAATGTTTTTTTCCCTCTAAAGAATGATTTCACTTTCGATGAGCTTTATGATTTATAATTTGTGCTTATTCTTAATGGATTAAAAGATCGCGTGCAGTTACACTTGTGCTGGATGAGTATATGATAAGTATGACGTATTTTGCAATATTCAAGAGTTTGGTCCAAATCAACCAATCATTCATAGCGGGATAGCATCGTAAAATCTCTTCCTCCTTTTAACAGAAAAGAATGTCGATATTGACCATGGAAACAAACCTAGGATTGATACTAACTTTGTACGATTTATTCACCTAGTATAATAATTTTTAAAAGTCACACTTAAAAACGATTTTTTGAGTCTAGTCTATACCATATATATAATAAATACCTCGAAGAATCATGGCTGTTGAGGCTCTGCCTACTAAGGTCCTGTCTAATTTATCCTTACCTATTCCTTATCAGTGTATAACTATATTGGATTCAATATTCTCGTTTTAATTATTTTGATGCTATGAAAAGGTGTAGACTGTAGTTTCATAAGTAAATCTTATCTTCGCTACAACTGATATTGAAGATTGCAAATTGTGAATATTCGGACTTTCTTTGCAATAACCGCGTTCTTTATAGTGGGTAAATCTAACGTAGAAATCACAAGGACGGTGGCCAAAGCGGATTGTACTAACCTACTAAAATCTTGTTGTCCTCTTAATGAAACGCATCAGGCTAGATAAGGTAAGTTTTTCAATTCATCCATAGATAGGGCGACTGACCCAAGCGTATCCAGTCTACTCCGAGCAGGGTGGACAAGCACTCAGAAAGTGTTCGTTTGTCTCTGTCTCTCCTTCTAGGCATAACAGACACTCAGGGCTGTCAACAATTCCCATTCTTGCTAGATGAGCGTGAAGCGAGCTGTGGCCAGTGATGATACCAACCACAGAGAAAGTCAGAGAAATTCCGATCAAGAAAAAGTTTTATACATCTGCAAGTCCTCAGGTTCGCTCAACGCTGCAGATGCGAATATCCGCTTTGATGAGAGAGACCTGATCATCGAGCTGACAACGACTAAGCGGGTTCCGGTCCAAGGAAGGGAGAACTAGAGACAGACCTGGTCAGTCCTTTCATTCCATATGATCTCCATGTGCCCAGGAACCCCCACTGAAGGGACACCATGTTATGAATACATAGTTTATCCACAAACATCCTGCAGTCCCCCAGTAAGTATCTTAGGTGTTATCCGAGAGCCATTCAGAGCCATCAAGGCTGCCCGACTATTCGCCAGGATAGCAATGGCCTTTATTTTCGCTGCCATTTCGATGGAGAAGACTTCAGCCTGGAAGACAATGGTGTGGCTTCCAAAAGAGTACTCCAACCCAATGTCAGGTTGAAGAAAGTAAATACACCAGCGCCGGCACGATCATTGGTGAGCGAGTCGTCGGTGAATTTTTTTTAGAGCGAACCGGTGAAGGGTCTATAAGACATTCCCTGAGCCTACGATTCCCTTTCAGGAAAGCCTACAGAGAAGCGACGCTAATTCTGCTAATACAATCTTCCAAAAATCTTATCGACCAGTTAAGGGGGAGATTATAAATATATATATGTATGTAGGACAGCAAGGGCCCCTCAATGCAACAAAAAAAAACAGCCATTGTGTTTGATCTGCTGAGATCCATTTGCGAGAAAACTCCTATTAAGATCAACAGCCGAGGTATAGTTAATCAGAATTTCTTATTAAAGCAGTCTTCGAAGGACGTTACAAATTCGTAACAGAAACACACAATTCCGTAACATTACGAAGGTCAAACATCTACTATCTACACGATTTCCGATAATATTCTCCGTGATATTTGTTATGAGGTGTGCTCTTTTACTCTTCTAAAACACGTAAAAGTAGGAATAATTAGTCTTTTGCTCAAAGTAAACAATCGCGTTACTCAACTCATGGTCATAATCTCTTGTACATGTTTCATATGTGTGTCATAATCGTTACTACAATCTTGCTAGGCTTCAATGTTGTCACATTATTACAGGTGGTTAGGACACTAACAATTTGTATCATTGATTGAAAAAAAATTACATCCAATTTGTCTTTCTCTTTCTTAGTGTAATAAAAAAAAAAAAAGAATGTAAGACTTAATTTTTCACTAGGGTGTGGTCACTTGTTGTAATTCATTGCAGTTCCTCACGACCAGCATTAAGCTTTTAACTGTCAATCAATTATTGAATGGCCCTCCTTTCAGGTTATTAAATTGAATTCAAATAAAAATTCAAGATATTTAAAAATTGTCTAAAATAAAAATTAAAAAAATGTTCATAATTTAATTTTTCAGGCGGAAGAACGAACACGTTTCATTTATTTCCTACAAAATGTTTTTCTATGAACTCTCAACCTTAATAGCAAAACTTGAAATATTGCTGCCTTCACCGCTTGTACCTACGTTTTAACTATTTTCGTTGTGCTGAATTTGCCGACCTTAAGCCAATTATGTATTTCAAAAATGCCAAAATCAGGGCACGATTTTTTTTTGTAATAATTTTTGATTTTTGTTTTTTTAAGTTTTATTCAGTTGCCCGTTTAATTTTTGTTGAACGAACAACGAAACATAATAAAAAATTGCATAAAAATTTACCCAGCAACAAATCTGAGAGACTCACATTCGCAGTAAATTTAATAGAAAAAGTTGATCCACATGAAAATATCCAATGGAGCATTAAATTCAATTAAGCGCGCACCGCCACTGAACTGCGACAAAGCCGCAATGTAGCGGACGGAAAGTAAGTACTTCCAGTGATTTATGGAAATGGTGAAGGTACCTTGTCAGGAGTTTAAAGGGCTTTTAAATTTCGATTAATTAACGACCTAAAAACCGGCCCGGGTCGGTTAATGTGAGCTTTTGTTTTGTGGAACGGTGAAAAGTCTCATTAAAGTGAATTTCTTGGATTCTATCCGAGAATAGAGGACGAGTGTTGATGTAGGGGAGAATAGATTAATTTACGTTTCAAGTGATTTTCATTTACAAATAGGCATCAGTTTAGGAAAATGCCTCTGATGACGGTCATAGCTAGAAAAAGCCTAATATTTGGAAATCTCCTGGTGTTTTTATGTTCCTAGTAATTAAATTATAATGGATTAGGTGATGTGAGTAATGTCCATTATGGGGCTCTTCAGAAACATTTGCCCACAGTTCAGATAGTCCTTGTTGCTAATGGCAGACGTAGAACCTTAATGGCATTTTTATTTGCCCAAGCAAGATTATGATTTCTCTCACGTAAAAATACAAAAATTACCTACTCTTGTTGTGGATATGCTATATATGTATCTATTAGCTGTGAGGTAAGGCATAACCAAAGGAAAAAAAAATAGTACAAATTAATGCTGCAATTATAGTATGTAATTATATATCAAGTGACAAAGAGAGCGGTGAACAGCCGTGCGGATTTGTGTGCATGAAAGCTATGCATATGGGGTACCTACTTAGTTAAAACGTATTATTAATTAGGGTGGGCACTTTGTATGTAAGTACTACGTAAAACAAGAAAAAGAGGTAATGAAATTTTAAATTAAAAATTGATGGTGACATCATTACGGACTAATGAGTTTTATTATTTTTGAAATGTAGAAGTAAATTTTTCCTACATCGAATAAAGTTTCGGGTGTATTGCGATGCCAGCCGCAGCAATATTTAACAGTCAAAGATCATTGTCCACGTGTTTTGTGGTGGTTTAATTACTCTTGAGACTTCATTCGATGCCGATACTACTGCAGATCATTCTTGAAACGTTTTCACGATATCGTGTCCATTTTTACCGTGAGGTTTGAATAAACTCATTTTTATGTAGCTCATGTACCCAGCTTCAACACGCCTAACGTCCTTAATATCATCGCTTGTAAGATTGTAGACTTGCAAGCAATAGGTTAGGTGAGAGTGGCGGCCATCGTAAAAGCATGTACGACCAGACGCATTTAGACCATCTATGGTCAATTCCATTGTGATGCCACCTTATTGGGGCTCTGCCTGGAAAAGCTACCTAAAGCCTGAGTTACAATGTGACGCTGTCGCGAGAAGCGGTCGCGAATGATGTTGCTGATGCTGACGCGGACTCAGTGCCTGTTGCTTATGCTATTCCAATGATGACGCTCTAACATGTGTTGAATTTTCGTTCCATTATTAAATAAAATCATTAAATCGTAAATAAATAAATTAACTAGTTTTTAAATACTGTAGCATTACTTAAAATTTGCAATTTTCACTCACAATTTCAATGTTCTGCAAAAATAAATTGCCTCAACTGCAGCTGTCAAGATGTTGCATGTCTCAACTTTAAGCAACGTGACCATCGTCAGCAACACCCTTAGCCGACACACTGTATCTGCGCTTGAGTACTTTCATACATTTTAACTTTTGACAGGTTTAGCGACAGCGTTCGCGACTCGCGACAGCGTCCCATTGTAACTCAGCCTTAAGATTTAGAGGGTAAGCTGAAACCAACTATAAGCCTTAATGAACCTCATCAGGTCCCCTAACTCTTTATTCTGCTAATTCCAGCAGCTCGCAGAGAAAGTAGCTGCCAAGCGTATTCCTTCTACGCTTAGAAAGATGAAAGATTAGTGCATTCTTACAGCAGGTGTTGAACGCTCTCAACCTGTTGCTCGGCCATATAGCTTCTGCAGAAGTAATTGTATGAAGCTTGCATGTGCTCTGCAGGTTTACCAAAGAGGCAGTGTCCGTGATACAAGATTAAGCGCATCATTCTGCTTCCTCCTTAGCAGAGACTAAGTCTTTCCAATTTGCCAGCTTACATGCTACAGGATTTGCTAATGTTATTTTTGTTTTGTTTTTTTATTTGTTGAGTTGAACCTTCATTGTGCAGGACGAGTCTACGAGTTTTGACACTATTTACATAATAGACTGAACTTCTATATACGAATTTCAGATAGTTAGTATATTCAAACATGTGTTTGAACTTATTTTGTCTTATTATACTTCTGCGAATTGAAAAAAAAAATACTTAAACCCGCGCTATTAAGATTCGATTCTCGATGCTCTCAATTCTGCTGCCGTATCCTATCCACTGTGTCACAAACGCCTTACCTAATTCTCCGTTTAACTTTCTACTTTTTCCTTGATGGATAAGCTCTGATTCTATCACATGGCATTGTTTTGAATTTTCGTAATTCAAGTCTAATATCGGATTTAAAAAAAATTATGGACAGAGTTTTGCTTATATAGACCTTTTGGTGAAACGAAATTTCTGGGATGCGTTACCATTAATGCATAGCTTGTCGCAATATATCCAACAAAGTCTCGGTACAGCTTTATGATCTTTTCATGTACTCGTATACATATATATTGACGAACACACCTAGTCCGATTGCGTGTGTATCGCAACTCACAGGCTCTAATCTCTATCCCTAATTGTATTCCAAGCAAAAGTGTTGGAAATAGAATAATGTGCCAATATAACCCTGTATTAAAATTGACATAAACGATCAACCAACACTATTCTCTCGAACAGCTAAATCGCTGTCAAGGCTGAGAGATCTTTCACCATTATATCTAAGATTGTCTGGGATTATTTACAAACCCTCAGAACGCATGGATGGATGAATTGAAAGGAGGTTGTGACCCTGACTGGGTCCCAGGAACGTAGGCAACAACAAGGTCCATTGATCACCGTTCAGACTTATTAGAAATTTCTTATAAGTCCCAACCGAACGCTCTAACAAAATTCAAAATTGGCCCCAACCTTCCTTTCCGACTTCATGCAATTTTTCCAGGAGGTGTGAACCAAGGAATCTGTAACGTTTTCCTGAGAGAGCCGGACAGTGACAAAAAAAATGAGTCACCATTTCGGATTCCTCTTCGCATCCTCTTCATATCGTATCGTCAACAAGTCCCAACTTGTGTAGATGACCCCTGAGAAGAGAGCGCCCAGTGAGAATTGACACTAGAGTTCTCAGGGTTGGCTTGTTTAGTCCCAATAGATTTTTCGTTTCGTTTGGGTTAGGTCTGACCCATAGCTCCTTCGTAGATCTACCGGAACACTCAGAACACTTGCCGAAAAGAAATAAAATTATCCTCATGTATAAGTAACATATACAAGTATTGAAATTGCTGACAGCCTAAGTAAAACAACAGTGGAAACTCACTTTGTTTGTCCAGAGCCTTCTGTGGAACTGCGAAATGCCATATTAAAAAATCTGTTTAAAAGTGCAAAAGAAAAGATAAAAATTCGGGCTGCACTGCATAGTACTTTGCAAGGCAAAAAAAAAAAAAGAAAAGAAATAAAGAACACTTCTGGCGAAAAACAAAAGAATACCCCTTTTTAAGAAATTGCAGCTACAAATAATTTCAGAGTTTCTCTCGGCTTTATGGTCTTTACAGTTACACATTAAAAAGATTGGCTTAGCTGAGATTTCATCCTGTTGCATCTACTATAGGATGCTTATGGAAATCAGAACACTTGATATGCAAATGCATCACCGTCCTTCCTCCAAAAAATATGCTGACATTTAATTCTAAGGATCTGATATAGACTTCATCTCATTTAGAATAGGCAAAACAAAAATCCAAAATTCATTTACCAGTAAATCTCAATCGAATTTTTTCGAAGATTGCTTCTCTTGCATTCCTTGGTTGAAAGTAAGGAGCAAAGTGTCATTGGAAACTGAATTTATGACAGAAACACGAGTAACCTCTCTACAAAAACTCACATCCATAATAACATAGCAGGTGTAATTTTTAAAACTATTTTATTAGCAACTGATTTACTGTAACTGTTCTAGAAGTTAATCTCGTATAGACCGAATTGTTGCTTTTAACACGGAAAAGAGCTATATCGCTTATTATCGCCTTTTTGCAGCTTTGTATATAACTCCCTGGATTTAAATTGAGAAGTATAGCTGCAAAACGTAGTCTTAAGACTGCAAGAGTTAAATTACTGGAGGGCGGCTTCTAACCAAACCATGCCTGACAACCGATGCGAAATATTTTCTGTGTTGAGCGGCTTATATCAACGAGAAACTATGCAAAATATGTGTAAAGTGGTACAAAAATAACAAAAGGTATAGGAGCCGTAGAAAATATTATTTGAAATGTCAAATAATAGTAGATTAAAATTTAAACATCGAATTTTAAAAGTTATTCAAAACAAACTACAAAGAAATTTCTTAAAATAATAAGAACAACAATAATAACATTATTTTACCTTACCCATCTGTAGAAGGAAGAACTTTTGAAAAGAGTGCAACTACATAGAACAATTTTGTCTAAATTATCTGTCTTTAATGAAATTGTCAAATGTTTTTGTTTATTTTTTTTTTTTTTGTGGAAATAATATATGAGACATGCATAAGATTTTTCTTTTCTCTCTAAAATCTTCATAGCTATAAGTTTTTGCACAAACAATTAAAAATTGAAAAAGGAACCTACTGAACAAACCTCTACATTTAGGGGATGAATCTACTAGAAGTGCATCACATGCACTTTCAGTGCTACCTTCTTTAATATTCAGGGCCTTTTTGTGATGCCAGCTATCAGATGTTTTCATGTCACTGTCATTCGAATGGCCTTGTTCTGCCAGCATATATTCTGAGCTTTCACCTTCTTCATCCAAATCATCGGGTGTCGTCTGCAAAAGATCCTTTGATTTCCTCTGCCCGAAACGCCCGAAAACCTTGTCACGAACTTTGCTATTTTTACGATTTTTTCCAGCTGAGCTAGGCTTCTCTTCTACAGTGCTGGTGTTTCCCATTGCGGTTTTATATAGCTTTTTAGCAATAATTCTTAACTTCTTGTGCAAATGTCAACTACCAAAGCACGTTGATGACACTACAGAAATTCGCGAACACCCTCGCACACAATCGTTACCAATGGTGGTGGTGGTGGTGAATCCCCGGACTCGACCGACAACAAATCACTTTTAATTGACACTAACAATTGGATATTTGTTGCCATTTTATCTTTTTATGGGCTTTCGTTGAACTTTTTCCACGTAAATTCTCATAAAACAGTCCACTTAAGATGAAATAAAAACTCTGCCACTGATGTGACATATGAATTGAGTTGGGCTTGGGGGTAACAACGTTATCAACGAAAACAACAACAACAAAAACAACGGTGCCATTTCACCACTTCACACTTTTGGCCTTCGTAATCGCCTATATTGCATTGAGGTCACACTGATATTATTTCTGTAATTTAAGCTATATACACTAGTTGTAGGTGCGCGAAATTGTAAAGGATGTTTTTTTTCTATTTTGACAGAAGGACATTTCACATGTCTCACTGCGATGTAAACACGCGAACTTTTAAAAGGGAAAATCGATTTATACTGAGAGAAAACTCATGCGCACTGACAAGATATGCACGAAAACAATTAAGACTGAAGCCCCCCACAAGTTTCATGGGTGGCCGGCAACAATTTTTTAATTTAAAACTGCACCAGTACTAAACTAAGTAGATTGGACAACAAAGGTCAAATTAAAATGATTCATTTATGATTTAGAGAGCAAAACAGTTCCCGCCAAATATTCATTACACTTTGAAAGTGGTCGGCCGCTTTAAATTCACTTCAAAAAAGTTTGAAGAATAAAGCTTTGTCGGTCGCGACAGAGATTATGTGTGGAAACTTGACTTTAAGAAGATGTGATAAGGTGGCCGTTATTTATGGAAATTTATTTAATCGCTTCGCAATTTTATCAGAATAATGCGGCGCAGCATTATTTTTAGTTCAGTTTTTCTGGAGCTGTTTTGTAAAAATTGTTATACCTCATAACGTAATGGGGTGAAAATAACAAATTGCGACATGAAAATTGGGTCATTTGCTGAACTCCTAAAAGGGCGGTAATGTATGTATGTATACATTTTTGTATACTGTAAAGACGGAACTTGCAAATGGTGAATAAGGATAACGGTTTCTTGTGATTGTACTTAAGTACATACATGAATTATGGAATTTATTGAATGGCTAGATGTTGTTGACTGGTTAGGTTACGTAAGAGCGGTGCCGATAGAAGTGCCTAACCTGCTTCACTCGACCACCAGTGGGTCCATTCTGCCCCTTATCCTATTGGGATAACCTTTAAAGTCGCTCTGGATCCATTCTGCCTCTCTTAGGAAACTCAGAATGCATCTGAACTCTTCTTTGCAGCTCCCTCAGACTTGAAAAAAAGTGGCTACCTAATAGTTTACCTCTTTTACTCATTAGAGCAGGACACTCGCAAAGCACGTGTTTGATGGATTCGATTTCCTCCGAATCGTTACAGCTCCTGCAGGAATCGTTCGCCACTATTACCAATCTTCTAGCATGGTCTCCTATACTAGATTCCTGGTATATGCTATTCCTGGTGTATAGTTTCCTGTCATATGCAGGCTACAATTGCCTCACGATACGGCAGATTTCCCTATTGATCCAGCGGAGGCTTGCCTTTTAATAGGCGCCAGTGATGATCTCCTCTTTTAGAGCTCCGATCGGGATCCTCACATAAGCTATCGCTGCGGAACTATCTTATTTCAGAGCCCTTTTTGGCCAACACGTCAGCCATCTTGTTGCCTGGGACATCCCTGTGGCCAGGTACCCAGTATAGTGTCACCTTGTGCCGTGTAGTCAATTCCTCAAGGCTGGGTCTTGCATAACTGCACCAATTTTGATTTAACCAGTACCGCATCCAGCGCCTTAATGGCTGCCTAGCTGTCAGTGTAGGTATATGCAGATATGTCGAGCGGACTCTACATAGATGGCAGTACTGGCCACCTGGTAAAATGCTACGAGCTTTGCCTGAAAAATACTACAGTCTATAAGACTCGTTTCGGATCCATCCGTAAAGATAGAGATATCGGATGTTAGTATCATCAACATCCCATCCCAATCGCTCCTGGTGGGCATAATTGCAATGACACCCCCACCAAAAGTTAGGAAAGGTATTTGATAGTCAGTTCTTACCTGAAATTACTGCAGTCCATCTTCTGGAGTATGTTGGAATGCCCAAAACTCCTCTCCGTCCACCAACCCCCCGCTCATGCAATGGAGATCTAGAGGCAATAAATCAAATATGACCTCCAGTACCGTCGTAGGTTTGGTGCACAAACACTCGGTTATTGCCAGGCAAGCGGCCCTCTGGATTTTTGTCAGTACATGCAGGTTACATTTCCTCGTCAGTGCCGTCCACCAGACCGTGGAGCCGTAGTAGAGGATCGGCCGAACTATGGCTGTGTACATCCAACGTACCACCCTGGGTTTTAATCCCCGGTTGCAACCAAAAATTCTCTTGCACGTGTAGAAGGTCACACTGAATTTCTTAACACGTTCGTCTAGATTAGGCTTCCAACTCAGCTTGCAATCGAGTATGCTGCGGTGGAGAGAGTGAGATATTTTCCACCCAGTATAAGAAGTCTGAATCTTTGCTCCTGCCGTTTTCTTGTAAAAAGCCCAAGCTTAGTTTTCGAGGGGTTTACAGTCAACTCAGTATTATTGGCCCAGCTATCCAGCTTCAGCAGCACATACTCAAGCCTTTGTTAGCTCTTGTTGGATTTTTGGATATCTCAAGTTTTCCTATGAAAGAATCTAATTACCTGTGAAAAAAAAAATCTACAAGGCACACCTTCGTAGTTTTTTGCGTAGAACTAAACAAATATTAGGAGCCAGCAGGGCCGGACAAACCAGCCTCAAAGGGTCTTCAAAAATGACTTTTTTAGAAGAGGCAAACTATCCAAATTATTGGGGTGATTTCCTACTGAACCGAGCACAAGGAGAGGAAGACAGCGTTTTCTATTCGAAAATCATGTTTATCTCGGTATAAATGTAGCACAAAAAGAACTTCTCCCACTGAACCGAGTAAGACAAATTTAAAATGTTTCGTAATCGAAGAGAAGTCTTCTCACAAATGAATTATGCTATATTTCAAAGAAGGAATGTTGGATTCCATGCTAAATACCGAACCACTAATTATAAATAATAATTAAAATTGGCTTTTTTTTTCTAGAATTTGTAAGATTTAATAAACAAGAGGAATCAATAAATTTATACAGGAAATATGTATGCCAAAAATATATATAAGAGCGGTTGGTCCTTCCATCTTTAAAATTAAAACTAAAACAGGGTTTCTCTGTGGAAAAAGTATCCGAGGGACCAATAATTTTACTCGTGAAGCAGAGCCGTAACAATAGTGTGGCAAACGAGGCAGACGTTGAGACGGAGAGGCACCGCGCCGACCGTTAAAAAAAAATTACTGCGGGGGAAAAAGTAATATTAACAAAATTTGCATTTTACAAATATTATTATATTATTTTTGAGTTATAATTGATTATTTAAATATTGTTCTCGATTTGAATTTACCCGGTTGACAAAGTTCAGGTTGATTAGTAGTTCTGACATAGGAGAAATTTTTGCTAGTGCTACAAAATTTCCTAAAGTAATGGATATATTAACAAACGTTAAAGAAACAAGGACAAGAAAAACTAAGCGACTGGAACGTTTTGAAATACAAGATGTTGACCCCAGAATGTCAACCAAACAAAAGTTTCGGACACCAATTTTTTAAATCGATTGATATCCTTTTATACTAACTGACGTGGTGGTACGCAATGTTGGAACAAGTTTCCGAATATTTTGGATTTCTTTCCGGCGATCTTCTTAGCAAAATGGACGCCGATAATCTGAAAAAAAGCCACTTTTGGATTTGCTTCAATCAGTTCACGACTAATAGCCTCCAAGAATCCTATCTAAATGTTGAAATAGGCCTCCGAGTTTTTCTTACATTGCCAATGACCAATAGCTTCATGTGAACGAAGCTTCAGCAATTTGAAGTTAATAAAAATTTATCTCTGATCTACAATGGGTCAAGAAAGATTCTCGAATGTGGTTGTTTTGTCAACCGAAAAAGAAATGACAAGCATTCCGAATTTCAAGAATATTATAAACTAGTTCGCGGCGAAAAAAGCTAGAAAAGTCCATCTATAAAATCTTGCAAATATTTCTATCAAACTGATTCTTTTCATGATCAATTGCTGCGCAACCTTGTTCAGTCAGACCATTTCAGGTTAGGTAAATTTAAATTAGGTTAACTTGAGAATTTTATAGATCAGAGACGCAAGTTTATACGTTTGCCTCAGGCGCCAAAACTAGTCGTTATGGCTCTGCGTGAAGGAACTGACGACAGCAGTGAACTCTTAACCCCTTGAAGTTCAATCACTCTTTCACTTACTTATATATATATCTCAATATTATATTAAGGGCCTGTCCGGATTCAACTCTTCGTATTCGTCTTCATCTTGTTATTACAGCTAGCTGACGTAACATCGAGACAAGTTCTATCCGAATCCATGTCTATGCTACCGAGCTTTGCTACTTTGTATAACAGTTTTGACATCTGGTTAGCTTGATCACCGAGTCAAGGTTCGAGTTGACTTATTTAAATAGACAACATATTATGAGGTTAAGTTTGTTTGCTGTCTGTGAAATCAAGCTGAGCAAACGAAAGATTTCGGACAGGTTAGCTTCGTCTTCGTCTAATTATTATAATAGCTGAGCTTGTTGTGTTACGTCACTAGCTGTAATAACAAGAAATACAGGAAATATTTCTTCCTATAAAAACCGTGGAACATAATACCGAGCCAACCAAGACGAGCTAGTTTAGTGTAGAAATAAATACCTAGAATGAAAACATCTGTATCAGAACTAAGGATTAGAACATGGGTACATTGAACTTTTGAATATCCTGTTCATCTTTATTGGTCCTGGATTGCGTTCATTCATATGTTGATTGGATGTCCGATTGCAAATCCAGATATAAGCAAAGAGCTTCGTGAATACTGTTTTTAACGGGTTAGAGAAGCATCCATCTCTGTACCGCGTCTTCATTTTTGGTTATGCCAATCAAACCTCCAGTAACTGCTGATGATCGGTTCTAAGAATGCTCTAGTGCTAAGTCGAGGCTCACTGCATTGATTGTACCATTATTTCGTTTTACGGACAACATTCCTTACTTCAGATCATTTATAACTTGGAAGGTAATTGTAATATATCTATTGTCTAGTAAATAAAGTGTCTCTCCGCGAATATAATTAGTATGGTTCATAATAAAAAAAGTAAGGTAACATTTGTCTAACAGTTAATAAATATATAATCACTACTTCTGTTAGCCTTTATTGAATTTCAAATAATTTTTCTCATTTGGCAGTAGTTATTGAAATATTTAAATGTTTCATTTTTAGTGCTCCTGAGTTGTAAGAAATTGGAAAACATCAATCAAACCTACATAATCTTTATCTACCGTTACCTCTCTTATTGCCTGTAGACAAAAATTTAACTTGGAAACATAATTTATCATAGCTGTGGACATGACATCTTTTGAAGTTGGTGGCTGAGGAATGATCGGGCTAAATCCAATAGTAGATACAGCTATGTTTGCAGACTATAGTATTTGTTGAAATGGAGTAGATCCTGGTATTGAATTTTTTTGATGGTCGGGAGAAATTGTTTTCTAATTCATTATGTTGCAGCCTACACAAGACCCAGAGCAAATTATCAAATTTTGAATAATTTTTACTGTATCTTAATAAACAACCTGTCCTTGTAATTCGGTACAGAAGGTTGTATATTTGTTTCAAAATGAAGAATTTCTTGGCAGTTAAATGTTCTTAAATTATTAAACATTGCAAAAAAGAGCAAGTGCAAGGTTGGTGCCATTCATGTTCACGAGACACCCGTGGATATGAATGACGAAACGTTGTACAACAAATGGGGCACCACATTCCACCGTTGCGGTATTAGTTTAGCCACCGTGGCACTTTAGTACGGTACTAACAGATTTCAGTATAAAGCGATGAGTAACTCCATACTTACATGAAGTGTATTAAATTATTTTAGAAAATTTAAAGTACTTAATCTTGCAAGTATAACAGGCAATTGCAGCGAATTTTTAGAGAAGTTATAGTCAGTATGAGTCTGTCAGTTATATATGTCAGAAAAGAGACATAAGGACCAGTCGTTTAGACTTAGTTTTGGCTCACTCGACCAGTTTTCGTCCCTGCCAAAGGACTCATCAGGAATGTTAGTTCTTGGCTTAAGATAGCCGGAGTGCAATTAAGTGCAGTATTAGATGAGTATTGTCCTAGTTCGTCAGGTCAAGTAAGTGCTTATTCATGTTCATCCCACATTTATACCTACTATCCTAGTGTCTACACTTTCTCTTTACTGATCACCACAGTGCTGGGTGTTGGTTAGAATCATTGTGTTTACCCTCCCGAGCACACTATCAGTGTTCAGCTCTGTCTTGGGAGCTCCAGATTTTACATACAGTGTGGCCAATAGACACTATATATTAATCCAGACCTGCTACATTTGTACCCGAACTCTAATACTGCTCTCCGAATGGAGGAATGATGGGAGTCATTGTCAATAAGTAATTGGATTCCTAACTTGCCATATAGGCAGAATTTCATTCCATATATAGCAAAACTTGGAATAAATGTTTGCTGAAGCACATAATAGCAACAAGAGGGTAAATAAATATATAAAATTTGAGTAATGCTCTTCGGATAAGACATTACTCCAGCCCTAGAGTTCCACTTTTAAATGAAATATAGTCTTTATTTTATGAAAATACACGGCACAGATATGATAAACACTACGAATTAAAATAACACAAGAAAATTCGGAAATTTAGGAACTTTGATAACATTAAAGAAAACAAATTTAGGTAACTTGAACGAAACGAAAAACTAGACTAAACATACCATAACAAGAAAATACCCATATAAAACTCAGATACATCATCCACACCACTTTTTGCAGTAATATCCTTAGTACTATCATTGAAGAACCATGGTGGCTAAACTTTATTCACGACTGTGGATAATGATGCACCACTATGTCGTACAACGCTTCGTCATTCTGATCTGGGTCAAATTTCTTAGATACGGAATGAGACTGTTCTTGCACTTGCACGTTTTTGCAATTTTTTCAATACGCTGTAGGCTTTAATTTAATGATATTATTTATCTGATTTTCAGTGATCTTTTTTTTTATATGGCAGTATCTTTATATGGTAGTATCTTTGACGCTTTATTGTTTCTTCGTTGAAATCATTGTTATCTATAGCAAACACGAAGAAACAAAGAAGAATCTCGAACTAAGGAGTGGTCCAGAAAAAATTGACCCATTTATTTTTGTTTGCGGTAAAAATTCTAATGGCAATTTTTTTATAAAATTTATATTTTTGTTTCTTACAACTTAAACTTTAAAATACAAAAGTTATTTCTAATACATTTTTTGTTTTAGAGGAACGGCACTGCAACCTTTTATTGCCTAACTTTCGAACTCAAATTGGCGAGCGATCTTTCTTTGTGCAGGTTGTACGCAAATGGAATAGTCTACCCACTAGCGTTCAAAGAGCTAGTTCCGCTGATATATTCGGCAGGCTTTTGACTTCGATCCGCTTACCTTGAATTCTATATTTTTCTTGATAGTATAAAGTGTGCGCGCGTTTTTGCTTTGTTGCTCTACGTCTCGGTTTTTCTTTAATTTAGCTTTTTCAGTCTATAGTTTTTATTTTAGATTTAGATTTTTCAGTAAGCAATATTCATTTGTTCTTCTTTTTTTCTCACTGTATTTTTATATATATATTTAATGTATACTACTTCCTGTATCTCTTTCCTTACAATTTGCATTGCTTATCTATTTATGCATTATTAGAGTTAGTTAAATATTCCGACATTGTTAGCCTGAATGTATGTACTACTATAAGATCTTAAAATCTTTTGTACAAAAATGATAAATAAAGTTAAAGTTAAAGTTAAAGTTAAAGAATGTTTTAACTTTGTTCTTCAAGCCGCGCATTAGATTTAGAACAGTTATATTAGTAACATTTCTATATGCTCTTTTCCATTTATTTCTGAAAACAACATCATTTTTGGCATATTTCTTTGTTGTTCTAAGCTCCTTTTTCATTAATGCCTAGTACCTCTCTACTGGACGAAGTTGGAGGCAGTTTGCTGGATTGGTTTCCCTTGGCACGATATTGACCTCATTAGTTCTGTACCATTCCATCGTTGCTTTTGCGTAATGACTGATGGCCAAATGTGGCCAGAAAATAACAGACCCTTGATGCTGTTGAATAAAAGGTAGAAGTCTTTTTTGAAGGCACTCTTTGATGTACACATCTGAGTTTATTGTTCCTTTGATGATAAATTCACTGCTTCGTAAACCGCAAGAACAGATCGCCTGCCAAATCATGTACTTCTTGGGAAATTTTGTCATTCCTTTTGTTGAAAATTTTCTGGATACTCCGCCCGACTTTTTGCAGTAAAATATTCGTCACCTGCTATCTGCGAAAAGTCAGCTTTGCAATAGGTTTCATCACACCCATAACGACACAATCGTATTTCGTCAGGTAGTTCTCATAAAGTTTTCTCGCTCTTCTTCTTGCTGTTTTCTCTTCTTCTTCCTTCCTCAGCGGCACTTTTTAAACCTTATTGCTCCTTAATCCACAGATTTTTTTATATCTGTGCACTATAGACTTTGTTTTTCCAGCCAATGTCGCCATATCTCTTTCCGAAGTTCCCGGTTTCCGAGAATAAGTACCCTTCATCTGTTTTATGACGTCTGGACAGGATGGCCGTGGTTTTCTACCTGACCCACGTATCCTTTCTATTGACAAGCCTCGCATATTCTTGGCTATTGCCCTTTTTACCGTGGAATAACTTATATTCAGATCTTTTGAAATTTTTAACAATGAAATTGTGGGATTTTCCAAATATTTGGACAAAATCATTTCACGGACATCTTTTTCGCTTCGAGACATCTTAACTATTTCACTTCCAATACACGAATGATTCATATAAACTCAGAGTTCAGTATTTATGGAATATTTTAACAAAAAAACCAGACCTGGATTATTGTAATTTTGAAGATATAAAAATAACTTAATGGGTCAATTTTTTCTGGACCACGTTGTTATTTAATTATCTAGGTTTTTTAATGCTTTGTAATTGATCCAGTGTCCGAAATTATTTAAAACATTTATCAATTGCTTCGATCTAGTCAGTCTAAAGCTATATGCTTTGGAGTCTGTTTCTCAGTAATTCTAAAAAAAATATCGTAAAACACGGACAAAGCTTGTCGATAATAAGTATCATTTCATTTTTCATTTTTAACTCTGAATATTTGCATGCTCTCTAACGCTTGAAGCATGACTAGGGGAGGAAAGGGAAAGGGACCAATACAGCTGCTGGCAACATCCATTTTGTTGTTATTTGGGGTCTCAGGTATAAGAATCTGAGTTTAGTTGTTGGTTCTCACATTTTGCATACGCAAGTACCTTTCCCTGTTTTAATTACTAATTTAGGAAGGTGTTTATATGTACAGTATTTGAGTTTGCCTTCAGCAAAAGAAGCTTTTTAAATGTCGCGTCTGATAATGATTGCCTGCGAGGAGCATTAACAAAACCTGCAAAGTCTGCAGATTAACTAATTGAATTTATTGAAGAACTTAAAATAAAAAATCACTGCACAACGACAGAAATTTAATTTTTCTGGGAAGAAGTTATGATCGTTACTGTCCCTGCTACTAAGGCTCTATTATTAGAAGGCGTATTTAAATAATTTACAAGAGCTGAAGTACTTCGCGTTATGGCGGTATTTGTAGTAAGCGTACTTAAAGGGTACTTAAGCTTACATATGGGACTTATGAGTAACAATACCAGTACCTGGACTTGTATTTGGAAATTTTTTGAATCCAGTACCGGGACTTGTACTTGTAGTTAAAAAAATTTTAAGTCCAGGTCCTGATACTGGCACTAGACTTAAGTTCTAATGTGCTTAAGTACTTTTCAGGTGTGATTGTAACTAGCAAAATTGCCCGTTCTTAGAACGGGATTTTCCCTTAAATTTATAATTTTTTTTTTATATTTTATTAATGCTTTTATTTTGTTCGTTTAATTTTTTTTTCTTCATAAAAAAAACGGTATGCTGGGATTCGAACGCGTTACAAACAAAGTCTGGGGCTTTTCTCACTTTTTTTATTACTAATTATACCCATGGGTCAGGTATTATCTCACGTTCTTAGCAGTTTACTCTTCAGCTACCGAAAAATTTACATATTAAGCGGAAATAGTCTATTGATATGATGAAATAAAGACATATCTACCCAAAACCTATGTGAAATGTGTGGTGCTGATATCATTTATCTAGCATTCCATTGACATAAATATCGCTTTCATCCATTCATTTCTGAATATAAATTTTTTTCGAAATGGAAATAAACCCTACTTATAACAATGATAATTTGCGAGATCACAAGAGAATTGAATAAATTTTCAAAACAATTCCCTTAACATTTCACAATCCTTCAGGAACACTATACTTTGTTTTTGTGTGCGGTAATTATGTTGCCCTCTTGAAGTTATTTGTTTCTCTTCTGACGAACTCGCTGCAATAATTACTTTAATAGCACTTGGAAATTAATTAAAAGAAATTAGCAAGAAATGCACCCCCTTAACAAATTAACTCCATTCGAACAGTTTCTTGATGATGGTGGTGAATGGTGGTGGCGTGGCAAAGGATGAAGAAAACTGAGACGGGTGCCATCTCATTCTCACGATCCTGTGTAAAGAAGAAATTTCCCTGCCGAAGTGCTAATTAGTATTAGTTATTAGCGTTGTGTGCAACTTCACCCGCAATACATAGTATCCGGGCGAAAACCCGAAAGTAATTTTCGTTTCCACTTCATGCGCATAATGCTCTTAGGTGAAACTTTCCGGTAGAGTTTTATTGGCATTAATTTCACTTCGACAACTTCATAAATACGTAACTTGGGATTGTAATCATTAGCAGCATCCCTGCATCTTGGGTACCTCATAATGAATTCTGAGACTATCTGTCTGAAATTGTCGCCTTAATTTGTAGGTCTGGAAGAAAATATAAGTTTACCAGCAGCAGAAACAGCAACAGCAGAAGGAAGCAGCAGTAAAAGCAACCACTCGGTTCAATTAGTGTTTCTCTTCAGTACTCTTGGCCACTGTGTTCCACCTCGAGAATGAGAACCCCTGGATGCATTAAAAATGCATTTGAAATATTCTCAAGGAATATTAAAGTTTGGCTCAATCCTTGGTATATGTTATGCTAGCTGCTAGTTGACTAGTTATCTGGCTGGCTGGCTGGCTGGTTGGATGGCTGATGAAAGGAGAAATCATTAAAGTGCTTCTCAATTATTAAACACTTTCAGAATTTGTTCATTTTTAAAATTAAAAAGCATCTTAACCGCTAGATTGCTTTCTGGACATTTTCGCGATATCCTGTTCGATTAATGTAACTTAATTGGCTGAAAAATTACCCTCAGAAGGTGAACTATTATTTAGGGAAATTTAAATCAGTTTTTGGGGGGTTTAAAATACAGAAATTGAAATATCTGTGTAGGACATGGTGACTATAACTTTATATGATTTGAGCAAAAAGTTTGTGTCTACTAGATTTCAGTGCTGCCTGCAAATAAAATTTAAATCCGGTACGTACAGTTTACTGACATATTTATGCTTATGCCAAAAACACGTTGGAGCACGCATATAATTTTCTCTGTAATCTGCTAGAGGATGTAGGTATTCATGGTTATCATGAACCTACGATCTTTTATTCTTTTATTTTTGAAGATATTGGTATACAGGGTGTTTCCCACTGGGAGGTCAGTAGAGCGGGAGGTGATAGTACTCTGATAGATGAACAAAAAATTGTATTGCAGGGGGGGGGGGGCATATCAACCGTTTAGGAGTTACAGGGAGATTAAGAAAAAAAGCTAGTTTTTTACAAATTACAAAACACCCTGTATCTTAAAAACTACAGGTTGTATGGTCACAGTTAGGAGCTCATTGTATGCAGAACTCCATGGCCTTTCGAACGACTGCTCAATCAGCCCCATAGCCCTCTCCCCTCAATAATTATCGTTGTCTAAACTTAAAATTTCGGATTTTCTTACCTTTTTTTTAAATTTAACTTCTATTATTTTTGCAAAAAGGTCGTTAACATACCTTTTTTTTATAAAAACTGTAAGCTGTAGACTCTCCTCTTTAAGTTAACCTATTACACCCTATGTGTTAACACCAGGCTTTAAACAGTTATTAACTCATAACCTATTCAGGTCACACCGAAATTAGACGATATTTTGTAAAATGACGTTGTAAGGGAACAAATTATTGTTGAGAGAAGGTTTGAAAATAGGTTTTAGAATAGGTTTAGAGCTAATAACTCTTAAAGGGCTTCAGATAGCACATTGAGTGTAATAGGTCATATTAAAGACGAGAGTCTACAGCTTAAAGTTTTTATAAAAAAAAAGTTATGTTAACGACCTTTTTGCAAAAATAATAGAAGTTAAATTAAAAAGAGGTAAGAAAATCCGAAATTTTGAGTTTAGACAACGATAATTCTTGAGGGGAGAGGGCTATGGGGCTGATTGAGCAGTCGTTCGAAAGGCCATGGAGTTCTGCATACAATGAGCTCCTAACTGTCGTTTTTAAGATACAGGGTACTTTGTGAAAAACTACCTTTTTTTCTTAATCACCCTGTAACTCCCAAACGGTTGATATGCCCCCCCCCCCCCCGGCAATACAATTGTTTGTTCATCTATCAAAGTACTATCACCTCCCGCTCTACTGACCTCCTAGTGGGAAACACCCTGTATAGAAATATAGGTGGTTCATAGAAGGCTTCCCTTTTGGTGGTCGCGTGTGGCATCGAGAAGATTTGTCTGAACTTCAAGAAATCGGACGATATAAACCAGGTCCTTTGCCACCACTCATTGGGCTATGCTAAGCGAGCAATTCAACGTATTTTGTTAAGCAAGGGCAAGTTGTATAGTACCTAAACAACAGTAAAATGTGCGGATACTTATCCCCGATTATAAAACACTAAGTACAAATAAGTTTGAATTTTGTTATGAAGGCGTATAAGAATCAGTAGCCAAGCATAAATGAATCGCTTCATTTACAAGTAATCGATGGTATAAGGAAAAACAATCAAATCCATTTAAGCTTTCTCATTTTCTTGACAGATTTCGATTAGGGGTGGTAATTTTTATTTTTATTTTTTTTTTTTATAAAAAGAAATTTTGGCAATAGATTCTGCGATGCCATTTTTAGATTTCTTAGTTGTCTCATTCGTTTGGGGGCGAAGAGGAAGAATTGCTTTGTATAACATTGACTCTACACGTAGGTGAATTACAATCGAAAGGGAAGTGCATAATTTTACAGAAACAAACTACTAACAATCGTTTTATGATTTTTTAAAAAATTTTTATGATTTGTTCTACATTGCAGAAAACTATTCTTTTATTATATATATTTTTGACAAGTGGGAATCGTAATCAGTAACTGCTTTGCATTATTCTCATTCGAAGACTAGTCCTTCATAGGCTAGTTCTAAAACATTTTTATAAATAAATATACATCCATACATATAGTACATGTATACTACATATACGAAAGCAACACCGACTCATACGTGTCGTAGACAGTTCAAAGGGTCCATTGTTGATTTATTCCCTAACCAGATAAAATAGTTGCACTAGAGCGTGAACTTTTGCGGGTAACGACCATGATCTTTATTTCAGGGGACCACCAATAGCTGAGTGAGATATACAAATATACAAAACCTTTGTTCAAAGGCCCATGTAAAATTGCTCCTTCAATTTATGTCCCAGAAAGTCGTGCTATTCTTCCCTTATGCTGGAATCGGATTTTCAATGAATATCTTTACAAGAGGAGAATCATATATATTTGTATGTATAGAGTATACATACTATATATAGAGGAAATGAAATACTATCCGGCCGGTATATCTCTCCCTATCCTGTTCACTTTAACTTTAGTAACCTGGTCAGGCTCTAGGGTTTCAAGGTTATGCATAGCAAAGCTGTGTATACTGATTCTACATGGAAATCTTAAGGAAAAAACGGTTCGTTTCCTATGCTAAAGGTTCATATTATAAGGAAAAGACATTCTATACGGGTGTATTACTGTATTATTTAAAGAATAGGGAGTGGAAATTAAATCTAAGATTTATTGTGCTTTAAATACAATTTTTTAAGTTGTATATATTTTTTTTAATTTTTAAGATAATTAAAGAAAAGATTCTGACCCATATGTCCTTATTGGTAATTAGTTAAAAAAAATTACTTATCTATACTAAATATTCTCCCAATTAATGTCATCATTGCATCACTAACCCTCCTAGACCATATTTATTTTATAATTTATATTGGAAGCTTTAAATTCTCTCCTGTGGCTGCAATATCATCAATTTTGTTTTCATCGATAACATAACAAAAATGGTACACCATGAGTACAATATTCTGCCCGAGTTCTTTCTAATAGCGCTCCAGAAATTTATTTGCGGGGTATTCGCCATGAACTATTCCATAATGACCAATTTGCAATGCTCCTATCTTCATTGCATACAAATTTGATTGCCTTTGGCATTTGTTAAAATTTTATCGCTGGCAAATTTTCCAAATGTTTGATTTTATCATTATCATATTGTCATAAGTCTGTTATGTGCCAATGAAAATATCAATTTTCCCAAAAAGATATAGGATAGGTAGGTATAGCTTGTGGCCTCGATTATTGTTAATCTGTAAAATGAATGGTGATATGTCATTAAGGCTTTCACGTTGAAATAGGAGAAGATAATTTATTGAAAGGTCCAAACCTTACTACGTATGTAAATTACTAATATGCAAAAGAATAGGTAATAGGTAATATTTTGTATTACAGGCTAAAGTTGCCGCTATTGGAGTGGGTTCTCTTTTAAGGTTATTTTTTTTTTTTTTCATATTTATGTTTTTTTTATTTTATATTTAATTAAAAAAAAAAGTCATTGGATTGAAGTGAAGTTGAGATCTCGCACGAGATCCCTATAAGGCCTCAACAAGGCCCATTGTTCACCATCTAGATTTATGAGTAATTGCTAATAGGTCCCAACCAACCAACCAAACGCTCTTATAAAGCTCAATTTGGCCCCAACCTTCTTGATGCCTCCGGAGGTTGCACCAAGTCAAGCAAGCTAGTTCGCCTTTTCGTTCCCGCCGATTTCGCTGTGAGCTGGCACCTAAAGAACGAGTATCTAGATATTTCGAGAGAGGGAATTCCGGTTGGTTTTACTCTCCAATACCAATTTGGAGGTTGTAAATGGTTTGGACAAGGCCTTTACAGCTGCTTGACTATCCGAGTAGATGGCAATCTCCTTATTCTTAGTAACTGAGCTGAGGAGATGCCTTCCTGCTTCCAAGACTTCCGGCTGGAAAGCCGTGACAAGGTTTTCAAGGTGTATGGCAATTATCATATGAGGCTCCTCGCAGAAAACCCCTGCTCCGGTGTTTTCCTCAAGTTTGGAACCGTCTGAGTAAATAATAGGGTTTGTCATTGGTTGAAGCACCGAATGTGATTCCCATTCTGTTCTATCTGCAATTTTAGATTTAAAATTGCTTTTCAGCATAGGCTCGAGGAGGTGAACGCTGTCCCTGTTAGTTGCAATAGACTACACAAACTAAAAGATGGGTTCGTGTGAAATCCTCGTTCTAGTTTGAATCTAGCTCTGATTGAGATGAGTCTGAGCGCTGCGATTGCCGCCCCCTTCCTGATGTGTATTTGCACCAGAGTGAAAATATGTTGAGAATCACCTTAAGAACCCGAGTGCTGGTTGAGTTTAGAGTGCCACTTACACTGAGGAGGCACAGTCTTTGAATCTTTTCTAATATCTTACGATGATTGGCGAAATCCATTGCTTTCCACTACAATCACCGAACCATAGATTAACACGGCTCGGATAACGCTAGTCATGCTGGGACTCGAACGCATTACAGACAGAGTCTGGGCTTTTCTTAAGTTTTTTATAAACAAAAAAGTTTCCGTTTAAAATTGATTTTCATATTTGCGAGTTTCAAATGTGATAGAATGTGTGTATACAAAATTTTTGAGTTTTAACAACACTTAAATGAATATTTGTATATATTGGAAATTCAAAAATTAAATTTTTTATACATTAATATTTTTCGCAAAAATATGACCATTATATGTACATGTCGAAAGTTTAAAACCAAAGGCACTCAGTCGAATATCCATTTACTTTGATAATGTTTACAAAATTTAATTGGGAGCGGGACAATATTAATAAAAATTAGAAACATTGATTGTCTTTTCGCTATTTTAGTATTCATTTTGTCGCTACTTTTGCGATTTTCAATACTCTTAAATACTTTCACACTAAGTTAATATTATTTATTACTTGATAAACAAGACTTCTATTATACTCGCAAAATTTTCTTACAAAAATAAGCAAACCTCCGTAATTTTCTTCCCTCAAAATAAGTTTTTCGACACATCCAAATATTTCGCAACATTTGCATTCATTTGCGGTAATTTCGCTTCGTTATTCCAAATTCAAAAATTAAAGAAGCTTTCAGATAAGCGAAGGATAGCTAACCCTTGACACATTATTTTCGAAATTCCTAATTTCATTCAACATGCTGCTGTTTTTGCAAGCAAGGCAAGGAAATTTCAAGCCAAGTTGAGAAATTTAACTTATTACCATTAAATTCCTTTAAAACTCGGCAAATGAAATTTGTTGCTGTAATGCTTGAAGTTTAATTTCTCTTCTTTTTTTTTATTATTTTTTATATATGTATATTTTTTATTGATACAACCCCAATGTAACAGATGCCTTCACTAATAGATATAGCCCCAACGTAGTCCAAAGCTGAATTTTGTTCCTTAGTATCATATCATAAAATTATAACTGTATTTTAGTTAAAGACTAAACGGTAGCTCGCTGTGTTTTTGTGGAGAAATCGTTTTCACAGGTTAAATTGAAAATTGAAATGATTTCAACAACTTAATCAAAAAAGCTGTAGTATACTTATATGTATGTATGCCTACATATGTATGCAAAAGCGTCCATCGTTGGAAAGAAAACGGACGAAAGCTGAAAATTGTTCGAAAATAACTTTTCAATATGAATGATAGTTTTGCTTTATGCGGCTGTTGCTTTTGTATAAGAAACAATACGGACATTTAAGAATCTATGAATTTCTGTTTCATATACATAGGTTGAAAGTTATCTTCCTAGGGTTTCTTGTCATTGGAAGGAATTAAAGAAGAGTCCTATACATAAGGCACTCACAGTATTTTTGAATTAAAGAGAAATTTACATATTATGTATAATTATATAAGCTTTAAAATCGAATACTATTAAATTTTATCATAGATGGCACAAGAGCTAGATCTCGCATGCAGTACCAAAAAAGTATACAAAATTTATATGGCTGGGTGGAAGTCGATTAAATGTATACAAAACTGCTATTATAAAAACATTTGCACAATGCATAATCTGTATACTCTGCTCTCGTATGCCATGCGACATCTAGTTCTTGTACCATCTACGATTTTATAAATGTTAGAAATTTTTTTGTCGAATTCTCTAGCCTAAACCCTTGTAGAATTCTCCTTATGTGTACCACACGAGCTGTAACTCAAACTCACCCCCACACCCTTTGAGTCAAGTTCGGCTGTACCATAAAGTTTTGCAAATACTTCATAAGCAGAACAGTATACGAATATGGAACGATTTACCATCTTCTGTTTTCCCGCAGTTATGAACCACAAAAATTAAAGCGAAATGCGCTACGCCACTTCTTTGACTCAACACAATAATCCTCAATTCTCTAGCCCTTCTTTGCCTTTTTTTCCAAGGCTGTACTTCGTCATTGGGTATCCTCTGGAGCTTTGATAACATCATTAAAAAAAGCAAAGGATTTTACGATAATTTTCTTGCAAACGTGATTTTGTAAACAGCATCGTTTTCGGAAAAAATAACGTTTAAAGTTTTAAAATGAGTAGTTAAAAAATTATACGATAAATAGAGACCAACCCTTAATACCATTGGATTCACTGCTACTAGCATGAATATAAATTAAGTAAACTATAAGTCGGTCGACAAATAGATATTGTAAATTTTAACTTGCTTCTTTACCAACTCGATTTCAATACAAAGAAAATTTAGAAAAATGGCAACGTGCTGTGAGGAATTTATTCAAAAACACATTTTGATTTCCTCTCCTTGAAAAATCTCAACCACAGAGATTTAACTAAAAAATTTTTCACAAAAAATTTGCACAAAAATTCAAAAAGGAAAAAAATAACAGGGTTCGAACTCGTTACAAATGACAGCCTTTTCTAGCCTTTTTTTTATTCCCTAGACGAGACTGGAAAGCAAATATTAGTTTATTCGAGGATTGCAGGCTTTTTTCATCAGAAAGTAAAGACTACTGCAGCAGCAGATGGCCACAAAGAAAATCGATTGCAATCTGATGGGGCCAGACAGTTTTAAAATTCCTGAAAAAATACACAATGTTTTTTTTTTTTGTTTTTTGAGCCGTAGTGATTTGAGTTAATATTAAATACGCCTATAGTCAAAAATTATCCTCTGAAATTCCTAAAATTTCATTATAATAGCAATGCTACACTGCTACAACATAGAGCGTCTAATTACAATCGTCGTCGTCGCCGACAGCCCAAAAATCTATTGATAAAGCCATCCCCTCAAGTCCTGATTATCAGCTTCATTATATCAGGTCCTGATGGTAGCCTTAGTTTCTATACTGCTGCACTGGGAATGTTCAGTTATGTACTACCTGAACTTTATCCTGTCGCCGGGGTTTGTTTTCAATTAAAACGGATAAATTTTGTATTAAGGGGATAGTGGTGAGGTAGTATAGTTTTGCTATGAAATTATAAGGAATTCAGGTGGAATTCCATTGAAACTACGGCTAAATGGTATTCGAATGCGGCCACGTTGAGAAGTGTCAATTATAATTGGAAAACTTTCTGTAGATATGACAAATCCAGTTGTTCAACTGTCTCATGATGAATATATACATTGGTTACAAGAATTTATTTGTAGTTTGTGTATCTGTGTGGCTGTGTGTTTCTGCTCGTTGAAATGATGGATCAAACACGATTTGTATGTAATACCTCTTTGATAGCTTTCAGGAGAATATCTGTTAGCGGTTTTCATATTCCTATAGAAATACTAACAGATTGCTAGGTAAAACAAGTTTCCTCATTAATATTTTTTCCCCCATATGGACGCCTTTCATAGCAGATATAACAATAGAAATTATAAGAAGGCAAAAGTCATTATACAAAAAGAGAAATTTTTCAAATAAAGTTCAAACAAATAAACCCGGTTTCAATGTAAGATAGTTTTTAGAACAGTATCGTTTGAGCTTTGGATTTCGTCCTTAGTCATTGATGAAGAAAAAAGTTGGGAGTTTTTTACTTCCCGGAAAAAAAGATTCTTATCTAATCCCATATGCATAATTGTAGATAGACCAGTTATGGATCGCAACTATATATTTACTTCGTAAAGTTTGCAACAATCTTTCGAACGGATTCGAATGATTGCACAGTCTGGCAAAATATTTTTCTATGAAAACAAGCTAGTTTATTTACACCAACCGGCACCAGCAGATACCGGCACGAAACGGAAGCGGTTAGAAGTAGTTAGAAACTACCACGGCATTTGTAACATGGGATCACACTTTCTATAGTTTTCTCGCGATGCCTACCTTAACTGGCGTTATATGTGCACATAAAATGCCTGTGCCGGTCGATGCCGTCTGTCCCGGTCGATGCCTGTCTGTACCGGTTCATGCTTTGCCGGTAAGTATTCATCGACCTTTACTTACTTCCTGCTTCCTTAATATCTCGTATGCAAGGAGACCTACTTGGAAAAAAATGATTTTAGTAGGACATCATGGTGTGTGGCTAAAACTTATCATAATATATACTGGATTAAATAAGAAAAGGATTTTACTTCCGGTCCGGTGAAAATCTGACACTCAATTGCTGGACAGGCTGCCATTCCTGAATTCTGAGCACATACTAGTAATCTAACATTTTGATGATATTTATCCTGTTCTTTAGTTGGCTTTTTGCTAATAATCGTTTTCTGTTGGCGTCTTCTTTCCTATTGTCGCCATTCTTTGGCCTTTGTTCTAGTGAAAGTGAAGTACCCGCCAACGGAAAAATAATATAACTTACAAAATCGATAGGGAGTTTTGTTACATAATCTCTCAGAATGGTTCTGTCCTTTTCGACTTACTGCATTAACTGACAGCAGCTTTTAGCAATTTCATTCATTATAAATAGGTATGAAAATGAATTCAAAACATTAGGCATCACCTGTTTCCCTACATCTGAAAAGTATCTAAAATAGGTAACAACTTCTGACTCGTGCATGTTGTCTATGTTTTTGACATTGGCAAAACAATAAGTGTAGAAATTCTCTATGAAATGCAAGCATCTCAATATACATTATCCAACAAGTTGGTTTCACACTATGTTAACAGGAAACCTAACAAGGATTGAAGGATGTGTATCCATATACACGAAATAACCATCAGATACGCCCGGAAATTGTTTTACCTCTGCAAAGTTTGTAATTTGCAAATCAAGGAAAATTTTGTGGTAGATATGTGTGCATTATTTGATAGTCGTAAGTGCATGCATGCAATCCAAGGGATTCAAAAGATGCCTTTCTATGTAATTTCAGGCTTGTTGACTACTCTATATTGTAGTTTCTACGTCATAATCCACAAACAAATGAGCGATATAGAGTGAATCAATGGTAACTAACTATAAACGTAATTAAATTTTAACTTGATACTAATCCATATACCTACAGAGAAGGTAGAATTCCTTGAAGAACTGCATTCAGCTGTATCACATGGTATCGTATAATATAATCTACCTACTACGTTCCACTCGACGTATCCCAAGAAATGTAATTATTTTATATTTGCACAACCACATTTCTTGGCCTTAGCTAGAATCCTCTGGAGAGTAGAACATGCACACAAATCCTTAGTAGGACTTGGAATTCATTATTGTGTTTCGAAAATTGAAATCCAACTGACTATTATCGGCAATCCACCTATTAACAACAATGATAAAAGGCAAGCAAAATTGACTGCTGCAGCCAAACCAAATTTTTCACCATAAATTCCTTTAGATACTTTAGATGGATGGTATACGGCTCGTGGCCAGCGAACCGAGCAACCATATACTGTAACCATTAAAGAGCCGCCCAGGAGTGATGCATATCCTCTATCAATCAGGATTAGATTATCTTGACTTACTGAGAACTTGCTGGGTGCCATCAGAAATTGAACCATAAGACATTCTCTATAAAGATGGAGCGTTCTGTTTTTGGTGGAAAACTCTCCATATGTATAGTAATATGGGCAAAAAAAATCCCGGGTTACTATAATTATCCAAAGCTGATTACAAATACTTTGCAAACTGTCTGGATATTGCTTTTTTTTCTGCTATATATTAATGTACTACTTTTCCAGGGTATATTTTTCTGTTATATCCTCTGCACGTATATATTATCTAGAACGGATCGTACTAAGCAAGTTAGTCAAGTGACTTAATTTATTTCTCCGGAAGATAGGATTTTTCCGCTTGTTCATTCCCTTTCATCCTGTCTGTATACATTTTTTGCTCAGGCTAGGATAATAAAGCATTATTAGAGCACCCCCTAAACTGGATGCGGTGCGACGAACGCCTCCCCCCCTATACTTCACTCCATTTAAAAGCTCCTTCAACCGAACTTCCTGGAATGAGGAAAGTAATCAGATTGATTTATTATTGTTTACGTGGATGGCAAAAGTTAGAGCAGGGTTCGATGTGAATAAATTACCAAGGCCACAGAGGCAACCCCGCAGGAAAAGGTTTGTCTGACAGAAGACCGTCCTTGATTTTGAGTCGTTTTCCATTCTCTAATCATAAATTATCTCCAAGTGAAAGTAAACTTGAAAAGAGAAATTTAAATGGCAATTTGCTAACCACAGAAATGTCGTTTTCAGCACGTAGTAGGCCATGAAAATGGAACTCAATTTCTAAGATGATATTATCATTAAACGTCCTTACGCATTTTCCGTGTGGATGAACGCGTCGCCCTTCGAGAGTCGCTTCTGTCTGTTGTGTTTAGCTATCTGGGAATGCAGAAGAAAGACTTTCAAAAATTGCTGATAAATTACATGCCGCACACTACCCTCACTTCATTTCAGTTGTTTCAATCATTTTTATGGTATATGCTGGGTTAAGAATGCAGATTCCCTTTTAGAGAATTGGTATACTTATTTAAGGACATTCTTTTCAAGAATGATAATAAATAATATGCGGTTCAGTTATTTCTAAGAGAAAACTAAACAATTTTGAAGGCAGTAAAAGCATTCTTGTGTTACTACTTTATTTTATTCTGGGGTATCTGGGTATCCGCTTAAAAATCGCTTCATTTTTGACGTTTGCTTTCAGAGAATGCTTAAATTGCATTTAATTAATTTTATATTATACTCTTTTTGTACCTTCGGTACATTCAAGACTTCCCAATCTTATTTAATTAAGGAAAAATAATCTGTTATAGCGGGAAGAGAAAGGAACTAAATTAATTTTATTTATTTATTTTAAAGTCATTGAAAAAAAAAAAACACAATACGAACGAAACTCAGAGCTCTTTTATATTGCAAATAGGCATCAGATGGCATGGCTTTGCTACAGTAAGAAATCATGAAGCAATCAATCAGTTTTGTTAATTGTAGTTGAATTGGCATAAATGGCAGTTAAAAACTGCTTTTGAGAACAGCATCGAAATTATACTTTTGCTAAATGCGCTTTCAAAAATGCAGGTTTTTAGTTTTAAATCTTTTTTTATTTAATTCTTAAAAATTCATTCAAAGTTGCTCAGAGCAATTCTAACACTTAACTATAACTAACACTAGGAAAAAGATGCGTTGGGGCAAGCGACGAAAAAAATATTGTTGTACAACCGTTGGACCAGCAGTTGTATGGTAATCCACAGACGATACAACTGTTGGACCGATTTCTTCCGACGCATATACAACACCGGTTTGCCTGCATGTATATCCAACCATCCAACCATCCAACCAAGCTTTCGATCGGTAACACTTCACACTTGAGAAGGAAAAAAAGCATGATCATTTTTGACCATAAATTATAGAATGTTGGATATCGTTATAATGGATGAAAGTTCCTCTTTGGAACAACTGCTCAAGTTTGATTCTGTGATATCCTTAATGGAGTTATGACCATATATCTGACCACATTTCCTTCGAAAAACGAAAAATTTTCAAACGTAAATTTGAGGGTGCTTGAGTGATTTTAGGGAAGGGGTGTAAACAAAAGTGGGACCAGGATACTCCAAGGAATTTATTGGGATACTACATTCTATTTATTTACTGAACACACATTGTATATAATCTGACAACTGAATACACCTGAATCATTTCCATTCAAAGTTTTCTGAATTACATATATTTAAAAAAAAATAACTCTATGCAAACTTTAAGGAGTTCCAACACTTCCTCCTTTATACAGCTTCCTCAAAGCCCACTAAGGATGATGGAAATATCCATTATCTTTGATAACAACCTTTTTGAGTAGGACCTCGAATAATTTTTGTACGAAATTTCAAAGCTTTCATAAATAAATAAAGTTTGTTTCATAGGCTTGCGATGCATATATTCTAAGACTAGAATTTTTAAAGTTGCATTTACCAAGCAAAATTTGCCGCTTTTTTGAAATTTAACAATACTTACCATATCTCAGTTATAAATGAATGGCAATAAAAGATATTTTAGCAAAGTACCTACTACTCACAATATAGCCATTTTTCCTGTGAAATTTCTTCAAAATCAAAGATAGTCCATTCACAAATTTACACAAAATTGGGTACATTAGCATTATCGGTGATTGAAAATCTGTTCAAGATCTTGTTAAAATATGCACACTACTCATGAAAAATTCTTGTAAAAAGATCCCCTTTTGTAAGTTTGCATTTCGTGTGGATCTTGTAAGATACCTATATATTTGAAATGGTTTTATTTGCTTTTTTTCCACTTGGTAATATTCCAGAGCTGGTAATGAATTAGCCTCAAGATTGTCTACTATTTCCATGACCGGGGTTCGATATTGGACTAAGCCAGCCGTAGGAATAATATTTCCGATAAAAATCCACAACATCGACAAAAAAAAAGACAAAGCACTGTTTTTGGTTGAATAGTCTCATCGTGCTCAATTTCATCAATTCTGAATGGCATTTTCTGTATTCTTCGCCCTTTCGTTCTTTTTCTTACATCAAATGACGTCACTGGTACTTGGCTATTTTTTTTATACAAGGAAAAATCCACAAATTAGTTTTAAGGGAACGGGGTCGCTTGACGATTGGATATTTGATTCTTTATTTCGTTGGTTAGCTATTAACTATCATTTGACGATGTTCTAGAAGTTCTAAAAAATCGAAAATATTTTTTGTCGATCATAAAATGGTCAATTTGGGAATTATTTTTCCAAGTGGCCTTATAATTATTGCGATTCTGAAAGTAAGTGTTACTTATAATCAGTTCCTTGGAGTCGAAAAATTTACAGCGTTGTCGCTGTTGTCATTATTTGTAGCGTAGACTCTATACAAGATCAATTTGTCGATTGCAAGTATAGTATTGTTAAAGCTGATTACCTGCAACGATTTTGATTTCATGTCTGGAAGCATTGTCTTAGATTAGATTTCATCGAGGTTCTCATAAAAGTAGTCTTTACTATTGTTACTGTACTCGTCTGTGAGAGGGAAAACCACGTTAATGAAAATAATTTTAGATCAACCCTAGACTGCTTATGATGCGCAATACGTACAACTTCCTTTTAACAACACAAAAGCTCATTACGAGATCCTTAAATCTAAAGTTTGAAACAGCGACCTGTGTTGGATCTGTCCCGAATTTCACTAACATCATGACGTTTCCATTGATACGACTCGTTCTCTGCAAAGCAATCCTTTGGCTATATTTTGCTCAGATTTGCTTCTTTGCAATACTATTTGTGCCGCACCGTAGAGTGTACCAATTAATTGTTACCTTCTTTTCTTACATGAGCTCTCCTCGTGGAACATGGGTGGAAACAGTAGTGGACACTCCGGGATAGTCTTTAGATAACCCCAACATTTATAGGTATTTATTTTCCTATTGCTTCTAGAGCTTCCCCGTCGACTATTGATATTTTTATTGTAGGTTTTAGTCAAAGTCCTGCCTGCGTCGCCATAGCATGTAACTATTCAAATTCCATTTCTTATGTTTTATTTCATTGTTGATCCTATCCTGTCCTGAACGTCTCCACAATTTTTTGCGACTTGTTTGGATTCGACGTAGTCACTTTTCTACAAATAATTGTAGGTAAGAGGTACATATAGATTGGGCTATTTTCCACGCCACGCTTTACAGTCGTACATCAAAACCACCTCAATATTGAACATGTTATAGAGTTTCATATTGGAAACAACTATGCAAAAGATTTATTTATATGAGTTTTTATTTTTATTATCGATTAACAACAATAGATTTTATGCAGATTTGCTGCTATCGAGTTAAATCTGTGCATTATTTTCCAACAAATTAAATCCGTCGCTCTCATCCAGACTTGACACCAGACTGTAGCTGCGTGTATACTTTCATATTATCCTCGCTTGAGCGCCTCCATGGTTCCTTATTGCGCAATTACTATGATTTATAATTAATTAATTAAGTACATCTCGTTTTAAAAATAAATAAGGCTGGAATTAGAATAGAATAATTTCTCTTTCATATAAGTTCCATATCAATGCAATACAGTCATTAAAATAGATTTTGATAGATTTATCAATAACTACCAACATTACCTGGAATACATACGTTAAACATTAAAACATTTCCTTATAAGTGTACATCCATGATCAGTAAAAATTCGTAGGTATATTAAATTTGAAAAACCCTGTCCGAGTGTTACAGTTTGATGTGACTAACTTTTTCAAAAATTTCTTTATAAGAATGCTAGGGATTTTTGTCTTCTGTTTTGATTTTTCTATATATTTTTCTCCAACTATTAAACACATTTATTGTATTCAAATTAGTTTTTCCAAACCAACATAAAAATATTTTTCGGTCTGACATTCAAAATGATCAATATAAATTAATTCAACGGATTTATTGCTGTTAAGCGATAAATTTTTCAGTCCATCTTTGAGCATGTTTAAATTTTTCACATAAAAATTTAAATTAAGTAATATGCCCCCGAGTCCTCATTAAACTGATAAATGGGAAACCTGTTTTTTTCTCCGCTACCTTGGGATATACACTCCGCGACACATGATTGACAAATTACTCCTGTAAAATTTTATTGCACTTGTTTAGAAATACCTAATGGAAATTCCTAATTTCGCTGTGCTATTACTGTCTGCATTTGGTACGGAGTACATTATTAACGGCTTTTTATTTGAAAAGTTGGTATCAAACGGTACGACACTTGATTGACCTCAGAGAAAAAAAGATTGCTTTTAATACAAAAGTTTCAATAGTTAGGTATATAGGTAAATTATCTTCATTGTAAAGAACAACTGAATTCAAGTTTTTAAAGATTTATTTAATAATGAGTGTTGCCACCACTTTTATTTATAAGTTCAAATATTCTTTTTGGTAAGAAGTTATACAAATCGTGTATGATTTCGATCGGTATTTCATTCCAAGCTGAAATTATAGCTGCTTTTAAGGTTTATACGCTATCAAATTGACGGCCAGACCCATAGGTCTTCCTAGTAAGCCATCAGCATAAATTCTCTATAATATTGATGTCGGGAGATATTGATGGCCATTCCAGGACCCTTATGTTTTCTTCCGTGAACCATTGATTAACCATCCTGGCTGTGTGGATGGCGGCGTGTTGAAATATTCAATACTGACCGTCCATCTTTTCTATTATTTGATTATTGAAAGACTCTCCAAATCTACAGCATCGTCGTGTCAAAAAGAAGCCAGTTCTGACCAAGAGGCATAAGGAAAGTAGACTTGCATTTGTTCGGAATCACATGACGTGGAGGAACGAGTGGAAATAGATCATATTTTCTGATGAAAAGCGCTTTACGTTGGATGGACCCGATGGATACGCATTCTATTACCATGATCTGAGAAAAGAAGAAAAGTTTTTGTCCCCATGTCATAGAAGGGAAGGAAGCGTAAAGGAGCCATTTCCTACAATGGACCAGTTGATCTCGTTTTTATTAGTGTCCGACAAACGGCTAATGACTACAAATGTCTTCTCACTAACGCGAAAATTAAAATAATAGAAAAGATGGACGGTCAGGATTGAGTATTTCAACACGACCAGGCAGCCATCCACACAGGCAGGATGGTTAATCAATGGTTCTGGAATGGCCATCAATATTATAGAGAATTTATGCGGATGGCTTACTAGGAAAGTCTATGGGTCTGGCCGTCAAGTTGATATCGTATAAACCTTAAAAGCAGCTATAATATCAGCTTGGAACGAAATACCGATCGAAATCATATACGATTTGTATAACTCCTTACCAAAAAGAATATTTGAACTTATAAATAAAAGTGATGGCAACACTCATTATTAAATAAATCTTTAAAAACTTGAATTCAGTTGTTCTTTACAATGAAGATAATTTCCCTACAAAGCTCCTGAAACTTTTGTATTATAAACAATCTTTTTTTCTCTTAGGTCAATCAAGTGTCGTACCATTTGATACCAACTTTTGAAATAAAAAGCCGTTAATAATGTATTTCGTACCAAATGCAGCCAATAATAGCACAGCAAAATTAGGAATTTCCATTGGGTACTTCTAAACAAGTGCAATAAAATTTTACAGGAGTAATTTGTTCCAAGGATACATGAAAAAATGAGGGTGAGGTCAATCATGTGTCGCGGAGTGTACATAGAAATTGTTGGCTTACAAAAAAAAAAAAAAAAAAAAAAAAAAACATGTATGAAATTTGTAAGGCTTAGATTCTAATTCTAACTGGGTTTGTTCATCTCTCAATATCTTTGTAGAGGAGCTACTAAATGCTTCTAATATTTACCAATTGAGAGGAGATGTATCGATAACCCATTCTATTCCATTCCAATACATTTAGGCATTACAACACAATTGTACCTTAGAAACTGCAATCAAATATAGTATTCAAATGTAGTTATTATAATATTTTATCACTAACGCATACAAACCTACAAACCAAAGTGGTAGATTAGTATACATACCCTGTTCTTTTTGTACTCTGTATTTAATCTTTAAATGTTTGCACTCTCTAATTACAATACATTTTTACCAATCACATGCTGCTACTGCGTGACTGCTCCATGTGGAGTACTACTCAGCAGCAAGCATTCTCTTATTGTATCAAGGGTATCGAAATTAGAAAATTATCTGCTCTGCACGAAAATATTTACTGCCTTGCTTTATAAGCGAAAAATTGTTGCTTGCTTATTTTTTCTGTTTTTCTTAAGTCATTTTCAAAACTCTCACTACTGTGTACTTAAAATTCAAATTTTTATTATATTTTGTTAATCTAAGGTGGAACGTAATTATCATCAATCAATAAAAATATTAACGGCTGAATTTTAAATAGTTCCTAATGCAAGTTCAATTTATAAATCGATCCATAAAAGCATCCTTGCAAATTGATCATATATTTCAATTTTCACGATTTAAACTCCGCAAGGTGGAAATATTTTTACAAACGCAGATTTGATCCACATTACCGAACAAGTTGAATTTACTAGGCGGCAGGTACCTTTATACATCAAAATCAATTTTTCAGTATAAAATGAATCGCTGGACATTTCGGTGCAACTAAATCGTTAGATCGCCTCTTTATCCTGGATATCAGAAAATAAGAAGACGTTAATACCTAACCATTTATGAAAACATAATTATCGAAATTAAAATTAAAGTGTTCACTGATTAAATAGGTACTAAGCGTACATATGTTCCCTCTTGAAGTTTCACTTTAAAGAAAATCTTCTATGCATGATACCGTAATCGTATATATGAATGTAGTTGGGTATATAGTCTTTTGTAATATTACAGATTAGGAACAAAAAGAGTCCAAAAGGATATGAATCATGATATCTACAAAAAGCTATCAATAGCAAAATTCCAAGAAGCTTCCAAAACCTATCTCAATACTTAGCTTTAAAATATTTCTAGCATCATCATGGAATTTTCAACGTGCCTTCACTGTTCACCTTTTCATTATACGCAGTTCCTTATAGTCTCCGTCAACCTCTAACATTCTACATGAAGATTTTCTTTTTTTGCAATCTTCAAGTCTTTCCATTATTCTTGGAATCGGTAAGGGTTCCCTCGAGCAGATCAGGTATTTTGTAATTTTTTATTTAGAGCCCTATCGTTCAGCTTTATTACTACTGTTTCTATGACATCAGCTCAAAGCTATCTACAACGTTCCAGTTTTCATTATTGCCAAGTACTGTAACAGCATTTATGCGTCCACATTAAATAACTGAAAAAAATCTTTTTCCTGCCTAAAATCTTTTTGTGATTTTAAAGTTCTCGGATGTACATATTACACCGTGGATACTATACAGACTGCCTTATTTAGAAATTTTCGCAGCACTCCCATTTTACTATCAAACTCATCTCTAGGTTGTACACTTAAAGACGTGCTAAGGACGCATTAAGTTTTATCAAGATTTTTTTCGCTTACCTATGGTTTAATGTTTCAGCGGAACCAGGTCTTTGTTTTCAGGTAGAGAATGATATCACTTCCAGGCACTTTGTTACATCAGAAGTGGATACCTTTATAGATTGAATTTGAAGTACTATTCGATCCGCAATATATTTAATATCTGATGTCATATGGGTTTAATTTACCTGAAGGCACGGAATAATAGTCTGCTCATCTAGAACATTGTTCATCATAAAATTATAAAACTTTCGCCGTTACATAATAGTATGATCAGTTTGTGTTCAACTTCTCTTCCTCGTGAATTTCCTATGTATCTAACAATAAAAGATCTGAAAGCTACTACAATATGTTGTGTTGCAGTTGTGAATCGGTCTTGCTGAATTACTACATATATCTGTCAAGCTCTGGACAATAACAAGTTAACGGCAGTGTACTGCTCGATCTTAAAAAAACCTTTGACTAGGCTACTTGTAAATGAATTTTGGTTTTTAAGTAATTTATAAGGATCTTCGCGAGCCTATACTCAGCCAGCAGATCTAATGTTGAAAACACCTGACCTAGTTACATATTTCATGTTGCAAGAATCTGTTCTGGGGCTCTTATTGGGATCCTGGTATCCTCAAAGACATACCTACTCGTATATCCATATATGTAGATGCCGACAATGTTTAGATTTATTTATGCAGACGAGTTGATTCAATAGAAGATTGCATTCATAGAGAGACTCAATGTAGACCTCATCATTTTCGTCATTTAGAATTTACTACTACTTAGTCCAAAAAAATCTTCTCACTGATATTTCGCCCATATGATCTTTCTTTGTTTATGAATTTATGCTGACGTGGATGGAGGTATATGAATCCATTGATAAATGTTACCAGTATTTTCCCAAACTGACTTAAGAATCATTAATGCTAATGGAATAAGACTAACCAATTCGCTATGTATACTTAAAATATTGACGACTTTAGCTCTATAACTTTGTATGCGTCCGAATTTGATCATTTAAATTTGACTAGCATTACATTTGTGGGTTTCCTTTTTATTTTTACTTTATGAACAATATTGCAGAAACAAAAAAATATTACGTTAAAATTCTATCTATAAATAAAGGCGGGGCTATTCGTAAAAATTAATGAACCCTAAAAGTCTTACTCAAAAAGAAAAATTGTGTGTGTAAATTGCATTCCAATGACTTGACACTGAAATAAATTACATTTCGTACTATTTCTTTTGTAGTATATTTAACTTAATATTTATAATGAACATCAAAATTTAATACACATTTTTTCTGAATTTCAGGCTGCAAATACTTAAAGAAATCATCCCAGTCGCACATGAAACCTGCTTTTAAGGTAAGCAGTCGATTGTTTTTATATTAATTTTATATATACTCGATTTTTATGGTGCTTTCTGTAATAATAACACTGAAATATTTATTATGATATATGCAAATGAAGTCATCGTTAGTTTTGCTCTGAGAATTTGAGATATGGTTTACACGTAATGGTACTGTTATGATTGAAAACGTTTAGCGTACGCATACTATGGTAAAGATCAGATAGTTTGAGTGATATTTTATTTACACCATCTAAACCTTGATTGGTTTTTAACTTGAAAGCTTAATCAATTGTACATTAAGAGACCAAATACAGCGTAATGAATAAAAACAGGTCTTTTGAAATAGAAAATAATCCAAAATGTCCACGTCTAATGGAATCCAGTGATTTAAAACCAATCTGGGCCCCTGAAAATATCATCTAGTGAATAATTGGTTAAAATTAAGTCTGCTTCATTAGCGTTTTGAAATGAAGGAAAATAGAAATATTTTGTTTGTTTATTTAGTGTAAAATTCTACTTTAAGTACATTAATAAAAGTCTCAAAACCGAGTCTTCCCATAAATAATGCTACATCAGGCAGTATATATGAATCAGCGAACGAAAAAAATATCCATTCCTCTAGTAAACGAAAAGAGATCTTTCAGAGCGCGTACATTCTACCTACTTGTGATCGCAACCCAATAGAAACCTCCACACTCTATAAAAAGGTTCAAAAATAAATCATCATCCAGCAACAGTTCTAGTTTCTAACTACGTATGCTATGACGTAAAGAGCCCGAACATATCAATGAATAAATTGCTAAGAAAACATCGTAGAAGCCTTTGTAGACTAGAAAGAATTTTAAATTTAATATCTACTAAACATTCCAAGAGGCTTAACACCAATAAAGAAGCACAAACGAATTCCTGTAGGTATATACCAAAACTGAAGATTGTTTATCTTCCAGCATTCATCTGCGTCAAATCTCTAAAAAAAGTCTCTCAGTAAGTAGATATTTTTTATAGCTATATTTATGGCAAGATCATAATTAAATATTTACCATTAAAAAAAATTGTATTAATAAAAGTTTCTAAAATATTCCAGTGTTTTACTTTTAATGCTAATTAGGTAGGTATATATGAAGGAGGTTTTTTCACAATCACGGTTAGTTGTTTAACTTAGTACATAATTTTCTTCAGAGACATTTCTTATATATGTATCTAATACCTAACCGATTGTGAATATAAGTTTCTTCTTTTACTGTTACAATATTATTTGAAAAATTATATTAAATTATAGTAGCAAAACTTTTCTACAATAGCAGTACCATTACGAGTTACCATAACTTAAGCGAACCTTTTCTATAAAAAGAGCCAACGTCTTTCTGATATTTTCATTTGTGACTACAAAAACTTTATTGAACTCGAAATAATTCCAGGTTGATATCACTCTGGCTTGAATAGTTTCCTTTAATACTTTCATGCTCATGTAATGTGAAGCAGTCAGTTAAAAAAGTGAAGAAAGAAAATTCTTAGCGGCAGATGAAGTTTGTAAACTTTGATCATGCTGTTTCCTTCATATTCCCCCAAGTCCCCATAAACTGATGGGAAGTTTCGTTTTTCGCTATCTTAGAATATATACCTACATAATTTGGGTAGAAAAACTCACGATCTGATAAGTCATACCTATCATGCATAATTGAATGTCATAATTTCAGGTCACTTGAATATGTATAATTAATGCAAAATGTGAGTGAGTGCTAGTATAAAAACACGAGCAAAATTAAAATTTGTAAGGCAAAGAAATAGATTCTAATTGGGTTTGGTTATCTTTATTTATTCCGCCCTAAATTATATTGGAAAGGCTCCATTGATTTCCTTTCTGTACATTCCTGCATGATTTAATATAGTTATTCATCGAGTGGATCAATAATCAATGGCAAAGGAGCAGTATTATTAACTAACTCAATTAAAATCAATTCAGATCTGATTTTTCTCTCCATTTTAATTTTATGGTCGTAATATTCTGGTTATGGAAGTCGTATCCTCAATTTAATCTGATTCAGTTGCCCCAATTTGGCTTCTTCAAACTTATTCCACCTTTGAAAGAGAACAGCTAGCAATCGTATTAGCACAGAAGAAGTGTGCTAAAGAAATTGGTAATTTTCACCAGATCAACATCAAAATCTTCGCAAGAGATTAATTTTTTCATGTTTTTATGATAACATGACACAAATAATATCAAAACAGAAGCGTATCTACCTTTTTCACGATAAAATTAATAACTATCAACGCTAAATATATAACCGTGTAAAATAAACAAATTAGATGGCTCTCCATTTCATATGCTCTCTTTACACAGCTTAGTCTGTACCTATGTACTTACACCACCCCCAAAACCCGATAAAAATGCTCACATACTGTGTAGAAACAATAAATTTTTATACCTTTTTAGATCTTATACCTTTCGTGAAAACGAATTAATTTTCCAAAGAAAAAAACTTGTTTTTATAAAAACAAAACTGATAGAAAAACAGCTGAGATCATGGTGGAATTTATCTGGTTTTTAAACACAGGCCCAGGCATGGAAATAACAATGGCTGCTCCTAATGCGGTGATATAAATAAATATAGGTTATGTGAAATTACCAAATAATCAAATTCTGGTATGCTCGTCTCTTTCCTTTACGATCGCTAATTTGAGAATGCATTGTGCTTTCAAAATAAAATTTCTAGCCATGGCGAGTTGGGACTAGCTGTTAGCAAAGAAAACAATAATAATTATCACGCCGTTTGTCTTCCCCTCTTCAAAAACTTAGAACTAACTGCTTCATTGGAATGCGGAATGAATAAAATGCACACACACAGTACATTCTGACTTAACGAAAATTGATTGCATTTATACTTCTTTGCGGATCCTCTTTTACACATCCCCACCCTTGTATGTTTTTCTCTTTTACATCATGAGAGATCGACAGAAAATAAAGGTAATCGTCACATTGCTTTCTACTCTTCCAAATGTTTTTTTAACTTTTGGAAGAGGAGAAGGCAATATGACAATTATCATTTTTGACTGCTTCTTTTCATTGGCTGGTAAAATGCATACTCACACACACTATTTCATTTAAAGAACTTAACGAAATTTTCGGTCATGCGCAGTAGAACAATTTTACATTTTTGAGATCTGAAATTTTCTGATCCCTGGTATTTGCTGTTTCTATAGAATACACAAGAATGAATGAGACGAAATTACAATTGTAGCCCCAGGCTGGACGAAATATTTTTTATTTTCTAAACTAGTGAATAATGATACCACTGCCAATAGATGGCTCCGGGGGTATCGAAATGAGAAATTTTTCTGCTTGATGAAATCACGTTTTTTGTAATTTGTGGCTTGAAAAGTTTTTCGATTTCATGGTGTAATTTATATTTAACTTGGTTTTTTTTTTAATTTTGCGTATGCATTGAAATAACAACGACTGTTAAAAAAAAAATTAAATAAGAAAATTTAAAATTTTTGCATGTTCGTTTCTTCTTCTTACACGATGAGAACGCGTTTTTCTTTCAAGATGAAATTTTCAATTAGAAATTTTATAAAAACCACAAATTTTAAAGATTTTAAATTGAAATTATACCGTTACTGCTACTGGAATACTTTTTCTATTTTCTTATTATAATTTCATATTGCTGCCTTCAGTATGGCTCACACCTACTATTGAAAGAAGGCCAAAAGTGTACAAGTTCATCTTCAATTTAAAAGTTGCGACTGTTGATAGTTAGTTTTTTATCGACATTCTTTGTTTTTCTTTTAAATGCTCTTGAAATCATAACTGTCGTCTTATCCGAATTTTATTTTCATATTGCTAGTGTTTCTTAAGAAACTGAGTTTTTCCAAATCGCTCTATTAATGGTGTTGTCTGAAACACTCGCATGTAGCACCTATATACTTTAATAATGATACGACCTCGATATACCTACCTACCTACCTAGCTTTTACATTATTTCATTCAAACGGATACCTATACCTACTTATGCTGCTGGAAAGGAATAAATCCTTAGTCGATAATGAAGTTGACCGGATCTTAATAAACATCCACATTAGGATTAAGCTGATACAATTTTTACTGAAGCTGCGAAATATTTTAATTTGTTGAAACTAATTTCGGGAATTTAACTGATCGACTTTCTTATCTACCCGTATATGAGAAAACTTTGCCAATATTTTCCTTTATTCTGTAATTATTAAATATTGTCATTGTTTTTTTTGGGAGAGTTTAGAGTTCCAATCTTCCGTCGTATCTCAAAAGGTCTATGGTTGGTATGAATTTACATCCTCTTCTAGCCACTCCATAGATTTTTTTTGAAATTCAGTGACCAAATCTTTCACTTTCTGTCGCTAATGCTGTTTTTTACATTTTTTGTTTCTTTATGAGATCGATTCAGCCCATTAAGGAAAGTATATCAATCCAAATGTCATTACTTGCAAGCCATACAGAGTTTATAAGGTCCCAAATTCGGTTCAAGTTAACGGTTATTTCACAGTGGTAAAATTAAAATGTATAGAATTCAGCCGATATCAAATTATTGCGTAATCATCATTCCGTTCCTTCCTCTTCTGTTATTGTGTACCTATATTACGTCAGCAGTCCACTCGATAATAGCCATATAAAGATGCAATTCACTTCACCATTTACAGCAACCGCATTATCAACAAAATTGTCTGAATGCCATTTATCAATTTCTGAATTTTTAAAGCAAATTGTGAATGCATTTAACATGGCCTTGGTTCACAAAAATGTGACTTTTCTGCAATAGTTGAAAAGGATTATAATTATAAGCAATTATCGCTAAATATATTTTAAATAGGATTTCTAACGAAAGGAAGAGATACTTAGCTGAAGCCATAACTGACATATAGTCCTTAGCCTTATTGCCCTAAATTTAGTATAGATGTTGAAGGATAGATTGATGATGATTGAGGTCCTTTGAGAACTATGTGATACTTTATCCTGTTGATATCGGTATTTTTATACAAACCTAGCGCAAGAGGCTGCTTTGCTAATACAAATTGGCATTTACAACGTAGTCGACAGGCTACACGATGTTCGAGTTGGCGTGGTGTGGAGAGAAATTATGGACTTACCACACGCGCCATTAAAAATTGAAGAATTTTGAATCAAAAATTCAAAGTGAAAATAAAATAAGTTTTAAATGTAAAACTTTTTATTTTAAGTTGTAGGCGTTGAAGAATTATGACGGGTCCATAGGTAATTATCTGTTGTTGCTCCAAATGTAGTAGCGTGTGACAGTATTCCACAGTTGATCAACTAGATTATTTTATTCCATTGAAGAATTATTAAAGGAATTCAGGCTTACAATGGAGTTCGATTCGATCAAATCTATATCGAATCGAAATTTTTTAAGGAACACTTTCTACTGTTTAATACAATTGTATCGAAGATTTTTCAAATTCAATAGAAAGCAATTGCCGGTTATTTTTGATTGATGCTGAAGAATATTCGATGCGATTAATTTTACTAGTAAAATATGCTATATGTAAAATCTTGATTCAATGGAATCTAGATCGAATCGAATTCCCAGGTAGACCTGATTGATTCGTGCTTGAATCCCTATATGCGCTCAATTTCAATGCGATTTTAGAATATATTATCAGTTTGGTTGATGATGCACTTGTTGCCGTAAGTAATTAAATTCGGCATTTTTATTCTACTTTCGCTCATATTCTTAACAGGATCTTCTATCTAAACCCAAATTGCGCTATTATTACTTTTGATTTAGATAATGATAGTTTTTTTCCAGTCTTTTTTCTGTTATCAGTAACTTCTTGGTGAGATTATGAATATGCCACTTGAAGAATATTTACCAACTATTAGGCTTCGTCAACTCTTTTGAACTGTCCCTTCACAAACACGTAGAGCTCAGTTTGAACTTTCCTTAGTTTATAAAGATCTCATATATGAGCTACTCAGAAGCCAAACAGATTGACTTTATTTTTAAAATTACAATTTCCAATGCACATTACGTAAGGACTTGCCAGTCTGTAATTCTTTGCGAAAGAAAAACTCAAAATTTAGCGTCTTTAGACTAAAAAGCAGTGAAATTTTTAGTTCATTTTCCTTGCCTTTGAAAGGGTTTCATTAGATAAATCCTTATGTATCCTCATGAAATATTTAGAAATTAAATATGTTGGCTTCTGGGTAGATCATATGTACCTATACATATGTCACCCGAGGTCTTATGATTGCTCGATAATTACACTCCTTTAAATTTTACGCACAAAAGCCTCATCGAACCAATCACTCTACTATCGTGTGTAATACCGTTCCGTAAGGGGTTTTACCTAGGTATCAAACGTTACCTATATACCTAGTTGGCTCAATTAATGAATTCCCAGAACTTTCAAGGACTCAGCACAGCGTTAGCGGTGTATGATACAGCTGTTGTCAAGATTTACTATCATCTCTATAATATAAGAAGAAGTCTCATCGATTTCTTAATTTTTTATTAACTAGTGACTAAAATGTTACGACGATTTTACCATGTATGAGAAATATCGGATGCCAGATTAAATCGCATTGGGCGATTATTAATTTTTCTGAGATGGCAACGCAGAGCACTCATTAAAATTCAAAAATTATGTTGTGATTGTTTTGTAATACTTACTCTTAACATTTCTGCATTATTTAGAGCTGGCATAGTGAAGATTTGTTGTAGTTGATCTTTGGTATACTATGAAGCTGGATTGATACCGTTAAAATTTCTTCTGCATACCTGTACGGTTTCAGACGGTCAGCGCGATGAAATACAAAATTATACAAAATTTTGCAACAAGGATTTTTCATTGATATAGTTGTTACTTCAACAGACTCCTTTAGAATTATTGCCTCATTCCATTTATACGTAGTATCAGATCTTACAATATTTCAATGACCAGGTCCTTCCCACATAATTAGTTCAATGGAGATAGTCCTAGCTCTAGGAGTTTTATGGTCTCTCAATTTCTGTAAACAGACCACGTACTCGTCAAAGGCTTATGCGTGGGCACACTTTCATTATCGCCGATTGAAAATGTTTTCAATATCTTGTTAAAATATACTCGACACTATTTAAAAGTCTCTTGGAAGATACCTCTCCCTCTTGTACTTTGTATTTCGCGTGGATCTTGTAATAATACATATTTAAAAAGGTTTTTTTTCCCACTTGGTAATGACATAGCAGATCTAAGAGAGGTAAGGAATCAATCTCAAAATTGTCTACTAGTGCTACGGCCTGGGTACGATATTGGAAGACCTTGTTTTTTCGTCATGTACTTTTCTGCTTTTACAACAAACTATTTGTGAAACCAATTTCGAAACAGCAGTCATTCATGCCTTTTAATTTGCCACCCAATATACAGGCAGATCATTCATTTAACTCTGTTCGTTCTCACGGTCGAAGAGATCGATTTATGAGTAAAAATGTCATCAGGTGAGATCCCCTGATACATTACAGTAAAGTATCAATGTTACACGATCTTTATTGACCATAGAACCACTAACACCTTTAACATTTTGTGTTACAAAAGTTCTGTCGGGGATCTTCTTCCAAAAAAGTTCTGTTTCATCGTGGTATTAAATACCTGATTCAGAACATATCCATTTTCTTCAATTATTTTAGTTATTTTTGGTGAAAATTCATCAGCTGCAAATTTGTTAGAAAGCGCAGCTTCATCTTTAAATTTAAGGTTCCGTAATGAATATCTTTTTTTTTTATTATTATTATTTTTGAAATCATCCTTTACTTGCAGAAAAAGTTTTGCATTTTATCAACTGAAGGACCTTGTTCTTTTTAATCTGTTAAAAATATGCACAGCTTTTTCCCTTATCATTAAACTATTCATGGATATTTTATTTCACCTTGTCGTCCATCCATATAATCAGTGCTTTCTATATATTTTCCTATTAAAGAGTTTCTTGTGCACGAAGAACACTGTGAACTTGATAAGGTTCCAGAGGCCACACTACTCCTAATATTTTCCTTTCTTTTCTTGTGTGTTCAGACAGTGGATTCATTTATTCCATTTGCGTTGCTCCTTCTTCAGGTTGATTCAAAATTTGCATTTTCATGTCCAAAGACATCGATTTTCTCTTTCTTCATTTATTGGACGTTTGTTAAGTTAGATTGATTCTAATGTCTGAATATTTAAATAAAATATTGCTGTTACACTTGCTACTTTTAAAGCTTCTATAGCAAAATATATTTTCAGATCACGTAAATTGATATCGCGTATAACAAAAACTCGCGGAAAAATAGTGCCGCGTAAATTAAGAGACGGCGTAGGCATCATATTCTAGCACTTTTTGTATATACATGCGTATGTATTTATTCTGCAAGAGGCTTGGCTCTGTATACAAAGACTATTTGCATTTAGATCTCCAAAGGCATCATATATAATTAGGGGGTTTCTTGGCAGACCAAAAATCTAGTTAAGTAAATTTTCTCCACCCATCCTCATACCTGTGCCCCAAAACAGACAAAATTGATTTAATCGCTGCGTTAAATAAATTTTAGTATACCGAAAAAGGCGTTACGCAACACACAGTTAATGCAACTTACAAATTTTTGTAGCTATAACTTTTTCTTCTAAATACCTTTTTTTTGCGGGAATTTACGTGAAAATAACAGTTCTAGATATTTTGTAGTAGACGTTTTGACTATTTCTGATTTAATTGCCATCCAACAAGGTCAATTTCGTTTCTGTTGATACTGCGATAATTTTTATCGTCTTCTCTAAATAAATAATTTAAGTCAATTTCCATATGGGTAACCTACCTACCTACTCACAGGTAACTACTCAATTTATCTATCATAGCCTGACACCCATCATTAGCTAATTTAGTTTCTTTCCTGCGTGGAGTATAATTTTTCTTTAGCTCATTTATAGATGAAAATAATATCAAAAGAGCAAAAATAAAAGTGGAATGTTTTTTTCCCTAAAAAAAGACGCTTGATTTTCTTTTAATAAAATGTGTAGCTTCTAAAAACCATTCATTAATCTTTTGTTTAGCATCCCCATCATATTTTTTTTCAGCCGTCTGATTAAAGGATATGCCGGCGGTAATTATCTGCCCTTGCCTTATATCCACACCGAGTGGAGAAATTATACTATTATTCAATACGCCTGTAGTAGACGCTTCTTCATATATATTACTGTTTTCTAAAAATCGGAGCGAAATTCTTATCTAACCCCAGATGATATACAAAGTCGCCCCATACGTAAGCGGACTATCTAAGTACTCCTTTTCGCCAGTTCCGCAATGATCCACTACTCTTCTGAGTCCTTCACTGTGCTTAATTTTATACCTATTTCCTATTGTACCTACCTATTATACTCCACCTTTTTATTTTTTTGTACCTTATATATTGCTCCAGACAATAGATGATGTCTGTTTCTCTAAAAACAGGTGTTTTTTTTGCAACTCCAAACAAAACATTTCTCATTTCTTTTCTGTTCCTGAGAATTACAGTTACTGGCAATCAATTTCTGGCGCTATACATACTGTTCATGTTCACTGTCTTGGCATCTACCAACTTAACTTAGGCGATAAAAATATTATTTCTTGGTTTCTATTTCTCCTATTCATTCTGCGACAACTTCTATCTTGTTTTGGGCAGTTCTATAGATACAGATAGCAGCTAAATCATCAACTGATATCCTTTTGCTCTCCGCCTTGATCATGAATCCAATCTACAAATTGTAAACTTTTCTTATTCACTATACGTTGTGTCATTGATGTATACATTTTCAGCTCAAGGCCGCGCATATCTATCCTCCTCTACCACACTAATCTCCTGAAGTTCTTTTGCGACTCTTCTCCGGTTAACATACAATTATTTGGTTTTCTACCTCTTCAAATAAATTCTTTATTATACAAGAAAATTCGATTATTCGGGATGATCGGGACCGGGCTGATCCCCGGATACTCGATTTTCCCGGAGAATCGAATGTTAAAAAATCCTTTTTAAAAGCAAAGCTCATTAGGCGCCCTACTGCAATCTCTACTACATCTCAGCATTAACTTAATATTATCCTATCGAAAAATTCCCTTCTAAAGAAAGTATGTAGGTATATTGGCCCCAAATAATTAAGTGAATCAATGATTGGAAAAAACTCTTTACGCAAACAAAAAATCTTTGAAAAAAGAAATTTCATTGCAAAAAAGGGCGTTTCATACAGAGCTGAGCAATACTTAAGTAAAAAAAAAGACTTAAGTACTACTTAAAGTACATTTTCGTTACTTAACACTTATTACTCAATACTTTAGAAATGCCCCTATTTAGTACTTGAACATAAGTACTTGCTTCTATTTACTTGTACTTAAGACCTAGTTTTGTACTTAAGTACCAAGATTCTTACTTAGGTATTTCTGAGTCTATTAAATACCTACAAATATCTAACTCTTCGTAGAAAAGCAAACACAAACTCTAGCGCAACTCCTTTGTTTTTTAGTTTTAAGGCACACAAAGAATTGTTAAAGTATGTGCCGCACTCACGTGTCAAGGCAGAACCTTAGATAAACTAATAACATACAAAAACCAGTAACGTCTCGCTGAAATATAAAATCGACGATGCCTCGACCTGATAACATAACCACTGACATGTATAATATGGACGGACTACGTTCATAGAAATGCACTGCAGAAAGTGGGCTCATTTCTATATTGCTGACTCTTTCGGTCTATGCACCAAGTACCAACTGAGAGAACTGAAAACAAATAAAATAGTGGATTCGTCGAAATACATGATTTTAAATTAAACATTTAGGGTTATTACTGATAAAAACTGTTTTACCAAAGACAATAGATTCATTATATACGCAGAAGAAATTCTAAATGTTTTATTAAAATCACCTTCTGAGCTGCCTGTACACTTTTTCAATTTCCCGCCCATGAGTTTTTCAATGTTGGCACCGACGTAAGAACTCTTTTTATACCCTAGATGAAATCATAGGGGTATACTAAGTTTGTCATTCCGTTTGTAACACCTCGAAATAATGATGGTAGAGCAAAATGGATTGGACACCCATTCATAATATTAAAAGTTATTTCGATTTTTGCATGTCCGTCCGTCCGTCCGTCTGTCCATCCGTCCGTCCGTCTGTGCGCACGATAACTCGAGAACGCGTATACTTAGAGTGCTGAAATTTTGTACACAGACTTTAAAAAAAAAAAGTAAAGTTAAGTTCGAAAATGAGCCAAATCGGGCAACTCCTTCGTGGGGTTGCCATATAAAAATTTCGTTTTCCGCTATATATTTGGACACTGCCTGAGAACGCGTTGACGTAGAGAGCTGAAATTTCGCACATGGTGTTTTTACTACATTAGCAAATAAAATGTCAAAAATGGACTAAATCGGGCAACTCCTTGGTGTTGCCATATAAAAATTTCGGTTTTTTACGTATACTTTGAAAACGATCAGTCCAAGACATTTTTATTGTACTAAGAACTTCTGCAGAATACGAAGTCCTATAAAATTGGTTATTACCATTTTTCCTGTGCGACAAACTGTTCTAGAAATATATGCGAACAACAACTTCAAAATCAATACTTGAATAGATCGGTGACCATACGAAATTTAATACGGGCATTCATCTAGGGTATTATAAGAATTGGTCTTAGACCAATTCTAGCTTTTTTACTTGTTGACACCAACAATTGTGCCCATATTATATACGTTAGTGGACATAACCAAGGGTAAGCAAGCAATGCCTCGCTCCAATATAAAATCAACGATGCCCCGACCTGATGTAGGAAGGCCTCAATTCTTTCTTAGAAATTCACTTGAAATTTTTTCCTTAGAATTTTTATGCATTATTGGAGGCGATAAAGGGTTTTATGAGTGTAGCAATGACAGGTGAAAGTTTTACTCTACTTGCAGCGTGGAAAACTATAAAAACCTATAAATAGTAGCTACTGGTTACTATACATATTATAGTTTTCAAAAGGTATTTATTTATTAAAACTCGATAAACTTCATTATATTACTGCCAACGTACAATGATTCTAAAAAAGTATTTTAAAAAGTAATCGAAAAATACTCAGTACTTTTTATAGACTTAGTACTTACGCGATACTTGTACTTACGCTGAAGTACTGAGGCCTTCGGTACTTGTACTTGTACTTATAAGTACTTTTTCTTTGGTACTTGCCCAGCTCTAGTTTCATATAAGCAGGAAACGTATAATCGTCAGTACGGCTTAGTTCTTGCCTGCTGTATATGCCAAAGCAAACAGCCAAGCTGACCTCATATATAAACTTAAAATAATTTTTAAGTGTGAATTATATGTATTTACCCTAATGCCTAGCAAGATTAGCCCTATGCGGAACTAGCATTTCATCTATTTTGCTATGATAATTCATAGCGAAATAGGTCAATCAGAAATTGATTCAATTTGCTGCTAAGTCTGTAGCTCGAGAATTGAGTGGAAAAAACTCTTTATGCAAACGAAAGATCTTTGAAAAAAGAAATGTCATTACAAAAAGAAGGCGTTTCATATAAGCAGGAACGGTATAATCGTTAGTACGGCTTGGCGTATACGGCAGGCAGGAACTAGAAGCGTTAAAAATAAAAGTTCTTAAGACTCTTCTATTCTCCATCTTTGACCGATTCTAGCAAGTGTGGGTTCGATTCCCGTCAGGGAAAAGTAAAATAAAATTGAATTTACAAATTTATTTGTGCGCTTTCATCGTTACTGATTAATGTCAGCTGGAAACAAAACGTGGACTAACCGCCCAAATGAAGAAATAAAGATCGCCCAAAAGGCGCTGGAATATTTTTTTTTTAATAAGGGTGAATTTCTGATAAAGCGGTTGCTTTTTGATTAATTTTTAACGAAAAAAAAAAGAATATTGTCAATTTAAAAAGTTATGAAAGAAATATTTTCGATTTGAGCGGCTGTAAATATTAATGAATCTCATTGAAATTTTGCATAGAAGTTTGAAATTAAATTATCTAACAAATTCTAAATGAACATTGAAACATCACACTTTTACAAGTCCATACATTTTTGGGCCACCCTTACCTAATGTATACATATATGCTTTTGTTTTTGCTGTAAACTGAACATTTTCTGAACAAATATAAATATCACATTAATTACATCGAAACTTATTTCTTTTTAATTAGAATGGCATGTTCAAGAATAAGTTAATGTGAATAAAACCCATTTTCCTGTAAAGGATTCATATTTATGTTTTTAAATAAATCTTTATACATATATCCACTAGGGTGCCCCAATAATGTAGGTATGAATTTCCAAAAGTGTTAAATGCTCATTCAGAATTTGTTAGCTAATTTAATTTTCAACTTCTATGCAAAATTTCAGTGAGATTCAGTAATCCTTACAGAGGCTCAAATCGAAAATATTTCTTTAATAACATTTTAAATTGCCAATACGTATTTTTTTTTATTTAAGGAAACTTAGTTATGAACTTATTACAGTAAAAATCGTTTTAGAAAATAAAATTGTTTTATATTTTATAAATTTTTCAAAACGAAAATTTGGACCCGGAACTCCAATGTTTTTGACTTCGTTTAAATTTTTTTGTAAGAAAAAGTGGCACGTGGGTATACTTTTTCTACTATAACGAAATCTGCAATCGATTAGCTTTTTAACGACTATAACTGAAGGGGCTCATGTAGTACCTATATGAACTGTTCTCAAAATGCGATTTTTGACGATGAAGTATTTATACAATATAAACAATAAATAGAGCCCAAAAAGCGCAGAAAAATCAGTGTCGCGTCCAATTGGGCGTTGGGCGCTTTTCATGAAAATCGAAGCGCAGATTTTGTAAAAAGATAGTCCAATTTACGTAAAAACGCCCAATCTGGCATCACTGCAAGAGGGAAAATCATCCGTCTCGTTAGCTCAGTGGTAAGAGCAGTCGCCTGGCAAGCGGAAGGTCCCGCTTTCAAATCCCGGATGAGGCGGTTGTTTTTTCCTCTTGTATTTATGATTTGATGTAGAATCGTTAAAAGTAAAAGTTCTTAAAATTCGTCTATTCTCCATCTTTGACCGATTCTAACAAGTGTGTGTTCGATCCCCGTCAGAGAAAAATAAAATAAAAGTTTTTTCCACTCAATTCTCGAGCTACAGACTTAGCAGCAAACTGAGTCAATTTCAGGTTGATTTATTTTGCTATGAATTTTCATAGCAAAACTCTCTATGAAACAATGAAGCCAACCATATAAAATCTGTATTATTCTGGTTAATTGAGTGTCCCGGCTCCCAGTTAATCGGATCCTGGTATAATCGAGTTTCCAAGTATATTCAAAGCTTGTATAGCAGCAAAAATATGGCTATTGAGTAGATGGAGTAGATTAAAGATTTAATTTCTTCGCCTGAGTGTTCAATTCATTTGTTATCTGCGGCAAGACTCGCAGGTGATGCCGTGTCATAGGAGAGCAAAAATATATAAACACGAAGAAACAGCATATTTGTAACTAACGCGTTATAGGTAGGTAGGTAAGTAGGTGTACTAGGTATTTCAAAAACGGACATACCTTCCAACCAAGAGCACTAAAACTTCTGAAAATGTTAAAATTAATACCGCGATTTCAGCATTTCTTGCCTTTTCAAGATAGCTGACGAGAATCACTCCTTTTACCTGCAGCATTAGGTACTTTTCTAAAATTGAAAATTATAAATATTTCCTTAAAAAACTCATTCATAAGCGGAATAACGAATGTAGAACTCTGTTTCCCGTATCTCCTAAGTTTTGGATGCTTTAAAAAAAATTGCTAAATAAGTAGATGCAGCCTTTATCATCTGAGTCTTATGGAGTAATGTTATTTGTGAACCGAGGGAAGAACAACTGTTTCGTCCTTTTATCTTTATAGAAATAACTGATAGTTTCATACATAGTCCATTCGAATGTATCAAGATCCATTCAGCTCAGTGTACTACCTATTTGGTAAAAAAAATAAAAAAACCTTGTAAGACAATTAATCTCAATTCTCCATCATTTTTCTTACAATTGTGACAAAAATATTGCCATACAATGAACTCTTAACTGTGACCGTACGCCCTGTAGTTTTTAAGATACAGGGTGTTTTGTGAAAAACTAGCTTTTTTCTTAATTACCCTGTAACTCCTAAATGGTTGCTATTGCCTTCCCCTGCCATACAATTTTTGGTTCATCTAGGTGAGTACTATCATAATAGGTATTCCTTGTGTATCCTTTTATCCCGTCCAATAACAAGCTGCGAAAAACTGCAGATATAGATTAACGAGAAGATCATCGATTCCGTTGGTGGATATGGTTATTCCGTACTGTTTTATGGCGTGTTCTAATCTTTATCTGATCATTCATAATTCACAATAATAGGGATAGAATTGAGAACTGTAGCGTGTAGAGACCCCGTCTTTTCCTTTATACACTTTTTCCTCGCAGGATTGGACACTAGTCACACGTATTAATCTGATTTTTATCCTTTCTGGTAGGTATTAAAAAAACTGAATCTAGCCTCCCTGTGGAAAATTGAGAAGAATGTTCCATGTTTATATAAATGTGTCATTCCATGACTCATATCCAGTTTGCCAGTAGGAGGGAGCAAAAGTCCTTGAAACAAATGCCAAAATCTCATTGTATCTGAGCCGTTGTTTGCAGACTCGTAGCAATTAGATTTTGTTTTTGTATGTTAAATGTTTTGAGCCCTCAGTCTAACCGATGATGTCCAATTTTCTTAGCGTAGAACGCTAAGGGAATAGGGAATTCTCACTCAGTAATTATATTTTCTAAATATTCGAATGCAGTATTTTTTAACTGGATTTTAGCAGCTATGGTAGAGAACTTAGTTCTTGTATATATTCACCGCGCAAACAAATTTGCTGCTTAGGTACCTACCTACCTACCTACCTACCATATTTGCATTTCTTATGTTATTTAAATAACATAATTATCTCATTCGTAATTTATACACCTACCTACTACCTACCTATTTAAAATAAAAACTAGGTGAAAAAATTTGCTCTGTGCTATAATTTTTCTTAAAGCATTACAAAATTTGAGAATAGCACGCTACCCCATTTTAGCCTTTCTCCAGCCGTGGTGGCGAATATATTGGTTTCAAAATTGATTAAATTATTTATTAATTAGGTGCTTTTATATTTTCTTTAGCTTGCAAGCATATTGCATTTAGTTTTAATTTAGACATTTTTCTATCCATTCAATTATCAATTAAACAAATACTACATACATTAAATATGCAGATGTATAGTAGCTCTGATAATTTGTGAGAAATCATGATGTAGGCAGGCGGCTAGACAATTGCTTGCACAGAATTTTCAATATGGCAAAATGTGATGCGATTTTATAAGAAAAAGTTTGTGTATTCAAAGGCATCGGTATGCATGCACGCTAGCAGCTTTATTCACTGCTTACATTAATTTTTCATTAAGATTGAGAGGGAAAAATCGATATCCAATTCGATATCCAATACCATTCTAATTGGCTGAGCACTACAATACAAATTACCTTTAAAACTGCACTGAAATCTAGGTTGCAATTGTAGAGGCAAATAAAATGGTTTGGATATCACTCACACCTACGAAGCAAACTGAGAAGATTCTGTTTATTTGTCTGTATTGTTTGCGATCTCTATTAATCCATTTTTACAAAACCCATTCGGCTACTTAGTGACTGGTCCACGTGGAGTACTCGGCAGCAAGCATTCTTTTTTTTTATCGTTAACAATAGATGGCGCCAAGAGTATCGAAATTAGAAAATTACTGCCTCTTTGCTTTTAAGTGAAAAATTGTTTTTTTTCTGTTTTTCTTAAGTCATTTTCGAAATTCTCACTCACACTACTATAATTAAAATTCAACATATTTAAAACTTTTATCGTTTTTACAACATTTAGACAATTTTCTCGCTGCATTTCAAGTAATTACTAATTCAAGTTAGATTTAGCATATGTAAATGACATATAATTTACGCAATTCTCACAGTTCAGATCCTCGTAAGGCCGATATATTTTTACAAAACCTATTTAGGTTATTAACATTACCGAACATATTACATAATAATTAATAATATTTAAGTTTTCATTGATTGAATCTAAGCTTCCTCACGATACCCTTCGTATGCATATGTAATTTTCTTTAATTATGTTTTCGTTGTATTTAGATAGTATTTCTAATTTATTTTTAATTTCGATTTCATCGTTGCGATCCATTGTGCCTGCCAAATATTTAAGTCCTGTTCCTAATATATCTTTTATACTGGTGTGTGGTTTTAAATTACCAAGGGTGTTATACATGGGTTGTATTACATTAGCTTTTTTTCAATTGTTTTAAGGTTTTTGTAGATGAAATTCTTAGTATTTTCATATTCTGTTATATTTATTATATTCATAACTTTAATGAATGATTTTATAATTCTTCAATTATTTAATTTAACAGTTACGTATCCATTATTATCGTTAAGGCTCTGTACTTCCTTTCACCAACTGTGACGATGTTGGAGGGAGAGTTATGAGAGCAATGAGGAACATTAATATCTCTACCATTTTTACCTGAAACAGAAATCTTACCTTTAGACTTTTCTTTTTGTTTAGGTTTTGCTTTAATAGTAGGATTATCATTATTTTGAAATTTTTTCTTTCTTTTTACGTGCGTTTTATAGTACTTAAGTCTTGTATCCTTATCTAATACGTGATTTCCATCATTTTTTCTATTTCTAATTTCCTAAATTTAGCGTGATTTATTCCTTTTCGCGGATCTCTAATGGAATTTTTACCAGGCTCTATTTCTACGTCGGCTCTATCGCGACTTAGTTTTTGGATAGTATTTTCTTTAACTTTTACGATTCTTGCTTGAATATCACCATATTCGTTATCTTTTATTCTTCCGTTTTTAAAATCGACTGGTTTTTTATTTGTCGTCGAATGAATCGTATTATTATAGAAATATATTATCTTTAATGTCTTTTCTTCGACCGTATCGATATCTTTATTTGGATCGTATCTAAGAATTCTCAATTGTTCGTTAATTGTATTATGAAGTTTTTCAATATCTGAATTCGATGTATGAATGTTATTTGACGCGTGAAATATAGTTCGATATTTTCATTTTTCAGAAATTCTCTTAAGGGGAGAGGTTTAAAGCCTAGCTCATTATCAACTATGATTTTCTTAGTTATTCCTACCGCCGAAATATATTGTAGAATTTCTCTTTTGAATTCTACACAAGTTCTAGCATTTATCTTAATAGCTTGGGCGAATTTACTAAATTTTACTAATTTTACCCAAATTTTGTTTAATCGGTTTTCTTTCATATTTCTTTATATCAGATATTTCGCAATTCTTAATGAATTGTGCTACCCGCGCACTTAGCTTTGCGTGGTAGTATTTGAGTTGCAATTCTTTGCAGACTTCCGTAATACCTCGATGATTGTTTTTGAGATGCTCTTCCTCGATTAGTTTAGCTAGCTGTTCTTCGTCTGTTCGATCACTTAAAAGTTCATCACATTTAATTATTCTTAGACTTTGCTGTTTGAAAAGTGAGAACGATATGTTTCCTTTATGTTTTGATGAAATTGTGAGTTTTCTACATAAATTGCGTTCAAAGATTTAGGGTTAAAGTGTGATTTGCTGTCTATTCGTTAAGTAATTTTACAAAGATAATTTTTCTTGACTTGTTAAAACTTTGTAGGTTCCTTATCTTTAGTGAACTCGAATTCATTTTGCCTATTACTGTTTGAGAGTGAATCTGCATTTCCGTTTTTGGTTCCCCTTTTATCTCAAAGTCAAATTCCGACAATTTGAGTCGCCATCTCACCAATTTTGAGTTTGGCTCTTTTAAAGAAAATAACCACTGTAATGGCTTGTGGTCTATTTCTATTATAAACTTTCTGCCGAACAAATAAGGGTGGATCTATTTTGTGGCCCATACCACAACTAGTAACTCCTTTTCTATTATGCTGTAGTGCTGCTCGTGATTATTGTGGGTACGTCTTGTGACAACACGGCACCTAGAGCGTATTGACTTGCATCAGTTGTCAATGTGAATCTTTTGTTAAATTCCGGGTATTTTAATATTGGTTCGCTAATTAAGACGGTCTTTAACATTTGGAGGCTACGAGTATATTCCGGACCAAAATCTGTGTTTCTTTTTCCAGAAATTCGGACTTATCTTCAAGTCTTTTGAAGATTTTTGCTAAGGAATCTAAATGTTCCTGTAATGAGGACGAATATATAATAATGTCGTCTAGATAAAAGAGGCAAATCTTGTTTATGTAATGTCTAAGGACGTTATTCATAAGACGTTGAAACGTAGCGGGCGCCGTCTTCAATCCGAAAGTTATTTAAAGAAATTCATAGTCCTCATTTTCCACGCTAAACGCCGTCTTATGAATGCCTCTTTCATCAATTTCTATTTGATGAAATCAATTTGCGAGATCTAAAGTGGTTATTGGTACATTGGCGTGCTCCCAGTTTTCCTATCGATATTTGGAATAGTGTATTTGTCATCAATAGTTATCTTGTTTAACTCTCTATAATCGATAACAATGCGCCATTTAGGCTTATCGCTGGCGTTCGCCTTCTTCGTGACGATCCAGACTGGTGCCGAGTAAGGGGATTCACTAGGCTGAATTATATCACTTCTCAACATTTCACTAATTTGTTTTTTAATTTCTTATTTATGGACGAATGGATTCCTATAAGATTTTAGATGGATGTCACCCGTTGTGCGAATTCTATGACTTAGAATCATTAATGTTTATGGAATAACACCAACCTATTCCCTATGTTTACTCAAAATATTAACGATTTCAACTCTAAACAAAAAGCATGAATTTTAAAACTTTATATGCGTCCAAATATGGGTTATGATCATATAAGATTTGACTACGCATTACATTTGTGGATTTCCTATTTATTTTTACTTTATGAACAATATTAATGCAGCAACAGAAAATTATAACTAAGAGTTCTATCCATAAATAAAAATTAGTAAGTAAAAATTAACGAACCCTAAAAGTGTTACTCAAAAAGAAAAGTTCCGTGCGTAAATTGCATTCCAATAACTTTATATTATTATTGATTAATTTAATTGAAATAAATTACTTTTCGTCTTATTTCTTTTTTAGTATGTTATGTATGCTTAATATTAATGAATACAAAATTTAAACGAGATTTTTTCTGAATTTCAGGCTGCAAATACTTAAAAGAAATCATCCCGGTCGCACAGCTTTTAAGGTAAGCGGTCGATTGATTCTATATTAATTTTATATACTTAAATTTTTTCTTAAATTTCACCTTTACGCTATCAAATCTAATTCGAAGAAATTATTTATTATGCACTTTATGGTGTTTTTTGCAGCAATAACACCAAAATACTTATTATGAAATATGCAAATGAAACGATCGTTACTTTTGCCCCTGCTCTGATTACCTTCAGAGAAGTTTGAGGTAAGGCTTATACGTAATGGTACTGTTATGATTGAAAACGTTTATCATACATTAGCTATGGTAAAAGTCAGATATTTTGAGTGAGATTTTATTTAAACCATCTATACCTACCTTGATTTGCTAGCCCGTAGTTTATCAATTATACATAAAGGGACCAAATACACCGTAATGAATAAAACAGGTCTTAAACCAGAATATAAACCAAAATGTTCTGATCTATTGGAATCCAGCGATTTAAAAGAATTCTTAGTCCCTGAAAATATCATCTAGTGAAAAATTGGTTAAAATTAAATTGGCATCAGTAACATTTTGAAATGAAAGAATAGAGAAATAAGAAAAAATTGTTTGTTTAGTTGAAGATCCTACCTTAAATACATTAATCAAAATCCCAAAAGGGAGTCCTCTCATAAATAATGCCACATCACACAGTACATGAATCAGCCATCGAAAAAATATCCACTCCTCTAGTAAACGATACTTAAAGAGATCTTTCAGAGCGCGTGCATTATACCTACTAATGATCGTAATCCAATAGAAACCTCTAGACTCTATAAAAGGTTAAAAATATTATCATCCAGCATTAGTTATAGTTTATAGCTACGTATGCTATGACGGAAAGAGCCAAAACATATCAACGAATAATTCATTTATTAAGAAAACATCGTAGAAGCCTTTGTAGACTAGAAAGATTTTTAAATTTAATAACTACTAAACATTCCAAGAGGACTTAACACCAATAAGGAAGGACAAAAGAATTCCTGTAGGTATATACCAAAACCGAAGATTGTGTACCTTCCAGTATATATCAAGCGTCAAATCTCTAAGGAAAGTCTCTAACATCAGAAACTAGGTAATTTTCGAATTTGAAAATGGTTAAAGTGCCAGGAAACGCAGTGAAATTTTCTATGTTCTTCTTTTTTTACATTTTATTTTGTCTACTTACATTCTTCCTTAATTAGTTTTCTTCTTTTCTTTTTAAATACCTGTGGCAGTATTTATAGCAGGCTTATAATTAATATTTCAGAAAAGGTTTCTAAAATATTCCAGTGTTTTACTTTTAATACTAAATGAGTATACAGGAAGAAGTTTTTTCACAATCACGGTTATTTTTTTAACTTAAGTAATTTTTTTCAAGAATGTGTTTTATATATCTTAGTAGCGCCTACCCGATTGTACACATGAGCTTCTTCTTTTGCTGTTACAATATTATGTCAAAAATGTATTAAATTATAGTAACAAAGCTTTTCTGCAATAACAATACCATTACACGTTACTATGACTTAAGGCAACATTTTTTATAAAAACGTCTTTTTGATATTTTACATTAAGGTTGGATGTTGTGACAAGCTATAACAACTTCATTGAGCTCCAAATCATTCCAGATTGATATCTCTCTGGCTTGAATAACTTCCTTTAGGCTCATGTGAAGCTGTCGGTATAAATATAAAGAAAACTCTTAGCGCCAGATGAAGTTTGTAAATTTTGATCATGCTATTTCCTTCATATTCCCTCAAGTCCCTATACAACTGATGGGTAACTCGTTTCGTTTTCCGCTATATTAGGATATATACCTACATATAATTTGGGAAGAAAAGCTCACGACCGCTTACGTAAGTGCCATGTATAATTGAATGTCCTTCACTTGGACATGATGTGCAAAATGATCTGATTTTCTTTACATTCAATTTGATCTGATTCAGTTGCTTCAACCTGGCTTCTTCAAATTTATTATACCTTTGATCATATGAAATGAAAAGGCATACATTTTTTTCAAGTTTTCCGCAGGACAGCTGGCAGTAGAAAAGAAGCTGTCTGCTAAATATGTAGGTGATTTCCATCCACCAGATCAACATCAAAATCCTTCATAAAAGATTTATTTATTTTCATGTTTTTATGATAACGTGATAAATATTATCAAAACAGAAGCGTGCGTGAAGTGTAAAAATTTGCCATATAAAGCAAATAAAAAGTTTTGAGCTCGGTTTCGAAAATTGTTTAATTCATTAATCAAAGTGGCTTATTATTATATGTTGGTGGTAATTGTTGCTTTTACATGAGCCGGAACTGATGATAAAAATTATCAATTTTTAGTTCTCCGTTTCATACGCTCTCTTCACACAGCTGCCCTTACATCATAACAAATTAATCGTTCAATCAATACAAAAACCTCTCAATCAAATAAACTTCCATCACGACACGATCCATTTGTTTTTATTGAGAATTGTTTTCAATTTTGCTTTTCTTGCTGACAGTTGGAGAGATCATGGCGGAATACAGATAGGCATGCAAATGACAAAGGCTACTCCTAAAGCGATGATATAAAAAATATATGTATATAGTATACCTATATGAAATTACAAAATAATAAAATTCTTGCATGTTCGTCTCTTTCCTTTACGATCTCTAATTTGAGAATGCATTGCGCTTTAAAAATAAAATTTCCAATTATGGGGACTAGCTGTTAGCAAGGAAAACGATGATAATTATCACGTCGTTTGCCTTCTCCTCTTCCAAAAGCAAAAGTGTCTGCCTCATTAGATTGGTGAATGCATAAAATACACACATTATCTGACTTAACGAAAGTTGATTGCATTTATACTTTCTCGTGTATCCTCTTTTACAATTCCCCATCTCCTTGTATGTTTATCTCTTTTACAATTCTATACTTTGGACATAAGAGAGAAACAGAAAATATGGTTATCGTCAATTGCCCTCTCCTGTTCCAAACTGTTCCATGCGTAGTAGAACAATTTTACATACATTTTTGTGATCTGAAATTTCCTGATCGCCTAATATTTGCTGTTTCTTTAAAATACACAAGAATGAAGGAGCCTAGTGAATAATGATACCTCTGCCAATAGATGGCTCCGGGGGTACCGAAATGAGAAATATCTCAGCTTGATGAGATCACTTTTCTTGTGATTTATCGGCTTGAAAAGTTTTTCGATTTAATGGTGTAATATTTAACTTGATTTTTTTTTTTAAATTTGTGTAGGCATGGAAATAACAATGATGTTTAAATAAAAAAAATATATTAAATAAGAAAATTTTTAAATTTTTGCATGTTCGTTTTCTTTTCTTACGCGATAAAAACGCATTTTTCTTTCAAAATAAAATTTTGAATTAGATATTTTATAAAAACCACAAATTTTTAAAGATTTTTAATTGGAATTATACTGTTGCTGCTACTTGAATACGTTTTCTACTTAGGTTCTTATTATATTTTCATACTGCTTTCATACGTCTTATAATATATATCTTATATATATATAATATTATTTTCATGTCTCATATTGCTAGTGTCTTTTAAGATGCTTACCCTTACCAAATCGCTTTATTAATGTCGCTGTCTGAAACACTCACATGTACCTACCTATGTACTTTAATAATGAGCATCATTACGAGCTCAATATACCTACCTAGCTTTTGCATTACATATTTCATTCAAGCGGGTACCTCCCTACTTATACTGCTGAGAACGAATAAGTCCTTAGTAGTCGATTATCATAATCAAAATCCAGATTAGGGGATTAAATCGATTCAATTTTTACTGAAAGCACGGAATAGTTCATTTAATTTCTTGGAAAGCATAATTCTTCAGTAATTTCGGAAATTTAACTGATCGACCTTCTTATACCCACACATGTATGCATATCAAAAAACATTGTCTTCCTTCATTCTCTAATTGTTAAAATTGTTTTGGGAGAGTTGAGAGTTTCCATCTTCCGTAGTATCTCATAGCGTCGACTGCAGACGTATTTACATCCTCTTACACTGACCAAATCTTTAAAACCTTCGATCGATTCAGGCCATTGGGGGAAGTGTATCAAGCCAAATTAATCTCAAGCTGGCGGTTATGCTATTATTTTTACAGCCTTAAAATTGAAATGCATCGAATTCATCGAGGTCTATTAGAGACTATTGCACAATCATCATTCTGTTCCTCTTCTGTTATTTTTTTACCGATATTACAACCTAATTTCCCTTGACACATTTCATTGCCACAAAATGTATTTTCTCACTGATTTTTCTCATTGTAAGAATCTCACGTAAGAATGTCAGCAATTCACTCGATATAAAGATGCAGTTCAGTTTACCAAAATTTGCCGAAAGTGAATCTTATAAGAGCTCAGGTTTATATATCCCACACCCCCTCCACACAATTAAAGTCGGCATTTTTATTTTATTTTCGCTAATATTCTGATCTTCTATTTAAACCCAAATTGAGCTATTACTACTTTTGATTTAGATAATGATAGTTGTTTTCAGATCTTTTTCCTGTTGTCAGTAACTTCTTGGTGACGTTATGATTATGCCACTTGAAGAATATTAGGCTACCAACTATTAGGTTTTGCCAACTATTTTAAAATGTCCCTTTACAAAAACGTAGACCTCAGTTTCACCTTTCCTTAGTTTATAAAGATTTCATATATTAGCTACTCAGAGGCCAAACAGATTGACTCCACTTTTAAAATTACCATTTCCAACTTACGTTACGTAAGGGCTTGTCCAATATAACTCTTTGCGAAAGAAAGACAATCTAAACTCAAAATTTAGCAGTATTTGGTAGCATCTGGGTCTATCCTTTACCGAGCCATCTCTATCTAAGACTCCAGAATAAATAGACTTTCCCTTCGAAAACGGTTTAACGGTTTAATTGTCTTTCATTAGGATTGAGGTCGTTTGAGTCACAAATATATATCATATGTCACCTGAGGTCTTATGATTGCTCTCGTTAATAACACTCCTTTATTATACTAACAAGGCCACGAGTTTTTAAGTTCCCTCACCGAATCAAACGTTCTACTATGGTGTCTGATACGGACCCGTATAGGTATACCGAGGTATCAAACGGTACCTGTATATGTACCTATAGTTGGTTAAATTAATGTGCTCCTAGATCTTTCAAAGACTGAGCTAAGCGTTAGCGGCGCATTATACGAGTGGTCAAAATTATACTATCATTTCTATAAATATCAGAATAACTTTGTCGATGAGGTCATTCGCGTCCAAGCAGTTTTTTATACCTAGTATCTGACGAAAATGTTACGACGATTTCACCATGTGTAGTATCGGATACCAGATGGGTGTACAATGGGCCTTGACTTGGCCTAGTTCGGGGGACCCCATCGGAGTCCCAAACCTCGGTTTCAATCAATCAAGCAATCAATCAATCAATCGGATACCAGATTAAATACAATATTAGAAACTGTATCGTCCTTGACGTTTAGAAATTTTTCTGAGATTTATCTTCGTGAATCCAACATCGATGAATGCGATAAATATTCATAATATTTCCCAGTATTTCGATATTTGTTCAGTTCAATTCAGTTTAGCTAAAACTAACGTTCTAACCATATGAATACGGGTCTGTGGTCATTGTGCTTCGTTCAAGAAATTCATTTCATAATACATAACAATGCCAATGTTTCATACAGACACCACTCCATTGAAAACTATGCATCCCCTCTTGTAACTTTGAGTTTGGATCTTGTGAGATGAATATTTGAAGAGTGGTCTTTTCCAACTGCAATTAACAATCGTTTAAATATGTATAGGATTTTATGGTTTAAAACCTCTAGCCTAGTGTGAAATTGCGATTTGGAATAAAAATTTGCTTTATTTCGAAGAAATTTATTTTGTTAAGTTCTTTGTCTGAAAACTAAAGGCTGATGTTAGATTGTAAGTAAATTTTAAACATATTTCTTTTGGGGATGGTATAGTAGAGCTGATAAGGAAGCAGTTAAAAAAATGTCTAGGTATAGTAGGTATTTCGATAAAAATGATCAAATGGGATCCGATTATCATGAAATAGATAAGGCCACCAACTTCAGAGTTTTAACAATTCTGAATTGTATTTTCAGTATTCCTGCACATCTCGATTTTTTCTTACTAAAGTCATGTTTATGCATCAATTTCATGTAGTGCATGAATTTCATACTTTATCTAGTAAAAATGTTCAGGACTTATACGTTATTTCTCGCATTCTCCTTCAACTTGGTCCTACCAAGAATGATATAGCAAAAGATAGATAGATTTTCTTTACCATCTGTCCAGTAAGATGAGCAATCGGCAATTCAAAGTTCCGTAAGTCATCGACAGTTTAAAAAATCCTTGGATATACCAAATCTGGAAGAAATGCCATAAATTATCACATGTGAAGTGGAAATTATATACCTAGGCCTAGTACCTATAGCTGGGCATTGAAATTGAAAAAACCCAAAATTATAAATAGGGTACCTACCTAAAAAATTATTTATTTTTCCTATGAATGGAATTAGTAATTCGTCCAGGATTAAGATTTAGATAAGATAAGATTAAGAAAGTGCTAAAGATTGGGGAGGATTCCTAGTGCTTAAAAAAAACATGTGAAACGAAAAGCTGCGCATACACTTTCCTAAAAATTCAATTTTATTTCCAACCCTATAATAAAAGAAAAAAAAAAAAGAAAAAGAAAGGGGCTTCAAGGCAAGAGAGCTAAAACTAGATAGTCAGGTTATCCGTGAACGATCATTTTGATAAGAACTAGAACCAGGGACCGAACCCGTTGACTTTTTACGAAAAAAGCCAACTATACTTTTATTCCTGACCGATAGTAATTTTGAAGCTAAAAAAACTAAGCTGGAATGGCTTTGTATTTTATCTGGCAAAAATAAAAAGCCAGATTTTTTCTAGTAAAAATAAAATGTCAGTTTTTTTCTCGTAAAAATAAAAAGCCAGTTTGACTAGAAGAAATAAAAAGCCGGGCTCGCTTTTTATATTTTTCCCGAAAAAAGTATTAAGCCGTTGCGCTTGCTTTTCTAGCTTCAAACTATTACCGGCTAGGAATAGGAAGTAAATTAAGCTTTTTTTCGTAAAAATTCATAACTGATTCAGTCCCTGAAAATAAGACGCCAGCTTGGCTTTTTATACTTCCGACTTCAAAACCTGTTGCTTCCAGCTCGAAAAAATAAAAAGACTTTCGAGCTTAGTTTTTTAGCCTTTTTTTATAAAAAGTTAAGTTTCCAAAAGCTTTACAGGAATCGAAACGGGTTTCACCAGTCATCTTTTGGTATATTCCACCTTGGATTCCACTAAATTCTACGATCATGATTTATCCCAGCTTTTTTTGTTTAAAATTTTCAAAATACCAGTTATTTTCGGTCCCTGACTAGAACAGCTTCTTGCCAGAAACAAAGCAAACTTCTTTGGGTGATAGTACCGTTTATATTAGGCATCCTGTCATGTAAGCTCTTTCCTAATTAACTAATCGAACACAAAAATTAACCTGTAGTTACTCGCTTGCGCATTATAAGTTGTGTTCTTAGGTCCAGCGTATACCTACCTATATACTTGAATGGCTGACTGTGATCTTCAGTATGGCGTTCATCTAGGTACGATAAGTAGAAGAGAAAAGAAATTTGAAATTAGTTGAAATGACTTTTCATATTAACAGTAATCCCCTCTTTTTACTATCCACGTTAATTTCTTTAATGTGCGCTTTTTAAACCACAAATTTTTCAAATGTGCCCACGACAAAAATTGAATCGTTTAATGTCACTTTGATTTTTATTTTTATGAAAAAAAAAATCCCTTCAAATCGGTACCGCCAGCTTTTAACTTTAACAACATGTAAAGTGACGAAAATGGGACAAATCGAAATATTTTATAATAATCTTATTTCACACATTCAAATAATTGATCGCTGTAAATGTATAAAACTGCAATCAATTCTGTTCTAAAGCCACACCTTTCTGCAAACGACGAAAAATTTGAAACAGAACTATTCGAGCCAGAGAGTAGGTGAAGCTGTAAAGTTATAGTGTGAGTAAAAGTTATACGGACAGAAAATGGTGTAGGAAATTTGGATTTTTTTTATTTTTCATTGTATTGCAAAGTCCTCAGAACTGCCTATTAAAAAAACTGTGTCAGTTTTCTCTCAATTGATGGCCCTACATGTACCAAAATGAACTTTTCAGGTCTAATTTTTATAGATTGTGATGATTTGTTTTTTTCACATTTTGCTCATTTTAATTTTTAGAATCGATATAATTTAAAAAAGTGAAATGTCATTAACGATTTTACGATTTTCTATGTAACTATTATAAAAGACTTAAAATTTTAGATCATAAGATAATAGTTATTAATTAAATGTATTTTGTTTAGACATTCAACAACTCTTATCGAAGGCTTTTATTTATTTAAGTCTCATAATAACAGCCTTAGCAGACTTTTATACTTTTAACTCAGTGCTAAGAGTTATTACAGACTTTTATTAATAAAAGTCTCTTCATAAAACTAATCCTTTTCTAATGCGGATATCCAGATACCCGAATATGCGGACCATCCGATTCCTTAAATCCAAAATCACATTCCAAGATCTGCAACAATAAAAGATCTGTGATAGATCCATTATGAGACTTAAATAAATTATTATAACTGACTGAAATTTATAAAAGGCTTTGAAGTTACCAGCTTTAGACAGCTATCTTGAGCCTAAAAAATGAAAAGTCTTATCGGAGTTTATGAAGATTTATTAGTAAAAGTCTTAATCTCTTAGCATTGAACGTAAAGTATAAAAGTCTACTAAGACTGTTATTATGAGACTTAAAAAAATTAAAAGTCTTTTGGGACTCTTTATCATAAGACTTAAATAAATAAAAGTCTTCGGTAACAGTTATAATAAAATTTAAAATAAAAAATGTTATTGAAACTCTTATTATGACACTTATAAGTTTTTTAGCAATTATTAACTATTTGCCATTTCGTCTCAAGTATATACCATTCAGTCTTGATGGGACTTTTTTAGCTGATTGCAAAAAATAACAGTTTTTTACGGTCCCTGTAAAACTTCTATTGTTTTCATAATTTTTATATATCTTAAATTATTAAAATATTGCGATAATTATCCAGATTTGATTAAATAAAGTGCCATCCCCATAAAATCCCTTAAAATAATTTTGAATAAAATATTTGTGGTTGTGCCTACGTACCTACAATAATTATACCGTCAGTCTGGAATGGAATATGGGGTTTTTCTTACTGGTAATAAATGTTGTAGATACCTCTACATTATCTACCTAGATATTATGTCTATCCATAAATAATTACATAAGTGCAAAATTAAGTAAAAATAGATTTGAATTCTTATTTCCTTTGTACCGACAAGTGTCGAAAGGAAACATAAAATCATGAAATAACTTTTATAATTTCATAACTGTATTGTGGCAAATAAATTTAAACGCACTTGTTTGTTTTTCTCATAAGTTATAGCTACTACTAAGATCTTCACACGGATGAATCCACCAGATAATAGTGATGATGTTAAATTATGTATCCCCTATATTGAAGTTATAGCTCACACATATCATATTATGGAAATATACATATATTGCGTGTGGAGTAATAACATACAAGCGTACATAAATCATCTGGAATATATCATCGCGGTAATGTTTTACAATCTCAATGTTTGGTGGGAAGAAGATGTATTTTTGTATACAGAATCAAATCAGTAGTCAACATGAGAGCACAATTAATTCTGTTCGCACTTTTTACGTTTGTCACTCTATCTACAGCTCAAACTCTAACTCCAGCTGCTAAATAAATGAGAAGAGTAAGATTATCTCCTGATATGATAAGTGAAAATGCAGCGAAACAACAAAGTAATATATAGTGCATATATTTTGCTAAAACCACAAGATTCCTAATCCTGAGTAGGCTTGTAAATAAAATAGAGACATCAATTCTAGAGAATTTTACAGAACTATACCTAGTAAGCGTCTTGAAGGATGTACTTTTTAAATATTTCCAGAAAAGAAATGATGAAGATTATAGAATGACTAGCCATCCGATGCATGTGTTTGCTTAGTTTGTAGTGTCTGATCAGGACTTCTGTAATGATTCTGAGTTGATTCCTAGCTAACGTTAAAAGATCCAGGCACTCGTTTGGTGAAGGTCTTTTAATGAATCTTTTGGCTTGTCTGGAGCTAATCATTGAAGTCTATCTCTGATCCCTTCGGTTTTGGATCCAGTTTTGAATAGTAAGTTTCACGGTGTTGTAAGAGATACTGTAAAACGGTTACGGTCTTATGAGGGGCATGGATGCCCCTTTTTTGCCCAGTACATCTGCGTTATCATTCTCATCATCATTTAAGTGTTATGTGGTTCTTTGTGTTAAAGTTTGTTAATGCTTGAATGCTTTCCCACATTAACTTCGTTTTAACCTAAGGTGATGAGATGGCTTTCAATGCCGCTTAGCTATCTGTATAGATATATCTTTTTATGTTAGTTCAGGATCGGATGATGTTTTCGTATGTATAGGTATACATCTATTGATGGAAGAAGCTTCTGCCTGAAATATCGAAGCGTATTTTTCTAGGCTTTGATAGTTATAAGCTCTTGTCTTTACACCGTATATTCCTGCTCGTACTCCTTTCTCGGTTTTAAAGCCGTCGGTGTGCCAGATTAGGACTTCATTTTCTAGATTTGTATCTATTTCCTCCCTAATTGGTATCCTTATTTTGAGAGGCAGACAGAGGTTGTGTTTAACGACCATCCTAACTGATATCATGTCCAGTATTGGATTTGCTCTTATTTGTTCGGTTATAGTGCGTAGAATTTCGGAATCTCATTTACTATCCCGGGCTCTGTACACCATTATTCTAGCCTACTTTTCAAATACACTGCCGGTAGGTTCAATAGAGTTTTTAGAAGGCTGGTAGATGTTGTGCGCATGACACCAGATACATTTAAAGAGGCCATCCTTTATAGCTTTTTTTAGCTTCCTGATGGTTGTATGGTTGTCTTGTGTACATATGTTCCACCATGCTGCTGCTGCATAGGTGATCATTCGTCTGGCTACTGATTTGTATTGCCAGAGCATTACTTTTGGTTTGAGTCCCCATGTTGAGTCAGCCAGTTTTCTACAGTTCCAGAGCATTAGTTCTATCCAAAATGGACGACTATTATCTATTTAATTTCACTAAGCGCATAAGGAAAATGTGTTTTTTTTTTTGCTTTAAAAATGAAAATAATATTTGAATGGCGTAGAATAAAACCAACTAATATACATAGCTTATTGGTAAGTTTTGCTGATTAAACACGTGTCATATTGTTACTAAATGTAAATCAAGTAAGAAATGATTGAAAACAAAATTTTCTACAATTAAATAAATTTAATAAAATTTATTTCATTCTTCAAATATTTGAAATGGAGAATGGATTAAATATAGCATCAACAGGCTAGAATCGGTAATAACACTTTATGATTGTTACGGTCTGTTTTAGGTCCTCAAGTCTTTTACATGTACGCCAATGAATTACCAGAAACTATTAGTAACTTCAAAGTGTCAATTGGTATTCTTATAATGTCCCAGATCTACCTGAGCAGATTTCTTGATTTAAGGAGAATTGTATCTATCAAGAGGCTCTATATGATGTTAAAGATAGTATCAAAATCGACATGTAGATGGTATTTTTAGCGTTTTTCGTACCTCAGATTTCATTACAACAGTGTCTTTTGCAAAATTTATGGTTCATTTAAGTACACTTATTTGGTTGTCCTACAGCATTCTCATTTCAATCGTATTGAAATAGTTTGGTAAAGTCGATAGTATCACTTTACCTGTGTGGCGATACTATTTTTTCGTGTAGGGATTTTATAATATGTTGCACATCACGTTCAACAACTGCGCATACGATTTATCTATGGCCTAAAATAATATAATCATATCTGGCTTTGTATTTAGGTCTGAAGTTTTTTTTTTCACAAACATATTTTTGCCACTGTCTTTCTTTTATCTATCTTTTTGCTCTGTATTTTTTGGTTCACATCCGTCTTTTTTTCTCTTTTTCGCTATTTTTATTAATTTTTTTATTATATCAGCTTACAATTTTGAATTAGCTTCATTTAATTATTTTACTTGTTGTTTTTTTTTTTGTTTTCCATAATTAAGTAAATTAAACTTATTTTTATATTTAGTATTTCAGTTTAAATTTTTGCTTTGCTTTATTTATCATTTTTAGTTTGTAATTGCCTTTTATTGTTAGCTATAGCACCAAGTATTTTTGAAAATTGTTTTGTATTAAAATGGAATATTCAGCCCAAGAATTCTTGGAGCGTATTTTGCATTTACCTAGTTTAATTCAATGAAGGGATGGAAACTGAAAATATTTCCCATTTCTTGATTGGATCCACTTATCTGAGTCGGATTTAAGGGGTAACAACACCCTAGCAGCAGAAAATAAGGCCAAACTTCGACAAAAAATTATTTTGGAAGTATGAAAAACGAAAGTGTAGAAAAAATTTTCTGTGTTATAAATTTCATACAAGATGGCGGCGACAGAGCCTATCATGAAAAACGTGTTTTTTACAAATAGCTTCACGGTAGAACGGTTTTCTTCGTAAAGTATAAGATCTGGAACGAAAATGTTCTTTTATATCAAATTTTTAAAAAAATGTGAACTGTTGAAGAAATATCTCGATTTTTTGCCCCAAAAAATAAGCAGTAAATTGTTTATAACACAAAAAGTTTACATGTAATCAAAAAACGTACCTACTCCCCACTGGCATATATACTCGTAACATGGACTGCTTGATTTTCTATTTCATATGTGTCAACTTTTGTTGTCAGGGGTGCGACAATTGTCTTAATTTCAAGTCTTACTTTCGCTTTACTATTCATATTAAAATTTCAACAAATTACAGATGCATTCGAAATTATTTTTATTCCTGGAATCTAATTCCTACAACATCAAATATTTTTTAAACTTGATTTTTAAAGAAATAAAATTAAGCAGGTTTTGTCTGCGTGTCCTTAAAACCACTGAACTGAATCTGGAATATGGTGGATTTTGTACAGAAGTTATTATTTGAAGTTCAAACCAAAAAGAGACAGCTATAGAAAAGTGATCCCATAATAATTTCAAATAATGTAAACAATTTCAGTAGTATTAGCAGTCCACTTTATATATGTCAGTGGTACTCTCATAGAAAATGTAATTGTGAAGCCGCTATCAAAATATCTAATCGTCCTATGGAAAGGTGTTCGAGTATAATCCGTTCTTCCAGTTTGAAAAAAGTTGTTTTGAGGAAAACGCGTTTAAAGTTGTGCGAGCTCTTAATCCTTGAAATTTTTTTTACCTTTAGTCTGCAATACATTGCTGCGTTTATTATAGCATTTGCGCACCCTATGATTTGTGGTGAGCTCAACACGCGCTCCGAGGCGCTGCCATTATAGCATTTGCACTCCCTGGAGTATGGTGGTGAGCTCAGCATGTGTTCCAAGGCGCCGTAGCAAAATCGATAAGTGAATATTATAAAAAAAAATTTCCTATAGGATCAACTGGATATTGTTTTTATGACCCCAAAGTATTTTTTACGAAAAAAAAAAAAAATGGATATCAGAATATTTTTCCGTCGTCAGGAGTTGTCACCGAAGTCACTTTGGTATAGCATCGTCTTCAACCCATGGGCATTGAGTCCTATGTGTATATAAAAATTAGAGTTTTGTAATCCATCAAACAATAAATAAATTCCATAAAATAAGTATTTAAATAATAAAAACAATACCCATTTTTTTAGCCTTGCAGGTAGGTACATATATACCTACCCTCTTAAATAAAAGAGCCATTTTTGCAAGCTTTGCTTTAGCCCTTTTTTTAATGACAAAGCTATTTCCCTTAAGATGTTCGAAATGACGATTAATTCCATAATCCATGGTTTGGGATAATCTATACTTGTTAGTCTGTATATCATACCAGTTAATTCAATGTTAGTAGCAGTTGTCATTGGATGGGAATAATCCATTTACTCAATGATCTACCTAGTCGCCAGGTGATCTAATCTGATTGTGATTTTAAGTAGAACACGTTGATAATATATGCAGATACCTCATTAAATTGATTACATGGAAACTGCCTGCTCATGATCACGTCCAGTAATATAAAATTATTATTATAAAGTGAGAGTACCCATAGCTTGCAGCTCCAATGTTTACAAGGATAGCATAGGTGTTACGTGTTAGAGTCGATGAACTTTAATTAATATTTCAAGCAAAATTAGATAGAATAAATGCCAGATATCGGAAAAACTTTTAGCGGCCATCATAATCAACCTTTAGTCACATCCCTATACTTACCTAAGATTATTCATTTTCTAAATTTAAAAGGCTTAAGTTCTCTATGCAATGTGGGTTGGGTGTAGTATGACCATATATTAGGAGAATCTGTACATATGTAAGTAGTATAAACATACGAATATAAACCTTTCAAAAATATTTCAAATTAAAACAGCTCGTGATGTACCTAGGTATACATTTAAAAAAAAAATTCTAAACGCTAATAAGATCTCACAACAATGATTTTTTTTGCATATCTGTTTTTATTCATTTAGCAGTTTATAGTACTTGGTTGATTTTTTCTAATTCTCTACGTTTTTAGCAAACAAACTTCTTCCTTATATTTAATAGAAGGAACTATGAATTTATAACTTTACTACTCTAGATCTAAATAGGTTTGCTATCGTATCAAGTTTAGGCTTAGGCGTAGGAGCTTACCTGGGCTTATTAATATGAGGGCAGGAGAATTGACTACAATCGGATGAACTTGTTGAAAATTTTTATAAGTTCATGTAGAGATCAGATTCCCAAAATTATAAAATTCCCGCCATTTGCATTTAAAACAATAAAATGCCGAATTTTGAAAATTCTCCAAAGGTATTTAGTTAGGTTTTTTCTTTTATACGTGTTAGTCTCGTCGTTTAAAGAGAAAAAATTGTAGCTTAAATGTGTAGTGGTGGCAATAGAGAAAATCTTTATTTTAACTTGCCTGGCCAAGTCTATCTATTCTACCAGGCGCATCAGTTGGCGCATACAAATTCTATAATTCAGCTTGTAGAATTGTGATAAAATAGGCAACAAGGCAAATTTGATGAAATTTTAATGAATGGATGAGTGGTGGGGGTAATGCAAATGATACCATTATTTACCACCAAAACTATACAAAATCTAGCAACTTTTTGTAGAATGATAATGAAAATAGGCAACAGCGCAAATTTGACGAAAGTTTATAAACAGAAAATATTTTGGTTTTGGTGGTGGGGTAGTAGAAATACCACCACTCTTATTGTACGAGCCGGATGGCATGGCTCGGATCGAACACGATTCGTTGTCAGCCATTAATAATTTCGAAGAATTAACAATGGTTGATGCTTTTGGACAGTGATAATGGAACTATACCAAGATGGCGTATTATTTTTGATTGGCTCAGTTCACATCACTACGTATAAGAAGAGCAATTTTTTTTGTTACTATTGTGCATAGCTGGCTTTATGTATTTTAAATTGTGTTAATATGTACACACACACACACACACACACAACACTGATATTGAACTCTTACAGTCAGTATGCATTCTTTGAGTTTTGCCATTTCTGTTAGTAGATGGCTCTAGGATTATTGAAATCAGAAATCATGCGGCAAATTGTTAATTGAATTTTGCAAGAATCTAGTAGTATCCGTGGCTTTTCGGTAATATTATTGCATGGATGCCCTTGAATATTGATTTTAAAATTTCAATAATTATTCTATATTATTCTATAAAAGTAAATATGTAGGTTGTTGGTACGTAGGAAACATTTCATTTGAAATTAAAATGATAAAATCCTAGAAGACTTACTCCACTGGGAGTTGTAAATTAAACCCATTGTAATCAGGACACTCGCTGCACGAACATTATATGGGAGCGATCAATTATACAACAAAAAAAAAAATTGTAATAATTATATAAATAAATTACTATAAGTTTAGAAGTACCTAGGGCGGAAGGGCCTAAAGTGGGCAAATAATGAAAGATCTAGTAAAATTAACTAAAGCTATTTCACTAGTACCTTTCTAAACTATTAACTTCTGCTATTTCTTCACAAAATATTTGAGGAAGTCATCTCCGTCTTACTACGTAGCTTACAGTCTCTGGAATATTGTCAACATATATGTAGATATTTCAGGATGATCTAGAAATTCTTCCATTAAGATTGGAGAAGCATTCTTCTTCGGGATTGCTATCCGAAACCATTTTAGTGTCAGAGTCAGAATATATAAGCCTGTTCGATGAAAACTCGGGGTAAACCTAGGGCACCTTAGAGCTACACCATCTTATTTTTTGAAAAATTTAGGGTTACCCCGAACCTACACTAAAAATTTCTTGGGGGAATGTTTTGACATTTGTCACTTGAGAACTGTCATTTGAATGAATTTGTTGCTGATTTGGGAATATAAATAAGCAAAAATCAGAAGAAAAGAAATAGAAAAATAGCTAGAGAACATTTTAGTTGTCTTCACACATTTTATAAATAATTTTTCACAATTAATTGTAGGTACCCAGGAGGGAAAATTAACACGGTGTTTTCATTGAGCAAAACTAATAACTCGAAAATTTTTCAGCCTCGAAATATTTTCATCATCATCATCATTTATTATGTATGGTTTACCTACATAGCCCAAGATACAAAAAAGAGATGTAAGCAAATACCGCACTGTGCAGTTAGCTAAAATTGATCTATATTTTTACATTTCCCGCAGCTCACCGTTTGACATAAAAAAACGTAATTTTACGTGAACCTCGCTCTAGCAATATTTCGCGAAAAACGTAATTTTAGTGTACCTAGATAATTCGCAAACAATCTGTTAAAATACCGAGGAATGTTTTAATTTTTATTAATGAGATGGATCTCAGCGTACCCCATAGATGCATTAGTAGGTACCTACAAATTGGAAATGTGACTCACCTGCTTGTTTTTCTTCCATAAGCTATTTATTTTCGTTGATACGAACTAAGCATTTGTCAGGGAGAAAATTTCAATTTCTACATACATCTGGTTATCTTTTTCTTTGTACATCCTTCCCCCAAAGAGCAATCTTCACTTGCACTTGACAAAAGTTCTGTCAGGCAATATTTTCCAGAAACGTGCCAATCCATTTGCGTTATAATTTTGACAGACAACTTTAGTTTTCGCAGTATATTGAGCAGATTATTTCGGAACGGAATGCACAAAGTTGGGTTGGATATGGGTAATATTTCGTCGCGAGAAAAAGAACCTCTTTAAATTTTTCTTATCATCATTTGCACGGAAGTAGTTACCTACTTTCTCCCGTTAATATTGTTTTGTCCTCCTCAAATAAAATTTTATTTTTCCAGATGATTTTCGAACCAGGAATACACATTTTTTCAAAGCCCTCATGTTGATCGGATTTTAAATTTTTCTTTTTGAATTTTTAGTAGCACTTGATAAAATTGTTCGAAATTTTTTTAAAGTTTTTAGTCGAAGTGTAGACATTATGAATTTCTTCGCTTGTCTCAGCCCTGCGGTGTTTCCTCAGTGTATCAATTTAACTATGTCCTCCTAAAGTCTGACTTTTGCAGAAAGGTGGCTATTTGGATACCCAGAAATAGGCTCATGCCGATAAATATAGATCAGGCTCATCTGTGTATACAATCCTATTAGGCTCTTAATGTCGTGGGACTTAAATTCAAGGTTTTCTTAATTTTGCTTTGTATATCTGACTATGTTTTTATAACCCTCTTCTTTAAAATTGTATTTATATTATATACTGAGGAATATTAAGCTTCTTTTAATTTGTCGTTACAACTCAATGAGACAAAACAATTTTTGGAAAACCTAAACGTTTCTAAGATATCGGAAAATTTTCACCAACAAACTCAATGTCAAAATCGTCCAGTTTCATATAGAAATTAGATGCAGAAGGCGCAGAGTTTACTACGAAATTTTCAAGATTCAATTTCTTTAGAAAAACTTGTAGATATCTTGTAAACTTGTCGTCATCAAGTTTAATGCTTTTCATCTACTTTGCAATTGCAGATCAATTGTCCAACAAAGGTTATAGTGGGAACAAAAATAATTACTCACAAAAGTTCATATGACTACATCTGACTGTTGCTTTATCTTTATACAAGGCATGGCGGCTTATCACTTGGAATTCCATCGACGATGTTTAACTAACCAATAATTGAGAGTAATAGCCGTCGACATTCAGTTACCGATGTCATTACAAACCAGAATGCATGTCCAGTCTCAGCCTGAATCCTCTTAACAACATAACTATCCCTGAAAATTATTAATTAATAGAAAAAAGAAAGTTTTTCTCCTTCTATTCCCAACTTACTATTTGGCTAAAAGGCTAAAATCAAATCCTGCCATAATCCCATTAGTCTTCTCCGACTTTTAAGTATAAAGGAATGCAAAAAAAAAAAAAAAAAAAAAACTGACAAGTTTAGCAACTCTTCTGTAAAGTTAAATAAAGTGAAATATTTAATCCCAATATAATCTGCTTTCCAACCTATAGCACAGCTCTGAATCAGCTCAGCAACGCACACGTATTATAAGATGAAACAACTGCTCGGACTGTCTTTAGGTTGTTTTAAAAGCATTTGATAATAGAGTGGAAAAGTCGCAAAATGTATAGGTTTTTATTTACAGTGATACCAAAATCCCCCCCCCCCCCCTCCCTGTATTCGGGTTAAGACTACCCATAATATCTATATTATACTGCCGTGGTTGCTGGTTGTTATGCACTCACTCGAATGTTCCTGTCCTCTTAATATTCTGCCGTAAGTCTTAGGTTTTGATTCATCTAAAAGTGTTCATCTTCTACTTGACATAGGCCAGAAAAATGCACAGGAAGTGTTTAATCGTCTTATCCACTCCTTCCAAGCATGATATACGCATTTTGAATTATGAGCGACATCCATTTTCAAAGATGCTTGAAACCCGGTGAAACCAGTAATGACGTCAACTATACCTCTGCATTTTGTCCTTTTGTATGATCATACTCAGTAAATTTATATATATATATGTACCAAGGCAAATTTTTATAAATTATGATTGTTCCCCCTGAGTTATGATAGTCAGAATAAATTGATTTTCTGCCTCCATGATTTTTCCCTACTAATGAAAATTTTTATATCACTTTTATACAACAAGACACATACCTTTCGAAAAGTCAAGTTGAAATGATAATTTCATTTCGATTGATTAATTCCCTCTGCCTACCGACCGACTATTGGCATGAAGAGCACACAGCGTAATGCATATAATAGTTTTTGAGTACAGGTTTCCTTGGGAAAACCTGAAATGAAGTAGCCATATGCCAGGTCCGTATATATGAAACAGTAATAAGCTGCTATTATCATAAATATAAGGAACCTTATTTATTCGGCCCTAAAAGTTATTATTCCATCATTCCAGATTACAGAAACAAATAAAATTCAGATGTAAATCTCCAGAAATGGTTTTACCTACCAAGAATTTTTTTAAATTTTAAGTTTTTGTGAAATTTCATGAGAATTTCTTAGCTTTATATAACATATCAAAACTGTTCAAACCAAAGAATGTGCTCCTTAAAGAAAAGCAAGAGATTTTAGTACCGTGATAGACTTCATATTTATTTGTTAAAGCGGGGCCATCTAACTACTGAGTTGAGGAGAAGAAAGGGCTATATAATATAAATTATACAAGAAGAAGAAGAAGAATCATAAGGTTAATAAATAATATTTAAATTTTTTACTATTGCATAAGGGGCCAAATCAATTTTAGCATTTGAACCACTCAGAAAAATTCGTTATTACAATTAAACATAAAACCTGTTGGATTTTGCGTCAAACACAAAAAATTGTTATTCTCAACAATGATAAATTGTAGGTATTTTATAAAAAAGGTGGCACTTTTGTTATTTAGATCAAAAAACGTTGTAGTCAATTTTTTTGTGGGTTTATTATATTTGCGTTGTAAAATTACAATATTTAGTTGCTCGGGTGGTAAAATAACAAGTTTTAATTGTTACTTCAATACGTTTCATGGTAAAGCTCAATGTCATGTGTTTTTTCCAACTATTTATTTTGTTCAACTGAATAATGCTTCTTTTAAGAGAATTCCATATTCGGCTTAAAACTTTAGTGTTTACTTTACCATGTTCTTGTTTATTTTACCACTTTATTACCAAAAGGTATGAATAAAAACTGCGGGGTGAATAGAAACAAAATTTTAAATAAAAATAAATATATAAATTACAAAAAAATGTTGTTTGATATTATATTATCCATCTTTATGTTTCAAAATCTTAATGGATAATATAATATCAATCGAAAATTTTTGCTGATTCATATATATTTATTTTTATTTAAAGTTTTGTTTCTATTTACCCGCAGTCTCTATTCACCCCTCATACTCATTTCTTTAGTATTATAATTATACATATAACATAGCAACATTCAGAAGTTTCACTCAAATAGCTTCAAAAAAGCACCAAAAGGTTGGCTAGCGATAATTGTCATCCATGAATTTGATAAAATACTCATTTATCAAATTTTTAAATTTATTGCTTTAATCGAAGTTTTTCTTAAATAAAAATTGGAGAAAATATATGATTTTCATATGACCTATTTAATAACAATAAGAAAAATAAATAAAACACTATACTTATAGAATTACACATTTTATTTAAACATTTCACAAAAATTCATAGTCAACGAAACTAAAAGTGCTTAAGTTTTACATATGCTTTACCATTAGGAAATGGATAAATATGAATAGGTGGCCCATCGAAAAGTGTTATATTGAAAATAAAATATTCATCTTTTTCATTTAAAACTTGATATGATTGAAAATGTGTACAATATGGAGAAAGTAATAAATGCTTACATAATACGAAAACATTAATTTGCTCTGATATTAAAAGACCTTGAATAGCATACAGTTCAACATTATCTCCATTTGAAATGCTTAAATTTTTTGTATAAAATTTTACGGAAAGTTATAAAATCATAGAAAAAGCTGCCTTCTAAAGTCGTAATTCAAATCAGAGTAAAAACAAGAGTTTGTAAAAGAAATTTTAGATTTTGATTTTTCAATTATCTCAGAAATTATTCCAATTCCTCTCGTCAGTTTACTACAAAATGTTAAAGCGGATTTCGTGGATAAAGAAAGTGGTAAGTTTCTACGAGACGTTATGTTATTACAGTAGCTTTTTCAAACTTTATGTTTCGATTCAAAGTGTCTAAGGTAAAAAAATTGTCCTGAACTATAAACTGCAATAAAAGCTTACTAATGACGTATTGACAAACCCCTTCAAAGAGGTCATGTATTACATCAATCAAGCAATTTTGTACAACGTGGAATGTTAGAATTTCATTGAAAATAGACTATTCTGCGATCCCCGTGTTTGTTATTCTTTTACTTAGCTCTGGGTGACGTAATACTTATATCAGAATTGTATTTTTTTATTGTTCTGTGAAATTCAATATTATCACTAACTTTTGATTGAATATCAGATTTTGATCATTGTCACCTAATACTAAACCCAAAATTAAATATATCTGTTGTAATTTACCTGATTTTAATTTTACCATAACACCCTTTTCTTCCAGTATTTGTATTTCATGAACAATTCGATAGAATATAGAATTTATACCAAAACGTTTACGCTTACTATAAAACAGCATTTCAACAAATATGTTCTCTAAATCGGAACAAACCCACTGAGGCAAGCATGGAAAGCTGTAGTAAATTGCACATATAGCGTGCTCACCAGCATGAGAGCCCAATGCATTGTTTGACTCAAAATCGTCAAAATATAAGAAAAATGGGAATGCAGACTTACGCTTCTCCTCAGGAAGTAAAGAAAGTTTGTGTTTGTTTCCATAGTTCACTAGTTATAAAATGTCTTTTTGAATTTTCTTTTAATTCTTCAACATTATTTTTCATTGCTTCAAAGACTTCTGCTTATTCAAAGATTTTTCTGAATTGGAATTGAAGAGGTAACAGCACACCATCCCATTCTGTTACATTGAAAGTAGTTAGATTTCCCCCAGTTGCTGAAATTTCTTTATTGATAGTAAACTGACATGGATCCTGGTACAAATCTTCAGATTTCATTCTTTGTATAAACTTGTGAAATGTATTAAATTTTTCAAAAGGATTTTCTAAAATATTTTTAATTGCTTTAAATTTTCTATAGGCATCTTCATTTAAGGAACTTGAGAAAAATCTATCTATTTCTTCAATAATTACTTTAAGTAAATCATTGGTAAAATCATCAAAAATGTCTTCTACAATTTTTCGAGAAAGATTTGGCTTTCCGTGTAATTTGCATTTTAATTCTATAGCAGCCTTTTCAATTACAATTTCTCGAAAATTTAATTGTTTTAATTCTTCGATTTTATTAATATTTTTAGTTTTTACTGAATTTTTTTTAAGACTTTCAAGCTCTTAAACAAAATTTCCTTGAAGCTCTTTTTCTTGCGAATTTATTAAATTCTTACAAGTACGAGAAAAGTGTCGTTTGAAGCTTTTTAAGTTGTATGTTTGCTTACAATTTAGGCAAAAGTAATAATCGATTGGAAGTAAATTGTGAATATATTTGCTTGGTTGGAGCATAAATGAGAAATAATCAAATTTTATAAGAATTTAAATCCTTAATTAAAACTAAAATATCTGGAGAAACCCTTTCTGAGGTATCTATGTTGTCCTAAATCACAACCATAAAGGTCCATGCACCAATATATTGCCCTATGCAATATATCGGTGCATTGCAAAGTTGGCCCTGAAAATTAATTTGAGTTAATCCATTTAAAAATATCATCCAAAATTTCAATTACATTTAAAAATGCATTTGTATATTGTAGCAAAATGTAATTTTGCAGAAATTGCGTTTTGTTATCAGACACACATTCCACTCACACGGTATGCATACTTACTTACATGCAATGTCTTCTTACTTTTTTTCCACATGTACACTCTACATTACTTATTTTTCCCAAGCTAATTGTATGTACATACATACATGCAATTATCACAATTATTCGGGCTCTCTTAAAATTAATATTTCAAGACGGACGCACAAGTGCATATCTGATTACAGTTTTGCATTGATGGATATAGCTTGCATCCAAACTTTTCTATATTTTCTCACGTATGATTTTTAAACGTTATGAGAAAGTAACAAAAAGAATAAAAAAGCTTTTGGAAGATTTTACGTGTATCTGAGCGCAATATCGCTGATCCTCAGGGAGTTCGATTTTTTAACACGACAAGTAAAGTTCGCTCTGGAGGAAAGTGTAATTCTTCCTATAAAAAATATTAAGAAAAGTGAAATCCTTCCAATAAAAATATTATAAAGTGAAATTTTTATTATAAATGTAGAAAAGTTAAATTCTTCTTATAAATATATTAAAGGCAAATTCCTTTTATGAATATACTTATTGAACTTGAGGGATATTCCCGTAAAAAAAACAAATAACTAATTTGGTGTTGAAAGAGATACACCACTTTACTTTTAATAAATATTTTTGTGAACCTGAGAGTGTTTATTTTGTGAAACTCATCAAATCGGTCGTTTCTTCACGTGAAACCTAGGAGCACGAACGGTCAAGTTATAAATATATTTCAAAAAAGTATTTTTGAATGAAAAGCCAAACAAATTTGGATGTTTCCGGATATTGTAAATTTAGAACAAAAAATGCTTTAAATTAAAGCATGTGTCGAGTGCGTGCAGTTGGGACTCAAATTTATATTTTATATCTTCGTAGTAGACTATAAAGAAGTTGTCACCTTTATTTAATACAATAATTGGCTGAAGAGTTTATCCTCTTTCCTTCAATTTCAATGAAAGTTTATCAAATGATGGATAAATGTTGTTAGTTGTTGTAACCTTCAGTAATAGCGACCGCTGAGATTCTTTAATAGTTGACTTTAAAATTCGTCGTTTTTTTTAGCAGTAGCATTTAGCAGTTGTATTTAGGATAGCAGATGTTGCAGTGTACTTTTTGTAGCTGTAGTTGTGCAGTGCCTTATAGAAGGTGCCTGGAAAGACATAATACATAAAATATTTGATTTACAATATTTATGATAATCTTAACAAACAATTTGAAAAGTTTTTATTATTTATTGAGTAGAACTTGAGATTCCTTATCCTTTATTTTAGCATTAAAAATATCTTTTATTTGTAGTTTAAAATTCTCCCAACTTCTAAGCAAACAGCTCCCCTTGCGAGGGTGCAGGGTTTCGAAGTCAATATTTATCTATTTTAAATTAAAAAAAAAATAATGCAATTTGTATTATGTATTTTTTTTAACAATACCAGTAAAAACCAAGATGAATATTTAAGTAATGGCCACGTTTTAACAACACATGAAGTTTTAGTTGTGTTGCATATTAGTTTTCTTTTTTCTCGGAAAGTTTTTTTCCCATCTAATTTTTACTTCGCGCCCATGTTCGTGGTAAAACTGAATCCATTTTATGTAATCTGAAAAGTCTTTAAAAAATGTATTCAATAATAATCTAAAAAAGCTATTTTATATACATTTTACCTTCAGTATTATCCACATACAAGCTTTCAGGCAATTCAGTACCTACTATTGTTTTGTAGTGTAAGTGCTTTAGAGGTTAGACCGATTTTCGAAAATTTCCTTTTTGTATTATAATAGCGACTGTAAAGCGGGCCACCAGGACTTTCATTTGATTCGTATTTTGGCTTTATATAATATGGTATTCTAATATAATAAGAAAAACGTATATATTAATTTTATAAATTGTAGAATAAACTTGAAATATCCTGTCATTATAAAAGCGATCTTCAATTAATTCTGAAATATTGAGGAAATCCTTCCTCGATAGTGTTTGATTTTTCTTTATGTACCAGCTTATTATAGCCTCAATCAGAATATTTCTTGAAGTTTCCCCAAGAGTGTTGTTTTTGTTAAAGTAGTTAATTACAAAGTGACTAGTTGGGTATGATTCTATGATCTTTCCTATATCCTTAGAATAAGATTTTTCTCGATTATATTAATATTTTAGTTTTTATATATATTGCATACAAATTCTCTAGGTCTAGCCATTGGAGATGAAGACCTTGATCTATCAGAAGATCCAGGGGAATAAGGAGAGGTTTCCAAAAGTCTTAAATTTCGGTACTGTAAAAGTTCCTGCATTATTTTCTCTATATCTTGTCTATCTAAATTCAAACCTGGATTAGGGATACCCTATGAAAGTAGATTAAATATTAACGTTCAACAATTTACATTAAAAATTCTCTTACATTTTGTAATCTCCATTCCAAAAGTTTTTGCCTAAAAGCAATTTTTGCGCCAATTTTATTATTAGCAAAAATTTCTTCAAGGTCTTTTTCTAAAAGAACTTTGAGTGTTTCAGTGTCTATACATTGCTCTACAAAGCTATAAAGTAGTCATCTGCAAAACCCCAAGAAGTCAATAATTTATATATGTCTAACATTGATACTTCCACATCATATTTGATGCTTTCATCACTTTCATTAATAGTGAGAAGTAAATTCTCATTATTTGCGTTTACAGATAAAAAACTGGATGAAGTAGCAGCAGGTAGAATGTTAGAAGTAACAGCTAGAGGTAGAATCAAAGGACTAGTTGCACCGGTTGGATTTAGAATTGTATGTGTAGTAACAATAGGGTGAACAGCAGGATCTGTAGCTTCTGATAAACTGAGAACGAAGTACTTGCTTGTTTCTCAAATCAAATGAATCTTTTCATATTTATTGAACAAACCGAATTAAGATCTTGAAATTGGCTGTAGTTCTCGTTCGATGATTCACCTTGAGCATTCATAATTTTAGTTATAAGAAAATACTACGTTGAGTAAAATTGAAATTAAGTCTAGAAGAGAAAAATAATAGTTAATTCATTATTACGCGGTTAAACATCTATTGAATATATATTCTGGATGGTACCCTTATTAAATTTAAATTTAAATTTTTACCACCAGTAACATTTACATCTTATATACATACACACATATGTAAAAGTAATGTAATTATTGAACAGAATTAACTGGGTAAATAAGAATAAAATACATTTTACGAGTACATAAAAGTACATTTTCGTATTTGGATTAATTATTCATTTCCAAAATTCTTATTACTTATTTATTTACCTTCCACTTTTATCATTAAAAAAACAAATAACTTTTTAACTTTTTCAATTATCAAACATAAAGTTACTGTAACTATTTAAATAATTATTTTACACAAAAATTATTAAAACAAGTTGGACTTGGTAGAAAAAAATTGTACGTGACTAAGATAACTGTGGGAATTAATACATTTAAAATTTATATTTATTTAGACAAAATGCTGCAGGTGTTTATTAGCTATATAAGCGAAAACTAGCGTGCTGTGCGATAAACTCTTAACAAAACTGGAGAAGAAAAAATGGTTTCTAGTTCTAACCACAAAAAGACACTTCTACTACTTTTCCACTGAGTAGGGCTGCATCACTCACAAATTAAATGTTAACGCGTTATCGCCACAAAATTATTAAACTGACAGTAAGTACCGTTTACTGTACTGTATATTTGCACAGGTCATGCATCCAATCCTTACGTATAACTTCTTTGATGTTCATTTATTTTAAAATGCGTAATCATTGGATTAATTTCGTTTTTAATTTTAAACACGAACCTGGTTTAGTTGAATGACTTTTGTGGGTTGTGAAATGCTGGTTAGTGTTCTTTCGTTAAAGCATAGCTTTACTCTGAACAAGGATTTGTTTAATAGACCAGTGCCATTCATGACTTCAAAGTTTTTCTTACAATGGAATTGTAAATCAACAACCATTTCGTATTGGATTCAACATTGAAAAAAAAAAGATTAATTATGCATTAATTAAATATTTTACTGCTAAAAATCATCATTATTTATGGCATAGAACACTATTGTTGTTTCTGTTTACATTTTGAGTAGAAAAGTATATATACGTTGATGTGAACTCAATTTAAACTAACTACTGCACTGCTAGTGCTATAGCATATTATGTTTTTTATAAAAAATATCGATTTGTTAGTTTTATTCTTCAAGCATAGTTGTTGTATATATTGCCAGGTTCGAACACCGGCACCCCGAAGCTTTAGACATCTTCTAACATTGTTTTCCAAGTCATATCGACTAACGGCTATGTGAGCTATTTGATTTTGCATTCTTCCATCTATGGTAATAAAATCCCTTGTATATCCTCTTATCCCAACCAATAAGAAGCTGCAAAAAACTGCAGACATAGATCAACGAGAAGATCATCAATTCCGTTAGTGGATATGGTTATTCCGTACTGTTTTATGACGTGTTCTAATCTTTATCTGATCATTCATAATTCCCAATAATAGGGGTAGAATTGAGATCTGTAGCGTGTAGAGACCTCGTCTTTTCTTTATATACTTTTTCTTCGCAGCATTGGACAATAGTCACATGTATTAAACTGATTTTTATACTCTCTGGTAGGTATTAAAAAAAACTGAATCTAGCCTCCATGTTGAAAATTATGAACACGCTATTTCTATTGTCTTCAATTCTATCAGGGTAGAGTGCTTGAGAAGAATGCTCCATTTATGTAAATGTGTTCTTTAGGACTCATATCCAGGGCCGTCTTTAGCCAAGTGGGGGCCCATGTCACTTTAGAATATGGGGGCCCTCTAACAAAAATTATTTTATAAACTAATTTGGGTTAACCATATAAAAACAACATTCTAGTTATAATTGTTTTTTTAATATTTGAAAAGTGCGAACATACATATTTAAACAAGTTACACTGATATAAGAGGTATTTTTCTTGTTTTTTGATTTGCAAAATCATGAATGACACCTTCAAAGTCTATTTCTTGAAGCACATCACTTTCTATAGACATCAGCGACAAACTGCTCAAACTTTCTTGAAGCATTGTATATCTCAGTTCATTTTTTATTCTTTTCAATTTTGAGAACGAACGTTCCCCACTGCAGTTTGTTACCATCATGCATAAAAAGATTCTCATTACTATTTCTACATTTGGAAACGTGTCTTCGATTTTGTCTTCTTTTATAAGATGATATAGTTCTGAAATACTAATAGTTTCTTCATTCTCACTAATCTGGACAGCTTTCAAATATTCTGTTAAATGCACACATTCTATCTCTAGTTCTTCAGCGCTAATGTCGTTGTGGTAGATTTTAGCAAATGTTTTGCAACTATGTTTCAACTCTTCTGAAGTCAAATTTTTCAAGTGGGATAAAAAACCAAACCATTGGCTGATTTCCTTGTAGGAATCTAGTCGCTGTTTCAGATGCACGGTCAGGGTATCAATTATTGGAAGCAAAATTGCTATCTTGAACTTTTCTTTGCCTTTTAGTTGAACAGATCGCGCAGAGCCATCAAAAAATGTCGTACGTGAGCTTCTAGCTTTGATTCTTTGAGATAGCTCTTTATAGTCAGCTTCTGGATTTTTTTTCTTTCGCGGGCGATTCGAATTTATCTAAATTATTCCTGATAGTATTAATGAAATTGCCAAGCGAAGTAAACAAATTTGTTGCAACGTCCATTGCTATAGTTTCTTTTTGAAGGCTACACTTACTTGTTTTATCTATTCCACATTCCTGTTAGAATAATAAATTCCAGGTTTTCCATTTTTCTGGATAGACTAACAGCTTCGTTTCTGGTTTCTCGTGGCTGCTCGGTATCTCCAGCGATAGACGTCAAGGCTTCTAGAATTTGCGCATAACCTCGATGTAAGGCGTTTACTGCATCGGCTCGTGCAGACCATCTAGTTTCTGAAAGACTTCTAAGAACTTTATGTGAACCTAAATATTCTGTCAATATATTCCAGCGATGGGTAGAACCCGAAAAAAAATTGTACAGTTTTTGAACCATTTGAAAAAAACTTGTTGCCTCTTGTACACACCCGGCAGCATGAAGACCTACCAAGTTACGAGAATGTCCCGCGTATGGAACAAAGGTAGCAAATTCACATTTCTCTTTGATTCTCGCTTGCAATCCAGAATACTTTCCCGACATATTTGACGCATTATCGTAGCTTTGTCCTCTACAGTCCTTTATAGAGATATCACAATTTTCTAAAAATTTCAAGACTGTATCCGCTAAATATGTGCTCCTTAATAAATATAAATTTCAAAATCCCTTCAATGGGAGCACGGTCTTTCATGTATCGGTTCTCCAATAAGAGGTGTTATTTTAATTAGCCCGCTATTTCGGTAGATGTCACTTTTGGAGGTGTCATTTTTTGACATTTGACAAGTAGAAACTACGCCATTAATAAAAATGGAACGATAAACGATTCAACAACGCATTGAAATTATTAAAATTCACTATAAAAATGTTGAAAATGTGGCAGAGACGGTTCGTAAAACTCGAACATTTTTGGGTTGTCGTGAAGCACCTTGTCGGACCGCAACACAGAAATTGGTAGAAAAATTCGAGCTGTCGGGACAAGTTAGTGATGGGAAGAATAAAACCCGTGCACGTCGCTCAAGAACAGCCGAGAATATTGCTGCTGTAGCCGAAAGTGTTGAAGAAAACCCAGGTTTGTCCATTCCTCGTCGTTCTTTGGAGTTAGGCATTCCACAAACGTCATTACACCGTATTTTGCATAAAGATTTGGGTCTTAAGGCTTATAAAGTTCAGTTAACACAAGAGCTCATGCCGGCCGATCATCAACAACGTCGAGTCTTTGCTGATTGGGTCCTTGAAATGCATGAAAATGATCCGGAATTCCATCGAAAACTCATCTTGAGTGATGACGCCCATTTCCACCTCGATGGCTTTGTCAACAAGCAAAATTGTCGCATCTGGGGCTCGGAAAACCCAAGAGTTATTGTTGAAAAGCCTCTCTATGCTCAACGTGTGACTGTTTGGTGCGGTTCATGGTCCCGCGGGGTCATTGGACCTTACTTTTTCGAAAATGAGGCTGGAGCAACAGTTACGGTGAATGGATTGCGCTATCGACAGATGATTAATGATTTTTTATGGCCGGAATTGGATGGTATTGATCTGGACAACGTTTACTTTCAACCAGACGGCGCTACGTGCCATACAAGCACCGAAACCATTGATCTTTTACGGGAAAAGCTTCCGGACCGTGTTATCTCTCGAAGAGGTGATCACAATTGGCCACCGAGATCTTGTGACTTAACGCCTTACGACTTCTTCCTTTGGGGCCACGTGAAAGAGAAGGTCTACGCCAACAGCCCAGCATCGATTCAAGACCTCAAAGATGGAATTCGTGAGGCTATCGAGGACATAGGGCAGCCACTTTGCGATTTGGTTATGGAAAATTTTATGAAAAGGATATGGTCCTGTAGGCGTGGTCGTGGTGGTTATTTGGCTGATGTTATTTGCCATTATTAACGGCATACCTTCCTCTTTATAATGAAATAAAGATCCGATCATTAATCTCAAAAAATGGCATTTTTCTTTGAATATCAAAATAACACCTCTTATTGGCAAACCCTTGAAAAGTCAACTGGTTAATATGAGATAGGTCTAGCGTACTATCAACGCTAATCGAAAAATATTTTGCTGATTTAACTTCACTTATAATTTTCATTAGGACCTGTTTTCCCATTATGTCAATGAAGTCATTACAAATAATTGCTGATAAATAAGAAATGTGTCCTTTTCCGGGATTCCCATAATATTCCAAGTGATCTGCGAGAAATGGATCAAATTCACTTAATAACTCCATACATCCCAAATAATCTCCGTTGTTGACAGATCCAAGGAGATCGTTGTCACCACGAAATGGAAGCCCTCTCGATGCCAACAATTTTACAACTGCCACAATCCTTTTTAGTAAATTTTTCCAGTAATCCACTTCTCTTTTATATTGAGATAACAAGTCTGTATCGACTCTACCAACGGTTTTACTTCGTGCGAGATAAGAATAGAATAAAAAAATCATTTATTGAAGAACCTCAGCTTAAGCTACGTAAAAACGTTAGGTACATCGAGTTAACATTAGATGATTGGCATAATTGGCATTGTACAAAGTTATTAAGCAAACTAAAAAATGAGCAATGAACAGGCTCACTGCGGTAGGTTGAGACAACAGTAATATGGTTAGTTTTATAATGACAAATAATAGCAAGCATAAAGTGCTTAACATAAAGTTTGAAATGAAGAATAAGTGACAGTAACAATAGCAGCTATCACTAAATTATAAGTCGTAAAACTAATAACATAACAGCCATTTTCTTTCAACACTTTCATTGTTCTTTAATTTACGATGAAAAAGTGTTTTATTAAAATTTCTAGTTTTTGATTTACCATCTGCTTCTATGTAAGTTCTTGATGCTTCGGAGAAGTCACAATCCTTTTTTTGAAAAAATGCAGGTCCTTTGAAAATCCAAAATTCGCGTACCTTTTCTGTAAATGTTTCATGAAAATAATCGCCAGGATCTTGAGAAATGTTTTCTGTGGCTGAAGACAGTTGTTGCTCAGAAAAAGCAGTTGTCGGTGAAGTCGATGTATTTTTGCCGCCGGGACGATTACTTTCTAAATTATATAATTTATTGCTCTCTTTTTCTGACCCGGAAGAAGCTTGCTTAGAAGAAGTGGGTTCTGAAGTTCCCTCAATATTGTGTAGGTATGACTCGTGTGAAGAATTTTGATCGCTACTTACAGAGGCTCCTGGTGTAAAATATGATGTTAATTTTGGTAATTTCTCAATTAATTCCTTTTGATGCGCAGCTTTTTTTCTTTTTTCTGAACCGCTAGGATATGATCGTTGAGACATTTTAATTCAGTATTTTATAACACTAAAAACAATTATAAAAACAACACGGGAAATACACCGAATAAAAATTTTAAGGCGAGTAAAGTTATTTTCAGAAGAAAACGTTAAGCGGTGCTAAGGGGACTATACTGAATCCCTAATTTTCGTGTAAAGCATTTTATTTCTAATACTGAAAACAACACATATTTATTTCGTCAGAATTTATGTATGTAGTATATGTAATACTATAAATATAGCTAAAAAGATAAAGAAGCAAACAGTACAACAAAATGTTGATCGTTTTTAATTTGCCTGTCCTAAAGACTGTATCCATTTCATGGAAAAGAAAGACAAATCGGAAAGATGTGATTATGTGAGTCTTTATTTACAATAATTTTTTTCCTGCGAATTTTCTTGAAAATTTTTCTTCTTGCGTTATTTGTAGCCAGCAGCAGTCCCAAAAAGTTGGATTCATTCGGTTCTTTGGGCCGCTAACCATTTTTATGAGCATTGGTAATTTTTTCTTTGGAACTCTTACGAGAATTTTTCCTCGTAATTTATATGCGCTAGGTATGGTACAATCGGCAGTATTTCCGGAAACAGAAAATTAGACAGAAATTGGGGGTAGAATTGATTTTGCTACTAGCACATTTTGACATTTTGTGTTGATGAACAGAAAATTCCAGAAATTTTCTATTTAGCGAAAGAAGGCGGGAAATTTAATAAATGGGCTGTAAACACTGACACTATACAATATGTTATATGTATGTTACTTTGTATTAAAATTTGTTTGCCATTTCGAATAAATCGCATGGTCTACTTTCAGTAGCTAAATTCTAACAGCTAACAAACTTGTCATAGATTGTTGCACTGATTGAAAAATTGGCATCGGTTGGTATACTCTTGCAGGGGCCAGGGCCCCCCAGATTTCGGGTCCAGGGCCCTGCGGGCCCATGCGTAAAGACGGCACTGCTCATATCCAGTTTTCTATTAGGGGGGAGCAAAAGTCCTTGAGTCAAATTCCAAAGTAATGGTATCCGAGGCGCTCTTTATTCATTCGCACTCAGTAATTATATGTTCAAAAAAAATTATTCTGGGTGTAAAGCTTGCGGCAAAATTTTCGAATGCAGTATTTTTTACCTGGATTTTAGCAGCTTTGGTATGCCAAATAGAGAAACTTATGTTGAATTCTTTTCAACGAGTTTTACACCGGTGCAGTGCAGCCTTACGTATTTTTGTTGTTGCAGTACAAAAACAAAAACACGTAAAGCTGCAGTGCACCATTGTAGAATTCGTTGAAAAAAATTCGACGTTAGTTCTTTTATATATTCACTGCGCAAACAACTTTACTGCTTAGGTACCTACCTACCTACCTACCTTATTTGTATTTTTCATTTTGTTTATTACAGATTTTTGCTTTATTCTGTACAACAAAAATTTTGGTGCAAAAAATTTGCTCTGCGCTATAATTTTTCTTAAAGCATTCAAAAATTGGCCAATCTCTATTCGTGGTGGCGAATGAGTGCACAAAATATATTGGTTCCAAAATTGATTAAATTATTTATTAATTAGGTGCTTTTATATTTACTTTAGCTAGCAAACATATTGCATTTAGTTTTAATTTACACTTTTTTCCTTCCCAATTATCAATTAAACAAATACTAACTTGAATGTGCTGTAGTATACCTAGTAGTTCTGATGATAATTTGTGATAAATACTGATGTAGGCAGGCGGCTAGACAATTGCTTGTATAGAAGTCACTGATAAGAATTTTCAGTATGGTAAAATGTGATGCAGTTTTATAAGCAAAAGTATACGTTTTCAAAGGCATCGGTATGCATGCACGCTAGCAGCTTTATACACTGCTTACATTAATTTTTCAATAAGATTGAGAGGGGATATATCGATATCCAATTCGATATCCAATACCATTCCAATTGGCTGTTCATTACAATACAATTTACCTTTAGAAACTGCACTCTAATTAAGGTTGTAATTATAGATGCAAATTGCTATTAATACAGGGTGGGCCAAAAGACACCATGGGGTTTAAAAATTAAAGTGGTAACATATGGTTGAATGAAAAAAGGAGGGGTAAGGTGGGGTGGGGAAACATGCTTACCTATGAAGAACAGACAATTGGCTATCATGTAAAAAAGGAATGAAGAGAAACGGTCAACAGGGTGTGGAGCAATGTACAAACGAAAAAGTTAGTTATTTTTAAACCCCATGGTGACTTTTGGCCCACCCTGTTGTATAATGGTTTGGATATCATTAACACCTACAAAGCAAACTGAAAAGATTCTGTTCTTTTTGTCTGTATTATTTGCGATCTCTATCAATACATTTTTACAAAACGCAACCCCAACCTATCAAGAAATCAACAAGCTTTCACATTGTACAGAGTAATGATTCATCGATATTTACCGCACCTCTATCTCAGATTATACTAAGTGGGTTAGAAAGTCGATTCTAAGATACATATGGTCTCCAATATTGTTTTTCTTGGATAATATCCATCCTTCGTCGTCAGAACAAGTGTAAGTTTCTGTATGGCCGATGATTACTTCAATTGCCGCAGTCTTGAGTACAGGCCTCACGAAATACTAGAAACTCTTACGTAGTGTGATGCCACTACATAATATCTAAGGTTCTGTCACTTCCATTCATTCATTGTCAAGTTTTATCTGACTCCATATTTGTTGTAGTTGAGCAGATCAGGTATGGTTGTCGTTTCTGATTTATAGAGAAGCACGGAATAGGCAGAGTCGTTCAGCTTGAATTCTGTCCAGAACGTCCAAGTTTTCGGATATATTTTACTGTGAATACTACAGACTGCCTATTATATCCGATACCAATATATTTTAAGTCTGATGAGCTCGTTATGATGGATAAAGAAGAATTTTAAGAACTTTTTTTTTTAACGATTCTAAATCAAATTCATAAATACAAGAAGAAAAAACAACCGCCTCGTCCGGGGTTTGAAACCGGGACCTTCCGCTTGCCGGGCGACTGCTCTTACCACTGAGCTAACGAGACAGATGATTTTCCCTCTTGCATTTATCAATTTGTTACTAGCCTACTAAGCCATGATTTGCTTTCAGCTGGCATTAACCAGTAACGATGAAAGCGCACAAATAAATTGTACATTCAATTTTTTATTTATTTTTTCCCGGACGGGAATCGAACCTACACTTGTTAGAATCAGTCAATGATGGATAAAGAAGAATTTTAAGAACTTTTATTTTTAACGATTCTAAAGCTCGTTATTGTAGGTTTACTTTTTCTTGTATTGTAGGCACTCCTGCACAATATTTTTCATTCATAAGTTTTTTAAAAATTTCATCGTTTGAATACCATGGTCAGTTTGTGTGCATTTTTCTTGTGAAATTTTTCAAGAGGTCCTAAGTATCTGAAAATAAGCGATTTAAAAAGGATCAAGTATCTATTTTGAGGCCCTTATTGTTTTTTTTTATTACTGATCTTCCTGTGGTATCCTCAAGGACATGCGTATATCCAATTATATGCCGACAAGTTGATTTAATAGAAACAGATTACATCCATAGAGTCAATGTAGAGCAATATCCCCGTTCAGAATTTGCCACTTTAATCCAAAACAATCTTCTTGTCTGATATTTCGACCATATATGATCCGAATCTTCCTTTTTTTATGAATTTGTGCTCACGTATATATGTATAAACCCTTTGATAAATTTGAAAATTTGTTTATTTTGTATACTTAGAATTTCAAAAATAGATCCCTAAAAGGGTTAGGCATAAAAAATTGATGAATCTTACTAAAATATTTTCAGAAGAAAAATTGCGTGCGTAATAACTTTACATTTCGTGTTATTTCTTTTGTAGTATCTTTAGCATAATAAATCAATTTTTCTCGTTTTCAGACATTCAAATGCTTCGTATAGTAGTTAAAGAAGAACTATTTCTCCAACAGCCTGGATGATGAAGAGAAATTACTATGCAAATGGAAGTCTTCACCTAATCTGCCTTTAAGGTAAGCGGCGATTGTTTTTTAAATTAATTTCATATTATTAAGTTGAAGAAATTATTTGTTGTGGACGTTGTGCTTTCTGTAAGCAATTTCAACAAAATATTTATTACAATATGTAAATTATCCGGTTCTGATTTTGTGGTATGGCTTACACGTAATGGTACTGTTATAGATGAAAATATACTGACATCCTATGGTAAAAATTAGGTAAATAGTTTAAGTAAGATTTCCTTTGCGCCATCTATTTCTTGCTGCTATCAATTATACATGAAGATACCATATACAGCTTGATGAATTTTCTAAGACTAAAACTGGGCCTTGAAGCAGAATATAATCCAAACTGTCCAGACCTGATGGAATCCAGGGATGTAAAACAAATTTTAGTTCCAACAAATATCTCCTAGTGCGGTGAAGCATTGATGAAAATTTAGAAGTTTGACATCACTAGCATTTTGCAATGAAATAGAAAAAAATGAATAAAAATGAGTTTCTGATTAAAGTTGAACTTATAACTCTTGTGCTAGTAGTCAGCTAATGCAGGCATAGTTATCACTTTTCATTTCATTATTATTTAGTTTCAATTTCTAGTTTTAAGTGCCTTGAGTGAACTAAATTCTAGATATACTCCTCCCAATAAATAATGCCACAGCACGCAGTACCTACACTTATCAGCTATTGAAAAAATAGTTATACTCTTCCAGTAAATGATGCTTTTACAGATCTTTCAGAGCGCGCGCGTATATCAACCTACCTATGTATACTGTAATCGCAATCCAATAGCAACTTCCACAGTCTATAAAAAGGATCAACAAATCATCATCATCCAGCAACAATTCTAGTTTCTAGCTACCTATGTATGCTATGTACTGATAGAGAGAGAGTAGAGAGAGAGAGAGAAAAATATATCAACGAGTAACTTATTAAGAAAACATCGTAGAAGCCTTTGTACTCGAATTCAATACCTAACATTTCAAGAGGACTTAGCACCACCTGCCTAAGTCAAGAAATACAAATAAATTACATCTGAGAAGGTATCTACCAAAACTTCCTTAATTATTGTTTTTTTAAATAGCTGTGGCATATTTATGGCAAGATCCTATTTAAGTATTTACTATAAAAAAAAATTGTATTAATAAAAGTTTCTAAAATATTCCAGTGTTTTACTTTTAATACTAAGTAGAGAAAGGAACTTTTTTTCACAATCACGGTTATTTTTTTAACTTAGTACATAATTTTCTTTAGGGACATTTTTTATATATCTAATACCTAGCCGATTGTACACATAAGTTCGTTCTTTTGCTCTTACAATGTTATTTCAAAAATTATATTAAATCATAGTAACAAAACTTTTCTACAAAACAGTACCATTACGCGTTACCATAACTTACTTAAGCAAACATTTTCTATACCTACCTACCGTCTTTCTGATATTTTACATTTGTGACTATAAAAACTTTATTGAACTCGAAATAATTCCAGGTTGATATCTCTCTGGCTTGAATAGCTTCCTTTAATACTTTCTGCTCATGTGATGTGAAGCAGTCAGTATAAAAAGTGAAGAAGAAAATTCTTACCGGTAGATGAAGTTTGTAAACTTTGATCATGCTGTTTCCTTCATATTTCCTCAAGTCCCCATAAAACTGATGGAAAACTCGTTTTATTTTCCGCTATCTTAGGATATACCTGCATATAATTTGGAAAGAATAACAGGATCGATGACATAAGTAGTAGTAATAGGTTGACTTCGATATGATGTGCAAAATGATCTAATTTTCTTTCCATTCAATTTGATCTGATTCAGCCAGGTTGAAGCTTATTCAAATTGATCATATGAATTGAAAAGTTATCAATTTTTTTCAAATTTTCCGGAGAACAGCTAGAAATCATACTGGCACTACAGAAGAAGCTGTCTGCTAAATATGTAGGTGATTTCCATCCACCAGATCAACATCAAAATCCTCGCTAAAAGATTGATTTATTTTCATGTTTTTATGATAACATGGTAAATAATATCAAAACAGAAGCGCGTGTGAAGTGTAAAAATTTGCGATATAAAGCAAATAAAAAAGTTTTGAGCTCAGTTTTGAAAATTGAGTAATTCGTTAACCAAAGTGGCTAATTATTATATATAGGTGGTAATTGTTGCTTTTACATGAGCCGGAACTGATGATAAAAATTATCAATTTAAGTTCTCCGTTTCATACACTCTTTTCACACAGCTGGACTTACACCACAAACAAATTAATCGTTCAATCAATCCAAAAACCTCTCAATCAAATAAACTTCCACACGACACGATCCATTTTTTTTCTGTTGAGAATTGTTCTCAATTTTGCTTTTCTTGCTTTTGTTAGTGAAAGTGACCAGAAAAAAAAACTGATAGAAAACCAGATGGAGTGATCATGGTGTAATTTATATTTAACTTAGTTTTTTAAAATTTGCCTATAGACTCGTGCCAATACTTTTTTGAAAAGAATAAATTAATATAACAGGCAAAGACCAGAGGGAAAATTTAGTTAAGGTTATAATTAAGACAAAAAATAAAAATTAAGCACGAGATAAGGTGAAATTGCGAAATGAGGGGTGTTGTGGGGTTAAAAGTGGGTTTTTGCGATTTCCGGTGAAATGTGACTTCCTAGCGGAAAATGTACTTCGTGAAAATTATAGATAACAAAAATATCTAAAACTTTCATATAAGACATTTTTCAAAATAACCTCCAATTTTATTTTTCAGTTTTTTATTTTTTTCTATCGTAAAAATATTTCTAATTACAGGAAATTTTGTGAAACTATATCTTTTTTTGCATTGAATAAGGACAATTTTCTTGGAATCTAGGAAACATGTAGTTTACGATATATTTACAAAAAAACCAAAATTTTCCACGGTAAACTTTATAGGTGTTTTTTTTTCGATTTAAATATTTTATCCGGGCTCATTTTAACCGTTGAAATATCTACTTTAAAATGGCCTATATATATTGATGGTTTATTTTTGAAGAAACCGCTCAAAATTGAGAAAAAACAAAAACATGGCTTTTCGGATCTCGAATTTTACAATTTTTTTTTATTGGATTAAATTTCAATGACAGAATTTACTTTAACATAATATTACTAAAGCTGAACCGATTAATTAAAGAAAGTGGCGGAAATCATCACGAAACCTTTAAATGAATAACAAAATAATAAAAAATATTTACACAAAAATTATGAATCCGGAAATTCATATTAGAAAGGTACATCAAATAAGTACTTACAAAAAGTTCAAGCCCGGCTAAAGTTGTCAAACGGGGGAGGGGAAAATAGAGCAGCCGGGCTCATTTTGGAGTATTACATCTAGTTGTTTTGAAGCGTTTGGGATAGCATCTTTTAGAATACCACGTTAGGATTAAGTATTTTAATCAAAAAATATAACAGAAAAACTGCTTATCAATAAGAAGCAGCTGTCGTCATAAAATTGCAAGGCAAATAAATTATTTTAAAATAGTACCTATTCCTCTTTAGCTTCCGAAGGCATTAATTATAAATACTGCAGTTGAAATAGCAAAACACGATGATAAAACTGTCATCGTTATGGGTCAAGATATTGACTTACTAGTACTTCTGCATCAACTAAATTCATATGGTCTCAGTATTTTTTTTTTCACAAATCAACCAGGCTTAAGCAATGAAAATGATTCATTTTATACATCTCATTGTTTCAAACACGAAACGTACACAAATTTAATGTCATTTCTTCACTCTTTTTCAAGTTGCGATACAATTTCCGGTTTTTCTTCAAAAGTAAAAAAATAATTATTAGGCAACAAAAATTTGTCAAGCCCAGCTAGTATTTTTTTAAAAAAAGATGCAGACCAAATAACCACTGCAAAAAATGGATCTCAACTTATAGCTGGTATTCGATATACAAAAGTAAAAAAATCAAACATAAAATCAAAAACTGACAACTAAAAAATTTTCTTTCAAATTTGGAAAACTACACCGAAATGAAGGAGCAGCTGCACAACCATGAAATAGAGTTTATTACCAATTTCAAACTTGACTTAGTTATTTGGACGACGAGCCCTATAAAAAAAAATTATTTGGTGGGGTTGGAACGAATATCTATAGGTAAACTCGTGAGCAAATTTATCCCAGAAAGTTTAGACTTAATTCTCGAAAAATTATTAAGAAGTATTACCTGCAGCTGTGATAGTAATTGTAGAAAACTAAGATGTGGCTGCTGAAAACACGACTTAAAATGTACCAATTTATGCAGTAAGTGTCATAAAAACTGCTAAAATAGAAATAAGGAAATATTTGAAGACGTAAATGGTTCAGACGAGATTATTGATGAAGAAGAGCTAGAAAAGAATATTGTTATTGAAATTGTAATGCTCGAAGATGCCGATAATCTCGAAGATCTTTCGGAATTTGAAAATTTCACTATATTGCAAAGATGTAAAATTCATTAGAATTTCATAACATCTCATAAATTCTTCATTTTTATAAAAAATATCAATAAATTAATTGTTCTACTTAATAATTATGTATTCAAATTATTATATTCAAATATACCTAAAACAGATTACTCATCGTTATACTATTTTGTTTAGTGAAAAAATAGTAAAATATACGTTAATAAAAATGCCCACTAGGCCAATGGGTCTTAACTTTACCTTACGACTTTCAGTACGGTACGATGCATTGCCATGAAAAACATAAGTTTCATGATGATTTCCGCCACTTTCTTCAATTAAATTGGTTGAACTTTAAATATAATAAAGTAAATTCTGAAAAATTGAAAGTCATAAAAAAAAATTTTAAGCGGTTCCTTCAAAAAGTAGATATTTCAACGGTTAAAATGAGCCCGGATAGAATATTTAAATCGAAAAAAAAACACCTATAAAGTTTTCCGTGGAAGATTTTGGTTTTTTGTAAATATATCGTTAACTACATGTTTCCTAGATTCTATTCAATGCGAAAAAAGATATAAGTAATTTCACAAAATTTCATGTAATTTGAATTATTTTTACGATAGAAAAAAATAAAAAAAAAAAACTGAAAAATAGGTTTTCCGTCATTTTATTGAAAAATTGGAGGTTATTTTGAAAAATGTCTTATATGAAAGTTTTAGATATTTTTATTATTTATAATTTTCACGAAGAACATTTTCCACTAGGAAGTCACATTTCACGGGAAATCGCAAAAAACCACTTTCAACCCCTCAACCCCATTTCGCAATTTCACCTTATCTCGTGTTTAATTTTTGTTTTTTCTCTTAATTATAACCTTAACAAAATTTTCCGTTTTAGCCTTCACAATCCGTTTTGGCACCAGACTAGTAGGCATCAAAATAACAATGACATCTAAAAAGTAATAAAAAAATAATTTATATCAAAGAAGAATTTTTTTACATTTTTGCATGTTTGTTTTTCCTTACGCAGAAAACGCGTTTATCTTTCTAATGAAATTTTCAATTAAAAATTTAATAAAAACCACAAATTTTGAAAGATTTTAAAATGACTCTACGGTGCTACTGGAATACTTTTTCTACTTACTTATTATTATTATGAGCTACTCAAAGCCAAACAGATTGACATCATTTTTAAAATTACCATTTCCAACGTAGATTACGTAAGGACTTGTCCAATCTATAATTCTTTCCGAAGGAAAGATAATCTAAACTCAAAGTTTAGCGACCTTAGACTGAAAAGCAGTGAAATTTTTAGTTCATTTTCCTTGTTTTTGAAAAGGATTTGATTAGAAAAATCTTTATATATCCTTATGACATATGCAGAAATGAAGTCTGTTAACTTCTGGCTCATATGCAGCTTATTCGAAAAACCAACGGCCCAATTGTCTTTCATTAGGACCGATTCGTTTGAGTCATATATAAAGGGTTTTCCAATAAGAGGTGTTATTTTGATATTCAAAGAAAAATGCCACTTTTTGAGATAAATGATCGGATCTTTATTTCATTATAAAGAGGAAGGTATGCCGTTAATAATGGAAAATAACATCAGCCAAATGACCACCACGACCACGCCTACAGGACCATATCTTTTTCATGAAATTTTCCATAACCAAATCGCAAAGTGGCTGCCCTATGTCCTCGATAGCCTCACGAATTCCATCTTTGAGGCCTTGAATCGACGCTGGGCTGTTGGCGTAGACCTTCTCTTTCACGTGGCCCCAAAGGAAGAAGTCGCAAGGTGTTAAGTCACAAGATGTCGGTGGCCAATTGTGATCACCTCTTCGAGAGATAACACGGTCCGGAAACTTTTCCTGTAAAAGATCAATGGTTTCGTTGCTCGTATAGCACGTAGCGCCGTCTTGTTGAAAGTAAACGTTGTCCAGATCAATACCATCCAATTCCGGCCATAAAAAATCATTAATCGTCTCTCGATAGCGCAATCCATTCACCGTAACTGTTGCTCCAGCCTTATTTTCGAAAAAGTAAGGTCCAATGACCCCGCGGGACCATAAACCGTACCAAACAGTCACACGTTGAAGATAGAGAGGCTTTTCAACAATAACTCTTGGGTTTTCCGAGCCCTAGATGCGACAATTTTGCTTGTTGACGAAGCCATCGAGGTGGAAATAGGCCTCATCACTCAAGATAAGTTTTCGATGGAATTCCGGATCATTTTCATGCATTTCAAGGACCCAATCAGCAAAGACTCGACGTTGTTGATGATTGGCCGGCTTGAGTTCTTGTGTTAACTGAACTTTATAAGCCTTAAGACCCAAATATTTATGCAAAATACGGTGTAATGACGTTTGTGGAATGCCTAACTCCAAAGAACGACGAGGAATGGACAAACCTGGGTTTTCTTCAACACTTTTGGCTACAGCAGCAATATTCTCGGCTGTTCTTGAGCGACGTGCACGGGTTTTATTCTTCACATCACTAATTTGTCCCGACAGCTCGAATTTTTCTACCAATTTCTGTATTGTGGTCCGACAAGGTGCTTCACGACGACCCAAAAATGTTCGAGTTTTACGAACCGTCTCTGCCACATTTTCACCATTTTTATAGTGAATTTTAATTTTAGTGTATCGTTCTATTTTTATTAATGGCGTAGTTTCTACTTGTCAAATGTCAAAAAATGACAGCTCCACATCTACCGAAATAACGGGCTAATTAAAATAACACCTCCTATTGGAAAACCCGATAGTTTCAGATTGAGCAACTTTTTTTCATAATCATTCAATTGCATAAAATAAGTACCTACTGGCCGGTTTCACAGTCAAAGCTTAACTTAAGCCCGTCATCTTGAAGGCTTAAGCCTCAGATTTTGCTGTGAAACACATAGGAAATTATTGCTAAATATATATATTTTGCCTAAATATTATAATTTTTGTTATTAAATGAACGTACATATTCCAAAAGTTATACTTTAAAACTAAATTGAAATTTTCCAAGCGAAAAATAGTTATCTAGTTAGCAGTTTTGAGTACTGTCTGGCACTCGTTGTCGAAACATTCTGCAACAATGATTTTTGATTTGATAGCCTTCCAAATAAAAACCACAACAAACTGGTAAATGAAAAGTTCTTCTTTTTGCTTGGTTTTTAATCCACAATGGCAAATTTCCTTTAAGAAAATTCACAATTACAGCAGTGCTGACAATTTTAAAATTTCCATCCGCTGCTTTAAGCCTCAGTTTACTGCGTAGGTACTGTGAAACCGAGTAGGCTAAAGTTCTGGGCTTAAGCCACAGCCGTGGCTTAGCTAAGCTCTGGCTTAAGTCTGGACTGTGAAACTGGCCATAAGTAACTCACCTATCTAGTATAAAAAGTGAAGAAAAAAATAACATAATTAGAGCCCGATGAAATTTGGGAACTTTTATTACGGTTTGCCTTCATATGCTCCCACATCTCCACAAAACTTATAAATGGGAAACTCGTTTTGTTTTCCGTTACCTTAAGATATAGAGATATTGAGAAGAAAAACTCACGTAAGAAGTACCATAGATGGCACAAGAACTAGATGTCGCATAGCATACCGCAAAAAAGTATACAGATTTTAAATGGCTGGTCCATTTCGAAATAGAGCTCAACACGTTTCTGAGGCACCGAAAACAAATGTTGCTTTAACAGCAGTTTTGTATACATTTGGTCGACTGCCTCAACATGGAAATTTTTTACCTGTTGCTTCGCTACAATTGTTGTCGCCCTCCAAAAGTGCGTATAAGTTCTAGGGAAAAAATTTTTAAGAAAAATTGCGGCGGTCGAGGCATCATTGATTTTATATTGGAGCTCTCGGCCTCGGCCAATGCATGAAAATTAGAAGGAAGACATTTCCAGTAAATTTTCCTTCATCGGGTCGAGGCAATGGTTATTTTGTATGGAGCGAGGCATTGCTGACTTACCCTTTGTGCACGTCATCAAGTGCCAAGTCGAGACATCGTCGAGGCATTGTTAATTTTATATTCTAGAAAAGCGTTGCATATTTTTGTTCTACGTCTAGTCTTTGTATGTTATTAGTTTGTCTATGTCAGGCCTCGTTTCCACTAATACAAATTCTGCCAACTTGTTCGGTAACATGTTGTGTACTTGTTGGGAGCCGCCATGTTAGCTTGAACTTACAAGTGTTTCCATTTAAATAAATTCTCGCCAACTCTACTCCATTGTCTTCCACTAGTTTAGCCAACACAACAAATGAGCGTTTCGACTGAAATGATAAACTCACCCAACAAATTCTGCGAGTTTTTACAGCCGACATCGAAGAAGTTGCCAACATGTGTCTGAATTTTCATATAGCGTTTCCACTTATACAAAATGTTGCCAACTGGTTTCAAAACTTGTCGGGTAAGAAAATTGGTATTAGTGGAAACGAGGCTACAGGGCGAATTGTAAATTTCGAGGAAAATTGTTAAGTTCGATAGGAAAATATTTAGTTGACGCAAAGCCGTCCTGAAATACCATTACAAAAACTTACTCTCAGTGGCAAATGAATTAAATAGAATTGTTTCCTTTAAATCAAATCAAATCCTAATATCTACAGCAAAATAAAAAGTATTTCCAAAAATGAATCAAGAAAGAAACGTTTGCGCCCCTCCCACCGCACCGGAATATATTGTGCTGTGCATCATTCCTTTACTTTAATCAGTACAGCGACATGAAAAGAAAAATTATGAGAGATACGTCGAGTGATTCATATTTTGTCTCATCTACCAAATGTATACAAAACTGCTGTCAAACCAACATTTGTTCTCGGTGCCTCAGAAACTTGTTGTGGTCTATTCCGGAATGGACCAGCCATTTGAAATCTGTATACTTTTTTACGGTATGCTATACGACATCTAGTTCTTGTGCCATGGTAGTACCTATCCAACATACTTAATTGAATGTCCTAAGGTTCACCTGGCATATGATACATGTAATACAAAATGTGAATACTGGTCAGATTTCTCTTTCCATTTTATAGTCATAAGCTTGTGGTGATGAAAGCCATATATCTACTCAATTTAGTCTTATTCAGTTGCTCCAACCTGGCTTCTTCAAATTAATTCTACCTTATATTCAAAGTCATGTAATTTTTTAAAAATTTCCGTTTTTGGAGAGGTGTTGAATATTATCTATAGAGGAAAACAGCTTCTTACAGCTTCCTGCTCCCAACATAGCTGTAAATATATAATCTTCCAAGAAAATATTTCTTTTAATTTCTTATAGACATTCTATTTAGGTGTCTTCTATACGAATTTTTTCTAAAATAATTTCGGTCATCTTCGCAATCATGTTTCTTTCTCTTGATCCGAACAATATCCGTTTGTCATCAATGTTTCATCTTCTACAAGCCTGTTAATGTTCAATATTTACTAACAGACAACACCTATCACTCTTTTTTTGTTATCCCCTAAACACCTATCTTACTTTATTTTCATGCCATTTAACCTTAACAACATCGGTCAAACCAAACAAAACCTGCAAATTTTCATTTCCATATGATAAATAGAGTAAAAATTGTAAATAAATTACAGAATGAGTGGAGAAAGTGGAGAATAGCGACTAACATAGCTCTAAACCTCCTTTTCAAACTAACTACAGTTTTCAAGTGTCCAATTTTTAAGTTCATCTCATTCATGCGATGTTTTACCAAAGTAATACTTATCTTATGCTGCATTCATTCGTTTTCCTTCATTGAGAATTTTTAGCAAACTGAAAATTTGTACAAGTATGTAAAAACAAGAAAGATCTTTGCTCAAAAGATTGATTTTTTTATATTTTTATTATATGACACAAATAACACTAAAACCGAGGCGTATGGCACGCGAGAAAAATGAAAGCGCGAAAAACATTTCCTTTTTTAATGAATAACAGAATTTTGACCTTGGTTTTGGAAATTCCAATTAATTTCATTAACCATAAGGTCGACAATTATTATATTTAGGTAGATAGTAAGTAGATCGTTGCTTTTATATGAACCGTAACTCTACTGGAACTGATGATAAAAATCTTATTCCTACACTCTGAATTTCAGTGAGCACATTCTCAGCTGTACCCAGCTACACCTTCCAACAAATTAGTCGTTCCATCAATTCAAAAATCCTTAACCAAAGAAACTTCCATCACGACGCAATCCAAATTAGAATATTAGCTAACAACTTTTGTGTTTATTATTTTTTTCTATTCTGAATTGCTCCCTTTTTGTAAAAATATGGAAACCGTACCATTTCACTTGATTTTTCTTATCTTGCCTTTGTATTTGACTCTTAGGTATTTCCCTTCGATAGTAGGTGTGTGACTAGCAAAAAAGGCGTTGATTTCACCAAAACAAAACTGGAATCGATATTCATAGTAGGCACATAGGTACTATAAAAAAAAAATAAGAAAATGTAGGCCGACAGATGGCAGCAGGAGTATTGAAATATGGGTTTTATGTGCCGAAGAAATGAAAGCAGTTTTTATTTTTTCGTTAATATCTGCTTGGATATATTTGAGCCGTGTTAAAAGGTTTCTTTCTCATTACAATTATAAAATCAACATGAAAGCAAAAAATAATCTCCTTAGGGCTTAATACGTAGATCTGAGTGTTAATGCATTGCCGTAGGTCAGTGTTGGGCATTAATCGATTAAATTTTTTAATTAGATTAACGATTGAAAATTATGATTGAAAAATTAATCTCAAGAAAGTAATCGTGATTAATTTAATCGATTGATCAATTTAATCGTCAATCGAGTATAATGAAGTTCAATCGACGGGTATTAATCGTTATTTACTCCTTAGTTTTTAATCGTTAATCGTATATTTTTCGATTGATTTGTTAATTTGAAAAACTGAATGAGGTATTGGTAGCTCAAGATAAGTTTATTAGTTATTAGTAAAAAATGAAATAAAATAAAATAAAAACAGTGAAATAACTATGAAAACACTATTAGAAATAAAAACCAAAATTATGAAATTAAACATTTTAGATTTCGAACTATACAATGCAGAATACACTTATAGATACTTAAAAAAAACAAAACAACTTCTATATTTTATAAGAGCGTACAAAATATATAAATAATATATAATGAATTATTTTAAATTAGATTTTAAAAGCACCCTTTCTTCAAATAGGGTGTAGGTACGTATGTCTCTAAAATTCTTATAGGTATACTTCAGGAATACCTTTATTGCCGTACAATATTGCTCTAAATTCAGTCATACTCATTGACTTAAAAAAGTATGCTACGAAAATATTCTTATTTGCGATAATTTCTATTTACCAGCACAATATGACTTCTCCTGTCTAATTTAATAATAGAGACGTTTATTTACTGCACATGCATAGTTATTTGAGGGAGAAAACGCGCCGAGAAGCGCGAAAAAAAGCCATTTTTCTGGCAGCGGTAATCAAACCAATTCTTTTTTAAATGATAAAACACATTTTTAAGAATACATCAAAATTATTTTATTGAAAAATATCAAATATTCGCCGAGTAAAGTACCGCAAAAAATAGGCCCTTCGCGGTACACACTCCTGCTTCATCTGTAATCATCCAAATAAAAAAAAAAAAAAAAAAAAAAAAACAATTAAACTGGACAGTATAATCTAGTCTTTGTCATATGCGATTTTTGACAAAATGGCGGACATTTAAATTTACATAGCGATTTTTAGAGAAAAATACGACCTTATTTCGCCGATTAAAATAAAACTAAGCCACTAAAACAAATCAATATGACAAAGACTAGATAATTATGTGTAGAATAAGCACAAAAAAAGATAATTGCAATCGGTTTATTAGTTTTCGAGATATGTTGCGTACCGATTTCAAACCATGATGTCGAGAAAAACGCGGTTGAAAGTTGAGCAATGCATAAATCGCAAAATTCTTCAACTTACATAGAATTATTCAATCCACTTCGGCCGATACTTATAATGGTTCTGAGATTTTCGAGAACCTTTTTTTTTATCCATTTTTCACCGAATATATTATTTCCAAACTAAAACTTTCGATATACGCCCGGTTACGCAGACGATGTTACAATAGGGGCAGACGGTGTATTTCTACCTGAATTTCGTTCTGCCGCTCGGCGCTGATTAGATCAGCCATAACTCCATTATTTTTTCGAATTTTTGCATATGGCTTTCACCAGACATTCTTAAGAGGTTAATTAAGCTTGAAGAAAAGCCAAACAAAACAAATCGAAAATTTCGATATTTCTCGGTGCGTTTTCCCCTTAAGTGCAGTTTAACGTCAGTGCAATCATCTATCTATTCAATAATAAAACGGTAATTCATGCCTATATACAGGGTGTTTTCTCCATGGTGGTCAGTAGAGCAGGTATAGCAGATAGTACTCACCACGTAGTCAAATAAAAAATTGTATGGCAGGGAATGCAGCATATCAACCGTTTCGAAGCTACAGGGTGATTAAAAAAAGCCAAAACACCTTGTATCTTAAAAAGTACAAGGCGTACGTTAAGAGCTCATTGTACGCAGAGCTTCATGGCCTTTCCAGTGACTGCTCAACCACTCCCATACCCTTTTCAGGAGTTATGAGGGTCTAAATTAAAAATTTCGGATTTTCTTACCTTTTTCTTTAATTTGACCTATATATACATTTTTTTTGTGCAAAAAGGTCATTAACATAACTTTTTTTATAAAAACTGTAAGCTGTAGACTCTCCTCTTTAATCTGACCTATTGCATCCTATGTGGTATCTGTAGCCGTTAAAGAGTTAGCTCTTAACCTTTTTCTTGTTATTTTTCTAAGAGATTTTTAACTAACAGGCCCAACTTGGTTTGTATTATAAAATTTGTAAACTTTAAAAAAGGTGTGCTAGGACATGCATATCTCTTTAAATATGTATAGGTAGGTAGGTGTACCTGCATTAAAATCGCATTCAGAATTTTTCTGCATTTTTTTACCAATTTTTTACTATTGCTGCTTGAGTGCCTGCATTTTTTTAATTAAAGACGTGCACTTTACTATGGCCTGCAGTTTCTAGATAGTAGACAAAAAACTGCACACGTCGATAATAATCGCTAATATCTTCTACACTACATGATCATAAGTACTCATGTGGAAGATGGTAGATACATCCAAGTACAATTTTCATCCTTTATCGCTCTTGAGATAAGTATAACTTTATTTAATTTCATTTTACTCATCTCAGGGATTATTTTAACCATCCAGATCTCCAAGTGCCCCACGTTAAGACCGGCGGATGTTAAACTTGTTGCGTACTTCTCTCTTCTTTTGCGTAAGCCTATATCATTTCTACGACATAAGTAGGTAGGTATAGCATTTTCAGATTAACTTGATCATTTTCCCCATTGAATTGATCTTTTTCCTAATTGATTTGATTTTGATTCAGATTAAATTAATCCATTTCCTAGTAAATTTAGTATTTTTTCGACGCAAATCAATCTTATGCCATGCCAAATTATCTTTTCCAATATTTATTTGATATTCACATTTTGTTTTGAATTCACAGTTACTTCCATTTTCAAAAAAATTTCTAATGAAAAAGAAAGAATTTATAGGCCCAAATAAGCTGCTTCAATGTCGCTAATTATCTCACACACCCCGTTGAAAGACCTCTCCTTGGGAATCGATGTAGAAAATTAATGCAGTAAAGTGATAAAAGCCATTGAATCGTTCTTTCCTACACAATAACTTCTCCTTGTACTTAATTGTAGCGACCTTTGACATGCTTCTTTTAAGGGCAGTAATGAAATTGTCAATATGAAAAATATAGAATATCACATGAAAATTGTGGTTCTAATTTATGTATCTATCCGGAAAAGATTATTTTGGTTTGACTTAAATAAAATAAAATCTATTGGGAAAAATATCAATTCAATGGGGAAAAGTCGCTATTGACGCATTCTGGAAATGCTATATACATACATACATATGTACATAGCATTAGGATTAAATTGTCATACAATTGGAAAAACTCGTTTTTTTAAGGATATCTATTAAAACTCCTACAATGTTTCTCTTTCACCTTTCTTTCTTCCTGCGAGGAGTGGTGTAATCCTCAAATACGTCATAGATTCGGATACATACTTAGGTAATACGCACCTATTGCTCTACATACGAATAGATGCACACACTGTGTATGAATTTCATTAGAAATGTTTAAGACTTCCTGTCTGCTAGGTCCCCACAACCCGATATATATGGAGAACTGTGATGCATGCCAAATAGAAATTTTCTTTCCCATCTGTCCAGTAAGATGAGCAATTGACAATTCAAACTCCCGTCAGTTTCGAAAAACCTGCAATACCAAATCTGGAAGAAATGCTATAAATTATCAAATTGAATTATAAATTGTGTACCCAGGCAGCTAGTTAAATGAAAATTGAACTCAAATTTACCTACCAGTGGCCTAGGTAGGTAGGTAGGTACTTAAAAAAACATTTATTTCTAATTTGAATAGGGTTAGCGATCCATGCGAGCATCTACTACACTATAAAAGCTTCTTGCCATAAACGAAATAGTGACAGTACCGTTTATATTAAGAATCCATTGATATGAGTGCTCTTTCTTTCTAATTGTCTAACAAGCAAGACAAAACTAAGCTGTAATTACTCGATATCGCATTATGTGTTGTGTTCTCAGGTCCAGCATATAGGTAGGTACCTACCTACATGAATGACTGATTCTGATCTTTTGCACTGTGTTCATCTGGGTTAGGTAGGAGAAATGATTTTGCATAGTAATAGTAGGTAATATTCTATCCATGTAAATTTCTTCAAGAAATCCAATTTATACTGCAAGGTACTATCTTCTTTTCTCAAAGAGAGAACAATTATTTTGTACATTTGATGTCACTTGGATTTTTATTTTTGCTTCCAAAAAGTTCCCTTAATCGCTTCTTTAATTTTAGACCATGAAAAAGAACCGACGGAAAATATTTTTTTATAATTCTGATTTTCCAATGGCTTGCGTTTGTTCACATAAAACTCAACAACTACCGGTTGAAAACAGTTACTTTTCTCGCTACCTGAGGTACCCTCGTACATTTCGGGAAACTGTTAACCCTCAGATTCAGCACAATCAGTTCTTGGAGGAAGAAGAATGCCTTCTGTATGGTGCTGGAATAGCTGAAGTAAGCTGTCAAACATTTTTTTTAACGTTAAACTTTATATGAGTTTTTCTAGGAACAAAATTTTTTAGCGCGCAGGGCGCTCTACAGCTTCAACGACGTGAATCTCTACGCAATTGAAAGAAAATTCAATTTGTGGGGCCATCAGGAAACGCTTTTTGCCAAAAATTGATTTAGAAATAGTTTTTTCGTCCGTTGAAGCAAAAAAACAGGGCAGAAAATGGGTTTCTTTTTCAAACGGCTGGCATTTTGTTATTCAGCGTTTTTTTTTTTACGAAAACCGGTAAGGCCCCCCCCCCCCCCAAATTTTAGCTAGTTTAATCATTTTCAATCCTATTTGTTTCGCGGATGAAGTGGCAAAGCTGTGGAGCGCCCCGCGCAGATCAAAACATGTCATGCACGGTTATGTTTGAAAGGAGCTGGAGCCGCTATTTTGGATTTTTTTTTTTTTTTCAAAATTAAAAATGGAATTTACTGTCCATTGATAGAAGAATTAAAATACGTTAAAATCCATTTCCAAAAGTATTTATTTTATGTAAAAAAAAAAAAAATCTAAAGTTCATGCATTTTTCATGCCTCTCGACGGTAACGTCCACTTAACTGATCGGGTGTAAAAAATTAAGTACACTCGTTCTAAATTCACACATTCCTGCATCGCCTAAAAATTTGAAAAAAAAAAAATGTTTCAAACGAAGAATAAAAGAGAAATATCTTCTGGTTGCATTTGGAATTATGTGTAATTATGAAAGGCAGAAAGTGATTTAGAATTAATAAATTTATTCTTTTATATTTTATTACCAAATATGTATTAAGAATAAAACAACCGCATACAAAGAAGTTTCTTTTTTCATTATGCAAATCTAAATTTTTACATTGAGAGAGAGAGCTAGAAATATTTCAATATTTCAATTTGCTAATTCTACGATTTTCTACTTTAAATAACACAACCACATGTAAAGTAATCTCTCGGCTCTTAAGGCCTCAGCAACTCTGCTAGTATTAACTTATTTGGTGTTGATTAGAAAATTTGTGTTCTGCAATTGCGGTACAAATTTATGAATGCCGAAACCTCATTAACAAAATCTATAAATTGTATCAAGCAAAAATGGCGGATGATATTCGCCCCACCTCCCTGCTTGCAATAGCATTTCAGTTCTAAAATTGAATATTATAATAAAATCAGTCTTTTCTGCTAATAAATATCCAACATGGGCTGAAAATGTGTGTAAGTACATACAAACATGCATGCAAAGTCCAAACTTAAGTCAAGCGATCGTCAAATAATGTAAGCCCCCCCCCCTCACACAATTCAGGTTAAATTTTGTTTACAAAAATAAAACCCTAAACGTCCATCTTGTTTGCACATTATTCACTCTGATTAAACACAAGCACACGATTTCCCCTGTAATACATGAGAACTGCAGAAAGTGAGGTTATGTAACGCGAAATTGAAAGTAAACGAAAAAAGAGCAGATAACAAATAACAATGGCGGCCATGGACTGTTATTAAAAATATCAGTTATGACCAACATAGTAGGAGAAACTGAGCATTTTCATAGTTTATCACATTTCGCGTCACCTTGAATAAAATCAATGAATTATATAAATATTTCCCTAAAAAATAATTTATTTTCAACATAAATGTATAATGAAGTTTCTTTTCTTTATTTTCAGACAACCCCCTTGATTGACGCATCCGTCATCACTTTGCAGCTCAAATAAGTTTTATAATTATATGTATTAAAAATTATTAGAAAATAAAATGACTTCCATTAAAATAAAATGTTTTCATTTCTGATGTTACCATTGAAAAAAGTTCATTTTCTCTTAAAAGTTCGAAAATTCTCTTAAATTTAATTTTAAAAAATCTAGCGTTTTTATTCATCAGTGCGGCAACACTGGTTTAACCTGATGAAATTTCGTCTGCCACGGTAACACTGTTGTGCCCTCACGGTCGCTATTCCGAGGGGGTAAATTCTACTTTGGGGGGAAATCACCAAAAATTTCAATTTTTCGTAGCTATCCGTAAGACTTTCGTTGGGCAAGAGATGGCGCTGATCCGGACAATTTTAGCCTCGATTGCATACTTTTAGGCGGTTCAAGAAAAAGGTGGAGTGAAAAGTTTTCGGCAAAAAAAGGGGAGGAGTCAACGATAAAAACACGAATTTAAATAAAAAGGGGAAAATGAAAAATTTCAAATCGCATAGAAAGATTTAATGACAAAGAAACACAATACAATCGCCATTTTAAATTCCAAGTCATCAATTCCCGCAAGCTCCATATCAATCTGGAAAGAAATAAAACAAAACAAATTAGATATTTTGTTTACATTAAGTTTTTAGATTTGAAATTATTTAATTATAGATTGGTTACATGGAAGATATTTCAATAAATGTGAATATACCTATGAAACGAAACAATATTGTCCAATAAATTTCTTCTACGTTACTCGATCGTAAAAAAGTGTTCTCACTAACACACAAGAGATATGACTGATGTTCTATTACAATGGAAGTAAGGAGACGGTTCAAAGGGAATAGATCGCCATTTTGGTTCTTAGAAAAAAAGTATATGATGGCGTATGACGTTGCTTTTTTCTCCTTTATTCTCCATTTTGTTTCTATTTTTTATACGTGCTGAACTGTGAAAAATCCCATTTTGTGAGAAATTTATACTAAAAAAGAAAACCTGGGAAATGTGTGGAAAAAAATAGAGGGTTTACAAATTACTTGGAAACTTTTACATATATATTAGTAATAAAACTAGAATTTGTTTATTAATACCCAGCAGCTAGATCACGATGCTAGTTAAGGTGACTTCTGTAAAAATTTCCATTGTTTTAAAAATGGCTAGGAGGGATATGTATACATATGTATGTACGTATGCATAGATACTAATTACTGCAGTTGGGTGATAATATTATTCGAATAGTGGGGCAAACAAAAATTATGGACTGAAAAAATGGTGGAAGGAATTTAATAAAAGTCGATTTACTACAATAAAAGTAAGACAAGATCAGAAATTGTGACTTGCCAATTCCGTGTCACTGATTTTTTTTTGCTATCATTTTTATGGTATTTTTAGATTACCTCCTACTATGTGTAATATCAACACATTTCTGTATGTACTCAAATGAAACAGTTCTATCACGCCATCAAAATTCCAAACAACATTTTTCAATATTATTTTCTATATGTCCTGTTGAGAGTTTAAAAAGCGCTTAAAAAATAATTAAAAGCTAGAAAATTATATATATCTCAGGATGGTTAATTACATTTCTACGATTTCTTGTAGGTGTTATTATAGCTAAGACATTCCTTCCAGATTTGATAGGTATTCCAGGTTTTTGAAACTGTCGATGACTTCCGTATAAGTTTGAATTGTTCATTTCTGACTGGACAGATGCAATGAATTTAGCATGAGTCGTTGATACCGTCATATAATGTATGCATGTCGGAAACTATCTTTAGCTCTTTACAGATTCCATGAGGCTTATCTACAAAAGTTTATCCAGATTTAAGAACTAATGAGCCCAGCAGAAGATGGGAAATAAGTCATAAACATTTCTACTATAGTTGTAAATATAGAAGTCATGCACAACGTGTGAATCTACATTCGTAAATGGTGCAATAGGTACACGTATACCTACACGTATCTGCCTGCATCTAGGATGCATTTGTAGATCACAGGACTCCTCGCAGGGAGAAAGAAAGATGAAAAGGAGAACATCTCAGGTGTTTTAATAGATGTTCCTCAACGAAAATTACGATTACACAAATTGAGCGCAAATAAAGGAGTAGGTACGCACCTACCTACTACACAGTAATTTTATTTTGCGATATGAATAAATAACGCGATCGCAAAATTTTTGTCACAATTGTAAGAAAAATTATCGAGAATTGAGGTTAATTGTTTTGAAAGGTTTTTTTATTTTTTTTACCAAATAAACAGTTGTTCTTCCCTCGGTTCACAAATAACATTACTCCATAAGACTCAGATGATAAAGGCTGCATCTACTTATTTAGCAATTTTTTTTAAAGCATCCAAAACTTAGGAGATACGGGAAACAGAGTCCTACATTCGTACTATTCATTCCGCTTATGTGAATGAGTTTTTTAAGGAAATATTTATAATTTTCAATTTTAGAAAAGTACCTAATGCTGCAGGGAAAAGGAGCGATTCTCGACAGCTATCTTGAAAAGGCAAGAAATGCTGAAATCGCGGTATTAATTTTAACATTTTCAGAAGTTTTAGTGCTCTTGGCTGGAAGGTATGTCCGTTTTTGAAGTACCTAGTACACCTACTTACCTACCTACCTATAACACGTTAGTTACAAATATGCTGTTTCTTCGTGTTTATATATTTTTGCTCTCCTATGACACGGCATCACTTGCGAGTCTTGCCGCAGATAACAAATGAATTGAACATTCAGGCGCAGAAATTAAATCTTTAATCTACTCCATCTACTCAATAGCCATATTTTTGCTGGTAAACAAGCTTTGAATATACTTGGAAACTCGATTATACCAGGATCCGATTAACCGGGAGCCGAGACACTCAATTAACCGGGTCTTTTCAAATCGTTGATCATTCACTCTATTAACCAGAATAATACAGATTTTATATGGTTGGCTTCATTGTTTCATAGAGAGTTTTGCTATGAAAATTCATAGCAAAATAAATCAACCTGAAATTGACTCAGTTTGCTGCTAAGTCTGCAGCTCGAGAATTTAGTGGAAAAAACTTTTATTTTATTTTTCTCTGACGGGGATCGAACACACACTTGTTAGAATCGGTCAAAGATGGAGAATAGACGAATTTTAAGAACTTTTACTTTTAACGATTCTACATCAAATCATAAATACAAGAGGAAAAAACAACCACCTCATCCGGGATTTGAAACCGGGACCTTCCGCTTGCCGGGCGACTGCTCTTACCACTGAGCTAACGAGACGGATGATTTTCCCTCTTGCCGTGATGTCAGATTGGGCGTTTTTACCTAAATTGGACTATCTTTTTACAAAATCTGCGCTTCGATTTTCATGAAAAGCGCCTAACGCCCAATTGGACGCGACACTGATTTTTCTGCGCTTTTTGGGCTCTATTTATTGTATATATTGTATAAATACTTCATCGTCCAAAATCGCATTTTGAGAACAGTTCATATAGGTACTACATGAGCCCCTTAAGTTATAGTCGTTAAAAAGCTAATCGATTGCAGATTTCGTTATAGTAGAAAAAGTATACCCGCGTGCCACTTTGTCTTACAAAAAAATTGAAACGAAGTCAAAAAAATTGGAGTTCCGGGTCCAAATTTTCGTTTTGAAAAATTTATAAAATATAGAACAATTTTATTTTCTAAAACGATTTTTACTGTAATAAGTTCATAACTAAGTTCCCTTAAATAAAAAAAAATACGTATTGGCAATATAAAATGTTATGAAAGAAATATTTTCGATTTGAGCGGCTGTAAGGATTACTGAATCTCACTGAAATTTTGCATAGAAGTTGAAAATTAAATTAGCTAACAAATTCTGAATGAGCATTTAACACTTTTGGAGATTCATACCTACATTATTGGGCCACCCTAGTGGATATATGTATAAAGATTTATTTAAAAACATAAATATGAATCCTTTAAAGGAAAATGGGTTTTATTCACATTAAATTATTCTTGAACATGCCATTCTAATTAAAAAGAAATAAGTTTCGATGTAATTAATGTGATATTTATATTTGTTCAGAAAATGTTCAGTTTACAGCAAAAACAAAAGCATATATGTATACATTAGGTAAGGGTGGCCCAAAAATGTATGGACTTGCAAAAGTGTGATGTTTCAATGTTCATTTAGAATTTGTTAGATAATTTAATTTCAAACTTCTATGCAAAATTTCAATGAGATTCATTAATATTTACAGCCGCTCAAATCGAAAATATTTCTTTCATAACTTTTTAAATTGACAATATTCTTTTTTTTTCGTTAAAAATTAATCAAAAAGCAACCGCTTTATCAGAAATCCACCCTTATTAAAAAAAACATATTCCGGCGACTTTTGGGCGATCTTTATTTCTTCATTTGGGCGGTTAGTCCACGTTTTGTTTCCAGCTGACATTAATCAGTAACGATGAAAGCGCACAAATAAATTTGTAAATTCAATTTTATTTTACTTTTCCCTGACGGGAATCGAACCCACACTTGCTAGAATCGGTCAAAGATGGAGAATAGAAGAGTTTTAAGAACTTTTATTTTTAACGATTCTAGTTCCTGCCTGCCGTATTCGCCAAGCCGTACTAACGATTATACCGTTCCTGCTTATATGAAACGCCTTCTTTTTGTAATGACATTTCTTTTTTCAAAGATCTTTCGTTTGCATAAAGAGTTTTTTCCATTCAATTCTCGAGCTACAGACTTAGCAGCAAATTGAGTCAATTTCTGATTGACCTATTTCGCTATGAATTATCATAGCAAAATAGATGAAATGCTAGTTTCGCATAGGGCTAATCTTGCTAGGCATTAGAGTAAATACGTATAATTCACACTTAAAAATTATTTTAAGTTTATATATGAGGTCAGCTTGGCTGTTTGCTTTGGCATATACAGCAGGCAAGAACTAAGCCGTACTGACGATTATACGTTTCCTGCTTATATGAAACCAGAGCTGGGCAAGTACCAAAGAAAAAGTACTTAAGTACAAGTACAAGTACCGAAGGCCTCAGTACTTCAGCGGAAGTACAAGTATCGCATGTATGAAAAGTACTTGTAAGTAAGTACTAAGTCTATAAAAAGTACTGAGTATTTTTCGAGGTACTTTTTAAAATACTTTTTTAGAATCATTGTACGTTGGCAGTAATATAATGAAGTTTATCGAGTTTTAATAAATAAATACCTTTTGAAAACTATAATATGTATAGTAACCAGGAACTACTATTTATAGGTTTTTATAGTTTTCCACGCTGCAAGTAGAGTAAAACTTTCACCTGTCATTGCTACACTCATAAAACCCTTTATCGCCTCCAATAATGCATAAAAATTCTAAGGAAAAAATTTCAAGTGAATTTCTAAGAAAGAATTGAGGCCTTCCTACATCAGGTCGGGGCATCGTTGATTTTATATTGGAGCGAGGCATTGCTTGCTTACCCTTGGTTATGTCCACTGACGTATATAATATGGACTGCTGACTTTTCTATTTCACGTGGGCACAATTGTTGGTGTCAAAAAGAGTTCTTACGTCGGTGCCAACATTGAAAAACTCATGGGCGGGAAATTGAAAAAGTGTACACGCAGCTCAGAAGGTGATTTTAATAAAACATGTAGAATTTCTTCTGCGTATATAATGAATCTATTGTCTTTGGTAAAACAGTTTTTATCAGTAATAACCCTAAATGTTTAATTTAAAATCATGTATTTCGACGAATCCACTATTTTATTTGTTTTCAGTTCTCTCAGTTGGTACTTGGTGCATAGACCGAAAGAGTCAGCAATATAGAAGTGAGCCCACTTTCTGCAGTGTATTTCTATGAATGTAGTCCGTCCATATTATACATGTCAGTGGTTATGTTATCAGGTCGAGGCATCGTCGATTTTATATTGGAGCGAGACGTTACTGGTTTTTGTATGTTATTAGTTTATCTAAGGTTCTGCCTTGACACGTGAGTGCGGCACATACTTTAACAATTCTTTGTGTGCCTTAAAACTAAAAAACAAAGGAGTTGCGCTAGAGTTTGTGTTTGCTTTTCTACGAAGAGTTAGATATTTGTAGGTATTTAATAGACTCAGAAATACCTAAGTAAGAATCTTGGTACTTAAGTACAAAACTAGGTCTTAAGTACAAGTAAATAGAAGCAAGTACTTATGTTCAAGTACTAAATAGGGGCATTTCTAAAGTATTGAGTAATAAGTGTTAAGTAACGAAAATGTACTTTAAGTAGTACTTAAGTCTTTCTTTTTTTACTTAAGTATTGCTCAGCTCTGTATGAAACACCCTTTTTTGCAATGAAATTTCTTTTTTCAAAGATTTTTTGTTTGCGTAAAAAGTTTTTTCCAATCATTGATTCACTTAATTATTTGGGGCCAATATACCTACATCTTTCTTTAGAAGGGAATTTTTCGATAGGATAATATTAAGTTAATGCTGAGATGTAGTAGAGATTGCAGTAGGGCGCCTAATGAGCTTTGCTTTTAAAATGGATTTTTTAACATTCGATTCACCGGGAAAATCGAGAAATCGAGTATCCGGGGATCAGCCCGGTCCCAATCATCCCGAATAATCGAGTTTTCTTGTATAATAAAGAATTTATTTGAAGAGGTAAAAAACACAAATATTTGTATGTTAACCGGAGAAGAGTCGCAAAAGAACTTCAGGAGATTAGTGTGGTAGAGGAGGATAGATATGCGCGGCCTTGAGCTGAAAATGTATACATCAATGACACTACGTATAGTGAATAAGAAAAGTTTACAATTTATAGATTGGATTAATGGTCAAGGCGGAGAGCAAAAGGATATCAGTTGATGATTTAGCTGCTATCTGTATCTATAGAACTGCCCAAAACAAGATAGAAGTTGTCGCAGAATGAATAGGAGAAATAGAAACCAAGAAATAATATTTTTATCGCCTAAGTTAAGTTGGTAGATGCCAAGACAGTGAACATGAACAGTATGTATAGCGCCAGAAATTGATTGCCAGTAACTGTAATTCTCAGGAACAGAAAAGAAATGAGAAATGTTTTGTTTGGAGTTGCAAAAAAAACACCTGTTTTTAGAGAAACAGACATCATCTATTGTCTGGAGCAATATATAAGGTACAAAAAAATAAAAAGGTGGAGTATAATAGGTAGGTACAATAGGAAATAGGTATAAAATTAAGCACAGTGAAGGACTCAGAAGAGTAGTGGATCATTGCGGAACTGGCGAAAAGGAGTACTTAGATAGTCCGCTTACGGGGCGACTTTGTATATCATCTGGGGTTAGATAAGAATTTCGCTCCGATTTTTAGAAAACAGTAATATATATGAAGAAGCGTCTACTACAGGCGTATTGAATAATAGTATAATTTCTCCACTCGGTGTGGATATAAGGCAAGGGCAGATAATTACCGCCGGCATATCCTTTAATCAGACGTCTGAAAAAAATTATGATGGGGATGCTAAACAAAAGATTAATGAATGGTTTTTAGAAGCTACACATTTTATTAAAAGAAAATCAAGCGTCTTTTTTGAGGGAAAAAAACATTCCACTTTTATTTTTGCTCTTTTGATATTATTTTCATCTATAAATGAGCTAAAGAAAAATTATACTCCACGCAGGAAAGAAACTAAATTAGCTAATGATGGGTGTCAGGCTATGATAGATAAATTGAGTAGTTACCTGTGAGTAGGTACGTAGGTTACCCATATGGAAATTGACTTAAATTATTTATTTAGAGAAGACGATAAAAATTATCGCAGTATCAACAGAAACGAAATTGACCTTGTTGGATGGCAATTAAATCAGAAATAGTCAAAACGTCTACTACAAAATATCTAGAACTGTTATTTTCACGTAAATTCCCGCAAAAAAAAGGTATTTAGAAGAAAAAGTTATAGCTACAAAAATTTGTAAGTTGCATTAACTGTGTGTTGCGTAACGCCTTTTTCGGTATACTAAAATTTATTTAACGCAGCGATTAAATCAATTTTGTCTGTTTTGGGGCACAGGTATGAGGATGGGTGGAGAAAATTTAGTTAACTAGATTTTTGGTCTGCCAAGAAACCCCCTAATTATATATGATGCCTTTGGAGATCTAAATGCAAATAGTCTTTGTATATAGAACCAAGTCTCTTGCAGAATAAATACATACGCATGTATATACAAAAGGTGCTAGAATATGATGCCTACCCCGTCTCTTAATTTACTCGGCAAGTGTATACACTAACAGCAATATTTTATTTAAATATTCAGACATTAGAATCAATCTAACTTAACAAACGTCCAACAACATGAAGAAGGAGAAAATCGATGTCTTTGGACATGAAAATGCAAATTTTGAATCAACCTGAAGAAGGAGCAAAACCTACGAGATTGCTAACGCAAATGGAATAAATGAATCCACTATCTGAACACACAAGAAAAGAAAGGAAAATATTAGGAGTAGTGTGGCCTCTGGAACCTTATCAAGTTCACAGTGTTCATCGTGCACAAGAAACTCTTTAATAGGAAAATATATAGAAAGCACTGATTATATGGATGGACGACAAGGTGAAAAAAAATATCCATGAATAGTTTAATGATAAGGGAAAAAGCTGTGCATATTTTTAACAGATTAAAAAGAACAAGGTCCTTCAGTTGATAAAATGCAAAACTTTTTCTGCAAGTAAAGAATGATTTCAAAAATAATAATAATAAAAAAAAAGATATTCATTACGGAACCTTAAATTTAAAGATGAAGCTGCGCTTTCTAACAAATTTGCAGCTGAAGAATTTTCACCAAAAATAACTAAAATAATTGAAGAAAATGGATATGTTCCGAATCAGGTATTTAATACCACGATGAAACAGAACTTTTTTGGAAGAAGATCCCCGACAGAACTTTTGTAACACAAAATGTTAAAGGTGTTAGTGGTTCTATGGTCAATAAAGATCGTGTAACATTGATACTTTACTGTAATGTATCAGGGGATCTCACCTGATGACATTTTTACTCATAAACCGATCTCTTCGACCGTGAGAACGAACAGAGTTAAATGAATGATCTGCCCGTATATTGGGTGGCAAATTAAAAGGCATGAATGACTGCTGTTTCGAAATTGGTTTCACAAATAGTTTGTTGTAAAAGCAGAAAAGTAGATGACGAAAAAAAAATGTCTTCCAATATCGTACCCAGGCCGTAGCACTAGTAGACAATTTTGAGATTGATTCCTTACCTCTCTTAGATCTGCTATGTCATTACCAAGTGGGAAAAAAATCTTTTTAAATATGTATTATTACAAGATCCACGCGAAATACAAAGTACAAGAGGGAGAGGTATCTTGCAAGAGACTTTTAAATAGTGTCGCGTATATTTTAACAAGATATTGAAGACATTTTCAATCGGCGACAATGAAAGTGTGCCCACGCATAAGCCTTTGACGAGTACATGGTCTGTTTACAGAAATTGAGAGACCATAAAACTCCTAGAGCTAGGACTATCTCCATTGAACTAATTATGTGGGAAGGACCTGGTCATTGAAATATTGTAAGATCTGATACTACGTATAAATGGAATGAGGCAATAATTCTAAAGGAGTCTGTTGAAGTAACAACTATATCAATGAAAAATCCTTCTTGCAAAATTTTGTATAATTTTGTATTTCATCGCGCTGACCGTCTGAAACCGTACAGGTATGCAGAAGAAACTTTAACGGTATCATTCCAACTTCATAGTATACCAAAGATCAACTACAACAAATCTTCACTAAGCCAGCTCTAAATAATGCAGAAATGTTAAGAGTAAGTATTACAAAAAAATCACAACATAATTTTTGAATTTTAATGAGTGCTCTGTGTTGCCATCTCAGAAAAATTCATAATCGCCTAAGGCGATTTAATCTGGCATCCGATATTTCTCATACATGGTAAAATCGTCGTAACATTTTAGTCACTAGTTAATAAAAAATTATGATATCGATAAGACTTCTTCTTATATTATAGAGATGATAGTAAATCTTGACAACAGCTGTATCATTCACCGCTAACGCTGTGCTGAGTCCTTGAAAGTTCTGGGAATTCATTAATTGAGCCAACTAGGTATATAGGTAACGTTTGATACCTAGGTAAAACCCCTTACGGAACGGTATTACACACGATAGTAGAGTGATTGGTTCGATGAGGCTTTTGTGCGTAAAATTTAAAGGAGTGTAATTATCGAGCAATCATAAGACCTCGGGTGACATATGTATAGGTACATATGATCTACCCAGAAGCCAACATATTTAATTTCTAAATATTTCATGAGGATACATAAGGATTTATCTAATGAAACCCTTTCAAAGGCAAGGAAAATGAACTAAAAATTTCACTGCTTTTTAGTCTAAAGACGCTAAATTTTGAGTTTTTCTTTCGCAAAGAATTACAGACTGGCAAGTCCTTACGTAATGTGCATTGGAAATGGTAATTTTAAAAATAAAGTCAATCTGTTTGGCTTCTGAGTAGCTCATATATGAGATCTTTATAAACTAAGGAAAGTTCAAACTGAGCTCTACGTGTTTGTGAAGGGACAGTTCAAAAGAGTTGACGAAGCCTAATAGTTGGTAAATATTCTTCAAGTGACATATTCATAATGTCAGCAAGAAGTTACTGATAACAGAAAAAAAGACTTGAAAAAACTATTATTATCTAAATCAAAAGTAATTAATTTAATTGTTTGGAGAGGGTGGGGGCTATAAAAACCTCCGCTCTTATCAAATTCACTTACGGCAACGAGTGCATCATCAACCAAACTGATAATATATTCTAAAATCGCATTGAAATTGAGCGCATAGGGATTCAAAGCACGAATCAATCAGGTCTACCTGGGAATTCGATTCGATCTAGATTCCATTGAATCAAGATTTTACATATAGCATATTTTACTAGTAAAATTAATCGCATCGAACATTCTTCAGCGTCAATCAAAAATAACCGGCAATTGCTTTCTATTGAATTTGAAAAATCTTCGATACAATTGTATTAAACAGTAGAAAGTGTTCCTTAAAAAATTTCGATTCGATATAGATTTGATCGAATCGAACTCCCCTATAAGCCTGAATTCCTTTAATAATTCTTCAATGGAATAAAATAATCTAGTTGATCAACTGTGGAATACTGACACACGCTACTACATTTGGAGCAACAACAGATAATTACCTATGGACCCGTCATAATTCTTCAACGCCTACAACTTAAAATAAAAAGTTTATTTACATTTAAAACTTATTTTATTTTCACTTTGAATTTTTGATTCAAAATTCTTCAATTTTTAATGGCGAGTGTGTTAAGTCCATAATTTCTCTGCACACCACGCCAACTCGAACATCGTATAGCCTGTCGACTACGTTGTAAATGACAATTTGTATTAGCAAAGCAGCTTCTTGCGCTGGGTTTGTATAAAAATACCGATATCAATAGAATGAAGTATCGCATAGTTCTCAAAGGACCTCAAACATCATAAACCCATCCTTCAACATCTATACTAAATTTAAGGCAATAATTTGGCGATAATTGCTTGTAATTCTTTTCAACTCTTGAAAAAATTCACATTCACATTTTTATGAAACAAGGCTATGTTAAATGCATTCAAAATGATTTTGTTGATAGTGCGGCGGCTGCTTGTAAATGGTGAACTGAATTGCATCTTTATAAGGCTATTATCGAGTGGTCTGCTGACGTAAAATAGGTACAAAATAACAGAAGAGGATCGGAATGATGATTACGCAATAATTTGATCTCAGCTGAATTCTATACATTTTAATTTAACCACTGTGAAATAACCGTTAACTTGAACCGAATTTGGGACCTTATAAACTCTGTATGGCTTGCAAGTAATGACATTTGGATTGATATACTTTCCTTAATGGGCTGAATCGATCTCATAAACAAACAAAAAATGTAAAAAACAGCATTAGCGACAGAAAGTGAAAGATTTGGTCACTGAATTTCAAAAAAAATCTATGGAGTAGCTAGACGAGGAAGTAAATTCATACCAACCATAGACCTTTTGAGATACGACGGAAGATTGGAACTCTAAACTCTCAAAAAAAAAAACAATGACAATATTTAATAATTACAGAATAAAGGAAAATATTGGCAAAGTTTTCTCATATACGGGTAGATAAGAAAGTCGATCAGTTAAATTCCCGAAATTACTTTCAACAAATTAAAATATTTCGCGGCTTCAGTAAAAATTGTATCAGCTTAATCCTAATGTGGATGTTTATTAAGATGCGGTCAACTTCATTATCGACTAAGGATTTATTCCTTTACAGCAGCATAAGTAGGTATAGGTATCCGTTTGAATGAAATAATGTAAAAGCTAGGTAGGTAGGTAGGTATATCGAGGTCGTATCATTATTAAAGTATATAGGTGCTACATGCGAGTGTTTCAGACAACACCATTAATAGAGCGATTTGGAAAAGCTCAGTTTCTTAAGAAACACTAGCATTATGAAAATAAAATTCGGATAAGACGACAGTTATGATTTCAAGAGCATTTAAAAGAAAAACAAAGAATATCGATAAAAGACTAACTATCAACAGTCGCAACTTTTAAATTGAAGATGAACTTGTACACTTTTGGCCTTCTTTCAATAGTAGGTGTGAGCAATACTGAAGTCAGCAATATGAAATTATAATAAGAAAATAGAAAAAGTATTCCAGTAGCAGTAACTGTATAATTTCAACTTAAAATCTTTAAAATTTGTGGTTTTTATAAAATTTCTAATTGAAAATTTCATCTTGAAAGAAAAACGCGTTCTCATCGTGTAAGAAGAAGAAACGAACATGCAAAAATTTTAAATTTTCTTATTTAAATTTTTTTTTTAACAGTCGTTGTTATTTCAATGCATACGCAAAATTAAAAAAAAACCAAGTTCAATATAAATTACACCATGAAATCGAAAAACATTTCAAGCCACAAATTACAAAAAACGTGAATTCATCAAGCAGAAAAATTTCTCATTTCGATACCCCCGGAGCCATCTATTGGCAGTGGTATCATTATTCACTAGTTTAGAAAATAAAAAATATTTCGTCCAGCCTGGGGCTACAATTGTAATTTCGTCTCATTCATTCTTGTGTATTCTATAGAAACAGCAAATACCAGGGATCAGAAAATTTCAGATCACAAAAATGTAAAATTGTTCTACTGCGCATGAGCGAAAATTTCGTTAAGTTCGTTAAATGAAATAGTGTGTGTGAGTATGCATTTTACCACCCAATGAAAAGAAGCAGTCAAAAATGATAATTGCCATATTGCCTTCTCCTCTTCCAAAAGTTAAAAAAACATTTGGAAGAGTAGAAAGCAATGTGACGATTACCTTTATTTTCTGTCGATCTCTCATGATGTAAAAGAGAAAAACATACAAGGGTGGGGATGTGTAAAAGAGGATCCGCAAAGAAGTATAAATGCAATCAATTTTCGTTAAGTCAGAATGTACTGTGTGTGTGCATTTTATTCATTCCGCATTCCAATGAAGCAGTTAGTTCTAAGTTTTTGAAGAGGGGAAGACAAACGGCGTGATAATTATTATTGTTTTCTTTGCTAACAGCTAGTCCCCACTCGCCATGGCTAGAAATTTTATTTTGAAAGCACAATGCATTCTCAAATTAGCATTCGTAAAGGAAAGAGACGAACATGCCAGAGTTTGATTATTTGGTAATTTCACATAACCTATATTTATTTATATCACCGCATTAGGAGCAGCCATTGTTATTTCCATTCCTGGGCCTGTGTTTAAAAACCAGATAAATTCCACCATGATCTCAGCTGTTTTTCTATCAGTTTTGTTTTTATAAAAACAAGTTTTTTTCTTTGGAAAATTAATTCGTTTTCACGAATGGTATAAGATCTAAAAAGGTATAAAAATTTATTGTTTTTACACAGTATGTGAGCATTTTTATCGGGTTTTGGGGGTGGTGTAAGTACATAGGTACAGACTAAGCTGTGTAAAGAGAGCATATGAAATGGAGAGCCATCTAATTTGTTTATTTTACATGGTTATATATTTAGCGTTGATATTTATTAATTTTAGATACGCTTCTGTTTTGATATTATTTGTGTCATGTTATCATAAAAACATGAAAAAAATTAATCTCTTAGCGAAGATTTTGATGTTGATCTGGTGAAAATTACTAATTTCTTTAGCACACTTCTTCTGTGCTAATACGATTGCTAGCTGTTCTCTTTCAAAGGTGGAATAAGTTTGAAGAAGCCAAATTGGGGCAACTGAATCAGATTAAATTGAGGATACGACTTCCATAACCAGAATATTACGACCATAAAATTAAAATGGAGAGAAAAATCAGATCTGAATTGATTTTAATTGAGTTAGTTAATAATACTGCTCCTTTGCCATTGATTATTGATCCACTTTTTTGGAAGAGATGAAGAACTATATTAAATCATGCAGGAATGTACATAAAGGAAATCAATGGAGCCTTTCCAATATAATTTAGGGCGGAATAAATAAAGATAACCAAACCCAATTAGAATCTATTTCTTTGCCTTACAAATTTTAATTTTGCTCGTATTTTTATACTAGCACTCACTCACATTTTGCATTAATTATACATATTCAAGTGACCTGAAATTATGACATTCAATTATGCATGATAGGTATGACTTATGAGATCGTGAGTTTTTCTACCCAAATTATGTAGGTATATATTCTAAGATAGCGGAAAACGAAACTTCCCATCAGTTTATGGGGACTTGGGGGAATATAAAGGAAACAGCATGATCAAAGTTTACAAAGTTCATCTGCCGCTAAGAATTTTCTTTCTTCACTTTTTTTACTGACTGCTTCACATTACATGAGCATGAAAGTATTAAAGGAAACTATTCAAGCCAGAGTGATATCAACCTGGAATTATTTCGAGTTCAATAAAGTTTTTGTAGTCACAAATGAAAATATCAGAAAGACGTTGGCTCTTTTTATAGAAAAGGTTCGCTTAAGTTATGGTAACTCGTAATGGTACTGCTATTGTAGAAAAGTTTTGCTACTATAATTTAATATAATTTTTCAAATAATATTGTAACAGTAAAAGAAGAAACTTATATTCACAATCGGTTAGGTATTAGATACATATATAAGAAATGTCTCTGAAGAAAATTATGTACTAAGTTAAACAACTAACCGTGATTGTGAAAAAACCTCCTTCATATATACCTACCTAATTAGCATTAAAAGTAAAACACTGGAATATTTTAGAAACTTTTATTAATACAATTTTTTTAATGGTAAATATTTAATTATGATCTTGCCATAAATATGGCTATAAAAAATATCTACTTACTGAGAGACTTTTTTTAGAGATTTGACGCAGATGAATGCTGGAAGATAAACAATCTTCAGTTTTGGTATATACCTACAGGAATTTGTTTGTGCTTCCTTATTGGTGTTAAGGTTAAGCCTCTTGGAATGTTTAGTAGATATTAAATTTAAAATTCTTTCTAGTCTACAAAGGCTTCTACGATGTTTTCTTAACAAATTACTCGTTGATATATTCGGGCTCTTTCCGTCATAGCATACGTAGTTAGAAACTAGAATTGTTGGCGGATGATGATTTATTTTTGAACCTCTTTATAGAGTGTGGAGGTTTCTATTAGACTGCGATCACAAGTAGGTAGAATGTACGCGCTCTGAAAGATCTCTTTTCGTTTACTAGAGGAATGGATATTTTTTTCGTTCGCTGATTCATATATACTGCCTGATGTAGCATTATTTATGGGAAGACTCGGTTTTGAGACTTTTATTAATGTACTTAAAGTAGAATTTTACACTAAATAAACAAACAAAATATTTCTATTTTCCTTCATTTCAAAACGCTAATGAAGCAGACTTAATTTTAACCAATTATTCACTAGATGATATTTTCAGGGGCCCAGATTGGTTTTAAATCACTGGATTCCATTAGACGTGGACATTTTGGATTATTTTCTATTTCAAAAGACCTGTTTTTATTCATTACGCTGTATTTGGTCTCTTAATGTACAATTGATTAAGCTTTCAAGTTAAAAACCAATCAAGGTTTAGATGGTGTAAATAAAATATCACTCAAACTATCTGATCTTTACCATAGTATGCGTACGCTAAACGTTTTCAATCATAACAGTACCATTACGTGTAAACCATATCTCAAATTCTCAGAGCAAAACTAACGATGACTTCATTTGCATATATCATAATAAATATTTCAGTGTTATTATTACAGAAAGCACCATAAAAATCGAGTATATATAAAATTAATATAAAAACAATCGACTGCTTACCTTAAAAGCAGGTTTCATGTGCGACTGGGATGATTTCTTTAAGTATTTGCAGCCTGAAATTCAGAAAAAATGTGTATTAAATTTTGATGTTCATTATAAATATTAAGTTAAATATACTACAAAAGAAATAGTACGAAATGTAATTTATTTCAGTGTCAAGTCATTGGAATGCAATTTACACACACAATTTTTCTTTTTGAGTAAGACTTTTAGGGTTCATTAATTTTTACGAATAGCCCCGCCTTTATTTATAGATAGAATTTTAACGTAATATTTTTTTGTTTCTGCAATATTGTTCATAAAGTAAAAATAAAAAGGAAACCCACAAATGTAATGCTAGTCAAATTTAAATGATCAAATTCGGACGCATACAAAGTTATAGAGCTAAAGTCGTCAATATTTTAAGTATACATAGCGAATTGGTTAGTCTTATTCCATTAGCATTAATGATTCTTAAGTCAGTTTGGGAAAATACTGGTAACATTTATCAATGGATTCATATACCTCCATCCACGTCAGCATAAATTCATAAACTTGAAAACTTGAACGTTGTAGATAGCTTCGATCTGATGTCATAGAAATAGTAGTAATAAAGCTGAACGATAGGGCTCTAAATAAAAAATTACAAAATACCTGACCTGCTCGAGGGAACCCATACCGATTCCAAGAATAATGGAAAGACTTGAAGATTGCAAAAAAAGAAAATCTTCATGTAGAATGTTAAAGGTTGACGGCGACTATAAGGAACTGCGTATAATGAAAAGGTGAACAGTGAAGGCACGTTGAAAATCCCATGCTGATGCTAGAAATATTTTGAAGCTAAGTATTGAAAGTTTGTTGGAATTTTGCTATTGATAGCTTTTTGTAGGTATCATGATTCATATCCTTTTGGACTCTTTTTCTTCCTAATCTGTAATATTACAAAAGACTATACCTACCCAACTACATTCATATATACGATTACGGTATCATGCATAGAAGATTTTCTTTAAAGTGAATCTTCAAGAGGGAACATATGTACGCTTAGTACCTATTTAATCAGTGAACACTTTAATTTTAATTTCGATAATTATGTTTTCATAAATGGTTAGGTATTAACGTGTTCTTATTTTATGATATCCAGGATAAAAAGGCGATCTAACGATTTAGTGGTGCCGAAATTTCCAGCGATTCATTTTATACTGAAAATTTCATTTTTATGTATAAATGTCTGTCTACCTGCCACCTAGTAAATTCAACCTGTTCGGTAAAGTCGATCAAATCTGCGTTTGTAAAAATATTTCCACTTTGCGGAGTCTAAATTCTGATAATTGCAGATAATTAAATTATATATGGTCAATTTTGAAGGATGCTTTTATGGATCGATTTATAAATTGAACTTGCATTAGGAACAATTTTAAATTCAGCCGTTAATATTTTTATGGATTGGTGGCTATTACGTTCCAGCTTAAATTAATCAACTTTGTCCCAACTTGTCTAAATGTCGCAAAAACATAAAAAAAAAAATTAAATAATTGGAATTTTAACTATAAGTATTGAGAGTTTTGAAAATGACTTGAAAAACAGAAAATATAAACAAGCAACAATTTTCTAATTTCGATACTCTTGTCGCCATCTATTGTTTAACACCGACGATTTAATAAGAGAATGCTTGCTGTCGAGTACTCCACGTGGAGTGGTCACTTAGTTCAGTATCAGGGCGAATGGGTTTGGTAAAAATGTATTGATAAGAGATTGCTAATAATACAGAGTAGGTACAAAAAGAATAGAACCTTCTCAGTTTATCTTGTAGGTGTTAGTGATACAACATATAATCACAGTTGTGCTGTAATGCCCAGATGCATTGGAATGGAATAGAACGGGATATCGATATATCTATCTCCTCTCAATTGTAAATATCAGTGGCAAACGTCAAGTTTAGTTCGGAAATAAATGCAAAATTCGAAAACAAAATTGTATATGGACGAGTAGTTCCTCGCAGTCGCAATTGGATTTGTGATTACAATAGTATAATATACTTATTCTATATTAACATAATGAAACAAAAGTACTGATATTGAACAGAAAGAGAAATAAAAACCAATAAAATAATACGAATAAAAAGTGCTGAAAGCTTGCATGTGACTACGAATTGTCATTGTATGAAATAGCAATAGAAATATTTTACCACACACCCAAATATGTAAAACCAAATACCTTTGATTTAAATGAACGTTTGTATTCACACTATGAAACATCAATCCATGCATTCGTAATATGAAAAGTACACACACATCTAAATAATATTCCGCATGTAACACTATATTTCCGTAAATATTTAAAATGCGTAATAATAGTAATCGTATAAGACTGCCTACAACTTTTTTAAGAGCCCATCTAGGCAATTAAGCAACATTTAGATACTGTCCGCAGAGTGAGGAAGGGGAAGCTGAGGCTGACACTGAACTAATCATAGAGATCCATGATGAACAAAACAGAGGTGAAGCACACTTTAAAATTAAATGGCATCGGTATGCGTGCACGCAAGCAACTACATATATGTTATCATGCACTAAAAAAACCCACAGTTTTGCTTATAAGATTACATTACAAGCTGCGCTAATGCATTTATCTAGAGGCTTACTGCTCTTGCATCATAATTTGGATTTCTATATCCAAATAGTTATCATCAGAACTACTGTTACTACTACATCATCAAATTAGTATTTGACTAAGTGTTTTCATTGCAAATGAGAACAGAACGGCAGAACCAAACTAATTTATAGATAAATAAAAGGTGGGAAAAATACAAAACAGCAGTGGTGACTATTCGTTGCAAATGGCGATAGGCACGTTCCATTGATTTATTTGCGTATTACCGTCAAATTGCTTGTTTTATAAATTTAATCTTATCTGCTTATGAAAAAGCAAACAACCCCAACCACAATCTACATATAAAAATCAGAAATGAAAAGATCAATTTGGTACATGTAGAGCTATCTATTTGGAGAACATTCGAACTGGTAAAAATTTAGAGCTATCCAGAACCCCAGAACCATATGGAAAAAAGCCAGCAACTACCAATTTGATATTGATCATTTTAATACGTGTGGTTGTGTGGGAGAAAAATAGCACGAATTTTTGTTTAAACATAATAAAAACGAAAAAATACAAATATTGAGTATCGTTTGACAAACATGTTTTATACTATCAGTGAACCGTAACTGCAGTAGTAGTAGTAAAACTTTGCATTGAGTGGTTTAAATTTTGTACCACATGTAGATATGCCTGCATAGTTATTGCATTGGCAGTCACTAACATATAAAAATTTAAAATTGATCCTACCTTCATTTTCGAAAGAGTTGTTATGGTAAAAATAAAACCAAATGTGGAAATAAAATTTAAAAAACAAATATATTCAAAATCATTACAGCAAAGAATAAAGTTAGGTTGGATTTTCTGCGGCGGGACGTACCTATATATATATCACGTACTAGTGGTTCGGTATACTCTAATTGTACTGCTACAAAACCATGTACTTTGTGGAGCCAGAATCAGTTAATTTCGCATACATCAATGAGATGAAAGAAAACAGATACCATTGCAACATGGGTCTAGAAATGATTCAATCCACCGCTTACATAGTTGTTGGTGTTAACGCAAAGGGTGTTTTATAAAAATAAAAATTTATGCGTCGAAAAATGCTTTTTTTTTTTTTAAATAAAAAAGTAAAAATGTTGTCTCAGGTACATGAAAATGGATTCTCATTTATGAATATGTATGAAAAGTCAGCAGAGCATCCAACGAATTTTTCCTATTCTTAACTATGCCTGATGATAATTTAATTTAAAAATATTTAAAAAGTTTTAGTTTTTATAAAATTTCTGATTAATTAATAATTTTTATCTTGAATGACAAATGCATTCTTCGGTTATCGATCGTGAAGAGAAAAATTACGAAATACAAGAAAATCGAAAAACTTTTCACTAAATTACAAAAGAATGTGATTTCAATGAATTGAAAAATTTTTCATTTCGATACCCCCGGAGCCATCTATTGACAGAGGTATCAAAACTAGTTTAGAGAAGAGAAGAAAAAAAATAATTGCAGTGGAAATATGGGGTGGCTAGTTTGCTATACATTGATAATTTCGTCTAATTTACTTTTTTGCATTTTTAAGCAAGAGGCGATCAATAGTTTTGATATCATTATATTGCATTTCAGTTTTATAAAATTCTGTCATACTGCGCATGATCGAAATATGGAAAATGGAGAGACGATAAAAGAAGAGATGAAAAAACGTAATGAATGTTCGTGAAATGAAGTAGTGTATGTATTTGATCAACGAATGAATTTGAAGAAGCCATTTTAATTTTTGGAAGGCAACTTGATTAACCAATGAATCTGATGAAGCCATTTTGATTTTTGGAAGAGAAGAGTCAAACTTGATTTTCTTCATTTCTCTCTTGTCTAGTGCTTACAACCTATGAAAATTGGCCAGAAGGGAATTTTAAATTATCTAATTTTGTATGTGTTTGTGAGGATGTTTTGTTCTTTGTTTTTCATAATTATCTTCATAATATGATTAAGAATTTGATTTTTGTAATAATTAAATAATATTGGGAAAATGCAGTTTGAAAGAACATAGTTCTCAATAGGTGTCTACATTGGAATTTTTATAAATTATTAAATAAATTTTAATTTGTTTTACACAAATTGAAGCAATTTTCCATAGTATAGGCACTATATACATATCTACTTTCAAACCCCAATTTTATATCTGTTCAGTCGAACCTTACTTTTTAGTAGCTCTTGGTATCCTAAACGGTTGCAATCTACTCAACGTTAATATTCCCTGTATAAATTTGCTGACATACATACCTAGCTTAGTTAAAAATTTTGCTCAACAACTGCTTTAACCTTTTTTTGAAAAATGCTAGAGATCTCAAAATTTCTTAATCCAGTAATTAAGACGAAGAGGTTTTAAATTATGTAAGGAGTTAGATGCTGTTTGATTGAAATAGGGTTAGACTCAAAATAACGTTTTGTTTACTTTTCCTCTTTTTGTAATTGACGAACTGTTGTCATAATAAGTGACAAATTAAATTTATATTAAAGCAATTTTTCATATTCGCGTATTCTTTCAAAACATCCATTTGACTTTACTCACCTTTTAGCAGCCTTCAGATGACAGCTATGATGGATATGCTCCTTTTGAATTAGGTCTATAGGTGCTCTGGACACGATTACTGATGTTGTTTCTACCACTCTGCAATCTAGTATCTGCTCGTCAAGTGCAATGCTGTTAAGAAGAGAAATTCAAATTTTATTTATAAGTCTATGTATACATTATATAATATGTAACATATATTATTATATTTTTTACAGACTTCAACATAATATACAGAGGAGGATTTTACTTGCATGAGAATGAAGAAAAAAAATTTATAGAAATGTAAGAGAAGTTTTTGAAAGATTATCACTTTACTGCCTACTGCTGCCGATACAAATAAATAGGTTTACTTAATTCGCAATAATCAATCATTTACCAAGAAAGAAAATTTTTGCAGAGTTGTTCGCTCTAGAAAATTTACATTATTATGAGGCAATTTTTCTAAATCTATTAACTACGATTGCAGTCAAATTTTGACCCGATTTCTGAACGGTTGTTATCGTTGCCACTGTTTTTGATTAGTAGTGTAGCGATGGATTATGAAACAAAGTCCAGCGTACTTATTTTAGAAAAAATAAGAAACTTATTTTTGATAGAAATAATTTTAAATCTTTCTATTTTAGATAATATACATTTGAACCATTTTTTATTTTTGATTTATGATTCTTTTATGTTTCGAAGCTCTGTGCTTACTCTACACTCTTTGAAAGATCGATTATTCGAACATATTAGCGTTATCGAAAAGAAGATTCATCCAAATGCAGATGTAATTTATTGGCTTGCAAGATGGATAATCAAGAAATGATCAAGACTTGAAATGATAACCAATTTTACTACCATGGAGATAGGCCTGGAGATTCCAGACTTCTCGATTATCCACCACTAAGAAACGAGAGGGAACAGAAAATAAATGTAGGTACATTCATAAAAAAATGTTAATATTAAAATTAAATGATTTATTCCGCTCATACATTTTCTGTACAATTACACCTGTATCTTATATAATTAAACCTTTTTTTTTCATATTATAATATAATCAGTTAAGAAGTTCTCCCACTTTTAATAAAACGTTTTTTTTTCTTTTTTTTTTATTCGTTAAATTCAATCTCATAGGTACGTGCTTTACATTATCCAAAACTAGTTACTAAATGTTATTTACAAGTTATTAAAAAGTGCGCTCTCGAACTTCTTACGCGAAATATAATTATTATAAGTATATAAAAATAACTCTTACGTAAATTCGATTTAACTAAATTTCTTAGAAATTATACACAATTCAAATGATGCAGACTGCTTTCTGCTATACATACATACATATGTAGGTACTATGTAGTAGTAAAAATAACGTTAAAAAAAATTTCAACAATATTTATGCAAAATGAAATTTCAAACATAGACAAATTTATAAAAGTAGATATTAAGTTGCGTTTGGGGGTGTTCGGTGGGGGTTCCACTCAATGATACAAGTTTAAAGTAAAGCAGCTTAGAAGAAAGTCAGAGCGGTGTCGCCATGATACATGAAAATGGGAAAATAACAGCTTTTATAATGTGGTATTAGTGCTAATGGTAATTCAAAATAAAGTATATAACGTGAATAAAGATTGTGACAGAGTTCAACAAATTTAATTAAATGCTATCAAGAAATGTTGCGAGTAGTTGCAAAGCATTTAGACAGATGAAATTGTTTTTTTATTTAGAAGAAAAGCAAAAAGATTTCATATCACTGCTAACTTTATTCAAAAACCTTTCTATTTTCCAAAAAATTCAGTTCCTTTTAATGACGGTAGGTGACAGTTTTACAGCAATTCTCCATACTCCATTTGAAATTGAATGAAAATGTTGTAAATGAGACCTTGATGCATTTCATCAATGAACATTTGACACCATTTTATTAAAATATAAGTCATTATGGAGATAGTTTATTTCTACTGTCTTCTTGGGTATTAGAGAAAGTTAGAGTCAATTTGTTATCATTTTTTTAATTTGTAATAAAACAAAAAGCTTCCGTTACATCCTTCTTTCTTTCAAATATAATGAGGAAGTGCAAAAAGTACAAAATTTTGGCTGTTTAACTTCAATAAAAAGTCAGTGTTGCAGTTGCTCTATGGTTACGAGATGTAAAAACAATTTATAACGGGCCTGGATGCCTACAGACTTTTTCAGAAACGTGGAAAGATCGGATCTTAAATGAAGAACTGTTAGAGATATTTGTGACCAGAATAGAATTGAAAAAAAAAAATAAGACGTAGGAAGTGAAATTAATACGATATGACGACAACAACAATTCTTGACTAAATCTATCAAGAGAAACCTGTCTAGCACAATGACGATGCGAGTTACTTCAAGGGGAACAATTTTGACGAAAACTTTAGAATGAGCTGCTGAAAGATATAGCAAGTTCGATGGAGAGCTACTATTGTCACCTCACCATATATGTCTTCTGTCGAAGAAGATTATCAACAAGACATAAGGTGCTTTTGTTTCTATTATATACATTTGGAATGGAATTTTGTAATTACAAGAATTTCTCCTTTCCAACTTCTCAAAAGTTCATGGCAAACCATAATCAGGTGATTTTACACGTTTGCAAAGTATTTTTCATGACAACTTCTAATATTGGTGATTAATCTAGCTTTCAAACTTTATTTTATAAGCATCTGAATACCTACCTTTTTTTTTTTAAGTTTATCTATGCTTTAACTTAGCTGATGCGAAATTTTCGGCCGTAATTTGGTTTTTGTTTGTTTTTGTTTTTCATGTAAATTACATCTATGAAAATCTAATTAATTTCCCACATTAAAATTTCTGTTAATAAATTTATTATGGACCTACCTACAAAATTAGTCTATCACTATGAATTACCACCATACAAACTTTATACAAATCTTTTCCTTTATCTCATATTTAATATTTGAAACGTTTTCGTTTCTCCTTCAATGTTGTTGTTTTTTTTTTTATGTTACAAGTGCATTCGTAGGTTTTTTTTTCCTTTTATTTTATTATTATTATTTTTTACATGTGGGTGCATTTAGCCTAATATTATTTTATTTATTCATTTATTTAATATAAGAGCTGAGTAAAACAACCGTAAAAAATCACTTATTTGAATTCATTAGAGTGAATTGGAAAATTATATGTACAAAGCTCGACTCGATTAGTTAGAAACTAAAAGCGTTTTTAATTTAATAATTTTTTTTTGCAATTGCATTTAATTTTATATTAAAATTTTCGTTTTTTCTTAAATTAATATTTTTGTGTTTTTTTGTTTGTTTTTGCGAGAAATTCATATAAAAACTTAGTAAATTTATAGAGATGCGTGTGTTGTGTGTGTGTTTTGTACAAACTATTTTAATGTTTGAAGAAAATATTTATGGATTGCGTCTAAAATAATATTCCTCAAATCAATAGTGCTGCGTTTTGTCTTATTTTATTTTATTTTATAATTTTATTTTATTTGTTTTGATATGAAAAAGTTTTACGTTTAGCGTAGATTAGTTATTTATATAGAGACTTTACGTAGATTGAAAAAAAAAATCATTTTTTTTACACTTATTACACAGTTCATAGTTTCTTTAATTCTTTTTTGTTTTTACAATTGGGCAGTAGTTTTAAGATAGATAGTAGTAGCAGTAGGTACTGTTAATCTACATTTATGTACTATATATGTAATTTTCAAATATTTGATCCACGTTCAATTGTTCAACTGCCGTTTTGGTATATCTTTGTATACATACAAAAATTGTAATGAAATAAAAGTAAGCAATTGTATGGAAAATATTAATAAATTTAAATAATGAATAATAAAAAATTAATAAAGTTTATAACTACATATTTCGTCAATAAGTTTAGGCTAAATGTCTTATCAAAATATATCGCGAACGAGGACTCATTAAAAAATTCTTTTATAGCGGGGTCTATGTATATTTTGACAGCACATAATATGGCCTCAGATTGAAATCTCGTTGTATTTTGGGAAAGGGCTAGTTTGCATTTTTCTTAAATTGGAAATTGTTGTATATAATTTTGAAATATAGGTACTTTTACTAGCTGGATAGTTTGTACTCACGTGTTAGTATGTTACGTACCTATTCTAACTCAGATTAGACTTGCAATTAGTTGCGCACAGGACATGTAAATATGCAATATTCCAGTTGCGCGGACATCGAAGAAAAGTTTTAACACGGCCAGATCAAAACTGTTTATATTAATGGTAATTTCTCATTTGAACGTGATTAGAGTGGATCGTAGAATCGGATTCATGATGAGTTGAGTATGCCATTTATATGCATATTCACATGATAGTCACCGAATAAAGGTTCTCGACTAAAACAAACGTAAACGAGTAAATAACATGCCTAGAATTGAGGATTAGAACGGGTATGTAGTTCCAATCATGATCGAAAATGTGTAGATTTAAGGGGGGGGGGGGGCGTTACTTTTCAAAGCTATTTTACTGGTGTGCTCATTTTGATTTGTTGGGTAAAGTGTAAATTCATATGCATAATATCTACGAGGGTAGATTAATAAAAAGATTTTTTAAGTGCAGCAGTTATACAAAGTTTACCGGAAAACATTAATCATAAGATATAGTTTCGAATAAAGTTTTGTGACGGAAAATTGAACGTCAATCAAAATTCACAGATGTCTGTAAAGCAGGAAATAGAAAATCGAGTGAAATAGGAACTCATTATCGTTGGTTTGCAAAGATGACTATTTTTTTATCATTGAAAACTAGTCGGTCACGATAATTCTCCGCCCGTAAGAATTCAATATTCAAAATCAGGCAAAATCTTCTTCCGAAAGATGCTATATAAAATTCAACTATATTCAGGATTCATAGAAAATCAGAGATTCTATTTTAACGTTGTTTCCTAAAGTCCCTCCCTTAAATCCATCTCTATAGTTCTTTAATTCCTTTTTTGTTAGAACATATAATAGAAAAAGTAGATGTTAGTAGTTACTTGCTAGAAGTTCGTTTTAATCATCCTCTTCGCAGCAAAAATCTATATATCCAATGCTATGGGATCTGATGAAAGGTTCAACTACAATTGAAGTAAAGAACTTACGATTTTGAACGAGATTTGGTTTACTTACGAAAAATTTATATTTTTAGCCTAAATAGATATCATATTCCGTATCATCTTGATATTTAATGTTTTCAATTATTAGAAAATGGTAAAGAAAAAAATAACAAATAGAAGTTGATTTAATTGAAACTTTTTCCTTCTATTAATTCGCAGTATTATTTTTATTCCATTTTAATATTCACATTGCACTTGTAATCATTTAGTACTAATTTAATTGCTTGACATATCGCTTTCTTACGGAATGAACGATTCTTACCGTACCTTTACTGACTGTAATTTGGCATTTAAACTTAACGAAAGTTTCCCTCCGACGAGTTACAGTTAATTTGTGAACGTTTGTTAAATTTAAAGTGCGCGTTCGCTTTACGTAAATAACATTAAATAACATTACTTACGTATACGTAAATTGTAGTTGAGCCTAAAACTCGATCCATAGTTATGCAATGCTGAGTTTCCTCTTTAGCGAAACCTCTTGTCAAAATTCAAACTGAAATCTTAAGGTGATTATGCGTTATATGATGGGCAAGGTGTCTTAAATAAATTAAACCTTTTTTTTTTAAACATGTAGGTATGTATCTAGTTATAATCATTTTAATTTACAGAATTAATAATTTGGAAAATGTTTGTCAATTTTATATAGAAAAAACTGTTCGTGAAAAGATTCGCTTCGAGTTTAATAATGGGAGCCGCTCCTAATTCTTGCCGGTATCGTTTTTTGATTTAGTCTTATTGTTAGTCTTGAACTAATGGATTCACTTGCTTAAAAAAAAATCGTGGTAACTAAGTCAACTTTCGGATACATGAATTTCACAAAACTCTGCATATACACATTATTTAAAAATGAGTACGTTTCATTAAGGGAGAACAGTGAGCAAGAACCAATTAACAGAAAATTTTGGTCTTCAGATTCCGCAAGGCAATTTGTATTTCCTTGAAACCTTTTAGTTATATGTATGTAATACTACCCCGCCCCCCGACCGACCGACTAAGTAGAGAGCGAAAATTGCCCTTTTGTTGAAATGGAATTCCTATTAAAACCGGTCTCTTCTCGTCTGGTAATGTTGGAAAATCTACCAGAAAAACGAAAATGGATAGAATAAAAAAATACAACAGAAAACAAATCCTCATGATAAAAAAAAAACAAAAAAAAAAACAGCAACAAATTTATTTTATGTAAATGGTTTCTATAAACATGAGCCTCTTTTAGCCTCCCTCCTTCACTAGTAAAGATCTGACCACCCACAACCCCATAATTAACGTCCGTTCAGATTCACAACAAAGCATCTTCCTACTCTGACAACGATGACGACGATTCCCTTTTTTTTTTTTACAACTCTAAAAAAGGCTTACGTAGTCTCGACCTTCCAAGGTTGATTACTCACAAGAATGTACGGGAAATGAAATTTTTAACCCTTGCAACTAATTTGAAACGGGTTTTAGTCTTGTAGGTACTACCGACCGACCGGAAAAAGGAACTTTGTTAGGTTTTCTTGTTTTGAATAATTTATATGAAAGGGAGCTTCTCAATACTTAAATGTCGCCTTCTGTTATTTTAAGGATGATGATGAGCGTTTTCCGTCTATTTTTCTAGGTTTTTTCTTTTTTCTTTTTTTTTTCTTTATATTTCGTATGTCATTTGTATAAAGAACTCGTTGTTTCTTGTTTTTTTTTTTTTTTTATATAACTTCTTCAAAAAGGTAGGGAAATGCCCAGCACCTATTATTGTGTGTCCATTAAGCTAAGCCCTCTTAAGTCATGTAGTGAATTAAGACAGTAAAATAATAACAAATCGCTAAGTTGCACAGTCGCCAGAGTTAAGAAATTATTTTCTATGTGTCAACGTCTGATCTCTTTAAACTTAACTATCGGTAAGAATTACTTTAAGGACCTACTTACATGGAAGGAAATTCAGTAGCAGGATGAGGGTAATAAAATAAAATTAAGTTAATTAGTAATTAAATAAATTAAAAAACTAAGATAAAAGGATGAAGACTTGATTTGGAAATAGCTTTCTGAATTTGATCTTCATTTAATAAAAAACGAAAGTTTTCAGCCACTTTACTTATTTTCTTACTATATCCATCCTTCTTTTAAAAAAAATAAAAAAAATATGTAAAAAATATAAAAATCAAATAAACAAAAGCACTGCCATAAAATGCAAGTGAATGTCACAGAAAAACAGAGAGAATGCACAATATATGTGTACTACTGGTGAGGAAATTGAACCATCTGAGATTTATCGTAAAGTGGACGTGATTCTGAAAATCTTGGAAAAGCTTGGCACGTGACTTCCGACAGAACGTAAGAATGAGTATTAAAAATGGATTATATGTGAGTGAGTTTATTCGAAACGTTTCATCCAAATGAACTCTGTTGGACACTTTTCGAGAGACATGACATAGGTATCCGACGACAGCTTTTCTTAAACGAAATTCCATTTTCTAGGTAGATTTCAGAAAAAATATTCTATTGTTATAAATTTTTTTGTTATGAATTCTCTTTAAAATTGTCTGCCCGGTTAATTCTTTACATTTTGTATAATAATATTCGGTAAAAGATGCCAAATATACATATATATATATATATATACAAAACAAAATTAAGATCGCAATTGAGGAACAAGTCAACTTCAGAGGGTGGTAGAAACACAGTAATCTAGATTTACTCTAATTTCTATTCTTGTCAAATGCCAAGAAACTTCTCCTATTCCATTTTCTTATTCCTAACATCATATTCTGCGCTAATGAAAGTAAGGAAATCCTCTATAAATTGACAGTTAAGCCATTGCTCTCTTATCAAAGACTTGAAATAACTGCCTCTTCTACAATTAGAAGACATCAAGCACATCTTAGAGAAATCTTTTTAATTACACGCCCACAGATATTCTAACCTACATGAAAGCGTGCCTATCTATTCTTTAAGGCAAGTTACTCTTCTTAAAGGAGCTAAAATGATTTCCATTTAATTAAAGCAAAATGCCATAACTGATGCGATCAAATTAATTACTATCCCTCCTTTCCTATTCATGAAGGATTGTATGAGATTAAATCGATGGCAATTTGGTGGTGGTAGCCTTTAAATTTTTAATAAAATTCATAAAACGACAGCATTTAACAAAAAGTTATTAAAGTGTAAATGAATAGTCGTCCTGTCCTATTGCCATATTAGAATCGGCCAATGAATTTAATAATAAATAAAATTTACAATTCAATTGAAAATTCATATTCATGAGTCTTTGCCTAGCAAACAGAACAACAAAAGTGATAGTATGGCAGCAAACGTTTAAAAATTGAGCAATAAATTCCAATTTTGTAAATACGAAATTGGTGTGAAACTTATTAAAAGCAATAAATGTCAGAATTATTGCAGGGGGGTTAATTAAAATTTGAGGGTAATATAACGAAGTAATATATATATATATAATATTTTTTAATTCATAACACCAAACTCTTCCATTCATCAAACCAATACGACAGACAGCGCGGTAGCAATTTAAAGGCCGGAAAATAATTTTTCAACCCGCCGCCCGCGCAAATGATGTCTGGATTGTTGTTCGTCCTTAAATGGCAATTTATTTTTTGACATTTTATTTTAATATCTCTGAGACTTTTTATTGCCATGATAAAAAAAAAACAACAACAACAACAAAATTTCAGAACGCTATATACAATAATTCTGCATTAATTGAAGACATCATTTCGATTTTATTGGTCCCCTCATTACGTTTTTTGATTTATTTTAATTGTTGGGTGGGCGTAGAGAGATTTAAAGATTGCATGTCTGCTTTAATCGGTTAATTTTATTTTATTGTTTTTTAATATTGGGGATGGTATATGTATGTAAATTATATGAAAATTTATACATACTTGCACAGATAATGTGTAAACTTTATTGAAAAATATTAATTAATTTTTTACGCTGATTTTACAATGCTATTGGCACGATATATCCTGTAGTGGTAAAATTACGAGTAGGTAGGTACTAAGTACAGAGCCCACAAACAATTGTAATGAACACCGTAATTATTATGTTGGACTGATTATGTATTATGTAATTAGCGAAGTAAAGATGCATTTCTAGACATTTAATAGAATCTAAATACTCGGAAGTATTTGTACCAAAGAATTTTTCTTCCTGGCCGGATTAGCACAAAAAGAAAACATAACGATGCTGTTGTACACCTGGGAATATTTGGAAATGTTTGATCCTTCATATAGATACATTCAGAATTTCTGCAACATCTAGCAGTAGTTGATCTTCCCTGCCTCTGAATTCGTACTAATACTGGATTTTTACAACAATACAACTTTGTATGCAGCATTCAGCTTAAATTCAAATCGTCCTTTGTACTATATAGAGGAATTTCAACAGACGCCTTCAATTGTATGGGCAAGTTTAATTATTGTAAACACCCAACAACCGAAATTATTCAAACTTTTGATTAAATTTTATTTTCATACTTCTTGGATTTCAGCAGTAAAAAAACTAAATAATTTAGCTAATTCTTTTTGAGATGAATACGGCCTTAGTCTCGTCTCAACCCGCAAAGAGCATACCAGAAGACTGGCGGCCTCCTCTTTTGATTAATTAATTGGGAATGAATACTGTTGAGCATCTTATGCCTTTGTATAGTCAAAAGGGAAAAAGATAAAAAGCCGAAGTACTGGGGATTGCTCTTAACCAGTATTTGTATTTTGTTTGTTTAATTAATTAATTAAGAGTAAATAACCAAGAGGTTTTAATGTAATAAATCTTGGGAGTTATTACATATCTGGATTCAATTTTGTTTCGGTAGAAAATATTGAAACTACAATTTCCATATTTAAATTATGAATTGAAGTAAAAAAATTCATTTGAAAATGGATTGGCTAGATGCATCTGCTTATATCTTTAGGATTGGATTCAGGAAATTTATTTTCATACCAATCCAAATAATAAATGTAAGTACATAATAACGTTTATAGATCATTTTTTTAATCTACCATCAAAGCTTATGCGGAATAAGTAAATTAATCGAGAAGAGTTAGTCAGTCAACAATATTCACAAATTTTCAATTAATGTCGAATTGCATTAAATTTTTTGTTAATAATAAAAATTATCAATAGCTGATATAAATATGAGAGTTAGGATTGCCAATATATATAGACTATAGTCAACGATCAGTGTGCGTGTTCTAAATAAATCTACCACAAGGTTACCCCACAATCACCATCATGAATATAATTTAAAAAATAAAAAGTTTGATAAAATTGCGACTCACCTTAATACGAGAATTGTTGAAAATAGTAGCACCCACAGCGACATTATCCAAAAATATAAACTTTCTTCATAACAAATGACAAATCGCAATACTCTCAATCGCAAAGAATGACATTTCGATTTTCGAAGAAAAATGCTTGCTTGCTAGAGTGATATAGAGCCGTGATATTGAACTAAAAATTATTAGAAAAAATAGTAATAATTAAAAGCGAAATAAAATAAATAAAATAAATTAACTCACTACATTTTGCAGGCGTGCAGGCAAATAAGAAAATCTCTAAAAATTATAATAAACAGCAACGTGTGACATGACACCACATTTATGACAGCGATTTATGACTACTGAGTGCTGCTTTGGCAAAATTCATTCATCCAGGTCATGGTCATGTAGCTTTTATCCAAATTATATTGTCGCCATGAAAAATTTCTCATCATGTTATGCTCAAACCACAGTTATTATGGCTGAAAAATATTGCGTTGCGGCACTACATCAGTACAAGAGATTTATTCGTTGGGGGAACTAGGAGTTTTTGAATTCTTCTTTTTCATATTTTGTTCGCTAGAGTGCAACATGTGCAGGGTTAAATTGTATAACAATATTTTATATGTTGTCATACCTCTTATTATTTAGGTGCAAATATTGAGAGGGAATAGTCGGCTCCAAGTACAGTTTAAATAATAACTTTGGTCCAATGGACTGGAATATCTGATATGGAAACACCAACTGGAATGGAATATCACATGATCGCTTATTGGAATTAATTTGGTTTCATGTCGTCCTACACTACGGAGGATTTCAAATTTTTTTGTGGCTTCTATTATTGAAGATGCATGGCAAACACTGAGTTGTAACTCAACACGCTTATAACATTTTTAGTTGACTGATATAAAACTGCAAGCCGACCAACAAAAATGTACTCAATGAATTTTATTTGGTTGAGACTAGATTTTTTGAGGACCAAAAGCATATTTGCTTTGGTATCAGCAAATTTTCATAAGATGTTTCTTTTTTTTTCCAAGAATTTCCGCATTTATTTTATAATAAATGGTGTTGAATGCAACTTCTAATTCGGATGAACTTGTGCTCCCAATCCAATACATCTTGATAAATGTTTTCCTCGAAAAAATTAGAAAATTTCTACTTTAAAGTCGATTTGTTTAGGAAATACATGTCAGTATCACTTACCTGTACCAAAAGTACGTAGTAATTATAATAAGGACTTCCATCAAAATAATATATCTTTCGACTATATTTAAAAGAGTCTTTTTAGAAATTCTTCTTTACCGTTCAATAAAAAATAAAAAGACTTTCCTTCATGTGCCATCGCCGCAGTTGAGAAAACTAACCAAAAATATTTACAAACAGAAAAAACAAAATTTAAAATGTTAGTGTAAAAAAAACTTATTTTTATCGTTTACTTACCATTTTTCCACTAAATTGAATCCCGACTTGAAGTTGTTTCCCATAGTACTTTCCATTCAGCTTAGAAAATATTTTCCCCATTTTCATTGAATTCATTTTTAAAGGTAAACTCAACTAAAATAATACTGTGACCTACCTACCTACCTATCTACCTACCAAGGAAAAATATTCGTTCTTCGCGGATTATTATCAAAAGCATTCTATCATCTCTCCTGATTCTTGGATGGCTCCGTTAAGTCTATTCAAAATCCAAGGTAAAGTCGGGGGGTGCTTCTGTTTTATTTGCGCACTTAAAACTAAAACTTCACATTAACGATGAGTGAAGTCTTAAGTGAAAAGCATTTTACAGTCGTAAGTACATACATACATACATACTTAGTAGACCCCACAAAGGAACCTTGGAAATAGTTCTATAAAAGTCAAATGAAGTCATGCACCAAGCTCATAACTTTGTTTTGCCAAGAATTAAGTGATTAAACAAGAACTAGAAAAAGTTTTGTCAAATTAATTATGCAAATTTCACATTTCCATCTTAAGGAAATCATCAGCACCAGTCTCCCACCTCCCCCCCCCCCCCCCCCCGCTAGAATATACAGTGGGCTTTGGATGTCTTATTCACACAAATGAAGTGAAATTTCTTTAAAAGTTTATTTCCCTGGAAAAGATCTTTACTTTTAAGAGATTGCCTTCGTTTAATTTTACAGCGTGCCTGGAGTAATTTTTTTTTAAAAAAAATTCAGATGTGTGAAAAGGACAATCATCGATAAAAGTAGGGTGGTGTGGTGTAGTGTAAAATCTTTATATTTATTGTTATATGATTTTTATTGCTTACATTGATTGCGTCAATTCGTTTGGCGTAGAATAATTAATAGAATTCTAAGTGTTAAAGAATATTATATTGCTGATGGTGCAAAAATTTCTCATAACATATACATATGAATCAGGTGGCAGTGACTGGTTTTATGACTTTGAAGGATCCACAAAGGCGACAATGCACAGATTGCTTTGGGCGAGAAATTGAAAAATCGTCTCCATTCCAGCAGCAACGTAATTTTGCTATTTGCTTCATTCCCCGTTTGTCTCATAAATATGGAAAACATAAATGAATTTGCATACCAAGTAAATAAACAAAAATATTTTCAATTCGTGTCCTTGCTGCTGGCAGGCAGCAGCATAGAGATTCAGTGTCTCTAATGGGATGCGAAATGTGACACAAATATGTTCGTTGCATACTATACGTTTTAAAATTCACTCAAAATTTATTTTCGAATGAAAGCTGGGTAACAAATTGACTTATTCGATGAAATCAATACGACAATGTTAGTTTTCTATGGTGGTAGGGGAGGTAGGAGGTGGACGAAGAATTTTTAGTGTACAAAATTATCAACACAAGTGAAACAGATTTATTTATTTTTTGCAACAGAGCAAATTTGTGCACCATGCTCATGTATTCAATCACGCTGAAGAATAATAAATGCATCAAGCGTAATTACTACAGACAGCAGCTAGAGGAGAGAGATAGAGAGAGTTTTAATAAATTGGACGGACTCTCATCAAAATAGCAATGTTATGTTGACATACTATGTACACCTATATCCTTTATTATAAGGGTATTTTAGTTATCATGGATATTATGAATTTGATTTTGTTTGTGTTTTTTTTTTTTAATTGAAATATGGGATTGCACCATACACGTGATTGCATTGAAGCAGAAGAACTCGCAATTGTACTTAATAAGTACAATGTATGTAGAATTTTGAGAGATTTAACTGTATGCTTAATCCTCTTTCCTCCAGGGGTCTGGTTTTTGATCCAATATTTTATTTTTATGTACAATAATTTAAAATAAATAAGTCGTTTGAGTTTCGATCAAAATAGTCAGTGAATTTTGGCTTTTTCATTAATTGAATTTTTATTAGAGTATTTCAAACGTTGAATCTGAATGTGTGACTTCAAAATTTTGAGCCATGAAGTATTAGTAATGAGTAACTTTACTTGGTTTTGTCATTTAAAGTTTCTGTTCAATTTTGTAAAATAAATATCTCAACATATCAGCGAATGCGATATGTTTAAGATCGAATTGGAAATTGAACTCTCTAAATCGCCGAATTCGATTATATTAAAATCTTTGATTAATTTGTTAACCAGTAAATATTGAAATCTGTTTAGTAGCATACAGTTCGATCGAATTCACTTTTTATATTTTCAAAGAGCACGATATCCTTAGACAATATTAGAAAATATGTTTGATATTTTAATATGCAGGTAGCGTAAGTGGGAGGGGGCATTCTGACAACCCTCATTTGTAAGTAAATTCAAATATCTTCATATTTTCACTTTCTCTTTCTATCTATCAAAGATCGACGGAATTTCTGCAAGTATGTACCAATTTTTTGTTTTTCAGGAATAACATTTTCAGAACATTGTAAGTGCATACGTACATATGTATCATGTAAAATTTCGCCTGGACGTGAATATCTATGTATGTAGAAGGCAGGTAAATTTTATGATTTCTAGGTACATATCTTGACTACATTTAATTAGAATGTCAGATATACATTTAAGGATTTTCCATTTAAATACAGCTTAACTTGTAAAACAACAAGAATAATTCGGTTCTTCTAGTTCTATGCAACTTTATCCATATTTAGTATACCCCTAAGTAAAAAATGTAATATCCTCGTATTTTACCATACATTGATTGTGTCATCATGTCAATTTTCGCTAAATGTTAAGACAACTTTACTTGTGCACCTTTAATAAATAACTGAATTAGAGAAAAAAAAGAGAAAAAAGTAAAACATTTTCTTATTAAAAATAAAAATCTTATTCACTTTCGTCATTTTTTTTGTAAAACAAAATATAAAACTTAAAGTGCCTAAGTATATTTGTTTAAGATAAAAAAAAAATAAAATAAATCTAACGTAAACATTTAACTTAAAAACAACATTTAGCGAAAATAATAATATATATGTATAGTTGTTTTACATATGTATGTACATATGTATGTATGTATAAAAAATAAAAATAAATTTTTCATTCTAATACATACTTGCATCCTTCATATGCATGTACAACATATATACATATACCGCACATCCTCCGGAAGATAGATCACTCTCACTCGCAGTTTTATATGGCTCAAAGCACTCTTAACTTAAAAAAAAATTAAAAAAAATAAAAAAATTTAAAATAAAGAAAAGTATAAAACTTAAAATTCGAAACTTACTTTTACACTAAAATAAAAATTTAAGTAAAAAATGCGACAGAAAATATTTTTAAACAAAAAAATCATCGCAATAGAGCTAACTATCTAAATATATATGTATAATTATACATAAAATAATATTATTTTGTTTTGTTTTTAATTTTTACAATCTAAGGGTGGATTCGTTCAAAGTACAAATTTACAATTCGTTTTGTTGTTGCTTTTGTTTTAACTAAATAATTGCCTTAAAAATACGAAAGCATTCAAAATGGCTTCCTCGGTTTTTTCTTTGTAATAATTTTCTTTTGTTTTATATATAATATATATATATATATATATATATGCTTATATATACATATATAGAATCTGTATTTCCTTCTTTATTATATATTTCTTGCATTTTTCTTTTATTTACTCTAAAAATTTATTTTCTTTCCTATATTTAATTTAATATTATTTATTAAAAAGAGAAAAGATTTAAAGGGGTTTGTGCCAATACAACCCATTTTTCATATATTTACTTAGGCTACAACACGTCGTCGTTCGGCTAAATTGTCTGTCTGCCAAAAAAGCAGACATATTTTTGTTCTTTAAGTACAGTTATGAGATTTTTTTTGAGTTGTTTTTTTTTTGTGTGTGAGTTATTTACTATATAATATGTATCCCTAATTTTAAGGGTGCGCTTTTATAATTTTTTTTAGTTTTTTTCTTTTTGAATAAATAAAAAGTTTCAACAAACAAAATTTTTTTCCATTTTTTTTTTTTTTTTGCAAACGAATAACAATTTCGGCATGTTTTTGACGGCAGTACATAGATTTTTGTATTCTTTTTTGTTTTTTGTTAAATTGAGTGTGTTTTATGTATACACTGATGGCCTAACTTATTCCTAAAATGTTAACAGAAGTTGTATATATATATTTACAATCAATTCGGAGAATTTATAATTAAAAAAATAAATATCTTTTGTATATATATAATTTCTTTCATAATAATAAACATACGAGAGAATAACAAGATGAAATAATATGTATACAAAAGAAAACAAATTGAAGAAAAAATAATCATGTTAATGGAATGGTGTATCTTTAGGTTCTGTTTTATACCTATAGTGTTTCTTTAAAGTTAGTACAAATTATAATGAACGAGGTTTGCAATTTTGCTAATCGTATTTTCTGTTGTCTGAAAACTAACACCAAAAATGGCGAAACTAGACTTTGGAATAACAAAGTTTTAGTACCATAAATAATGTAAGAAGCGTACCTACTAAATGTGAGGTAAGATTTCCTAGTGTTCTAGAAATGCGACAATAAAACTGAAAGTCAGACAATCACTAACATAAAATATTTGAAAGCGATCGCTTACAATGGACAGTTTTTTTTTTAGATTATATTTGGAGCAAAAGAAGTTGAAAAATAATGGAACGAACTTTTTGGATCACCTAAAAATATGTCATCGAAAGTTTGTTGTTTTGTAATTCACATAGAATTTAAGGCGCACATCAGAAAAAATTGATTTCATTTATCCGGTCTTAACTGGTAATAACAATTGGGAATATGAATAATGAATAAGAAAAAAAAAATAAATAAATAAATAAATCGTCTATCAGTGGCAATATTTACTGTGTGATATTCTAAGACAAATGAGAAAGAACATGAGACGAAAGCAGTAAGACAAATATTGCATAAAGAACTGGATGTTACACCATAACAAAGCACCAGTGTACACTAACTTTAACTATTTAGTAGTGTTTAGTTTTTATCACTATAACGATGATTCTTTATCATCTCATTCTTCTTCTATGATTTTGTCCTTATGGCAACATTGTTCTATTCTTTAAAGTTTGAAATTCAGCTGAAAAGGATCTTAAATTTGAAATAGTATATATTATGTAGGTAATTCAGGCCGAGTCACGGGAAATGCTGAGGTAAGAACCTCACACAAAACGACTTCACGATCATACCAGCCTTCCCCTGGTGGGTTTTAATTTTCTTTCAAGTAATATAACCTTAAAACATTAGGTATGTTTCATTCCATCTAAAATTAAAGTACACATGGAAAACAAAAATAAACAATATTATAAAAAGTTCGCCCACCGCTTTTGTACATTTTTGTAAATATTAAACAAATTTAAGTAGAAAAAATTAAGTTGAAGAATCTATTAAAAAGAGATGTTTTAAAATTTTAACTAAAACAACAAAAAATTCTGCGAATTGATTCAACATTTAAAATTCAACTCTTGTCACAAAATGGCAAATACATATTTGTATATAAGCGACAACATAATTATCTTAGATATGAATTTAATTATTTAATTTCTTCTTCTTTAATGTTCTTTAATCGTCAATCAGTCTATGAAAATATTTTGAATTAGTTTTTTCTTTGTTTTTTGTTAACTCAATAAAATAACCTTGGAGTATATTACTAAACTTAATATACAAATTAAGGAGGGAGAGAGAGAGAGTAATAGAGATATATATTTTTATTTATAAATCAATTGTATATAGTCCGTTTGTCAGTTAAGTAAAATTAATTTAATTAAAAAAATAAAACAAGAAGAAAAATTGCAATTTACTTTTGTTTTTGTTTTTTTTTTTTTTTTTTGTTACCGTCAAGACCATGTTTCGTTTGCAAAACGCACCCTAGGCATATCTCAGACTATAATTTCGCGTATGACACGACGATTTCTCGAATTTGGTGTTGAATAGCCGCTTTCTAAACTTTCATCGTAACTAAGTGACATATGCTGTTGGGGTGGTTTTGTATCCTCCTGTTCCATTTGCTCCATATATGGATCTGGGAGGCCACTCACATCATGATATGGTGAATCTGAAGCAAAAAAAAAATTAATGGAAAATTTTATTTAATTTTTATGTGTATTTACAATATTTACATACATATATATATGTATGTATGTTCGAGTAGTATATATTACCTATGAATATTATAAAGGAATCAACATTTTTCAATTTCAGTAAAATTATAATATGTTTATAATATAATATACTTTTTCTTTTATTTCAATTTTCATGCATTTTGGGAGTTTAATTTGTTATATTGTGATATTGTAAAAAAAAACTTGCCCTTCTCCTCCCTCTTATAAAACAATATTATATGATGAAGTTCGTCATGTTTTTAAACAAAATCTCCATTAACATACCCTTAAAATTTGAGATTACATGTTGTGTGGTGATACTTCTCTTCAATGATTTTGAAAAGTCACCCTTAAATTATTTATATTGCCTATTATAGATGGATGCTATTACAATTAGCAATGTGTATCTATATTTTATAATTTTAATATAAGAAAAAAAAGGCTCTCGTCTTATGTGGCAATAAAAACGAAAAAAAAAAAACTGTCCACATGCAATAACAACAACACTTGGGATTAATTGTATAGTCAACAACTTACTTTTAATGCTTTCGTTAAAGTCTTATATCCTGTACTATGTCCGCTTTGTGAAGCAATAAATGGAAAGAAAATACAAAATTCAATTTATTTTCAATGCTTTTTTTTTCAATGGCGATTTTTTATTTAAATAATCCCAAAAGCAAGTGCCATCGTCAATTCATGGAGTGTAAATAAATTAAATATTTATTTATCATTAAAAACTGATTACTATACATAATTTAATGGAGGGTAGGTATAACCTTACGAGTTTGGTCCTTCACAAGACACGACATCGATGAAATCGGCTCTTGAAAGCAGCAATTAGAAGAATGGTGACTAGGGTATATGTATCTAGAAAAATGTATGATTCTTTAAAGAACCTCACGTAAAGGTTGGTAAGAGATCAAGTAAAAATAATCTTAGAATTGTTGTGACTTTTAAAGAATTTTTAAGATAATAATAAGATTAAGCTTTCCTAGATGGTCATACGGGCGGGCATGCATTTATGATTTCCAATAGAGTTAAGATTGAATCAACATTTATTTTTCCCCAGTATCTACTGGTCTCACAAGTTTTATGAATTCTTGAGAAATCTTCCATATTCGTTCTTGTATGTACAAGAATTATCTTTTCTGGATACTTTTAATTTCTTCTTCGACGAACCTAAATTTGCAATTAATTTTAAGCCATATAAAGGAGTGAGCAGAAGATTAATTTATTTTATGTTCGTGACATATTGATAGTGCACCTATGTATAGCAGATTTTCATAATTTGAATTTCTCTAAAGCTACCTCTGTACCCATAAATGTATGGATGTAGAAATGAGGAACTACTAATATCATTACAGTTTAGTTATAGTTATATTATATATATATATAAAAAATATATATAAAATACGTACTTCTCAAAACTCGGTTAAAATTCTTGATAAAATTTCTGCAAAAAGTAAATTAAGTTGAAAAATTCTAAACAACTCAAAAGTCCAAACAAATAGAGCAAGGAAATCAGAGGTGCTTTGTTGCCGTCCATTCACCATTCAAACTTTAATTATAGCGTGAGCTTCTTTCACTTCATTTGAACTCCAACTGTGTTTCGATTTTGCTCACTCACTAATATTAGTAATTCCAGTCATCAGTTGGGGTTGGTTTGTTGTTCGGGGGAACATTTTTGTGTTAAACATTGAAAAGTTTTGAAGTTCAGTCGCCCCCGATTTTTTCATTAATTCTAGGGAAAAAGCTGCAGTTCTTATATACAATGGACCCAACCGAATTTTGCCATGAAAATTCAACTGTATGGCAGCGAATTTTGTTATTTTTTTTTTCGATTTTCCGCATCCCCAAAAACGATTCAACATATCCAATTCAAAAAACAATCTTTCCGATCCCGAAATTCCCCTGGTGTTTTGCTAGTTAAATATTTCTGGTTTCTTTCTCTTCATCTCAAAATGGCTATCTGTTAAGTATGTGTGTATGTGTGTGTATGCGTGTGTGTTTTCTTTTTAATTCACTCCGAATTTTCAGTTCGATCATAAAACGAAGATCATTTATGTATATCCGGGACTTTTCTATATAAAATGTACTCTGCTATAGCTCTACCGCTGACTATATGTTGGCATTCTTTATCCCCATTGTATCACTTGCCCATCCATCCATCCATCCATCTATCTATCTATCTATACCTCCCTTATAGTATCGAAACAAAATTTTATATTTGGCCCGCGAAATGGTTTTCAGCCGCTGCTTTTTAAGTTCTCCCCTGCTACAAAAAAAAAAACCTGTTTTTTAAGTATTTTTTATTGGAAAATAAAATTTTACGAGTTATTGAAAAGACTCCCCTGCTGGCGGGAAATGGTGGCCCTCTCTGCCAATATGTGTAAAGACCCTGGATCGGAACCCAGTGAGCATATGATTATCCTCCTAACGCTATTTCCGCTTGTGTTAATAAAGTGAAATTTTTCATAAATGCGAATGAGAATAAAATGTGAGCCGAGTGGAGGAGTATAATACTCAAAAGGTAGCGTGCATAGCCAACCAAACTGATGTTGGACGACGTGATTGCATTTTCAATATTTCACAAAGAGCTTGGGCTTTGTAAATTTTATTAAAAAAAAAAAAAAAAAAAAGCATGATATGGGAAATCACAGAAAGAACGAACATTGGAGGATTTTGTACTGCAGTGAATTCATTGTACATTTCTTGAGTTTAATATGAAGATTGTTCCATAGAAACAGCACACCAAGTTGTTAACAAAACCAAGAAAGTAAGCCAGATACATACAAGTGGTAGATACGTATAGGTAGACAAATGAATTTCAGATTTAAATTTTTTTCTACTGCTGCCATGAGTTTTTGATGTAGTAAGGACCTAAAGTTTTCACCAAGTGTTTGATATATGAAAATATACTTTCTTGATTCCAACAGCTATCTACCTGCATAGTAACCATATGGTTTGACTATTGTGTATAATCAGCCAAATTTAATGGTATTAATAGGTATAGTATGGAATTAGGTCAACCGTTAACTTGACCATCATGCCCATTGTGACCGAAAAATTTGATTTTTATACTAGGGCGTATGAGTGGCGTGATTAACTGTTATACATAGACTACCTTGAATTAATTGGTGTAGATATGACAGAAATTATATCGTTTTGCTAAAACCGCTCTTGCCTTTGATCTTGTTTGAATAAATATATTTAGTTAAGGACTTAGGGTAATCTATAATACATTAAAAAAAAAAACTCTGTGTGATGCTACAACATATTTTTACAATCCACTTTTAGAAAAATTATATTTTTCGAATGAAAATAGAACAAATTCACAATTTTCACGTATACCAATTATAAAAACGGTCACTTCCAGATGCTTTAAATGAGTCTCATCTACTAATGTATCCCCAAATTTGCTCTTAGACCAATTATAGCTTCTTTTTTTTTAGTTCCAAATTGAAACGAAGACAAAACCAACCTTTTCCCATTAGTTTTTTTTACCTTTTGCAAAATTAGATCCTATTAATATATGTATATACATACTTACATACATTAAAACATGTTCTCTTAGAAAGTGAATGTCAAAGTATACCAATATTCCACAGGCCCCAAAGACGGACAGATATGAGAGATATGTACTATATGTATGTAGGAAGAAAATTTAATTACATTTTCATTCAATATTAATATTTAAGATACTGCCATACTTTTTTGGTCCTTCTATCTCATCATAAAGTTGTTTCAACTCTTGGTAATTACTTCGTTTCTCAGAAGATTATTATTATTTTTTCTTGTTTGTGCTCTATAGCGTAATGAAAAAAAAAATGCCTACCTACATACATTCGTACATATGTATGTAGGCAAGATAAATGATACAAAACATTTCAGAAAATGGTAACAATCTCTTCATAAACAGGATGAAGCCTACGTCTTCGAGGAAAATTCTTAATAATTATAATATATTTATAGAACGTTTGACGGCATTTAGCAGCACAAATGTCCTAATTTAATGTCAGTAAAATTGAGGGAAAAATATCTTGGAGAAACCTTGTATTTTATATTCCATGTATGAAGAAGTAAGAATAAAAACATATTTTCAATTTTATCAAGTGAGGTGCGTTCTAGGAAATTTTATGTTTTTTTTTTTTTTTTTTAAGTTGAAAGATATAGGTACTGAGAGAAATTTGTGTAACAACTTTTACGTTTTCCTCTAAAATGTTTGGAGATGAGGGATCACAATATTGTATACTACTGGATAAAAAGGTCCTTGAGTAACCTTAAAATTTATCCGATGATTTTAATGGTTAAACGTTTAAGGGATACTGGGAGTACCTACATGTCAACAAAACCCCAGATGGAGAGTGTAGAGTAAGGAAAAACTTTGCGTTTGATTTCTAGGGCTGCGCCTCTTTTGTGAGTCGTTAGATATTTACACTATTAAATGCAGAAGCGGATATTTTCTTCCATCATAAGAGATTATTTGATCTTTTGTCTATTCTATTTTAAAACTCTAAGAACAAGATTTAAGTATTATGTACAGTCGTGGAAATTCCTTTAAACTTTATGGAGTGAAATTTACTATTTTTATTTCTTATTTCTCCGATGGGTTATTGATTGTTCCTACGACTAGGACTAATCGCAGACTCGATGCCTTGTGCTTTCAATTCCTAGGATTTTGATTACATTATAATTGTCACCAGTATAGATTAGATGGAAATTTGAATAAACTAGATAGATTTTTTTTTATGTTTTAAGTTTGATTGTACAAAATTTGATGCATTTGCACGTTTAAACAGTTTAGAATTGTAATAATCCCAAGAGGAAACCTCTTATCTTGCGAAGAAAGAGCTACCGAGATGCAATTGAAAAATTGAAAAGGTCGGCAGATCTCATACACACATTTGTAATTTTGTCAAATGAGGAGATTCGTATAGAAAATATGATTATAATAAAAAAAATTCCCGAGAACAAAAACTAAGCAAGGAGGAATCATCTCTAGCTCAAATTGTCGCAAAACTAAATCTCTTCCAGTCACTAGCCAACGTATTCGAAAAATCCTGTTGAATAACAGGTAAAATTCTAGTTTTGAAGAAAAGACCTCAGAAACCTTCAATAATTGGGAACCATAAGACGGTTAGGTTGAACTTAGCTGAAAAGCATATCCACTGGGCGTTACGCCAGAAATATCAACAATGTTCTCGACTGTGCTGCAAGAAGTCCCGATTTAAGCTCGATAGAGAGCCTTTACGGTGGAATCCTTGCCAGGTAAATTTATATCAATGGCATGTAGTTTAACTCGCTAACTGAGTTGAAAACTGCTATAAAATTGATATAAAAAGCAATACCGACTACATAAAACCTACAAAGCTCATTACTAAGCCTACTAACTGAAGTCGTTAAAAATAAAGGAGGCTTTACAAAATATTAATGGACAATTTTGAAAGTAAAATTTTAAAATTTGTTCTAGAAACATGCGTTTTGTTAAAGTGAATTTATACGAATTTCCTGGCTAAATTGACTTCTAGAAAAACAAGCAATACTTGAAATAAAAGATTAATAGAAGTTTAAATTTAATAAAATATATAGGGTGTCCCGTAAGTCGACGTCAAGCCGGAACCGGGTGATAGACCAAATCATAATAGTTACCAGAAAAATATTAAAAAAAATCCAAATCATGTATTTTTTAAATTATAGACATATCTTTTGTTTTCGAGAAAATGTACACCCTATGATGATTTTTTAGCTCCTATTGCTACAAATCTTTACTTTTTTTTAATTAAATTTTTCTTATGTAATCCCGAATAGTGTTTATGTAATCCGATGCTTTAAATTCAAAGCCGACTGCTCCAGCTTGGAAGAAAATGTCACATTTTTCCAAACCAAAAATAGAAAATTAATACTTCATCCAACTTTAACTGACTGTACTAAAAAAAAAAAGTGTACTACGCCAGTTTGGCAAGTAACTTTAAAAGTTGGCGCATTTAATAAGGATTCTAGGTAATAACACTTGCTACATTATTTCTTAGATTACGGAAAAAAAAAATTTTTTTCTTCAAGAAACCCAGTTTCGAAAAATATCTTTTTATCTACTAAAAATGATTCTAATGTACCCAAAGCTTGCCGTAAGACCGTAACTTTAAGATTTTAGTTTGAGTGAGACGGAGAGTCATTACATGAAGTGTGAGTGAGACAGATAGTGACGCTTTCAAGTTAGAGATGCTAACTTTTTGTTAAATTTAGGACAAATTTTCCTAAAGTTTAAAATCAAACACCAATTATTTATATGCTAAGATTTATTATTTACAAAAGATGTTCAAACTGCCTCCCTTCAGCTGCAATACAAGTTCGACATCTTCTTAAAAGAGATCGGGTTATCAGACGGGCATATCTTCCGTTGTTGATAAATTCAACTGCTTCCGTAATTCTGGAGCTGTAACGTACGCCCTGGCGCCTTAGCCATTTTAACCCCCGATTGCTGGAAAACGATACTCAAGTTGTAAGCGAATTTAAAAAAAAACGTAATTGGGCTCCCTTTGAAATACCGCAGACAGATAATAATTAAGATTAGGAATAAGTATAAGACCAACCCTAAATGCAAACACTAAAATTATAAATAAAAATATAAAAGAAACAAGTACAGTTATTCGTGGATTATGAACAAGCTACAATAACTACAATATAATCATAGTCCAAGTTCAAATGGAAAGAGCACTTCATAAAATACGGGGAAATTTGATAGATCCCTTCCGCATAATAACATGGTGGAGTGCACAATGGGAATGGAAAGGATATGGTTTCCGGTTTTTTTTTTTTTAGGGTCGAATGGTTTTTTATTTTCCTCTGGGATCGGACAAGCACGAAGAAAAGTCAAGCACAAAAATTAAATACGAGAGGACCACAGTTTTAACTAAAATAATTACAAGTAAAAAAAAGGTAAAGAGGAGATCCGCAGCTAGCCGCTTAAGGACAATTTTAATTTTTTGGAGGAAGTAAGATCGACCTTAAAGAGTTCGTCGTGGGACGAAGTTCATCTATGTGGAATAAATAAAAAAGGAGCTAAGTCACTGAATAAATTAAATTTACTAACTTAAACAAAAAATATATAGAAACAAGAACGAATTAACTAAGTACCTACTAATATAGAGGTAGAATCTTTAAACTTAAGTGGCATTAGATAGAAGTGTAGTTAAGGACGGCCGTAGGGTAATTAAATCTTCCAAATTATAAAAGGGATTTGTTAAGGAAGTAAATTATTATAAAATATTATTCCAATTTGAACAGCGTCTTCTAATTACAAACTTTTACACAAATAAGCTAAGACCATCCCTAGACTTTTGGCTTACAGAGCTCATGTTTTTATAAAATTCGGTGAGCTATATAGGCACTACTATGTGCTTTCTTGGATTGCACGTACCGAAGTACTTGGGTCTTCTTCAACTGCTTGAAGTGCTACGTCCTCGTAAGGTAAGGAACTTCTTCCTTCACCATGTACTTGGTTTGAAAGTCGGCCCTCTGTGGAGAGTAGACTGTGCTCATTTGTAAAGACTCGATGATTTGACTCGCAGCGTCACTATCTGGCTCACTCAAACTTCATGCAATGACTATCCGTCTCACTCAATCTAGAATCTTAAATTTACGGTCTTACGGCCAGCTTTGGTTACACTAGAATCATTTTTAGTAGGTGATAAGATATTTTTCGAAACTGGGTTTCTTGAAGAAAACAAAATTTTTTTTCCTGTAATATAAGAAATAATGTAGCAAGTGTTATACCATCTTACAATCCCTATTAAATGTGTCAACTTTTAAAGTTACCAAACTGGCATAGTACAGTCAGTTCAAGTTGGGTGAAGTATTAATTTTCTATTCTTGGTTCGGCAAAATGTGACATTTTCTTCCAAGCTGGAGCAGTTGGTTTAGAATTTAAAGCAACATGTTACATAAACACTATTCGGGATTATATAAGAAAAATAAAATTGAAAAAAAAAAGTAAAGATTTGTAACAATAGGAGCTAAAAAACCATCATAGGGTGTACATTTTCTCGAAAACAAAAGAAATGTCTATAATTTAAAAAATACATGACTTGGACTTTTTTTTTATAAATTTCTGGTAACAATTATGATTTGGTCTATCACGCGGTTCCAACTTGACGTGGACTTACCGGATACCCTGTATAATAAAAACTTATTTTAAGTATTAAAAATTTAATTTCCACCACTGTATTTATGTTACGAACAGAGGTAAAAGAACCTTACATATCTAAAGCAGGAGGTAGATATAATGTCCAGACTAGGTCATATCGTTTCATCAGGGAAACCAAATCGCCATTCATTTTGAGAATGCAAAATTTTGTGATTTACTCACAATCTTTGAAGTACCATGTAAGTAATTTTCAGCCAATTGAATTGAGTTTTGCGTCGGGGGTTAAAAGAGCCCTTTATCTCACTAAATAAAAAAGCTATAATTCAAATATTCATATATTTATAACATATTTATGTTATTATTAATTTTTAATAGTAAAAGTTTCTCAAAATTGGAGTCTGAAAGTGCTCCACGTCGAGGAGTATCAATCATTCCAGCAAACGAACATAGGCGCTCGATTGCTGCTGAAGGTAAGGGAGTATTGTATTTTAAAAATACTTTTTTAATGGTCTAGATACCCGAGATAAAGGTCCTTTTCAACACCCCACGCAAAGCTCTTTATGAATTCAATTGACTGAAAATGACTTACATGGTACTTCAAAGACTCTCTCATGACTTCAAGCTTTTTATTTGTTGAAATGAATTTGCACCAATCATGATTTCAAAATGAATGGCGATTTGGTTTCTGTAAGTCCCAGTATCGAGGTGTAGTTAATGAATTAAAATACTTTTCACATTAAATCAAAACAATTATTTGCCGAAAAGATTGCATTCTTTTACAACTCTGATTTCTAAGAATAATGTAAACTTTCTTTTGAATTATATAAAGCAGGTTTCCGAAAAAATACCCCCATACAAATTTTACCTATACTATACATATGTAGTGTACAAAACAATATCGTGGAGTATGTACATACATACAAGTAATCCCCATTGATTTACATTAATTTAATCAAAAGCGAATAATTTTTAAATTAATATTTTACTGCTCAAAAATATGAATATAATGTTTCTACCTCACATATTTAACATATTGACAGGAATAATGTGATAGCAATTTCTTCAGAATCATCCTGTATATGTATATATAATATATTTCCCTGGAGGTTAAAAAAAAAAAAAAAAAAAATTTACTGAATTTATCAAGTATCACTTTATGTTATAAAATAAATTATCATAAATTGTAAGTAATATTTTACAACCTCCAATAGCTCTCACATCCGGGGATGATAAAAAAAAACTCTACTGCTGTTTTTATTACAGACAACCATCATGTTCCATGGTTATGCAACGAAACACGACAATGAACTACGTTAGCGTAAGTAACTTAATGTCAGGAATTTAATAATGGTCCAAAGACAAATTAAGTTGTTCATTTAATTTATCTTCAAGAATCTCAGGAGATAACAGGGAATGAGGAGAAGGTGGTAAAAATATACAAGTACAACAACACTATGATAGCAGCTTTACCCGAGAGTCTTCTACTTATATTCTCTAGAAAACGCTTGAATCGATAATTCAACTGCAGTAATTGGTTGAAGCTGCATTGGACCGGCGCTGGATCAGTTTTTCTTGTAATAATCCCTCCTGTCAGTAACACACTGTAATTTAACAATTCGGAGAAAATTGTCCATTAATGTCTTTTTTCAATTCAATTTAGCAGCAGCAGCACTAGCAGCAATTCCAGCAATTCAAGTTGAAGTCAAGAGGTAAAGCAGAATTTCTAAGAATCTGTTAAGAAATGAATGAATTCTCCATTATGATGACAAAAGTCAAGAATATCGCATAACAACGTCCAAGATGAAAATCTTTTATTTTACCTTTAAAGGGACGGGACCTGTGCTATTTGAAGTGTGCTAAATTCCTATCTGTAGATAGAGCCTGAAGTGTGATCTTGTAAAAAAAAAAAAAAAAAAAAATGGAGTGAGGAAAAAGTCATGCAAAGATAATAAGATAAATCGAATTTATAGATTTGCTTAAGTGTTATGACTTTAGCGTCATCCATTTGTATAAGTTTGTTATTTCTCATAAAACAGTGACGATAGAAAGTAGAAGAGAATATGCGAGCAAATGTTATAATGGACGGGGGTCTGAAGTTGTGAAAAATTTGAATATGTATGTTCGAAATAAATACAGTAACAATTGGCAGAACAGAATAGCATTAAGGTTACTATGAAGCGATTATCGTTATGAAATAAATTCTTTGAGATACAATCATATTCTTAATTACATCTTTGTTGTTTATATGTATATGTCGTAGACATTTGACGTAACTCAACACTTGATGAAAAGTCAAGCCACTTCATCAAATATAGGTAGATAGTGAAACAGTTTTAGCTTAATGAGTTTTTACACGAAGTGTCTGAAATTTTTAATCATATGCTCCTATGTAATGACCTAAGTAAAACAAAATTAAACTTCAAAAAGTATATAATGAACTTGCACGTCTAGTATAGTAGCAATGTAAGCTTGCATTCACACTTCCACTGCACACACATTTCTTAGTCTAACCTAAGAAATTATCAATGTTTCTGTCTCGCATTAATTCGATGCGTAAGATTTTTATCTCACTAATCAATACTGACTCCTGGCAGAAAAAGATAGCCAGATTTTTAAGGAAATTCTTCGACATTTATTTCATATAATTGAAAAAAGTTGAAAGTTTATAATCTTTGCTTGCAAGAGTACAGACGGAGGAAGAGAAATCTTGTTCAGCAGATTTTATTATATTTATTTATTTATATATTTTATATATATTTATATTTATTTATAAAACTAACTTAAGATTACGTCAAAAGAATATAAATATATACTATAAGAGAAAAGAAAAGCAATTCGAGGAGGTGCTTTAAAAACTTTCACAAAAACACAGCTTGTGTTCACGGATTATGAATTAAATTAAATTTATTTTTATTGCACAATCAACATGAAAGAGAAATATTTGCAGATTATTTTGATAAGAAAGCTGGACTCTAAAAAAAAAAGTTTCCTTACGAAATTTTTGGATGAAATTTTGCATCGCTGAACCTTATTAGATTTTACTGATACCTAAATATTGACTTGAAACAAACAGTACTCAGGAAATTTTCCTTTAATTGTAAACACTTGCGCGAATTTTTTTTTTTTTCAATTTTAGAATAGCCTTAAATACCTATATAGATATTAAGCAGATGAATTATATTTCAAGTATTGGGACACATTCTCATCTCAACAAATCATCATTCATCAACATAAAAGTACACATAAAACTAAACGATTTTGTTTTTTTATTTATGTTTTTGGTATAGAGTGCATGCAAGGACATGGACATATATTGGGATGTAAAATATATATACATATATATATTCCACTCTAAAATTAAATACCTATATAGATATTAAGCAGATGAATTATATTTCAAGTATTGGGACACATTCTCATCTCAACAAATCATCATTCATCAACATAAAAGTACACATAAAACTAAACGATTTTGTTTTTTTATTTATGTTTTTGGTATAGAGTGCATGCAAGGACATGGACATATATTGGGATGTAAAATATATATACATATATATATTCCACTCTAAAATTTGTGTACACAGTAGTTGAAACACGTAATTACACGCCACATTTATCTACTACACCCCCCCAGTAATAATGAACTCTCAATGTAAATTTCTGCACTTTAGGACATGAGATGACATATGGAATAGAACAGCAGCAACAACAACATTATGTTTTCGAACTGTGGCATCACGATAGCCTATCCACAAAAATTCCATCGAAATGTCTATTAGACTGGTGGCTGGCGGCCTCTATAAATCATAACATTCATCGAAATTCTTCTCGACATGGTATAATCCGTTTATCGGCTGACATACATATATATTTATGTAAAATGCAACAATTCGAAAATATTTTCTAGTTCAGAATTTAATTAAGCGCCATAAAATTTTCCAGAGAGCGGTCTAGTTTCGTTATTTATTAGCAAAACCATAATGTAATATTCGACACGAGGTTAGCGGAGTGCATTAATTAAAATAAATTAACTTCCCTTCAAATGTTTTCGATATAATTTCTACCTTTTGGCCATCACCTATACACTATCTACCCTTATCATCATCATCCCTTGGCCGATCCTAGGTATATCGTATATATGTGGGGGAGGAAGTGGGGGCACCTGTCCAAAGTTTACAAAGGAAGGGTTCATCATGCCTATGAACTCATCAGGTGCGCATAGGCACCATATACCTCTTCATTGTTTTCAGTTAATAGCAAAACTAGTAACAACAACAACGAGCCCATTTCATCCAATTAATTGCACTCTGCATAATGTTTCTTTGTCTGATTGATTTAAATGAGAAACTAAATAGATTGTACATGCCGCGCTTATATTCAATTTGGATCAGGCAGTGCCATCAGGCGATTTATAGGATTCATGCGGTTGGCTATTATCTGCTTCGTTGAAAATTTTCATCAGCATTTTGTTGGTGCTGATTAAATTACTATACAGCTTAAGCTTATTTAATTGTAATTAACTGTAATTTTGAATTAGTTTGATAGTTTAATAAAATAATCGTGTTAGATGAATGCACAAAAACACCAACAGAAATAAATTCTCTACTAGAAAAGGTCTTCTCTACATTAATACCTGCAGATAATAAACCTACTAGGTTTAATACCTACTCTAAAATCTTCTAATTAATTTAGAATGTATTTGAAATTATCTATAGATTGATGGCTAGATTAGCTGCTCTATGCGGAACAACAATTTATTACTCAGAAAACATTGACCTAAATGGATTTAATGTAATTTTATTTTCATTCTTATTTGTATTTTGATTAGCTAGTCGAGGTTACAAAAGATTGTGAAAATTTCATCTCCTATAATGTCTACGATGAAAATTGTTAGAAACAATGGGAAAATTTAGAGGCCAATATAAAGAATAATGAGACAAAAAGAGCAACTGATAAAATTTTAGAATGAAAGATAGAAACGAAACCATAGTAAAAAGATTAACAAGGTATGAGATCTTCCCTGTCAATTGGTAACTGCGTTTCGATTTCTCATGTTTGTTTACCAAACACAACGTCTCTCAGTAATATAACACGAGCAACTAAAAAAACAAAATCTGCCATCAAATGATAAATTAATGGCTCTGATGTGTTTGCGAAGGTCACACTTGTGTATATTATTAAGGTTCCGTACCACATTAGAAAAAAACCAGTAAAAAAGCTAGAATTGGTCTAAGACCAATTCTTATGATACCCTAGATGAATGCCCGTATGAAATTTCGTATGGTCACCGATCTATGCAAGTTTTATTTTTGAAGTGGTTTTTCGCATATATTTCTAGAACGCTTCGTCGAAGAGAAAAAATGATTATAACCAATTTTATAGGATTTTGTATTCTGAAGAAGTTTATAGTAGGTATAATAAATAAAGGCTAGGACTGATTGTTTTCACAGTATATGTAAAAAACCTAAATTTTTATATGACACAACATTTATTTGCTATTAGTATGAAAACACCATATACCAAATTTCAAATCTCTATGTCAAAGTGTTCTCAGGCAGTGTCCAAATATATAGTGAAAAACGAAATTTATGTATGACAACCCCACGAAGGAGTTGCCCGATTTGTCTCATTTTCCGTGTACGAAATTTCAGTTCTCTAAGTATACGTGTTCTCGAGTTATCGTGCGCACAGGCAGACGGACGGACAGACGGACATGCAAAAATCAAAATAACTTTTAATATAAATATAATGCATTGTGCTCTACCATCATTATTTCTGTGCGTTACAAACGGAATGACAAACTTAGTATACCCTATAGATTTCATCTAAGGTATAAAAACGGATTCTTTATTAGATCACTCACGTGGCCGTCCGCTAGTCTGTCACCAAGGTATATATAATACAAGGTATTCCCATTACGAACCACGTTCCACCATTAGTGACGAATTATCGTAAAAATGTGTAAGACAGCACGGTACAGAGAACACAATATTCTCTCTCCTCTCTCTGTATTTCCTATAAAAATGTATATAAATTAGTCACAGAATTACGTCACAGGCTATCATCTGCGATATGTCGATATGTTAATGGGAATACTTGTCTTCTATATACCTTGGTCTGTCACAGATGCTTTTATCGAAAACGACGTGACGCAGGAATTTGAAATTTCATAGAATGTTGGGTTTCCGTGACGGACACATATATATTTCGACAGTCAAAGAGTATGAAATATTTTTTTTCAATTTTTAATGTAGATGAGTTGAGCTAAAAAAAAAAGTGAGTTGAGCTCTAAGAAAAAAAAAAAATTGTATCGTGTCGTGTAGGGTAGGTATCGTATAAAAGGGCTAACTTCAAGGATTCCAAAAAATTCTTGGTGAATTGGTATAGATATAGCCCAACATGTTTGAAGAAACACAAACACGCCCCCTAACCTTCTAGGTTTCTAAAGCTAAAACTATGATATTATCAGAGCTGGTATTGAGAAATGTAGATAGCAGGAAAACTGCCGCCTTTTTCGATAGTCTTATAGCTGCTGGAACAAAATGGTTTTTGTATTAACTTATAAGACCAACTCTTTAAGATCACTTTTGCGTCCGTCTGTTTGAATATTTTTGCAATTTGACAATATGGTAATGTTTAAAACATATGAAATGGAGCTATTAAATGGCACACACAATTATCGATATTAGATTTGAGTGTATTGACCGTTTTTCATTTAATTTTCTTGAATTTGAATATTTTTGGGCTAGGCGGTCAGGAGGAAAGCACCACTTTTATTTTACGAGAATTTTATTATTTCTTCGACGTTTTGGCCGATGTCTCGAACTGTTCTCAAGCACGCAGTCTATTGAAAACATTAGTGCATTTTCTTGGATTAGATTTAAATATGTTAGTACTTAAATTCGGTTGTGCCTACATTGATAAAGTAAAAAACTAATTCGCTCTTGACCAATTTCTTTAAGGTTTCGTACCCATAGGGTAAAAACGGGAAACCTATTACTAAGACTCCGATGTCCGTCCGTCTGTCTGTCACCGGGCTGTATCTCATGAACTGTAATAACTAGACATTGGAAATTTTCACAGAGTTCATATTTCTACTGCCGGTATAACTGCAAATAATAAAAATAAAATAAAATTGAAAATTAAAGGGGACCCCCATACAAGAAACGTGATTTTCCGGCATTTTTTTCATCTTTTTATTCTCATTCATTATTATTATCATAAGTAGACATACTTTTTTCAAATGACGCCTACTCTCTTTGAAAAAATAAGTAAAAAGTACATATGTAGTGTTAATTTTTGTACGATGGTATGGAACCTTTTATGCGCGCGTTAGACGCGCACCTACCCGATTTTTTATGTCATGTATATCAAGTTTTAACAACATTTTTACGACGTTCGAAAATTTGGAGAGCAAAATTATAAAGAACATTATAAAGACACTCTCTAGAACCTATTTCCAACAAAAATGTAACAAGTGGTACAAGGAATTGGTTTGGTGACAAGTTGCATGTATCATAATTAGGATATACAAACATACTATCAGCCACCTATAAAACCTTGGACTTCTCGCTTATTTAATTTTATTTACATTCAATTACTACACTTTCCTTAAATCACAAATAAACACGCCAATCAAAGCAATTTTCATTGCCGATTTAACATAATTTAATAAAAAAACAAAAAAAAAAACAACGAGCATGCAATATAAAACGCAAAAAACAAACGACCCCAACTCACGATTTCTTTAATTTGATGACAAAACGAGTTCAAAGCACCTTAATTCAAAACTTCCCTCCTAGCAAGTGATTTATAAGCACTTTACCCTGACAAACCCTTACCCATGTCTTATAAAATGACGATACATGCACGCATTTTGAATATCGCAATTTTATTTTTATTTTACTTTTGTTTTTTATGGAACATCTTTAAGCAGCAACCCCTTTTATACAATCAACTTTAAAGGGTTCGGTTAGTTACGTATACGTATGCTATCGAAATCAACCCCACCCACCCCAACAAAATATGATATTTGTCGACGGGTTATACAAAACCTTCTTGTTATAGAGAGGGACCACGATGAATGCCCTAAATCTTGTATAGTTGTAAATCACTTAAAACAATACCGAAAAGGATATTCGCTTTGTGCACACATATACATATGTACATACATAAAATACATATTTTGTCGACAAAAACAATATTTTAACATGAGTAGGTACAGTCCTACTGGTACTAGTATATCTATGCAAATGTATATGGTATAGCCAGCCTGTGCGGTCTTTTATCGTACACTCATGGAAGGATGATTTTTTTGTTGGTTAATATTTTTTCACATTTTAATTGGAAAAAGTTCAGAGCATAAAGTTTTAATGATTGCAGCATCCTTCTTTAAGTTTTATTTAATGGAGTTAACGATATATGTATGAAGATGAAGAATGTTCGTTTAGAGTTGCTTCATTCTTCTTAACATTCTGTGTTGGAGTAAATTAAATTTTACAACCAGAATAAGAATTTATGTTATAAAAATGAACAAAAATTTAAAAAGAATCACACCCAGAAGAAAGTAATTGTGTGGGAATGTCACGGCACAACTTGTATGTTTAATAGGAAAAATATATTGAAAGAGAAAAAAGAAATGTGCCTCATCTCGTCTCTTGAAGTTCACCAGAGTAAAAAAATGCGATAGTTTAAGAGATGATAGTTTATGTAAGTATTGCATAACTTTTGACACAGTAAATACCCCTCCAACAGGACAATTTTTCTTGAATTTTTCTTGAAAATTCACTTGAAATTAAAAAAAAAAAAATTCAAACGAACAGTACGACACCTTCAAATTTATATCAGTGTGTAAATATACACACGATAAAAGACGTCGCACTATATTTAAGTACCCAAAATAATTACATTAAGGTAAAACAGGATCAAGGTGTTGGCCGCCAAAAGACGGTAAGTCCTGATAGAGGGTTGAGTTACCCGATTTTACCTATTTTCGGATTTCGATCTAAAATTTTAAAAAAAATTTAATTTAATTTCAACACTCTACCATAAGCTAGCATGGAATTGCAAGACAATGCGCTACAAGGAAAATGTATTATTATAACATAAGTAAGGCAGAAGGCTCTTGAATGCAACTCAGCTGGAACTCGTCATACCGAATTCGTTGTTCGACCACAAGTTGCATTAATTAGGCTCTATGTATCTTCTATACCCGTAATTAATCATAGCAGAATAATAAAAACAAAAAGTGAATAATTTAATTTCTTTCCGTTTTTTAAACTTATAGCAAACAATGTTTTTTCCCCATAATTAAGTATTAGTTAGTTAAAAAAACAAGCCCATAAAAAAAATGAAATCGCAAAACAACAGAAAAGCAAGCCAGAACACACCACTGTAAATATAAATAAAACCTTCAAAATATTTCCTTAAAAAAAGGTTCTTTGTATTGTAAGCAAAGATATACAACACAATTGAAAAAAAAAGAGAGAGAGAGAGAGAGTGAGCGAGGCGCAGAGAAGAGAGTGAGAAGTAGACCAGAGAGTGAGGAAAGAAGGCTCAGCTCAGCTGAATAAACAGAGAGTGGCGGCTTTAAATTTCTTAAATTAAGTGGAAAATTAAAGGCGCCTCCCTATATAAAGCACTCACACGATTAGCCAATTACTCCCGAGAACTTTTTGAACTTTCCGTTTAATTTCATTTAACAAGCACTTGGCAAAAGTTTCCAAACAATTTTAATCCATCATTACGCTTCACGGGAGCCTACTATTGCTTTTGTTCCAAAAATTCCCCAATTATGGTGTAAACATCATTAGTAATTTGATGCCCTGTTTTTGGTGGTGGTGTATTGGAAATTATACTGAGAAAACTTGAAGTGTGCGCCTATACGTTGACTTCTACAGATAGAAGCTGACTGGCACGGAGATGTCTTGCAGTTTATACTCCCTACAGTGCGGGGCGCGGCACGGGAAGGTCATTTCATACAACTCAGGTCTCCTATACCAAAGACTTGTGCCAAATGAATGAGGAAAGTTTAAACTAATTTTGTGTACATATTTAAAAGAAACTTTTAAGCTATTCCTCGGTTATCTAAAATTGGAAGAGGAGTGGAAGTAGTTTTTAAATGGGTTATCTATTTGTCCACTGCCAATTGCTCCTTCATGGGTGGGTATACAATGAAACACTCGTATTACGAAAAATTCGACACAACAAAAACACTTCTCTCGGCTTGTAATTCAAATTTATTACCGTAAATATTTTTCCTGAAATGGATTAGACGGAATCTTCTGGATATCCTTGAACTATTCTGTTCTAGAAAACTAGACTAAAGCTAACTTGCTATATTTCCATTTTTCATTAACATTATGAAACATTCTTGGCTTGAAAGTACTATGAGAGACTCGAACTCGAAATTTTACCCTTTTTTTTTTTTTGCTATAAACAATTTCATTTTCCAGCTCGAAAGTAATCAACTTCACAGGTTGCATCGTGTGTCATTTAATAAAAGTCGAGGAGAGAAAGTAGGAAACATGTCTAGGTAGCAAGGAAATGTACAGGAAATTACATATGTGACGCTAGTGCAGGCTGGAGGAGTCCCAGCTGTTCTCTTTAGTGTTCTAGATTTACACCGACCGTCAACCGAGGAAGTCAAATGAAAATTTCCTTCGTTTCGTTACTGGATATAGGTATGGCTACTGGGATATGGCACCTTTAATGTTGCAATTAACCCGACCAGGTCGGTTTCTCTACTCACCCAGTTTGTATAATTCCCGCGAGACATGCGACTCGACAGTTTCAACCTTAGCTCTGTTAATTGAAACTTAGTGAACCGTTTGCAGCGTCGAAATGAAACTTAGGCTCTGCAGATTTTGCTCTAGTTAGTCAACATAACATATAATATATGTATGTATCTAGGTACATACCTACCTCTAAAGGTAAGTGCACATGTGTTCATTTCAAGTCTTGTCCTCAAGTGGATTGTGTTTGCAATTAAACATATTCCCGGAATTAGATTCATAATTGTTCCCAGACCACAGCCATACTCTGAGCCCTACTTTGACCGTTGTCAGACCTAGATTCAGTGTTCATTTGTCTTTCACTGCCTTAGGCATTACGGAATTACAACTGGTGTTAATGAATAGAACGAGCTAGTCGTGTTGGACTGTGTACCATTTTTTAATCTCCCAAAACGTTTATGTCACATTCGTAAATAAAATGTTAGTTTCTGTTGGGGGAATAAATCTTTGAAATGAAATAATATAGGGGAGTGGTTTGGGGTTATTATTTTGTTGCAATGTTATTGTTGTCCTGTGGTGTGGTGATCCATTGTTACAAAAACTAACACCATCAGTTAGAGAATTATGTAAAAGAATTCCTCCTTCATCAAAAGAATTTCTATGGATATGAAAATAGAGATTTTGTCAGAAAAGTGCAGAGGGGCGAGAAGTGATGAACTGCAATGCATTCCAATCAAAGCCGGTAATTCTTTGTTACATTTAGTGCGGAAAAGGATGAGTAAAATAATTCGTAATTTATGGCAACCAATGGCGTTCTAAAATTTCGTCGAATTTCATTCACGACCGAATGTGGTGCTTCATTTATAGAATGGAAAACCAATTGAAAAGAGATTCTCCATTCAGATAGTAAAATTCTTGTACTAAATATATTCAAGTGAAATTGAATTGGAGGATACAGGATATAACCGAAATGATGTTGCATCAGAGCAATTCAACTTAAAAACAAATACCGTGTTTTTGCAATGCTTTGATAATAAAGATATCTCAATATACAGTATGTTCTGGGGCTCACAAATTTCCCCATTTTCTTTGACAAAAAATATTAAAATATATATCTAGGTAGGTAGGTACACTATGGTGATGCAACCTATAGTAGTAATTTACAAGCCCCATTTTATTGTAATATGTATATAAATCACATTTTTACCTGTGTTTGAAAAACTGATGTCGAAAGAGATTTTCATTTAATTTAATTTTCCAAAAATGAATGTGTCTATGGTTTCTCTGTGACAGATATAGAGTGTCCAGCAGGAAATTAGATTACATTTTAGAATCCCTGCGGTGTCCTCTGAATACTGTGACTTTATAACTTGCAAAACATTATACTACGTGACACATATAAATGTGTAACATATGCAGTCGGTAGGATATGCTCAACGTGAACATCAAGACCAAACCAAAAAACACTTTTCTCTATGTGTCCCCAACAGGCGATACGGATTAGTTAGTATAAGTATAGTAGTAGGGTCTGATGATGATGATGATGATGATATTGGGAGAACCAGAGAAGAGGAAAGGTATAAATCCTATCCGGATATATATGATTATGAAAATTATATTTGGGAAGAGAGTCCATGCAAAAGTTGGTTGCTGGTGCCGTGTTACGACTGGTACTTCTATGTATATGTTCTATGTGCCATATTCATATCTAGATATGAATGTCTCGTGTTAGAGAGAGAGAGGAATTTAATCTTGGTGGACATTTTGGTTGGATTATTTTGATGGTATTATCCAATTTGATGATAACTATAAATTTTTGACGACCATTATTTAGTTTCAGACGTGTACCTACCAGTTGCAATGTTATGAAACTTTGAAAAAATTCAAGGATAGTGTTGTAGTTTGAAATATAAGTTTTGTGTGCTACTATACAATTATACTAAACATTTGAGGTTGCTGCTTTCATTTAAGTGAGTACATATACATAGGTACCTATTTAAAGAAGCTTATTTGACATAAAATTAAAGCCGTCGTTAGCATTAACTAGATTCACAAATTATTATAAGCTTAAGTTTTAGTTAGCTAAGTCTGATGTTTCTTAGGTCGAATGCTACTGAATGGGATACCCATCACCGACAGGAATGACAGTAAACTTTGAATTTTGTTGATTAATTGGGAAAAAAAACTCATTTAACGAATAGACAATTTTTTCTCTGACTTATATGTTAGTATATTAGTATGTCCAGTCATGGTAAAAACTTCATTTATTTATAGATTTAAATATTTTCTAAAAGAATATGTAAGTAAATCAACGATTTTTGAATAACTCATGTATAGTAATCTGCAATTGAAATTAAACATTTAACGAATTTTCAAGTGAAAGTTTATCTCTGTACAAATCAATTTACATATATGTAGATATATGTATGTGTAAACAGTTGAGTACCATTAATTGATAAATGAATTTTTAATTTAGTCCTGACATTTAATCACTCTTCATTTATAGTTTGCTAATTAAAATGTATACATAGGTATACACTTTCCAACCATCACCTATGAGAGTACAGAGTTTTATTATAGTATAAAAAAAAAAAAACTTAGTTCAATTCCTGTAAAATGCAAAAATGACTACCACTCTATAAAAAACAAAATATTCACATACAAAAATAAAAATTCTGGTACACCCAAATGAAAACACTGAACAAAAAATCCTTTGAAAATTTCAGATCAATATGAACCAGTCACATAGAAAAATGACATGAATCTACTACATATGTATATAGAGGAGAAACAAGCGATATTATTGTTGAATTTTCCATAAATCATGAATAAAAAAAATATCAACCACATGCATCCATAATTTATTTTCACTTACTTTTTTAGGATACATTCGATCGAACCGCAACATGAAAAAAAAAAAAACAAAAACCGAAAACCTGGAAATTGTCGCCCGGACGGAAATGCATACATAGTTATACATATGTATTTTATTGAACTATGTATCTTGAATGCCCCACATTCTCACTCTTCTTCCTATGGGAGTATCTTTTAAGGGTAACCCATATCTCGTTATTTTAATATTCAGGGATTTTTTTTTTCATATATTTCAGGATAAACCAATTCAGATTAACAGATTTTATTCAACAGCATCACAAACTGGAGTAAATTTCCATTATAGTTAGTAACTACGTTATGTATACAAACTTACTTTATTAATTAATATATAATTCAACTTTTTGTTTTCTTTACTCCAATTATTTCATATTTCTGTTTCTGGCAAAATTGAGCAGTGGTAGATAGTGATGGAAATGCCAAAAGGGTACTACGTACTACTCTATAGGTATACGCATCTCGACATTATATAATTGAATTTTGTTTTTCGTTTTATATTCTCAACATCAACAACAATAAAAACAAATATTTACCCCGAAATGTTGTTAAAAATATCAAAATATTTACAAAAATATCTCGCTCTGTGAATGTTTTCCTGACGTTATTCTCACCTCCAATTATTACCAATTTTACTTTTCGACTAAAAGCCAGTATGGAATTTCACTACTAGCGATTTTCACAATATACTATTCGGTTAATATGGGTGGGTATTGACCCATGTGGAATTTTTACACTTTTATAATTTAAGGAGAGGAGAGAAATCCCTTTAAGAGAAATTCTTTATTAGATGCCCTATTTTTGGAGCCACATTATTCAAGAAATACCAGAAATCTTTCTTTTAGATGACTTCTTCTTATGTTATTTCTAATTAGTGGTAGAATTAACTAACTATCGTAAACTAAAAATTCGCATCTCCCAAAAGTGACAGTCCACAGCGATTTTTATGTTGGAGGCGTCATTGATGGTCCCTTTTCTCATTATCAAGTAATATTGCCAAATTCCGTCGGACAGATAATTAAGAGGACTTGAAAACATTTCATTCTAACAAGACGGCAGCCACTGTTCATATAGTGTATGGAATAATTCAACTTGTGAAAATCATCATTTATCTGTCGTTGGTGATTTAACAGCACCAGATTGCTTTCTATTTACAGGTTGGAGACCCTATATATTATACTTATAGCATATATGTTCAATTTTACACAAAAATGCCATTGCAGAATGATTAACTAGTCTATACGCAATTATATTGGGCAATGAGATTCTCAGTAATCTACAACAATTGACTGATAGTGATCTTTTAATAAGTGATTAGCATACCAGCCAATATTCTTTCTAACTTTGACAAAACTTATACTTTGCCTCACGGATTTCCTTAGCTTAGTAGGTACGTGTAAAGGTGAATAAGAGTAGATTAAATCGAGACCCAAACTAAGCTTCGAAAAATTTTAAATTAAAATTTCCCAAAAGCAATTAAGCGCACTCCACCTTATTGTCATTTGTGCTTCAAAATAATACTTAACATCACTGAAAATTTCAAAAACACTTGCTATGAGTTCCTGATTAAAATTAATATAGGTCATTCCAAGCACCACATATCTGACAGCCTCATTAAATGTATTCAAAACCGATTTTCCGGTAATAAGGAATAAACGAGTATACATATATATATATATATAAAAAACCAACAACTACAGAAAAATCCTACCAGCAGCCATAAGTAATTAGTGCTTACAATAAAATTGGGAATATACATTTATTCCCACGGCTTTTATATACATGCATATGCATGTATAGCCTTCAGATCCTTTAGCTCATTGAGTTACCTTTAGGACAACGCCAATCGCAGCAATCAGTTTAATTGAAGACCAATTTTTACATACTTATATAGCTGCTGTGCTTTATGTAATACCTACCAATAGGTAGCTATTGAAATACACGTGTTGAATTCACACTAGGATTAATTAGCGGTTTACCGATAGATTGATATCGAATGACCTTAATAATAACACAAAGGAGAGAGAGAAAGGAAGCTGGACTTTAACTTTGCGGCAAAGGAAATTATATTAATTGTTCTTCCTTACCCCCACCGTTCATAAATTATTATGTTTAAAGAGAGGGAGTTATTCAGAGAGTTAACACGCAACGAATCAAGTCGATTATGTATATAGAAAAGTGTTTGTTAGATTTATTTTGAGGATTGAATACAATTATTAAGTTTGGGATACAATATTTAAAGGGATCACGGCGCGCCGCATGAATTTCATGGAGTAAAAATAATGTAATTAATATTGCTTGCGCTTTCAGTTACTCACCCATCTCGATACCCGAATACCTTTGGAAACCAGTCTAGGGTGTAATTTTGACGGTATTGGGTAGGCCGGTAGATTTTCCAGTATTGAGGAAAGTAAGACTTTGTAAGATATAGGTTGAATACAACACTTAGTTAAGGCAAGTGATTAGATCTACATAGTCTGGAGTCATTCCATGACCTATGGGAGTATGATTAACAAGTTAAGTTTCCCCAATATTATTCCCTTAGAAAATGGACATGACTTTCATATATCAGTTCATTTTATTTAATGTTCCAGTTTGTACCCGAAATCGGGTACTCGATTCAGGTACCCAGGTATATTCAATTGTCAATCCTGGTTACCCGGGTATCCAGAAATAATTCTGAATATCCGGGTATCTGGCTACAATTGGCTCTCGATTTCCTTGGACGCTTCGGTGCATTACATAATTTGTGAATACAGCTATAATAAAAGAATTCAATTCCTCACGTCGTAATTCTATCGGCACCACGCCTTGCCCGATTTTCCATGTCTGCAAAGGGACCTGTGCATGTGTACACTCGAAACAGTTCTGAAATATTTTGTACTGACATAGACGTAGTAATGTAGTTTAGTGAATAATTTTAAAGTGCAATCCCTTTTAAGATTTTGTCTTACATTGAGTCGTTATATTCAGCGTCAGTGACATTACCTTTCTTATAAAATGACGAAAAATCACCAAATCGATTCCTCACTACCCGATTCCAAGAATCGATTCCTCACTACTCAATTCTTCACTACTCGATTCCTCACTACCCGATTCCAAAGAATTGGGTACTGGGTTTAATCGACTATTACCCGTGAAACCAGGGTACCCAGATAAAAACCAGGTATCCGAAGCTCGGGTTTAAATATCATATATTGAGGAGTAGTTATAGGATACCTTCCCATCCAAAATCATTGCTAAATATCAGAAATTTTTAACTGAAAAATATCTTGAATTTAATTTAACCTGCAAACCTGTCATTTGACTGCACCACACATAATAACTATCGAAATTGCAGTGTCTATTTATTCGTTTTCTTACAGTTAAATTCTGATTGTATTAACATACATAGTATATCCACAAAACCCTACCTTTGTTGACTTTAATTTTTGTTAAAAAGTAATTCTAAAATTTTATTGAAATTATAATAACTAAAATCAACATCTTTCCCCAAGCAAGACTAATTCTACTTGTGAATTACTTTTTCTGTGTGGCTATATCCTTTGTCCAATCTACAAAACAATTTTCATTTCTCATCATATTTTCGGTATGTCCTAATTCCTTCTAATCAATTTTAAAGATAACTATAATAAAACTTTAAAATTATCTACACTGAAACTGATGGCATGGATGTTGATGTACATAGAAAAGCAGAAACTGAGAAAGCATCACGAATAACCACAAAGAAAATTTTGTTAGTGTCAGATGTCCAACTTGCGTAACACTTTTTGAAAAGTTTCTGGTCTACGATCAGAAAGTTGTCAGCATCCCACAGCTAAGTCAATCAGTGAAGGTAGTTAGTTACCATTGACGTCGATGTTTCCAACGGGGGCTATTGTCATTGACATCAAGTTTTAATTAGGTACAAAATTAAGTTTTAAATCCTTTCCTTTCCATACCCGCCCTCTTTCAATAGTAAATTAGTTAGATTTTACTCGTTCGTTGGGTAAATTTTTCTATGTCGGTTGGTCCAAGGTTTACTAAACCACCAACCGACCGCTTCTGTTCTTTCGTTTATTATTTATTCTTAGTAAAGGACGGTGACGAGAAGTAATTTTCATTTAATGACATACCCCCCTCTCTCGTGGTAGACAGCCAATATAATTGTAATTCTACGATCCATCCATCCACCCTCACTTTTGTTATTATACTTATTTCATAGTCATTTTAACATCTCTTATCCTTGATATGCCGCCACACTTCTTCAGCACCTCCCTTTCAGAACATTTAAATTCTCGCAAATCCTTCTCTGTCGGTCTAAGTGCATAATCAATCATCATGAAACTACTAGGTTGGCGAAAACTAAGGGGATTCCCCGATCGGCATTATAAAATAGGGAACGAGAGAATATGTACCTCGTTTTGCCAGGGAACGACCCAAGAACAACCATTATGTAGCTCTAGCATGTATAGTAGACACAAAATGACATTGCAGATTTTGACATACATACATATATAAGTGATTCAAATTTCGTACTCGTCTCCCTTTTATGCTACTTAACTTGCTTCCTTTTCTCTGCCGAATAGTTGTATAAGCTTCGTGGAAAAGTATCTATGCATGCAGTTGAGTTAGTTCTAAATGCAAAGGAGCCGTTTCTAGAAGCGGCACACTGTTTGTATGCCTATTCGTTTCTGGTTGCCACTGGTATATTATTGGGAAGAGAAGAGGACAAAAAGCCAAAAAACAAAAACACTGCGACCTCATTTTTTTAAAAGTATCAAGATCTTTTCGATATTTTTAAATAAATTTTCCACAGGGTTTCGCAACTATAATATAGTACACACTTTCCCTCCATAATGGTTGCGGCAAAAGCAAGAGAGAAAAAAAAAAGTGTCGGAAAATGTTGGCTTTCAGAGAAAATTTTCGCTGTCTCTAGCTACGCGAGCCTTTTTACCAATAGACGACCATGAGAGCATAAATTATGCACGGGGCGGTGATAAAGAAAATTGCTCCACTTGCATATTTGTAGGTACATAAAAGCAGTACCTACTTTTCCCACAGAGATAATTATTGCAGCTGCTTTCAATGGTATAATTATTATAAATTGTCATTCTGCGTTGAATCTCGGTTATCTGTTATTTTGTTTTTACTAGAAAAACAGGTTGTTTGGTATCTAACATGAGTTGGTAAGTTAGCATTAATTGTGAGTTAGTAATTATTTTGTATTTTTTATTTAGTTTTACCTTGTCAAGGATTGAAATTTTTATTTTATACTTCCTTTATAGTCTTGTGAATAAATCTCATAATAATTTCTGTTTTGATGAAGACGGAAGTTTGTCCCACCATTTTCGTATAGTAAACTAGAAAATTAAGTTATGATGAAATTCATTTTAAATGAGTATCAGTCATTATACCCAACTATCAGGCACGTAATCGCAAATATACTATTTACCCACAGTTCGCTCCTAGTTTTCAAATCAATCCGGTATGCTCCAAAGTGATATTTGAATTTATATTTTGTACCGATTCGGAACTTTGATCAATTGCTTTTACAAACCACATAAAAATCTGCACAGATATAGGATATCGAGCAACAAAACTTTGAACCTCAACTAAGGCATTAGTATCCCTTTATTGGGTTTCTGGGCACATGCGGATCATGGGGAATGAAAGGGCTGACCTTCTATAGCCCGATCTGGCTCTGGTTCTCCCCTCCTTGGACCGGAACCCGGTCTAGCTACCTGAGTATTTGCAGATGTATAAATTTCTTTCTTGATGGGTCTAATAGGAATTTCCCTAACCTTCTCTTGGGGCTCCGGAAAAAAACATCAATGGAGAACTCTGGTTGGCATCACCACCGACCACAGCTCACTTCACGTTTATCTGACAAGGATGGGGGTTGTTGGCAGCCCTGAGTGTCTGTACTGCCTGCCTGGAAGGAGAACGTGAGACAACCGAACACTTTTTGTGTGCTTGTCCGCCCTTGCACGGAAAAGGCTGGATATGCTTGAGTCTATCCTCCTATCTGTTGATGAGCTGAAAAACTTGCTCACCTAGACCTGATGCGCTTCATTAAGAGACCAGGAAGGTTTTGGTAAGGGGGTTTCTAGCATATTAGCACAATAGGCCGCCCTGGATTCTTTCTCTTGAGAAAATATCTCGTGAATATCTCTTTTTAGCCTGGGAATTAAAATGAATTCATATACAATGAAATTCAAACTTGAATCTATGTTTAATCTATGTTAAGAGGTTAACTTAACCTAAACAGAATCCTTCTAAGCTTAACGTCATTCGAAAATTGGAAATATATCTTCTACATTTTAAAGAAGATTTCAAATATCACGAGATCTTCATCTTTTTTTTTTGATTTTTTTTAAATAGCTGTAAATAATGTATTCCGCTATCAAAAGTCAATCTAAATCGCATACCTACTCCCTATTAAAGATGTAGTCTGGTGTATTTGGTTAGTTTTGAAAACTCTAAGCTTCCACTAAACAAGAGTACAAACATACACACAGCACAACAAACCAATTTTGAGAGATCAAACACTTCCGCAAGCAGCCAATGAGCCTTAAAACCTCTTAAAAGGCGACATTTTACTTCCACTTTCTTCAGTCTTTGTATTTCTTTCTTTCTTTCATTTTAAAAGCATTTGATTTTCTCCCACCCTTCATAAGTGGGTGAAATGTTAAACGGTAATCCCTTTTATACCAAGAAAACACACAAAAAAACGTATCTATCACCTCACCGTCACACGAACTGTTGAACTCTATATCTCTACGAAAAAAGGGAATTTAGGTACGGAAAATCCATTAGAACGGGAAATAACAGCTCTCTCCGTATAGGAAATGTTTGCGGTTTGACTTATATTAGAAAAGCCTCTTATGGGAGGTATTCAAAGGCTAATAACAAGGTAAATATTCTTCGTTTACCGACCCTAGATTTATACGAATATGTCGGTATTTTGGTATCGAGAACGAATTATCCCCACTCATACCACCCTCCACTTTCCCTCTTAAGGTTCGTGTTTCCCACAAGTTTTGCAATTTATACGCTTTAATGATCGTAAATCTTACTACGAGTATACGAAGGATATGTTTATACCTGATGAGCTTAGGAAGAATATCCCATCCCGTCTCAACCTTAACGTTTGTTGTTATCTTTTTATTTTTGTCGCATGCAATTTTTAGCTTGTAAATTACAATTTACGTTTGCTAAACTGGCTTAGGTACATACACGCAAACACATAAAATATTTCGCGAAATTATGTAAGCTCGTGTGTTTGCTGAAAGGCTGGAATAGGCCCGCATTGTAAGTATGTGTATATATATACCAAACCCATTGCCACCTCCTAAGCTCTGTATGGGGAATAATTTTTCGTTAAAAGTTATCGCATTTTCTGATAATTTTCCTTCCCAGATGAGTTTTTTATGAGCTTCGCAAAAGGCAGTCATATAAGGAGAGTTTGTCACGTATGATTAATTTTTAATGAGGTCTGTGTTATTTAGTTAATTTGTGGTATCAAGTAATGGGAATTTAATTGGGGTCTAGCTAGAGGCTATATGGTCCTTTAGAGACTTTCTATCTCCCTTTCTTTCTCTATATCTATATATCTATACTGAAATAAGTTTCAGTTTCATCAGTAGACTTAGTAGTGTTTAGGGACTGACAAATATAATCAAGAATTTCAAGGCTTTAAGTCTAGATCCTCACACTCTTGTAATGAATGAATTTTTTAGTTGTTGTCCTGTATTTACATGCACGTTAAGCGTAAATAAAATCTGCCTTTCGCAAATGGCTATTAATCCTTAATTAGCATCTGAAGGGTGTAGTAGACAATTGAATTTGAATGATAAGAATTTTAAATAATTTCTTTCACACATTCCTCCCTGGTATTCTCCCATACAAATTTTGAATTTTTATCTATGGGTATCGCGACCCACACAATATCTTGGAAAAGCTATATATTCAACTCTCGACGCTAGTAATCATCATTAAAAGAAGACTTGAGTCATCCTCGATTTAAATTGAAACAAGTAAGAAAGGTAGAATTGGTCTAAGGCCAATTCTTATGATACCCTGGATAAATTCCCGTATATGTAATTTTGTATGGTCAGCTATCTGGGCAAGTACGATTTTTGAAATGGTTTTTCGCATATACATATTTCTAAATGGTCGTCGGACAGTAAAAATGGTTATAACCAATTTCATAGGATTTCACATTCTGAAGAACTTTTCAGAACATTAAAACCGTCCTGACTGATCGTTTTCACAGTATATGTAAAAATCCTAAAGTTTTATATGGCAACACCAAGAAGGGGTTGCCCAATTTAGTCCATTTTTAAATTTTACATATTATGGCTACAAGAACACCATGTACCAAATTGCAACTCTCTACGTCGACGCGTTCTAAGGCAGTGCCCAAATATATAGGGTAAAACGAAATTTTTGTATAGAAACCCTACGAAAGAGTTTTCCGATTTGTCCCATTTTCGAAATTAATTTTACTTTTTTTTAAAAAGGCCATATGCAGCTCTCTAAGTACACGCGTTCTCGAGTTATCGTGAGGGCGGACGGACGGACATGCAAAAATCAAAATAACTTTTACTATTATGTGTGGGTATCCAATCAATTTTGCTCTACCATCATTATTTCTATGTGTTACTAACGGAATTACAAACTTAGTATACCCTATAGATTTCATCTATGGTATAAAAATTGGAAAACAAAATAAGACAACAAGATTAAGTTAATACACTAAAATTTACTTAATAAATAAATATATGTTCGTAATTCTTAAGAATTTACTTTAACCAGCGCCACACCACAACAAAATCCATTACAAAAAATCGCAATTTAAGCAAATACAGTAAAATTAATATTGTAATCCCTGGTAATCGATCCTTTCAAATTATTTAAAGCTATTTTTAATGAGACACATACATAAAAAGAGCCTCACGGTGTGAAAATTAATATTCGCAAAGGAGTAAGGTTTTTTTGTTTTTAATTAATTCATTTTGTATAAAATCGCTGTAATCTACTCAGAAGAATGATGAAAGGAAGGAACGACGATGTCTATATTATACAGCTCAATTAAAAAAAAAAGTACAAAGTCCTTAGCGATATTTCATCTTTTTTTCTTCTTTTTTTGCGGTCCATCCTGAAACAAGAAAAAACGAATGTCGTCGTCGCTTAATCACTTTAACATGAACCTCTCAAAATGCAATAAATACCCACCACCCATATAAAGAGAAAAATTGCAATTTCATAAAACGCTTGTAATCATTTTCAATTAAAACTACGTTTAATAAAATGCCGATAGCCATTGGTTGGGTCGACAAAAACATTTATGGTATCAATGTCGGGGCCAGGAGGCTCCGAGCCATACCAGGTCCAAAGTACCAACATGTCCTCCAATACCAGATTTGTTTGTGTGCGTGTGTGACTCTTTAATCACCCTGTTTAAAGGATAAGCCGAGGTACATAATGGGATTTTTTGTTCCCAGGGCAGATTTGGAGGCCAGATTTCCATTGGAAAACATCAATTAAATGGAAAATTGTGTAAAATAAAAATATGTATGTACGTAAAAAAAAAAATCATGGACTTAAAAAAATATTACAAAAGTTTTTATTTGACTTACCTAAATGTTGGTCAACTCGTTTCTTTGGTTTTTGTACTGATGCATATGGATCACTACAGTAGTCTTGTCTGGATGGATTTTGGCTGTTTCTCATATTATGATATTCGTCACCATGTTGGGATGGTGTCGTTGTTAAATGGGGATACGTGGCATAATCATCGACAGCACCGTATCCGCCGTGTGTTAGTGGATCATAACCATATGATGGTTGTCGTTCAACAAAATTATGTGATGGTACCAAATTTGTTTGATTACCAGCTGCTGCTGACATTTTAACTTGCCAAAGTGAATCTTGTGAATTAACACTGCCACCATTGTTTGAATTTGAATAGCTGTTTTCTATATAACCCATGTTTACCCCTGAAAAAATGAAAGAAAAAAAAAACAGAATAAAAACAAGCGAGTAATTTTGTAAATATATCTAAAATATTGTGAATTTCGGTTATGCTACCAATTCACAAAGGCGTAGTAAATTTTTTTTTATATCAAATATCCAAATACATGTGTGGGAGTGAGTATAAATACAAAATAACAGATAAAATTTAAACACGTTTTAAGTGTGCCTCAATAAACATGAAAAATTGAAAAACGAGCAAAACGTGTGAAACTCCTTCAACATAAACAAAAAAGAAAAACGAAAACACTCAAACAAAATCGAGTCGATCCATTGAATTTGAAATTTAAAGTGCACAAAAGGAGAAGATGAAAAACATAAGAAACAAAAAAAAAAAAAATAAACGACTTCGTTGGAGTTGGTGATAATGGTGACAATGGCAATACTGTTCAGATGAATTTCGAGCCAGGAAAATGGGGAAGAATATGTGACCATACGCGTCCTCATGCATGTGTCCTAATGTGTGTGAGTGCGCAGCGTGAAATGATACTTATCTCTGATTACTAAGGAGACAATAATTCTTCATAAAAAAAAGGAAACATGAAAGAAAAAGATACACAATACATACCTATATGCCAAAGGTAGATTTAAGGTGCGGGAAGAATATATAAAAGTTAGACAATTTCCATATACGAGTAAACAGGAGAATCATCCAGGTGAAAAGTTAATTTAGAAAGCCAAAGCATTTCAGAAGATATATATTATGTATTATATGTATGTAGGATGATGGGATACATATGTACCTATTTTGTACATTACAATATCTACTTTATACAACATCCAACATCCTATACAGAGGAAGGGGTTCTGTAATTTTTTTCCTTTCTGTGTTTGACTGTAATTCTGATGAGGTGAATTAAAATTCATGACAAATTTAAATACAACAATGTTCGCGTTCGCTTTTTATTATGCAGATTATGTCGACGAGAGCTGAGTGTTTGCTTAAAAAATATCAACGACAAGGATCTGTTTCTCCTTTGGAGCGGAAGGCGCTTCCATACATACTTAATGGCATTAAGTCTCTTTAGGAATACCAGCATTTTCCAGAATAGAAGAAATATTACATAACATGCCGAGGCCCCAAGAGACGACATCGTTGACGGGCGGTATTTCATCTTAATTCATTAACTGCTTGGTAACTGTTCTCTCGTATATTAATTAATTGTTTCATCATATTTGAAGCGGGAAGATCATATACCTATATATAGATATGTATCATGTGCATGGTTGTAGCGGCGCAATGGTGGGCGGGTGGACAATTCACAATATTATTTTCTTTTGTCAAGTTGAAGGATTCTTTTTTATTATCTTACATATAGTTAAGAGAATTCAGAAAGAATTTCTTTCTTTTTATGTAAGTATATATATTTTTTACATTGTTTTTGTTTTAAGAACCACGTCTCGTTGATTTAATACCTGCTTTTACCTTTTGTTCGTGTATGTACAGGCAGGCTCAGAAGATGGCAACAACCTCGCCAGAGGAGCATTTTATTATACTCAGTCAGGGACTGGCATTATAACCATGACATTGTAATAAGAAATCCAGAGCAATATATTTTATTGTGCGATTTCTGTTTCAAGATATTTTTTTTACTATCTGAAAGTATGCAAGAAAGTCACGCCATTAATAATATGTACCTACAACCCTTTCACTCTTCCACACCGTAGTTTTCTATATGGGTATGTATACCCTTAAAGTAGGTATGAAGAATTCAATGATGTTTTTATTGAGCCCTACATATTATATTACGCGATTTATAAAAGGATTATAAAAGTTTACCGAAATGGTTGTTCATAGTGTTGAAGACATCGTATCGGTCAAGGTAAGAGAGAGATATAGGACCTTTCAGACAGATTGAAAATTACTGGTAATTCAAGCGACGTGCTAATGTACTTATGTCACTTTTAAACTTTCGCAGATTGTATGCCGGAGGAAAGACAGATGATGGTAGACTGTTCTACATTCGCACAGTTCGGGATAAGAATGCTTCACGGAATTTTACTGTACGCGCCTGAAAGTATTTTAAGGGTGAAGGATATGCACGGCTTGCAGCGCGAGTATTGTGTACAAGAATTAATCTACAGGGGATATTTCATCGGATCATTGACTAGTGCGATAAAGGGGCGAAAGGCATCCGACATTGCGGCGGTGCTCCAGCGAGTCGATATGACAAGTAATTCACACATCCCCAATGAATGCTCCTCTTCTGGGAAATATCTAATAAACTAAAGCTGTGCAACCAGCCCCGGACCATATATGGGAATTGAATTCCATTCTATTTCTGATTTAGGAATTGTAGAGGAGCAATAGCTTTGACAGGTGCTAATATTTCTTACACCTTTTAAGAAATCCAAGACATTTCAATGCTTTTTTGTCAACAGAGAAGATGTGATCTGTTCAGCTTAACTTACTGGAAATATTAATACCAAGAATGCGTAGTGACGGTGAATCGGAAGTTAATCCATCACAAGAGATGGTAGTGGAAAAATTATGATCTTGTTTTAAAAAGATGAGACAGCTTTGAGTCTTAGATGCATTGCATTTGACGCAATGCCTTGCCCCAACGAGGTCAAACTATGGATGGGATTGAAGGTAAGGGAAAACTATCATTAATGAAAATTAAGAAGAGAGACGGAGAGATAACAGACTCCTGGGGCACACCGGCATTTACAGGATGAGGTTCAGACGTAATGCCATCTAATATAACCCGTATTTTGCGAATTGATAAAAAAAAAACTTCAATCCATAATACATAGAAGAGAAGGGGGAGTATTTTTGTTTGTTTGTTTTACAACACACCTCAATTCGAAGCATGTAGAGTTTTTAGGGATATGATTGTAGAAAGTAACTACTGCATTTTTGAATAAATCAAATACATAATTTGAGTTTTTTTTTTAAGTAGCTAAAAAGTTTCAAAATGTGGTCAACAAAAAATTCTTTTTCAGAGTTCGGTGCATTTCAAAGGTGTGGCGTGGCCTCCAGCTTAGTTTCTTTTTTTGTAGTATAATTGCTGGAATATTTCTTTTCTTTATAAAAGAGTAGAAATCAATATTTAATGCATTTATGATTAAACGTTTCATTATGCAGTAGGTACTATTAGTTGACTAACTAAATACATATGTACATTTTATGCGCTTTGAAGAATAAAAACAAGGAACTGGTATTAACTAACATAATTGATTGTAGTCATCCGAGTGAAAATTCGGAATATCATTTTCCAATTTTCTTCATTTCCTGGAAATAGTAACAAGAGATAGTGAACCTGAACAGAAACGATTCTTTATCGTCTCAGTATCCATCCATCCCAAAAGTTGGATTTCATTTCAAGTATTTTTCCGAACGTTTTTCATTTAAATCCCAGAAAGTGGATGAGTCCAAAAAAGAAGTTGAAAAGTGAAACTTCATTAGTTTGTGTCCTTCTAACATTAGAAAGGACTTGAATTGGTTTCTTCTTCTAGTATACACAAAACAAAACGTTGCGGAATGTATGTGTATGGATGTATGGATGAGTTCAATTTTAAATTACTTGAATCAAAATGTCGTAAAGATACCAAAACATGGTGGTGCTGATGGAGGGGCAGTTGGGGATACTGTGCTGTTTAGAAATAAATAAATAAAAAAAAAAATCATACAAGTTTAACGACAAGCACTGATTCCAATGAAACATGTCCTTAGGATCTCGACCTTATAGGATGATGAGGGATTGGAATGTGAAGAGCACGGTATACACACAAAAAAACACCTAACGAAATTCTTTAACTTTGTATACAGGGTTACACTCGGCACTTTGGAACTTGGCGAAATGTACAGAGTGTGCGAGAAAAACTTTTAAGTTGCGTTATGGGGCTGCAAAGAGATTACAACATCAAACGAGCACGTTAAGCTGGAAAAGCAAAGTAAGAAAGAAGCAACAGCAAAAAAGCAAGCACATTTTACCTATAGGAAAAATATCAGCAAAAAAAAAATATATGCAAGCCAAACTCAAGCTTTTTTAAAACAACCAACAACCGACAGGAGGAGGGATTACGACAATTTACCTGGAATATCAAGTGTAGTGGTACCTAGTCCTGGTTTTCAAAGCATGAGACGTAAAATAAAAGAGAAAGAAAATAACAAATTTTATGAATGAAGAGCTCACCAAAGAAGGATTAAGTAAGTAGCAAAGAAATGAGCACAGGATGGGCGGATTTTTGAGGTGACATCATTAAAACCAAATTAATTTTTTTATTTTGAAAAGTTGCTTTATAGGAATGTATGTATGGATGTAGGTACATACGTATAGGTAACAAATAGCAAAAAAAAACTTCTTTTCTGCTCTCCACCACCATCCCTTAGTAACTCAATGTAAATTCTGATACAGTTTCGATAAGCGGGAGAGCACAGCAATTGATATATGTAGGTATGTATACATTTTCAGGAATTCTGGACTATAGAAAAAATCAAATATATACTTACATTCATTCCCTGGTATTGTATGCCCAGGCACTTGTAGCCCAGTATTCGGATGGTAAGTGTAGCCATTCTGTGTCGCATAAACGGCACTCTTTTGGTCCTCCATGCTGAGTGCAAGATCCATTGAATGTTCCAATGCTTTGTTGTCCAGTCCACTTGCTGGGTAGTAAGGTGGTGGTGCTTGATTTTGTTGGGCAACAATTGAAGGTCGCACTGAATCCATTTCATAATCTTTTGCAGCTGCACTTTTCTTGGACTGATTTCGTTTACATCGGCAAAACATTAACAATAGACCAACGAAAAGAGCGAATACTATGCATGAAACGATGATGGCGATTAATGTTGGGGTAGCTAGAGCTGATGCTTCAGCTATATAGGCTGTACCTACTATACATAAAAGAGAGAGGAAGAGAAAAAATAGAAAAAGAAACAATTCTTTAGAAAATGCAATTAAAAATTTTTTTTTTTAAAGAGTAAAATCTAAAACTTGAGTAGTTTACCTATTTATGTATCTATGTGAGTACGATCTTTAAGATCCCATTAAAACGACGAATCTTGGTTTGTGTTTATTACGTGATCTTGATAAATACCTGGGCACCCATTTTGGAATTCCTTACCCATTTCTGGTTCCTGGCTGGAGTGTATTCTGGAGACTGCTAGTGGAACGAGTCTTATGGACTGCCGGACAAATGTAGTGGTGTCTTTCAAGGAGAGCTTGCAGCGATTTACTATACAGAAATTTTGGCATCTATGTGCAAAGAGTCCGCACGACACATCGGTATATACACTGACAGCCTTGCAGTCATTAAGGCGCTGGATGCTGTGCTGGTTAAATCGAAATTGGTGCAGTTATGAAAGACTAGCCTTGAGGAATTGACTACACGGCACAAGGTGACCCTATGATGGGTACCTAGGGATATCCCAAGCAGTGAGATGGCTGATGAGTTGGCCAAAAATGGCTCTGAAATGGATAGCGATAGCTAATATGAGGTTCCAGATCGGAGCTTTAAAAGAGGAGATCATCAGGGGCGTCTATCATAAGTCAATCCTCCGGTGGAAACCTGCCGTATCGCGAGACAATTGTAGCCTGCGTAAGACAAGAGAATTGCTTAATGGGAACAGAACATATACCAGGAATCTAGTAGGGTGTCCTTATGGACCATTGGATCATAGGAGACCACGCTAGGAGCCTGGGAATAGCGGCGAACGATTTTTGCAGGACCTGTAAGAATTTAGAGGAAATCATATCCCTCCAATACGTATTTTGTGAATGATCCGCTCTGCTGAATAAAAAAGGTAGGCTATTAGGTAGTTACTTCTTTTCAAGTCTGGGGAAGCTGCAAAGCAAACAGTCCAGTTGCATCCTGAGTTTCCTAAGGCAAGCAAGATGGATCTAGGACGACTTAAAGATTATCGAGGACAAGGGGCAGAATGGACCCACTGGTTGTCTACGTTAAGAAGGCTAGGCACTTCTAGTGGCACCCCCTTACCTATCCTAATCTAACCTTTTTTGTATTGTCGCTTATAATTATTGTGAAATTATTAACAAATGGAAACTCCTCGAAAGCTTATTGTGTTTATCTATTCCCTCCCTCAGGTATTCATTAAGACGAATAAAAAGCTTGAGGTAGGTAATCTCTCAATTCACGTTGTGCCGAAAGAAATACTCTTCAATATGGACTTGTTACATGCAAATCAAGCTCATTCGAGAAATCAACAGAACTTTAAGAAGTCCTCAGACCTAGTTACAACAAAATTCAAGAAGAAAAATTCCCGGTGTTTCTGATTGGATTGGACACACTCGAAGCCACAATCGTGAAACAAGATATATTTCTGCTTCTTACCGTTTCCCGCTCCAAAGCTGCACGACAAAAAATAGTATTTTTATTTTTAACAACTTTAAAGCAACGTTCCTCGAATTTCATACCTCAGGCTATAAGACAGGATACCGTTTATCGATTAAGTAAAGAAAAGCAATCCCTCAGGAAATAATCGTACGAAAGGCGAATTTAAAAAAAATCCTATTGGGCTTTTTAATTGAATAGTTAAAGGCGACTTCAAGCCATTTTTAAAATATGTTCACAATCTATCTACTATTAGCAAAGATACACTAATTTTCATAAATCCTTAAAATGTGCCAGGTATGAAATAAGTTCTGGTTATTTATGTTGTCAGGATCGAATAATGACACAAGTAATCCTATTTCAGGTTATAAAAATATCAAAAGAAAACAAAAAAAAAAAAATAAGGCAATAAAAATAAATTCAAATGTCACACTTACTTTCAGCTTCCGTATAATCACCGCAATGTTCCTGATTAGACCGCAAACATAATTTCACTCTGACCGTTGGTGAATTCTCATCTTCAAGCGCCATCGTAATGTCCTCATCATTTCCCAGAGATCTAGCACTACTACTCCTTCTCGCCATGATAAGATGTTCTATGATGGCCTCTTTAAAAGTGGGACCATTGCCCGATACCTGTAGTGGAATAGTTTCGACAATTTGCCAAGCAGCCATGGGAGTGTCTCTATTGACCAATGACTCAACGATTGCAATCAGTGATAGACAAGTGGCGCCAACGTTTATTCCTAACGTTCTTGAATTAGGGTCAAATGTAACATGAAGTGGTGGGGGAATTTTGCTGACTTTTGTTGTTGTTAAAATCTCATTTGAATAATCCGACCGACCTTTTGTATTGAGTGATTTCACTTTGAAGGCATAACTTTGATGCTGATCAAGCGGTGTCACCTTGCAAGGAATATTTCGATGACAATCGAATTCCATCCATTCTGTATTGCTAGTAGTAAGTGTGGCACAATCTGGAATCATTTGTTCATCTCGTGGCATTGCAACACGCCGATATGCAACGAAAAATTTTGTATTACTTAAACCACCATCGAAACCTGGTTCCCACGCCAATGTGACGTAATTCGGTCCAACATCAGCTGCTAACAAATTGGTCGGCTGTTCCGGAGGACCTTTCTGCTGTAACCTTATTGGAGCTCGTATTGTATCAAGGGAATTTGCTACTCTGCAAGTATATTCCCCATAGTCGGCATGAGTAAGTCCATTAATTTTAAGGACAGACGTGTAGATGTCGTTGTTATCGGTTGTTGTATTGATTTCATAGTGGCCATCAGATGACATGGACAACGGTGATGGATTGTTCCCGAATTGCCATTGAAATTCTGGCTTTGGATATGCTTGAACTTTACATACCACTTCCGCAGTTTCTCTAATATCGTAAGCCACTTTGTTGTACTGATGTAGTATCATGGGTTCATGCTCAATTCTGAGGTGCATACTAGAGTTGGCAGTGTTAACTTCATTTTCATATAAGCAAGTATATAATCCTCGATCCCCTGGCATTAATTCATTGTTGTTGGGTCTTTCTGTGCCATAGAATTTCAGCATACTCTGGACTGTAACCATTCCATTGGGTCCCTCAGCAGGATTCGTTTTAACCTCGTACAAATTCATTTCTGGAAGAATTTCACTTCCATCCTTAAGCCATCTAATAGTTGGTTTCGGTTTACCTTTTGCACTACAAGTGACAGCATAATCGGTATCTCCCACACGTCTGGTCATGTGCTGTTGTAATTTTGCCAAAAATTGAGGCGGCTGATGTACCTCAAGTGCAATCGTAGCCATTTCACCATGACCAAGTTCATTAGCAGCATGACAATGATAACTTCCTTCACTGCCTAAATGTGCTCGTGGTATTACATACTGTGGACCTTGTGCCAGAATTTTCTGTGTAGATACTTCACCTTCGATATCCCGAAACCATCGATACTGGGGTACTGGCCAACCAGGTGGATTTGCTGAACAAGTTAATGTGACCCCATTGCCTACATGAACGATTGGCTTGTTTGGCGTGATAAATGCTTGACCTGGTCGATGTCTGACTAGCAAAGCTACGGTTGAATTTCCAATTCTTTCCACTCGTTTACCATCGTACGGCATCATAATATTTACAGCGCGACAAATATAGTTGCCAGCATGTTCTGCTCGTACACTGCTTAGAGTTAATACATCACCGCTGTAACGAAAATCCGTACTACCTTCCTTTAGCCATTCAATTGTAACTGGTGGGGGATTGGACGTCACATTGCATCGTATATTAATTGTTTCACCTTCTTCGGCTTCCCTTGTCTTGGATTCAATCACAACAACCGGAGGATATAATATATCCAGGAGTATTTCCTGCTCCCCAACTTTTCCCAAACCATTATCAGCTGAACAAGCATACTTTCCGGCATCTTGTAAGGAAACACGATGAATTGTATGGATCATGGAGGAACTAATAAACCGGCCGTTGCGTGTCCAACGGACATTAGACACCCGCGGCTTTGCATCCACGTTGCATTCCAATTTTGCTGTACGATCACGTTCAACACGTAATGGATTTTTTGGTCCCACTTCCACCCTTGGATAATCTAAAAATAGAAAGAAGAAATTGTTTAGAAAATTGTTTTCACGTTCACCACTATTAACTACATCCACTCAGGTTTTTTTTTTCATTTTGACAAAAGTGCTAAAAAAAAAAAGAATTCTAGGGAAAATTGAATTTAGTTTTTATGTACATACAACTTCTAACAAACTATTACACTACTATTAGTCGGGGTATATCAGATGATTTTGTTTAATTCAAGCTGCTAAAGAGAAATAGCGATTTTGTGAAATTCTATCTACATTCACTCCAGGTACAGTAAACTGACTTTTGTCAACATGTTTCACATGTTTGGATTAATTTAAGGAGAAACATCACTGCTTTATGCTTTATGATTATAAAGCACTCATTAAATGAGCATATAATTTTTTGGACCAACAGGAGACAAGATACGTAAAATGTTCATGTGAAAAAAAAAACAGCAGACAACCGTAAAACCTTATACTGAGGTCCATGCTAAACAATATTTTAGCGCGTCTCCAATATTGGGTCATTCTTTTAGCAGCTAAGATATGACAACGGAGACTTAGAGAGGTGGTGCCACCTCTAATCAAGAATAAGCCAAATTTAAAATTAATTTAAAATTCAGTGTGCTAAAATTTTATATGAAATAGTTTAACGCGAACCTCAGTGTTAGCATGGACAAACTAATAACATACAAAGACTGGACAAGTAGAACAAAAATCTCTGCAACGTCTCGCTCGAATATAAAATAGATAATGCCTTGACTTGCTGACGTAATCAAAGGGTAAGCCAGTAATGACTCGCTCCAACATAACAATGCGTAGAGGCCTGAAATTTTTTCTTTAGAATTTTTATGTATTTTTGTGGGTTGGCAACGGCACACATGAAAGACGGCCACAAGGCTGAATCAAAATTAAAAACATTTTGTTGAAATTTCTAAGAAGAAATGAATCCTATTGCTCATCTACGCGTTTACGCTCAATAAAAATTTCTAGCGGCCCAACGCCCAAGCACTTCATTGTCGGCCTCCAATAATGAACACAAATTCTAAGAAAAAATTGCGGGCTTCCTTACGTCAAGCAAAATTCTCGAGAATGCTTCCTCAGCCATGAAACAGAAATCTATATGTGTGCGTTGGGAGTCCGTTCTCTAAAATGTTCTCTATTGATACTCATGGAAAAGTTCCAAACATTGACTTTATATGCTATAAAGCCTAAACTACTATCCATACAGGAAAAGAAAATAGTCTTCTAGTAATTTACAGCTTGGTTCCATATCTTCCCAACGGTTACACTTACAATATACCTTACTTAACAAAATAATAAAATAGTTTTGATTACAAAGTAAAATAGTTTTAATTACAATCAGCTGAGTAATAATTGCATGTGTGTTGTGTAGCCGGAGTCTGAATCTGTAGGCATAGCTACATTCAACACACAAATGAATAGTTCGTCATGATAATGATAACGAAGTACATTCGATATCATCAGCCCACGGCATGCCAGCAGCCACAGCTGTATATATGTAAATGTTTCTTAGCTGAGAGTTTTTGTTTGAGGAATCGTAGTCATTTGGTTCAGATAAAATTTTTTTTTAGTAATTTTGATAGGAAAGGTATACAAATTTTATTTCTGTTCGGAAGATAAGAAAGTAAGCTTAAGAATATCCGAATAAGAACTCTGCAAATATTTTAGAATGTTAGCATTCCGTAGAGGCTCTCATGTGGTAGTGAGGGAGTCTGTTTCATGGCTTGTGAAGTATTCTCGGGGGTTTTGCGTCAAGGCATTGCTGATTTTATATTGTAGTGAGGCATTGCTGGCTTACCCTTTGGTCACGTCTCAGCAAGTCGAGATATCATGGAGTCGTCATCGATTTTAGATATCTTTTGTATTTGTCCAGTCTTTATATATTATTATAGTTTGCCTATAGTACTAGGCTTATACCACAGACAAGAAATATTTCTGGGCTGTGTTTATACTACAAAGAGTTTTGTATTTTTGGAAAGTTTGGTAGAATATTGGACAGGTTACATTTCATTGTGACTCTTTGATGGGAAAACGGAAAAAGTGAAGAAAAAGTATGGAAAATTATTTTTTCCAATTTTTCTATTTTGACATCCAATAACTGCTAAAATAGAGCACAGCAACTTTACGAACAACCTGTATTATAAAGGTTAATTAACAGTTATATATGTAGATACATAATTACAATGGAATTTCGTCACACTCATTTCCCACAATTTTTATCTGCTTTGCGTTCTTTATTTATAACTCTATTAAGTAATTAGTTTTCTTTCCAGTTTTCAGTACAGATACCCCACCCAAACGAGCTGACAAAGTTTCTCTATGTTTTCGTTGCATAATGGCTCTCTGAAGTCAAAGAGTAATGCTTGAATTCGTTTTTAATTTAAACAAAAGCCGTTTTACGTTTGTCACCTAGTTTTCGCATAGCTCATGTATACTTGCCGTCGGGGCAAAGAATTTAAGCTTTTAACCATCCCCAACAAAATATCATTCCTTCATTTCGTTTCTAATAGGTTAAAAGAAAAGTTAGATAGGTATATGCGCCTTTTATGCTAGTTTTTATTTTTATTTTTTGTCTATATGCTGCGAGTAAGCTTGAGTGCTCTTTGATATTTAAAAACGGAAAACTAAACCCCATTTGCTAAGTAGTTTATTGAAAAAAAAAACAAAAATCCATTTATATTTTTATTTGAATCATTTAATTTCTCCGCATACTTAAATTTCCTTGATGCAACGAAGCTTATTAACTGATTTAAGCAGTTTTCATTTCTTTTTTTTTCTTTTTTTTCAGACCACTCATGTATATGTATGTAAATTAAATTTTCCTTGTGAATTTCCCTCTGTAAGCGGCCATAATTTACCAATATGAATATTATGGAAAACGACTGACACATTAATAAAAGACTTCAGTGATTAACATTGGCGTAAAAAGTGCAGATATAAATTCAGTTCTCATCATGAATGCATCGTAAATGTCATTTCATTTCATTTCATTTCTGTGACTCTGTGACTGCGACCAGTTGTTGGTGCGGTGGTTTTGATGGCTGTGAAAATTCCCAGCATTTGGAAACTACGTAATTTGCAGCAGTAACAAAGCCAAAATGAAAAGCGAACGAGCCGAGGTCGTGGCGAGCATTGAAAAGCAGGCAGGCAGGGAAAATTTTAATTACCTCTCTAGCTTTGCGGGATAATGGGTTCAAAGCATAACAATGGCAGCACAAAACCGTCAACTATAATTCAATATTAAACATTTGGAATAAATACCCCGCCCGTGTCTTTTGTGTCATCTCTCTCTTTAGGAACTCACTTTTCGTCTTGACTCAAGTGTAGGTACTATTATTATTCTTGTGCCGGTCTTTAGGTCGGAAATAAAATTATAAAATCAAATTACCAAAGTCATTTCAAAGTTTATCCTTCTGAAATGACGTTTTATTTGCTGCGTGATGCCCTATGCTACCTTTACCCTGATGTGCACTTTCGAAAAAGCTATAATTTTTCGAGGATAAAACAATTATGTAGGTATAAAGGGAGAGCAGTTAATGATTCTTATGAAGTTAACTCGTTTTTGGATGATAAATACATAGCTAAAAGCTATAAAAGAAATTTTCTATAGGCATAATGATCCATAAGGAACTTATAATAAACCTGTAGTGAACTGTCTTTGAATACATTTTTTTTTATTATGGAAATAATGGTGTCCTTTATTTTTATGGTACTCATTCTAAGGTTCTTAAGGCAGTCGGTAACGACTTGGAGGAGGTGAATCAGAAAATTTTTCTCGTGCGGAAATGTAATTTTACATATACAGAAATATAAATTTTACTATGAAAATTAATATGAATATGCATATAAACGTACATTTTGTTTACTTTAGAATCAGTTTACAGTACGTACAAAATCCCACGGTATTTTACAAGTTCTATATGAAATCGGTGCAAACTAATGTTAGTAATTTTATTCTCAAATACATATATATTGATATCACATAACGTTCTAGATTTACCTACAAAATTGAATGTCAACGCTTATTATAGTAAAATTACTGAATTTTGTCGGAGACAGTTTATCTTGAATGTAGAGCTAAAAGAACAAAACAGTTATTCCGAATTAAGGAAATGGTTGTTGTGTATATTCATTTTGAAATTCTTTGAAAAGTTCTTTTCCACTATACCATAATATACGCATGCTATAAACCACGAAAAATTTAAAGCATTTCAAAACTCACGTCCGACCATAAAAATCGCATTTTAATTGGAAAATCGAAATAGCTCCTCACACGTTCGACTATTATCTCTCGAATTGTGTATGCCTGAAAAACAAATCACCTCACTTCCATTAATCAAGAGCACGTGAATAAACAAATGTGAAAACCAGAAACGATCTTTTGCCATACATCACACCACCTCCTCCTAACTAAAAGTATAAAACGACCGAAGGAGAGTGGTAGCTATGTACATATATTTTGGATAAGTATAGTAAATAATATACTGTGCATCCTAGGAGGAGCTAGTTAGTATAAAAATAAACAAAACAAAATTATAAAGTGTAAAATGAAAATCTGTTCGAACTCATAACATTTCCCAGAATAATGTTTTATTAAGCGAACTCAAAGGTTTATTTTGCAATGTGTTTTAGTTAGCTAGATTGAGTCCAGAACACAACGGTATGGCAGACATACCACCCATAGCCAATATGCTCGTGCATCAGAAGAAAAACGAATCTTGTTTGGCTATTATAATACATAAACAGGGAAGAATCAGACGAGTTCACTTAAGATTCTCATCCAACCGACTTCATACATACTAAATAATACTAAATATCCAAAAGAATGGGGGGTTCTGGATTTTGTGCTTCATCTGTGTTCTGATGTTTCATTCACCGCAGCAGAGCTCTATTTTTCACATTTGTATATCATCCCAAGTTGAATTGTTTCCAATAAAATTCTTAGGAATATATCAATAGTTAGCATCTTTGCGTTCCACCTCTCTCCAATTTCTCCCTGAACTAGCCAACGTTATTTCAATCCAAATAGCAAAGGAGCTCATATTGTTGATCTCTTGAGTCATCTGTTCACGATTTGGTTTAATACTTGAATGTACATCGGAAACCAGCCATAATTTTGTTGTTGTTGTGTACGTGTGTGTGCTTGATGCTATATAACTGTCGTAAACCTTCAGTTACATACAATAATCAGAAGACATCAGGTTACCACATGGCGGATTCTTCTGTAACTTTTGATTCAAGTCCCAAAGCTCACAGTCGTTTGCCATACACTTCTATACATTTTTGCTAGAGAGCACGCTTCTTTATACTACGTATGTACCTCTGTACAGGAGCAGGAGTATACCGAAACGGGCGAGTACAAATCCGTATTCCGGAACAACAACTAGCTGTACATTTTGTATAAGTCAAGCAGTACGACAAAGACGACGTAGTAGTAGTATCTAGTATCGGATGAGAACTTTTAAACGCAAACATTTTTATTTGTGCGGTGGCCTGGAATTGAAAAAGTTTATTGAAGTAAATTTGGATAAAGAGGGAAAATGTAAGAAAAGTTATTTGAAAGCTCAAGTTCCTTGGTGTAGTATAGATGAAGTTGCACACAATATTGGATTAATAGAATTTTATGTTGGGTACCTATTCATCGTAGATGGAAGGATGGTTGTTTGGTGGGAAGCGCGTAAGCCTTATTTGCATTCCGCTAACAGAAATCAATTTCCAGATGGACTTTCGCAAGAGTCCAGTTTTTGCCCAATAGTTTTCCTTTTTTCCAAATATGTAAGTATATAAATAAGATTGGAAGGGTAAAATATTCCGGTTAAATGTTGAAAGCATGAAAGTATGCTTTGATGTTCTTTAATGGATTCGATAAAAATCTAACAATTTGAATCAAAAATCAAAAAAAAAAAAAAATAGAAACAGACATCGAAACACTAAAAAACATCTTTGATTCTGATTCCTGCTCCCCCCCCCCCCCCCCTATTATAAATTGATTAACGATGACTGTTATACGAATAATTCAAAACTTGTGACATTTATCAGAATCAGAAAACAGAGATCCATTGAATCATTAATTTTCATTTGGGACATAAAATGTGGGTATTTTCCTGACAGAAGGGCGGTGCATTAAAAGTTGGAGTGGTCAAATGATGTGCCCCCTCTTATCACTCAATATACTTTATGTGAACAATGGAACGATGATGGACTAGCAATATTGGTTGAGGAGGTATCTGACTGTGATTTACTGAAGGAATGCAGAATTCGACCGACCTGTTTTTGTTTCTTTTTTGTTTTTATGAAAATTGTTTTTTATTATAAAGTACACGTTCAGACACTTTTATTAAAACTTTTAAATTAAAAAATATAAATTGGGAGAGAATACTTATTTGATGGTGGAAACATGCAAAACAAATGTTGAGTTAAAAAGTAGAGTTTATTGCATATTTTGACACGGATGTATTTGTTTCAATGCCCTCTTGGTAATGGGGTTATTTTTTTAACGAAAATATGCAAGATATTTGTTGACGTTTTAATGTCGTCTTTATGAAACTTCATGAACTCCCTTACTGGGAATTTCGTTTAAAAATATTTAATGCAAGACTTTTTATTCACATAGTGATACAGAGGTGTTAATTCGGATGTCTAGCTTTCTATAAAAAAAAAACACATACAAACATACGTATACACACTGCTTTTATTGCATAAAAACTAAGTGAATAAAATATTCCCAGAAGCAGAGAAACAAATTCATAGCCAGGAGCGTTTCTTTTAACCAAGTTCTTTTATATCCACGCTTACCATCAGTTAGCACGGCACAAAAATGTGCAAATTCCCAAAATCCTGAAATATAACAAAAATCCCAGAAAATTTGCTTGAACTTTTTAATTTTCTTTTTTATTTTTTTTATATTTTCTCCACTTTTCCATCATCACATCGTTTACAGTATCAAAAAGAGAAATTCACTTTGCAAAATTCCCAGTTGAGTTTTATAAAATTCACCCAGTCTCTGGATTGTATATTTTCTGGAAACATCAAGTTTTCTGTCAAAAGTTTTCCCAAAATCCCATTTCAGTTTTGGGCATTCGGCGACTTTCTTTCGGAAGAATGTCGTGCTCATATATATGTATTTATGTAATATGTATTGGGATATATAGTATTCTCCCAAATGTACATAAATGATTATCGACAACGAAGATGGTATAGAAATATTGATGTTAGTACTATGTTGAAATAAAAGTAGAATCCTTTGACGTGGTAGCCCATTAAGGGATAATGGGGACGACGACATAATATTTGTCCTCATATACCAACTAAAAGTCTATCTCTCTCTCTCTCTCTCCGTTTGTATCATTTTATTGTCGGATAACAAATGAGTTTGTGACTTGTGAGTGGTGGACTGATGTTAAAGAAGGGACCTCATACAACAACAATAGACAGATGATACTATGGGTTTAGGGTTGGGAAATGGATGACCGAAGTCCATTAAAGGGCATTTCAGCAAAATGTCCCTTTTAAATTGTACACTTTTATTTTTATTTCTCGAAAATCCACATTTCCCAGTCAATATACTCTTGTGATACCAATACCATAATACCATAATACAAAATCGCATTTGAGCATCCGTCGTCTTCATATACCTATACCTAAAGTGCTTTTGTGTAGTTGCAAGTCATGCTTTCAACTCATGTATAGAACAGATAATAGTCATCCACTTGGCCCTTTTAAAGGATAATCAAAGTCTATTGGAGTCTCTTTTGATTTGCCGAAATCGTTCATACTATATACACATAGCTTAAGATGAAGGATTCCATCAGGGGGGGGGGGGCTTCTGTTGATCTGTATAAACACCCTGTGTAAACCTAAATAATGGGAGCAAGTGCTTCCTTTGCGTTACAATATAAATCAGACACTCTCGACTCTTATCACTCTGATTTATGTATCGCAATATGACTGGCAACTTCTGGGACTCTGTTTAATTTGTATGTTCGGCTCTAGTGGAGTACACAAAACGTAGATTTACCAACATGACATTGCGAGGTAGAGGATGATGGTGTTCCTTATATGGCTCTTTCTTAGAAGATGAACATGTACATATGGTTATATCCCTTGAAAGGCCTTTCATCAACTGAACACAACTGAAATACACCATTCCCCGCTATTATGGACCATATGTACTTTTAGTAGCTTCAGTCAGATCCCCTCAACTTTAGTAGTTAATTGCTTCCTTTGTATCTGGATTTCAAGGATTATTGTATGAGAATCATGAGCGGAAAGAGGAGAATTGGAACTTATTCCTCATTCCGAACAGATTTGCTGCCCATCGTGTTTTTTCCTTTTTTTTTGCCTCCTTCCTGCTATTTTTCCTTTATTTGTGGCAAAAGTAAACCTTTATAAACGTCGTTAGATACGACGGTAAAAAAATGTGCTGGGCACAGCAAAAGGCAAGGCAAGGCAAGTACGTTTTATCATTGCTACATATATACATACAATAGGATATATAAATATATTTATATATATATATATATATATATATATATCGGAAAGTTGGATAGGACCTAGGATAAACGCATTAAGTCAGGGAAAGCTTTTCAATTTGACCATTCATCATATTTGGAAATGGGAGCAGGAACGAATTTCATTGCTTCCGCTGCTCGTATATCATTTGTTGGCAAATCTGCAATGAATTAGTGCCCCTTTCAGTCCAGTGGCGTCCGGTGAAAGTTGCAATCTACACACTTGTCAATAAGGGGGAAGAATTTCTTTGGTTTGTGTGTGTTGTTTTTTGAGTAGGGTTTTATGAGAGGGGCATTGTTAACAGGAGGAGGCAGAAAATATGTGTTGCTTGATTTGTTCTTTGTATGATTAATGTTGTTGGCACAAGAAGCAAACTTATTGACATACTTAAGAGGAAGAGATAATATTTTACATAGTAAATTAATATATACATATTTTCGTCATATTAGTTGAAAAAAGTTTTTGTTTTGAGAGCGTATTACTAGATATGTAAGGATAAAGGCTTTAACATAATTGAAATGTGAACTTTGTGAACACAGAAGTACAAAATTTAGTAGCACGGTTTGAATTTCGATCAGCAGTTAACCAAATATTTTTTTAGTAGCGGTATTAGTATTTTCTGCCGTTTGGAAAAAAAAGTGGTGGCATAAAAATATAAATACACTTGAGCTAAATAGAGGGGGGACCTTACAGCCATGTAGAGAACAAAGACTTCGATTTTGAGTAGAAGACTTTAAAGCCGAGTAGATGATAGAGACTACAATCCCAAGTAAAAAATTGAGACATCAATGAGAGAAAAAAGATGGAGATATCAAAGCCGTGTGAAGAATAAAGACTTCAATGCCGCATAGAGGATGGGAGACATCAAGGCCGAGTGGAGAAAGGAGACTTTGAGACCAAGTAGAGGATAAACGAAGAACAAAGCTAGATGGATATTAATTACTGTTCAGATTTCATATACGCAGAGTTGAGCTATATTTGTTATGTGGGGGGGGGGGGGGGGGGGGGCGCTACTTTAAACTGAATCAAAATACATAACCCGATTTATATAAATAATTTAGACGGCCTTGAAATGTTACTTGGACTAATTTACTTTTCAGTAACAATTAGAATGTATTTTGCCTTTAGAAACGCAGTTATTTACGTTAGGGTTTAAGATTCAAACTTTTATATAATAAGAAGAAGATCTGTGGGTTAATACAAGATAAGTATCAAAATTCTCAAATATATGTAGATAAGTAGTATGTATACATATATATGTATATGTTGCTACATACATTTTCACAGGAAGGAAGAATATTCGGATTCATTCTGCAACATTTTTAATAATGGACAATTGATTGCCCCTGTAACTCTAGCACCAAGCAAATTGCTGGAAAATTCAGTGAATTCAGCAAGACAAAAATATAATATCTATATAAATTACTGGGAATAATGAAATCCAAAATATTAAGCGAACCATTAATAAAATTTAAATAGGTACAATATACAATACATAATATATGCATGTAGATAAATTATGTGTAGAGTAAAAAAAAAATGTTATTACTTTTGCAATTTGCGATTTTCATTTAATTTTATTGTCCAGTTTTATTGTGGAAAAAATTTTTAAAGGAAAATTTTTGCACCACATTTTTATTGTAATTAATTTTCGTTAATGACACGAATGATATCGATAGAAAATTTAACCAAGAAATCATTATTAAGCGATAATTGGACTTTACTGGGATAATTTAAACTTAAAATATACATAGTAATTCGAATTATATATTCTGTCGACATTTATTTTAGAAGGAAATGGAATTTTAACGCCTACAGCTATACTATGGAAAACGGATTAATTATTTTTTTATATTATAATTATGTATTTTGAATAAAGTAGAGATAATTCCTTTAAATTTTCATTAAATATTTAATAAATTGATCAGTTAGAAGAAACTGTAGGATTTAGTTAAAGCTAAAATCAGATACCTACTGAAAACTAAAAAAGGAAAAACGGAGAAGAATTAAATGTAGAAGAAAAGAAATTGTAGTAATTGAAAAATTAGTGAGGTGAGAACGATTTTCTACATTATATTCTCGTATTAGTACTCTTAGTGACAGCAACATAAATAGTGATACAGTTGGTTATAGGAGAAGTGGGTTATGGTTTAATAAATCGACGGCATCCTGTTGTTTATAGAAAGGAGATGTCAACTTTTCTGTAAAAAAAAAAAACTAACATACAGATACTTCCGACTTTGGACTATCTTTCTTGGGAAGATCGACTTGACGAACAAATAAACAACATCGCTGGTTAAATCCATTTATGTTCGTTCTTAGCCGTTTCAATTATATATCGCGACTAGTTCCGAGCATATCAACGCAATCATACTTTTGATGACACTACAATCTATAGCCACCAAATACACCCATTATTTGGTGGCTATAGGTTCCTATAGAAAAAGAATTACAGTCGAGGTACACCCTGGAGGTTATTGAATTGTTCATATGCGATACATAATCCACTTATCTTAGTTTGTAAGATTGTATTATTCTTAATATTTAAGAAAACCATTTTTGAACATAATTCCAACCAAAAAAGTGAGAATCGATCGCAGAATTTTTGGTGAAATATTCAAAAATTACGTGAAATTTGCCATTACCATTTAAAATTCTAAAAAACAAAAGAGCTGAGCGCGAAACTCGAGAATCACCCAGAAAGTCTTCATTATGGCGGTAAATTTTTAATCCAACGAATAAAAGGCTTTCTGAATTAAACATGCAATTCCCTATAAAGTGGAGAAATTGGGGGTTTTTAATCTGGCAAAAGAAGTTATGTAAGAACATTTCCTATATCAAGCAATTTTCCTACGTTTTACTCTTGTAATCGTATTTCAGTATATATCAGCATTTCCACAAAGGAACAACTTTGCCCAGGTGCACAGACGACATAACACAGGCAGAAAAGTAGTTAACACTTCAACTTTATTGCCAGAAAAAAAGCTACATATATACATAAACAAGTCTTTAGATTTAGTTCATTGCACTTTCTTTTCTCCAATCATTCTACGGTTAATTTTATAGCAACAAGATGCTGGGCTGAAGGTCTAGCAAGTAACTGTTGCTATCGAGGTTGTCGTCATTATCATCATCATCATCATTCTCCTCCTTGTAAAGTTTTCTATTAGCTAGAAAAAAAAACAAAAAACTAAAAACCATCAGCACAGTGGGCTTGGGGCATCATCTTAAGCAAAACTTGACAGACTCTGGCTGGACAAGAGAGGAGACAACGTAGACCACAGAACAGAAATGCTAAAAGGCCGGCTGGTGAAACCCGATTCTGTGGTTCATTTAATGATGCTGATGCGGATGCTGCCGCGACGGATTACACCATATCGATTCGATGCTCCTCAAGGTTCACTATACTACATCATCTCTGCGGGCCATAAGCAAGGCTAAATGTATGTAGATTTGGTTGGTCACCACCCAGCAGCAACTGAAGCGGTCATTGGCACGCGATATATATAGTACATACATATATGTAGGTATGTACAAAATAAAGAAGAAATACGAGAAAAGCCGTTGTCGAGTTTCTTAATCGCTTTTTCTTATTTTTCATCCAACTCAATAGTGTCCAGCTGTGGAGACTGCTGCTTCACAGTAGCACGTCTTAAGTATGCAATAAAAGAGGAATAATATGGGAAAAAGAAGACGAAGAAGAAGAACAAAACTGCTCGTAATGGCCAGTAACGAACAATTTTTATATATGGCAGCTCTTCCATTTTTCTTTGCGCCTTTCGAGTTCGACTGTTATTAATGAACGCAACTATACCGCCAGTGATTGATCTTCTCGTTGTCGTCGTCGTCGTCTTTTGTAATCTTGATGACGTTGCTTTCCACTATGCTACCACCAACACCACCACCACCACCCACACTATAGTTATAGTTTACTTTTACCTTTCGAAATTCTTCAGGTAACTGTATTTTTTTCGTATGTAGTTTTTCTATTGAATTCTTTTCGCCCTTTTTTTCTACTTCTGTGACAGTGAATTGATAGAATTTTCCAGCTGTTAAAAGGTCTCGTTTTAAATTCATACATATTTCGTCGCCAGAATAATGGGCTCCAATCGATTTGTTTTCCCTGTGATTTGATTGATTCAACGACGACGTTCGCATGTTATATTCACGCTTAGAATTTTATCAGAAATAAAGATAAAAAAAGAGAGAGAGATAGAGAGATTGGATGAAATAAATTCGGATGAGATGTACAAACGAGAATGTCGTCTTTTGCTGCACATCTCTATTTTTTGGATGTCAAATTTTATTCATTTTTATGATATGTCAGGTAGGAGGTACTTGATCGAAATTACCGTGACAAAAGATTTTCTAGAATCGAAATGAGTGAGATCAAGATGCTATCGACTTATGGAGTTTTTTTATGAGATTGCTGTTCTCTTTTCTTAAAGATAAATTTAGTGTCATTTCCAGTGACAATGACACATGGTATGTAAGGAAATTAAAAAAAAAAAAACAACTCACAAAATGATGATAAAAAGTACCTACACTTGAAAAAAAAAAATAGTTGGACCATACTAAATTTTACATTTATGTCTGTTTTTCAAAATAATTTTCTAATACACACCAATTTTAACCCAAACTCAATGACGACAACAAAGTATATGTAAGCTTCCAGGTCAAGTTCAGTTGAACTATGTAATTCCGGGGACTCTATGTGTGCTAACGAAAAACTGAATTAACTGCAAAAGAAGCTTTTGTTTGGTCGTTTTTTTTTTTCACTTCTTTTTTTTTCGTATTGTATGTCATAATTGCATGCATATCAGCTGCAGGGCGGACGGTATATTGCAAATGTCAGATAGAATTACCACAAATGCCAGGCTGACAGAATTTTTTGACTGCAACATTATTTGTGACAAAACAAATACCGTAATTAAATATGTTGGCTAGAGCCCTTAGGTAGAATTGTGCAATTCAATTAACGCAGAAGTAGCACCAACAGCAGCAGTACCACCACCACTACCAGCACAAGCAGCAGCAGCAGCAATAGGCAGCAAAGTTGTAACGAAATGCAGATTTTGTTGTTGCAGCACACCGAAGCACGGGGTACCGGGTATGAAGAAGTGGTATGCTAATAGCGCAACAGTGCAACTATGTTACATATTCATCTCTGAATTTAAAACCATCATCGCCCACAGGAATTTAATTATTCTTCAATATTGCGAATTAAACTTTTAACAATGGAAATAGCTTTTACACAAACAATTGTTCAACAAACAGAAAATGTGGGAGGAAGGGGAGATAGAATTCCTATTTCAACTGTAGTTAAGCAACAAAACGGATATAGTTATAGTGAGAATTGTACACCAAAGTATATATGTAGGTGTAGTACGAAATTACTTCTCCCAGACTAGTAGCAGAAATATTAAATCGGAAACTGACTAGGTAACTATCATATCGCCTAGCTCTAAAATTTATGTAGCCAGGGTAGGTATAAAACAGTGTCCTGATGAAATTTGTGGTGATGTGGAATTTGAGGCTTATTAATGACGCAATAAAGTTTACTTCATTTTGGGGATCACCACTTTACAAAAAAAAAAAAACAAAAAAAAAAGGTAAATAAAGCAAATTTTCCATCAAAATATCCGAAAATTACACATACATCATACAAGCTTCGCACTTAGTCGATCAAAATCCATCCGGGAAGGGATAGATAGCGATCTAAAAATATCAGGGATTTATAAGGCGGCTGTGCTCTCAGTATTATATATTGTTATCTATATTAAAGGTGTATGGAAAGTACGTAGACACCTTACAACATACGAGTATACATATATATTGTAGTCGCAAGCCAGAGAAAATCAAGTGTTAATTAGTTCATAAACTGCAACACTACTACTACTCTCCCCCGCAGATCGACTACGATATGGTTGGTCATATGAGGGGTGGTGAGATAAAAGCCGGAATATCCAAGGGAAGCCAAAGCTCCTGGATTTGGAGATTTTTAAAGTTTTTATTTTTACCATCTGCATGTAATGAAAAAGATAAATAATGTGCCTGGTGCATGCAGTTTTGCAGTGGGGTTTTTTTTTTGTCGCGCTGCACAGGATTTTTGACTTTTTTTTTCTGTGCTGGATGGAGGTTTTTGTTGTTTTTCGCCCTCGATGAAAGCATTTTTGTGGCTTTTTCTTTTTTTTTTTATTTTTTTTTGCAGGGGAGAGCTCAGTGCAGCTAAACCGCACACTCATGGCGACGGTTAAAACAATGTATTCAGGCCATATGTGTCTTTCACCGAGTAAATTGCGAGTCAGAGAGCCATAGCTCCACACACAGGGTGACCTGAACCTCTTCCCTTTAGCCAATGTTTGGTAACCAGGAGGTAGATATATCTAGTACGGGGGAGGGGGGGACTATTTACTAACAATACATTTAATACAATATGTATCAAGCCGAAAACAGTCTGTGTGCCGTCAAAAAATTTATTAATAAATTTAAATTCATCCCAAAAATTGTGGGCGGTCAATTTAAAAACATAAAAATGTCATCGTTTACTTAAGTTATGGTAGGATAATATTATTCAATTAATATTCCGGTGTGCGTTTATGTAGGAGGGAACAATACAGGGTGGAATAAATTTTTTGTTTGTATCACTTTCGATTAGTAACACGACATGTGTGTAAAAGATAATATTATGTCTTTTTGGTTAGAAGAGTTGATAGGCTAACCAAAATGTTTTTTTGCATTGAATACTATATGTATGTTTTAGTCAGTAAAACAAAAACACTATATGAATTTACTAATGAAAGTACTCTTCAGTTGGCTTACTACTTTAACACTGTTCCAGGCTTTGGACATCACAGAAGTATTAATTGAGATTAATTGGTAACTAGATGATCAGATCATTGAATAGACGCAACGTTTTTGAAATTTTCGCTTCGGGCAGAGAGAGAGAATATTTGAGCAGTACAGTGTTAGTGAATTTAGATGAAAAGATAGTCTTCAAGTTCACTTCGACTTGTGTTAAGATGACTCACTCACTCATTTATTGTTACTTTTATGCAGTTGGAATTTTTGCAAAATAATCCCTACATGCAATAGGTAAATCCTACCCACCCCTTCACTCGTCAAAAGATTTTGTGATTGTGGAATAGTTTACCATCATCTGTATCTCATCGAATTTATAATCTGTGAAAATTCAAAAGCTATACACATATCGCTCTGCTACTCTTTTCAGGCCCCTAATCACCTAACTTATTTCCTTACAATCTTATTGGGCTTACATCTTTGACTATAAACTTAAGAAAAGCCCAGACTCTGTCTGTAAAGCGTTCGAATCCTAGCATGTTTTTTGTTTTAAATTTAAAAAATAAATAAATAAAAAAAGTAAAAAATAAAAAAATTATTACTTTAAGAGAGAATCTCGTTCTAAGCTAATTTCCTATAACTGATTAATGAAACAGACAAGGATCAAAGCCCCATACATAGCTACTACAGTTAATTTAAGAATTAGTATAAAAATATTTTATACGTTTCAATAGATTTTAAATTGAGATGTCAAATAAGTAATAGACTGCATCTAGCCATTTTCCATATATAACAGAACGTGAAAATATTTTCTCATACCTTAACCTTAAGAAATTTATACATGTATCACCCACCCGAAAAGAGATATTCAAAATTCTCATTTGAAAACGCGTTTTGTTCCCTTTCTATTTTCCTGTTTCCTCTTACCATTTTATTACATATATATACTCAAGCTCTGTCTACTCCTGCATTCATATTTTTGCGCACTGCTGAGGGTAACTAAAGCCAGGGTGCTTATTACATTTCCATAAAAAAAACGCCGAGAAGATGAAAAGATTCCATCTCGCTAATGACTTTTAAATGAACAGAATTTTTCTACCCGACGACCCCATCATTTAGACCTATCTTTCTCATAGAGAAAATCCAAGCATAGAGGAAAATTTCTTTCAAGCCAAACAAATAAATGTCCGCCCTGAAGAAAAATATGATCCCGGACAGGCTTTGAATGAACATTTCGAATTTTCGTAGTTAGTTCTTTTTTTTTTTTTTTGGTCCAACTCGTTCCGTATCCGTATCAACTTTTGTTCATACCACCAATAGAATTTCAGTTTTCACTGAAACCATTTTTATGGACGAATGATTTCACCTTCCTCTCCTTTCTTTGAATTTTTCGTGCTCGTACTACAGTAGTAGCACCACCAAAAAGTCATTTCAAAATTTGCCTGACATTTTCTTTTATTTTTATTTTTTGCCTTTCACGCTTTCACATGATGAAGGCAATTCTAAATTCAAATTTTAGCTATTATGACCGGCCGACAAACCTGTTATGTTTCGCTTTCACTTTACTGAAATAGTGCAATGTCAGTTCAATGCATGCAACCAAGCATCATGCAATCCAGACACTCAGTCCGACAGATATAATAAAAATTGATATAAATATGACGAAAAACAAAAATATGTTGAAATAATATTTTCAATATTTTAGCAATTGAGAGAGAGAGAGAAATCATTACCAAGAAAACAAAAGCTCTGAATTTTGATGATTTAGTTTTTGTATGAGATGAGACATCATGAGAGTCTACACAGTTGTGAGAAATATCAGAACGAAACCACGATGTTCTTGGAGTGTTCTTCAAGTATATCGTATGAATCACGTACGATGGTTGAAACTTGCTGAACTTAAGTGCTCCGAAATGAGACCCATAATAAAAGCCTATTCATTCGTGCTATATTGTACAAGTAAATGCACACATAAGCGGTTTTAGTGACTTTTGAATTGATTTTCCTTAATTGGAAATTTGATGAATATCTGGGGTTATTTCAATATTCTAAGAGAAACTTTGTATGGAAAATATCGGAAGGAGAGTAGTATGTATATATTTAAATGTCACTGACATCGTCAGTAGAAAATTGTCAATGAAAAAGCAAAAAGAAAGTAAATACATATTACAAAGATTTCACAGGGAACCTATACAATATTTTACCATCATTAAGTGATAAATAAATCAAACAACGCATGACATAATATCAGATTCACTCAGGTAAGAGTAAGTTGCATTTGAGTAAAGTCAATTGAGTAAAAATATATAGTATTAGTAACAATTGAACGTATGCAATCAAAACTCAAGGTCGTACATATAAATTGATAAATAATTCAATGTTGTTATCAATCAATTTATGATTGATAACAACATTGAATTATTGAATTATTTCTTATTTTCTACACTTTGCAGGTGAGTGTTAAAAATCGCTTTCGGTAGGTACTCTGTAATAAAATTGTGAATACAAAGTGAAATTATTCAAAAGTAGTAAGTATTATTTGTAGTAGATACCTATGCTGCCACACTACAACTTCACACACACTACACTTCAAAAAGTTGTACATTAATTTAATCAATCTAACAAGATAGATGCATGCACGAATATATCCTCCTGTAAACAATAAAGGTTGAAGAATGGAACTCTGAGGCACACTAAAAACTAAGAGATAGATTGCTCGAAATTTCTTAACTAATTGAAAAGAATTGACTTCGTATACATATCTGTAAACAAACTCAGCTTATTAACTACGTATGTATATTGGGGTGCATCAGTTCTACATTTTTTTTTGTAGTATATATTTATGAGCGCAAAGCTCCATAGTTATATATAAACATACCATCTATCCTTTGAAGCATATTGATTCCAATGAGTCGAAAGTCAAGTCCTATAAATACGTAATATAATACCTGTTAATTTACAATATTTCTCATCAGAAATAATAATCCACAGATCATTTTCAGCATAACAACGTCACTTGGTACTTAGGTATATTGCGATATAATTAACCGTAGTACATAGCAACAACTCCTAAAAATTAACAAAAATTTTCAACTCCCACCTTACCACGAAATCGGTTTCTTTACGCTAGAGCAATTTTTATACAGAAATTAGACTGTGATTGCATTTGACTACATAGCTGGATACACTTGATTTTTTCGCTTGCGGTTTACTTTTAATTAACTTTTCCTTTTCATTATAAAAAAAAAGCAGCAGAAAGCTTTGTTCAAGTTTCTAATTTCCATGCAGAAAATACATTGTATGGAAATAAAATGGAAATCAAATGGAAACTTTAGTTAAACAAAAGAAACCGTTTCCCTTCCATAATTGTTTTAATGGAAAAAAAAGAAGAAAAAAAGTTACACAACTTTTCACTAATTTAGCAATTTTTCTCTGTCAATTTCACACCACTACGACCAATTTACGATTGCCCTTTGACCACATACCCGTGTTCTTTTTCATTCCCCCCCCCCCCCCCCTTTTTTTCAACTTTTCTTTTCTAACGTGCTAACACTACCCAACAGGGTGTGCATGAAAAACATACGCTTAATAACTTTCAAGTTAAACCACGTGCTCATGGAAATTGATTTAGCTTCACAATTCATTGAGGCGGAGGCAGGCATACCACACATTTGACGTCGACGTTTTCTTGCCTTTTTTCTTTGCCTCCACAAATCCACAAGGATTTTTCCCTAGGAAATTTGCAAAGTGGTTGTAAACATTTTCATTTCATGTTGTGTTGAGATTTGTTTGTGGCCTTCTCCCAGTTTTTTCTTGCAAGTTTACCCATTGAGAATCTCTGGATGCACTTTTGTGTTTGATGAAAGAAAAAGGGACCAGACACCCGCCATGTGGTTGGTATGGAGTTTGGTTTAATGATGAGAAATTTATTCAAAGATATCCACATTCTTTGTAATCCGATTTTGAGAAGAAAAAAGGATCCTTGCGTAGGTATGTAATTGAAAAGAGGTTGGGTTTCTGTTGGAAGAATTTAATTTATGAGAAATTACTTAGGAAGATTTTATTAGAGATTTTATTGTTCTTGTTGTTATTTGGAATTAATAAAGCAGGAAATTATTTATGATTTATTATGCGAAATTATGAAAATGTTTATGTATTCCAGCATATTTAAGTTCGAGATCCTACTCCTGGCATAAGAGCTGTAATTGGAGTATACCCAATAGCAGGTATGCCTTGGTTATTATAAAAGGCAAGTAAAAGGGTCACGTTCCAACATTATTTAGAAAAGGTCCAGTTTAGGACGAAATGATTGTGCAGAAACATGAAGGAAGGATTGGATGTAGAGGTACCCTCTTAAAATAAAACCAAGGGCTGATAGTACCCAAAATCTGTCAAATAGGCAAATTATAAAGGACGGAAAATATTGAAGATAATTATTATTAGCAAAGATGGTAACGAGTAAAATGAAAAGCAGAAATGGGCGTTAGTGTATGAAACTTTTAGGTCCCTATTTAGTAAATCAAATAATCCATTTTTAATTTAAATTCCACGAATAAAATTATAAAACAAAAAAACTAACAGATTTGTAGTAGGTTAACCGATCACTCTAAAAATAGAAGAAATCGAAATCGTTAGCATAATCTCTGAATACATTAAACTATGTCTTCGCCCGAGAGCACACAAAATGTTTGGATGGAGGGTAATTTCTCAAAAATATATTAGGAATTTACGCAAATGTCCTTGCAATCGAATGCTTATTGTATTATTAAAACAAGGAAGAGTAACACTTTATTAAAAAATCACTTAAATTTATCCATAAGTCATCAGTATGTGACGTTCGGTGACAACTGGATGATAAAGCGCTTGGTTATGGTGATTAAATAATAATTCGAAACCGTTAAAGGTTATCTCTCCTTAGATACATTTTTCTGTTTGTCTGGATGTGTACTATCAATATTGTTGTTTAAATCTGATACATATGCCATTTAGTTAGAATTTAAAAAAAATTAGTTAAAAAAAAATATTTTTTACTTCTGAGGGTTTGTTTTTCAAAACTGTTTATCGATGACACGTGTTGAGAGATCCTCAAATTTTTACAATAACAATGATAAGGCGAATCAACCATGAGGATGATTATACACGCAAAAACTTTTATCAATGAAGTCTCTTCTGCTGAGCTTAAAGGAAAAAGAAATGATCATCTCAAAGCTGTTGGTGCAGTTAGGAAATTTGATCGTCTTCCTTTTGATATTTATCTAAGCGTTGTTATTACGATCTTACTTCAGTTGTTATTTTATTAGAGATCTCGATGTGAGCTCTAGGATATAATATACAGCAGTCTCAAATTGCATTACAATATTCATCAGTGGAAGAATGTGCTGAAGTTTATTCAACGACAGAGACATGCCTTTTCTCTCCGACTATAATATCATTATCATAAAAATTCTTAAGATTGTTTGCTCATATTTCATATCACATCGAATTTTAGTATCAAACTGTTATTTAACTGCTTGACAGAATTGATTTTATTCAAAAAGGGTGGTGGTCCTTATCTTCACTACTATTTTAAAAAGAATCAAATGTGATCTAAGTTGTCATGAAAAAGAGTTCCGGTGTCATATTGCTTTTAAAGGTGATATCGAACAAAATTAGTCGTTTCTTTTTGTTCTCGCTCAAGAACTCGAGTCAAAAGTATCAACCCCATACCTATTTTTTCCAGAATGTACGTACGTAAACCAAAACAATGGCTCAGAGATTATATTTCACCTCTTAGTGTAGATGGATCAACTGCAACATCTAATTGATTATCATATCCGGTGTACACCATGTATCCCAGAAAAGGATGGATGATCTCTTGGATTTTTTACAAAAATTTATCAAGAACAATATTACATCCAGATTTTTTCTCTTTTTTAATTTCGTGACACTACTCTCATATCATCCCTGTATCCCTCAATGTGTGTTTACATACATAAATTTTAAGAAACAATATTGAAAGAAATAAACAATTCTTGTATATAAATTGTGCTACAGTCCATATTTAAAAAAAGGCTAAATTTTATAGAAAATTGTGTAAAATAGAAATTTAAAAACAACTTTTAATCGTCTCTATCAAGGTGGTTTCATGTTCAACACCAAATAGTACACTTTTCTACATATTTCTCTTACACATGCAACTCTATAAAAGAAAGTAACTTCTTAATTGGAACGACTTAATCACCTTCACAAACCACACGTCTGTTTGTCATAATATTTCACGAAAGTCTCGACAGCAAACAATTCAAAATTAGTGGTAATGCTTGCCCCTGTAAGTCGGCAATAGACAAGCAATCAAGGGCCGGTTGGTCCATTTCATGCATTGATTAAATTTACATGATTAAAACCTCACCTGTAATAATTAATTACTACTTTTATTATGTATGAGAGTGTGTGTGTGTGGGCGTACAGCTATGAATAATTTTTTTCTATATTATCAACAACTCGGACTTCACATTATATGTTATATACCTACATACATCCTACACCTTTTTTTTTGTTTTTAGAGGAGCTCTTTATACATACATATACGGCTATATTATGTAAGAACATGCATACATACCTATGTATAAACACAGCTAGGATTAGAAATGAAATCCCATATTTCAACATTAAAGCACTTTTCATTGCAGGGCAAAAGTGAAAAATGGTAGCGAGGATTTAAAATTAGTGGCTTTCCCATAAACGTAGAGTAATTGCGGTAATTTGTTAAACGCTAAACATGGAAACAGCGTGAATATTTACACCACAGCCGGAATTTTACCCTCTTTTTTTCAGCACCGGATTTTTTTAGTGTATTTTATTATTTGCGTACTTAATATGCATGGAAGCGTTTGAATATGCGTTACCATGTGTATGGTATTCAACTTGATCTTTTTGTTTCTGGTTTCTGTTGTTTAAATCACCTGAATTAATTTGTAGTATTCCCACCCCCTCCTCTCAACCATGTTCATTTCACTTGACTGTTATAATAAAATATATATATATATTTGAAGCTATTTTTTATTTACAAGGTAGATAAAAATGGATTTTATGCTATTCAATGAGGATTTTCATTAACTGTACTTGTCCATTAAGTTAAAACAATCAAATGAACTTATGAGATAATAAGATTGAAACTCCACGGAATCAGTTCAAAAAATAGTTCAGACAGAAGTTTTTTGATTTTAAGGAGAATATAAGATGATCAAACCTTTTGTTTATAGTTGGCATTCTTGAAAGTTTTTAAATGGGAAGATAGAACCCGCCAAAACAAACAACTTATGTATCGAGTTTTTCAAAAATCCAAAAATCTCATTGTCTCTGAGGTATCGACAATTTTTGCATCCATATTTATGTGTAATTTCAGTACAAAAAAAAAAAAAAATGAATTCAGTAGATATTTTCTAAGCCATTGATGCTATCAAACTGATATATTCAAGCCAATTACTCATAGAGGAATAAATAATCCTCAAAGTGTTATCTATGAGACAAAAGATATTATCTTAATGTATATGAGAAATGAAATCCAAACACATATGCATATTATATAAAAAAACGTTTATAGAACAATAACGGAATCTGTTATTGTGATATTAAAGTGGATGATATATTTTTATTTTTATAATTAGGCGGAAAAATGTCGTTTTTGGAAGTAGATCGTCAAATTTTTTTGTTTTTTTTAATTTTGTGAAGAAAATCCGGAAAAAAAGAAAAGTGAAGTGTTTCATAATTTTAGTTTAAGGATGCGAAAAATCTCCCATATATCGTGCAATGCAATTGGATTATTCCAAAGTGGAAAAAATGTAGAAAGCAAATTGGTACAGGTCGGAAATATTGGCTTCAAAGCAACAAAATTCAGTCTAGATTAAAAGCTGAGACTATAGGACGTAGTGCAAAATTTTTCAGATAGTTAGGAAGAAAGTATCAAGCGGGATCACATCACCTAAATGTACCTGCAAGCTATGAATATTCAACAGAAAGACACAGACACAAATATATCACGGATGATGAGAGTTATTTTACAGCTGAAGGCAAAAAAAAAAAAAATTTGTGATCAAAATTAATTAAATGGAATTGATCTAACTGAGTCATTTATGTTGGTAAGGCTCAATTAAGGCGTTAATTTTTGAAACTCATATCACTTCTCATTCTATATCCGCGTCTGTATACTCCAATTATAATTTTTGTCCATAAAGACTAGAAGAAAATTAGTACAGAAACAACATTTTCCAATAACTTACCGGAAAAAACACATTACATATGAAGCCACGAACAAAAGCTAATTTATCAATCCTTGCATTGCAAGGTTTGAGTGAGCTGTTAAAAATTTATTTTCAAAATTTTTAACAGAAACCTTCAACTTCATCAAAATTCTATAAACATCTCAAATTCCAGATGACTAACACAGATTTCCATTATAAGAATATGTTCGATCCAATTTTTTGCTACCATAAACTTTGATCAAAATTTACACCTTCAATATTATTATCCTATCCCCTACCTGTAGAATTTTTCGTCTCTCTGTTCTTGATCCCCCACATGCTATCAAATGGTTTTAAAATTTCAATCTAATTCCCTTGGTGCCCTACATTCAGCTTTCCTCATTTATACGAGAACACACCAGTGGAAAATAATGGAGTTCTGCTAATCGCATTATAATAAACCTCACTAGAAAATGGTAAGCATAGTGGCAGAGAGGTAAAGTGCCTTAAATTAACATGTAAAATGTATTTGAGTGAGTTTTCTAGAAAATCCTAGACCAAATGCTAATGACGTTTGGAAAATTTTAAAAACTTTTTCTGAATGCTATCTTTCTATATGGTGGGTAAGTGGATGGGTGGTACTACTCTTATAATCTAACGCGTACTAATTTTCTAGCATTCAATTTTGGGGCAATTTTTTCATTTCTCTATCGCTAATCATCACCTTCTCATCGAAAAGTAAAGTATATATTTTCAATGACACAATTGTTTTCACAAGAGATTTTCACCTGAGCTATAGTCAAGTAAGTAAAATCCATTTCCCTTTTGACTTTTCAACAATTTCCATTTATCCTTCTTTCAGCTTTTATTAAAAACTCCCACAGGAAAGTGCTTTTCTTCTTTCCAATTGAAACTTCTTCACTGAAGCACGGGTGGTTCTGTGCCTAAATGGGTAGAGTTTACCGATGACGACAACGATGATGATAACAACTATACACTGCGATTTACGAATAGAACTCGTTTGAACGGGGGGGATGGGTATATGTGACGACTAGTTTAAAGTGCACATTCCTGACAGAATCAAAAACATTGGAAGATAAGCCGGAGATGTGTTGACGGTACACGTAAAATGTGGTAGATTTCTTGTGAAACCACCTGCCTGTATAGTATTCCACTCCAACTCTATACAAGAATATATAAAAAGAGTGAATGAGTAAGTGAGAGAGACAGACAGAGAGAGACTCTCTCTTTCTCTCTCTCTATCGTGCGTGTGCTTGTTCAGTTCAGAGTGCATGAAACAAACAAAATTTAGAAGATTTAGTTTTGAAAGCCCCAGAGCGCAAAGCTTTCCAGAGTGTATTCTCAAAATGCATTATATTTCTTTACAGGGTGTTTGCAGTTCCATTTTAATCAAAATTTACCATAAAACTTTAGCCGTAGACGGGTAAACACACAGTGTTCGTTCGCCTTCTGTTCCATATATAAAATTCTCTTCCAGCTTCTTGTGAGATATTTTGATTCAATAATGCAACCCTCGATTGAGGGTTTCAGAGGATAAAATCTGCCTGTAGGAAGGGACTTATTTGCTTTATGCTACTCCCCGTTCGGATTTAAACTTTGGACGTTTCAAGATAGAAAGTTGCTTCTTTCCAATGTAGATACTGCGACGTCCACGGTCAGCAGCAGCATCAGCAGTGGTAACAGCAGCAACAGCATATACCTAACATCACCTTGGCCATGTATTTATGCAGACCATAACTATCTATGAGAGATAAAGTTTCAGAAATGTTCAGGAATGTTTAATAGGAATATTTTATGCACCATGCTGGCATATATGTAATACTTTCAAACATTTTGCATTGAAACAACATCGAGAAATGGGTAAAACGCCTGTTTACAAATAATCTGTCGTTTGCGAAATGCGATCAAAATGAAAATTCAATGGTGTGTGGTTAGGTACAGCAGTAGTGCTGCTTCTGCTTCTCTATACTTCTGGATGGCTTGAATGGAAAAATATTATTTTGTAGCTTCCCAGAGTTTAGGTTATAAGTAACAAGCCCATTGGCCATTTGGTTCTGTTTGTTACATAGAAAATACAAACTCATGGCGGGGCGCTCTAGTGTTAAATAAACCGAAAAAAGCAATCATAGAGCTACCGTTGGAATCGTACTACTAGCCGTTATATGAACATGTAAACACATATATATATATTTGAATATGTGTTTGTTTATATGTATAGTCGAAAAGTGGTAGCATAAAAGTAAACAAAATTCAAATGCCTACGTTAGCTCCATTCACTATAGTATATGGCTCCATGGAAAGGTTTACCCGGCTAGGTGTTCAGTTTTGTGTCCGAATTGACAGAACCCGGCGAGGCAGACTAGTTTGCTGCTTACGTAAACAGTCAGCATTTCTACGTGAGCAAAATATTGTTTCCTGCGAGTTTTTGTTTTCGCATTTCCGTAGTCTTCTTCTCAGGGGCAAATTTACACATCACTGAAACTGTACATAGTATGTAAAAACATACATACCTACATATAAACTTACTTTCCTACTACATCTATGCGGGAAGTTGTACTAAATATGGATGGGATTGAAATTTTAAAAAGTTTCAAATGGCTTTACTTAGGCTTTTTTTTAAAATCCCATGAAAATCTTCAGCGGTGAAACTTTTCACATTTCAACTCGTAGAAAATTCTCTGAAATTTGTATGAAATGAAATGCAAGCGAATATTCTTATTTGCTGCAAATTCATCTCGAAACAATTTTTATTATAATTTAGAGCATATAATAAATTTTGTTGCGTGTAAACATTGCAATTTTTTGCTTTTTATGTGGTTCTAGAACGGCTGCAATGTAAATGCAATGGATGCTGTGGCGGGGCAGTACATATACATATGTAGTTACAACGGAGCAAGTACTATCCAACCACAAGAGATGGAAAAAGATTTAAATATTTTATTACATGTTTATAGATTAAGATCACGCTTCTTTTCATGACAAGTCACCGGAGAGAATTTAAACAGGAATTATATATATGTGGTAGGTTGGTGTTAGGTAATGTATGATTCGCAGTGTTGAGTGTGCGTGTGTGTGTTCTAAAAAAAGAAAAGGTATAAACAACCATACAAAGGATGTTCTTGGAGTTTTTGCAGCTTTTCCTGAACTTATCTATAATTTTTTATAAATCACCTTAAATTTGTTCGATAATCACAGCTCGTACGGATATCTGCTACGTTCTTGCATATGGAACTCATTGATATTTTTAAAAACAAAGAATTGCTAACTCCATTATCCCCCTACATTAAATCATGATGGAAGGTAACAGTAGTCGATAAGGAAATGATAGCATTTTAAATTTGGCCACCACATTCCTGACGTTCAATCATAAACAATTCTGTCCGAATCTGCGGTGCGGATCTTTACTATTTGATTCATCTTACCGGCTCCCCTGTACGACTCTTTTTCAATTGATTCAGATTTCGGATATTGTCAGTGCTTATAAATATTCTTTAAATGCAGATATATGGGAACAATTTCTATGAAAGTATGTAACTGGTTTTAAAAGGTATCTAGTCAACCAATGCATGTACGCAGACGCGCATATACCATGTCGTTAAAAGCTTAAGGAAAGAGACGTTAATTGAAATTACAATTTAAAAAGAATATAATCCAAAAAAAAAAGGTTTTTTTTTAGCGGTAGCACAAAAATGTGTCAGATTACATATGTACAAATAAACACGTCTCAAAGGGGACACAAACCAAACAGTGACATAATTTAAAGCTACCTTATTCATCAGAGCTGAACTCCATACCGAAATTCTACACTTTATGCGTGCGTGTGTATATGTGTGTGTAAACATCTGAATGTACTTATGAATATTTAAAAAAAAAAAAATTTTAAATCCAAAATATGTACGTACATATGTAAGTATATAGCACTGCGGGAAATTATATTTAATCTCTAAATTAAAGCTTCCTCAATCGCTGTGCATACATATCATCTAACTACGAGTATGTATACACCCACATTCTTTCTATGTATCCACCACTTAGAGATTCTATCCAGAGTAAGCCATTAGTCTGAAACCTGCTCCGTGATTAATGGTTCTCTGGAAAAAAATCTCCTTAAAAGGCTCCAGGACGTGCATTGCATAATCAGATGGGTGAAAGTAAAAAATAAAATAAAATAAAATAAAAAAAAAATAAAAACAAATCAATAATATCCTGCGAGTGTTAAAAAACGCACGCATTCCGAAACATTGTAGACAGGATGGCGAACAGAAGATGGTTAAGTATCATCAAAGGAAAATCAAATTATTTCGTGTTTCCCGACTTCGGTCATTTAAGCCTGCTAAAACAGCGAAGAACTTCGGAGATTTTTTAAAATACTATAAACAAAAATGTTACAACCATTTTCTTCATCTGCAATGAACAAACTCTCCGTGTGTTGGAATTTTTCTGGGTTCGTTTCAACTTCAATTTAACTTTTTCCTCCCGAACGAAAAGAAATTTTTAAAAGCGAAGAGCAATTGTGCATTTATCATCATTTAGCGAAACTAACTTCAGCGAAACGAATCACCCACTCGCAAATTGGTACAAATCCGAATGGTTTTAAGTTGGTAAGCTTTGTCGTCGTATCTACATACTAAATGTGGAAGAGAAGTGCACGAAACTCTATATTCATCAGGAGGAGTATTTGGTTGGTGGAGGATTTCTTCCGGTATAGAGGTGGAATAGATATGTTAGCTCTATGGGACACGTTATACGACATACACACATACACAAAATGAATAGAACGTATACATTTTGTCGGTTTTTCTTTGTCACAGTCGCTACTAGTACTACAGACAGACCATCGTCGTCGTCGTCGTATAGCATATCCCCCACAGGGACAAACGACAGAAAGGCAACAAATAAATTGTCGACCATATAATCCCAACTTGTCATAGAGCGGAAAAAAATGTCTCCAAAGAGGATTTTACTTGCTACACTACCAACAAACCCGAGAGATCGCTGCAATTTTAAACATGAACGATGGACGAGTAGCTATATCTAAGCTATAGCTGGAAACAACATTTATTCCTGTTGTACGTACTTGGTGCGGCAGTAGCGGTTTTGTACCAACTGCTTTTAGGTGCCATATACCTTAAAGCAAAAGCGTGCTATTATATCAGTGCTCAGCACTGTACTGTACACACAATCGTTGTGAAACGAACGACGGATATATGAATGTGACTTATACTCGATGGTTACAAACAGGACCGACGATGGACGTTAAAAGCACATTCACTTGAAAGTATATCGGGGGGAAAGACCCAAGATGAAGCATCAACACCATCAGCAACAACAACAACAGCAGCAGCAACAGCAGAAAGAACTTGGTTAAAGTAAAAGGTGTGCACAAATATAATATACCGAGAGGATGAAAAGGAAGACTGAGCTGAGACACCATTTTATACAACATATCACCTTGATCTGGCCCTTTTCCAAGATTAGTTACGGCTCGTTTATATCCGTCGGACCAAAAGCGTACTGCATGCATACTAACTATATAACACACAATTTCCAGTTTCTTTCTGTGCAAAGTCTTCTGTAGCATGTAGTTATACAAACAAAATATAGAACGCTGCTCCGTTTGGCCTTTAATTAGCTTTTAAGAACCTCAAATTAATAAAATTTCTTCTAAGACTAACAATGGTCCCGTGATTTATGGTCAGAGAAAATCCCATTCCTACTGTCTGGACGTAAACACATTTGGTCCCCCCCCCCCCACGCGTTCTTAACTTTAGAAGAGGTTGTCAGTGTTCTTGTCTGTGTTCAACTGGTCCAACTTAATCCCTTGAAGTCAATGGAAACTGTCGGAAATAATTTGTCTTTAGAGGGATTTTTTTTTCTTCTTTGTGACTTTTCAAGGCGGTTATTTTTTCTCTGGTTTTATTGTTTTCGCACAGAGAATGAAAATAGTTTAAAGTTGTCACCACGAGATTTAGAGTGAACAATGGATTTATACTAAGAGCGGTCGGTTGGTTGCACAACATTTTGACATTTTAGGATAAGCGGGGGATTTAAGTAGGAGGAAGAAGTCAATTTCAGGTAGAAAATTCGCTTCGTCATTATTTTTTTAATTAAATTGAATTAAATCTGCGAGAATATACATACATATATATATATATATTTTTTTTTCAGTCACAGGAATATTCCATTTTGAATTATATACATGTTCTGAGGGAATCTTTGCAGATTCGGATCATACATTGACGAGTTCGTATCATAATTCAATAATAATTGTCAATAAATTGTGTTTAGTTCATAGAAACTCGTTTATATTAATTTAAATTCGGGGAGAATAAAATTATTATCACGAAAAATATTAAGTTAACCATTCTCCCATGCATCGAACTTTTCATACTCACAAAAGCTAAGTTTAAAATACTTTCAACCAAAAAAATAAACACATAAAAAGAATTCTTAAGACTCATCACCTGATTTTTATTTACAAACCAACTTTGGGGGAAATATAGCGGAAACTCTTCTTACTTTTTCTATGACATTTATATACTATATAGGTACCTATGTACATAATGTATACGTATAGTGCTTAGCGCATCTGATGTGATTAATTAGAGTTTAACCGACGACTTTCCATATACTTATACTACGATCACTAAGGGATTCAAAACACAAAACTGAAAAGCACTTGACACGCAACACTTAATTATGTGAAAAGGAAAATTTCCTTCCTCGTTTCTAGGTATGTAAGTATAATACCTAGGTGGAAATAAAAATGAAAATAAATAAATAAATCAGGCAAATCTGGGATATGTTTTCGCAGAGATAATCATAATGATGGAAACATTTTCAATATTCAAACCAAACAAATTACGGATCTGAATATGAAGGAGAAGAGTCAGCACTCCGTACACCCGACCACCCCCCACACTACATCATATGGTTTGCAGATTACGAAACGGAATGATATCAAGGCGTTCTGCTACAGTTGTCTCGAATAGGAAAAAGCTTTAAAAGCTTTCCTTTTTGTTCGGTGGTGGTTTTCCATTTATTTCCTTTCGCACACACGAAAATTGTTGATTTAAGGTCGATGTGTGACTTCTGATTGCGAAAAGATTTCTTTGATTTATGGTGGAGAGATTGAATACACTTCCCGCATATGCTCGTACTGCGGATCTCCGTTCCCATAGAGAAACCCATCATGTATTGATATTCCGGAAGGTGAACTATGTACACTCTTCAATTTTCCGAGATTACGTTGCTTTTCACGTCGCTATGATGGCAGGTATACAGGTATACATGAGAGTTTGTAGAATAGATTTTAACGTAATATTTCACATGTTAGGTAGGTAGGTATATATAGCGGAAAATTCTGCCCACCATCTATCGAATCGGGAGCAATATCTTTAACCCTATGCGGTGTAGGTATAGTAGAGAGACGTACCATAACCATTTACGAAGAAGTTCGATAACTTTTCAAAAGTTTTCACCTCCTATCCATGTGTACGCTATTTTTGGTAAAATCTTTAACTTTTGCTGCTAAATGATTTTCTCTTTTGCTTGTCAAATTTATGTCGGGTCGGTGTTGTGATAAATTTATGACTATAAGCAGAGCAGATCAGAGCACAGAAACGACAATGGCGAGCGGGACTTTATTTTCTATAGTTTCTATAGACCTATAAACTATGATAACTTTATGTGTCATGAACAGGTGGCACTATGCTACGAAGCGACGTGTGTACATTGTACATTAGTATACCTCACTAAAAAAAAAAAGAAAAGAAAAAAAAATTATATTTCGTAGAGATATTACTCAACTCTGCAGCGTAATACATTTATGCAAACAAATTTGCTTAATTAAAATATCAACTCTGTTAAATTGCATAATCAAGAAGTCGAAGGTCTTGAAAAGGCCCAGGAATGTACACCAATTCTCGGTGCCAAATAGAGTAGTCATCGCCAAAGACAACTACGACGACGACGTCAGTTAGTTTTTTTGTTTGTTTGTTTGAAGACCATGGAAAAGGAGGTATTGTGTCCCGGTCTTTCTTCATATGTTGATGATGGAAGAAATTGTTCCTTCGGAAGTAACTTCCTGTGACATGGTTTTTGCATTTCATTTAAACTTTAATTGAAATTTGCTGTTTCCTACTAATGGCAACGAATATCAATTATAAATACTTTTGGCAAAGATGTTCATTCAGATTTTCCATTTGTCTTGGGAATTGCTTTGTGAAAAATGGTAGGTATACGTTCTACCTGAATGTTCAAGCCATTCATACATTGATATGTACATTCATGCATGCATGCATGCATGTGTAGCAAGTGCACGTTGACAATTTTCAATTTAAAACTGAATTTAGTTGATGGCATTTTGTGGCTAATGGATAATGGTTTGTAACTTTCTAATGCAAATTTTGAATTTATTCTGTCTAGCAGGATTTTATTGTGGGAAATATGTACCTACATAAAATAATATGATAATATGGAGTAATTTATTAATTTTGTTCAGATTCAGATTCAGTAAAAGTTTATAGCTGTTTTCGGTGGAGTGTTGTAAGTTTTGAATAGAAAAAGACTTTTCGACAAGACCTCATCAAATGAGTCCTGTGCTCTATATTGGAATAAGCAAACATCTGCATAGTTACGATAACAATTTTCAATTGGCGAAAAAGTAAGAAAATCCAAGCAAACAGTTAGTAGCTACCTTCAATAATTCGATTCAAAAAAGACAATCATCTGTTTTTAAAACAATCGTAATAGTCGAAGACAGGAAGGATCAGTAGGAACGTAATCTGCCCTCTGCAAAGGTCTACAATCTATACGATAACTTATATTATTTACGTATGTTTGTATATTGATATTGTTATATAAAGTACGAAATTTAAAAAAATCTTATGTAGAAGCCCACTATACTACACGGACTGTGAAGAACTTAATTTTCGATTCAACTTAACACCGACCTTGGCCTATGTGTTTGTTCACCCATCTTCTATCACAAAAAACAAACAGTCTGAATTTCAAATTGTTTCTTTCCTTACATCAATAAATGCATATCCCAAACAAAATGCACGACTCACCGAAAATAATGTCTAATAAAGAAAAACGTTAAATCGTTCTCTTAAGAAAAATGCTCTCAAATACAATATCACGCTATAAACTTGTTAAGGCTACCATTAAAAATGTCAGGATTCCTTGCAATCCTTTTAAAATAACAGTATCACATTCAAACGTACAACAATACAACTAAGGTGATGGCCAACCAGCATATTATTATCTTCATTGTAGGTCCGGTCTCTGGTGAGATACACAAAATGAAAATCCCGTCGTGTACAATATATAAAAGAAAAAAAACATTGTCTCTTTTTCGATGAGGATATCCAATGCAACTACAGTCCAAGGACACATAACTGTACCCCAGAACTGTCACTTTAAGTACCGATGTTTGCAGCAATGTGATAACAAATTGAATGGCTACCCATAAAAGGCCAAAAATGATTCTAACAAACTCTACCACCCTATCACCACAAAAATTGCGGAAAAAGAGATGCAAAAATCGTAAAAGGAAATATACATGAAAAAATAAACTGCATAAAAACTTACAATTTACGCTGAGTGTAACTGTTGTCTCCAAACGTTGACCCTCCGGCATGGCTCGATTCCAAACAACGCATTTATACTTGGCACCATCATCTTCCCGACGTGGTACAATGGACAAAGTAGATGTCGTCTGAAAATCCTTCGAGCCACCCTTATTTAATGGTGCCTGCAGTGAGCCGCCAGGACTCTCTTCTCGATACCATCTGCAAAGATACAACAAAAAAAAAAAAAACGGGAAACATCAGTGGATAGTTAAAAATCAATTTTTCAGTTGAGTCTAATACTAAGTCCAACACAGAATTTGTGCTACAAAAGTATCTACTTTTCTACTAGATATGTATGTATGTATATATGTATATACGTACGTGATTGTTGGATCGGGGGATCCCCCGATGCTACTGCATGTCAGCTCCAATTTCTTCTCCTCAGTGGCTACAGCTATAGCACCCGGTGCAACTAAAGGCGGTTGAGGAGGTGTCAGCACCGTCAAGTTATAATGTTCTTGGTGAACATCAGCACCAGTTCCGACAGCCTTAACACGACATTCAAAGCGTCCATTATCTCGGCTGTAGGAAGCGTTCTTGATCTGTAAGTCGTAGATTCCACGGTCGGGACGAAAGTCGAGTCTGCAAAAGAAAAATGAAAAGGGTTTTTGGGTAAATCAAGATGTCAGTTTGGGATTAGAATTTTATTAAAATCGTTTAAAGGATTCCTTGCCGTACAGAATTCGTAAAGAGGTGATCTGACATAAAATAACGTCGATTCGATGTCTTCTGAATAAATCATTTTTGGGGTTGATGGATATCGTCGTATACATATATAGGGCAACCAAAAGCAGCAGAACCACCATCACCCATCACCTATCATATAACACAACCACCACCATCACTACGAGCTAAAAAAAATTCAAAATGTCAAAGGTAAATGGATCACGGTTGCAGGATAAAAGTTGCACCAGAATGAGGGTTGAAATTGATTGGGGGTAGACCTATAATGCCTACGTCAACTCAACATCTGCTCATTTGGAAAGCATGATGTTGGTGAACGTTAAGCTCAGAATGAAAGCCCCTCCAGGTATATAGACGGGAATATCTACATATGTATGTAAATTTATATGAATATATCCAATCAAAGGGCGGCAAAAGGATATGAACGTTTCATTATGCGGCTAGAATCAGGGTGTCATTAAAATGAGACAACCGAAAATAGGTATCGGATGTGTTTGAAATTGAATATCGCGTTAACAAAAATGTTATAGGTACTCTTGCAACAGATTGCTGCTCTGACTGGGAAACCGGGGAAATTATGGGAAATTTCAGATTAACTAGAACAGAATGCAGAGTATTCCCAGATATATACCGGAATTCAGTTGCAATGATGTGGATTATTTGCTTTCGGTTGCAGAGATTGTGATACAATTGTCGTTCAGATAAAGTTTTCCGATATCTTGCTTGGTTTTCGATAAAATAAGCGGAAGCTATACTTTTGGAATATATGCACGCACCGAGTCATGACGTGAGGGAATACTTGTTCCAACGATTAACAATGAGTAGATGTGTGTGTGTCATATCATGAGCCAGCCACTAGGGATGCCTGAAAATCATATGAATTTTATAGCAAAGTAGCACAGATAGAAAAAGACTTTCAAACAAGCATGGCTGTCTTTACCGAAGTGGGGGCCTTGGGCACTTTAGGATATCGGGGCTGCCTAACAGAAATTATTTTGTAAGATACTTTGGGTTATCTACAATAATAGTAACGTAAAGTATGTTAAGGCATATAGCGAACTGGAGACTTTTTGTCATGTACCAACTGTTTTGTCACCACGGTCAATTTCAAGGCTCTAATTTAAATGCGCGCATGAAGTGACGTGAAAGCTCTGGCCAGCAAGCGTCTTCACGATTATATGAGTGTGCATGCACTGGTAACATTTTTGTCGCCCCTTGACTGGCAATGTTTTGGGAGATGCAAGCAAAAAACTTACGCATCTTTTTTTTTTTTAAATATCTGCTGCAACGATAGTGTGAGAGGTAGATATAAATAATGAAGCATTAACAACGAATGAGACGCCCCTATACAACAGAACTTTGAACGAATACTGTGATAGCAATTTGAAGATAAAACTGTGGAAAAATGTTTATAGATCTTAAAGTTACAGGAAGTCTCTCCTCAGGTTCAATTGATGATCGCATATTGGTACTTTGATAAGTTATAGCTGGTCTCAAAATCTGTAGTAGTAGCTCATCAAATCTTTGAATACAGCAGCCTTTCGCTCCAAACTGGAAGGACCCAATAGACTTTATTTCGTTGATATTTTCTATATCCTTATAACAAATACACATATCGCGGCTGCCGCCTTGAAATTTATATTGATGAATGGTGATATAAAACATGAATTAATGCGGTGACAGTTACTCACTATGTGTCGCGAAAGGCGACAGGACGGCGACAGTGACCAAAAGGTTGTAGGTATGGTAAAAAGTCTCCAATGGGTGTTAAGGCTAACAAGAAAAAACCGTACACAAATTTTTGCTGATTACCATATTAACTATGCATTGAGTTTGGCTATTGAAAGCATACCATACAAAATGCCGGAAATTTAAAAAGTACCTACTTTTTATGAAAATTTGTTGCCATGTATAGAAGTTCGAATAAACTCGACGGTCTACTTTCAATAGACAAATTCTAACAGCTAAACTAATTTATAATAGCTTGTCTTACTGATTGAAGAATTGGTCATCGGATGGTCTACTCTCACAGCGGAAAGGGGGTGCCATGGATTGTGGGGCTCTAGGCCCGGGCCCAGCTGGCCCATGCGTAAAAATGGCTCTGCAAACAAGCAGCAAACAAGGAAGGTGAATGTTTTTGAATCCGTTTCAACTGTTCAAGACGACCCAATTTATCAGATTAGATCCATAATGTCATAAATAATAAAATGACTTTTTGATCTCATTCTGACAAACAAACTTCATAACCGCCTGGTAAGAATATAATCATATACATCCTTTTCCTTCTAGAAATATTTACTGTAATCATGGAGTTCTTTTAAATATAAAAACATTTTCCTTAAAACTTCCGTTTAACTCTAACCTAAAGCAAAACTACCGACGACTCTATGGCCCCAATATAGATCCCAATGGTATCTTGAAGCTATAAAAAAAAGCCTATATCTTCAGTTTTTATTAAAACAAACGGCATAACATTTTCGTCAAATTACGAAGGACTACATTCTGAGTAATTTTTGATGAGTCTCTGCCAGACCACAAACAGGCTGTATAAGATGAGCAATAACAATCCATTTCGCATGTATTTCCAAATACTTGACTCCCTCGGGTATAATTCTCATAACCGTAATTTGCAACTAACCTTGTCCCACCACCTTCCGATTCTTCTAAATTCTTCTAGAAAAAAGGGGAGATTGAATGAATGAATGAATGAACGAATGGATGGATGGATGGATGGATGTGGGCCACCAACCAAAATTGAAGAAAAAGATGAAGAAACAGGAAACAACTTTCCACGTAAAACAAATAACGTCCTCTTCTCGGGCAAGTGAAACACTTCATCATGTCTTTTCTGCAGAGCTTTATTAATGTGAATGTGGCGCGCAATGGGAGAATATATATGTAGGTATTATATAAGATCCGCCAGCTGTACATATAAGAACTGAATGGGTGTTGAATACGGTACAGGTCACGGATGGAAATCTTAATTTTCCGAGAACCGGGAATGTAGTTGAAACATTAGGCTTAGCTTTCGCCTCTAGGTTATACATAAATATAACAAAAAAAGTGCCACACACGAGTGCCTTCTGTATGCTGACAGTTCCTCTTAGTTAAGCTTCATAAGGGACTCCTCTAATTACAATATGCCTGTACTGATGCTGCTGAGAATGAGAAGTTCTAAGCCCTAATTTCAAGCCAGATGACGTGGTGTTCGCTTCCTCCACACACAATCCTCCACTCTATGTAAACTAGTTTTCTACATTTGTGAAATGTTTTCTACGTTTTTCAGTTGTTCTACTACATAGTAGTAGGGCGAATAAGTGATTGAGTGAGTGAGTGGGCGGGTGGGTGGATGGGTGAATGGGTTTCGTTGCTTGGATTGCCTGTTTAGCTGTCACTATTTTGCGCCCTATACTCAACTCACACCGATTGTAATGGTGGGTCTGCTGCTAATGAGAAGAAAAACTTTTACGAGAGTTATTTTTCTTGGCTTTTAGTGCGGGAGCAATATTTACAGGCTGTTGGGTTTCCTCCAAGAACCATTTGGTGGCTTTTCCCTGATTGTCTCGCAATTCATTATGTTTCCCGCTGCTATTCAAAAAAGGACTTGGCGGCTGCTCTCAGCTGTGACTGGATGAAGTTTTCCTTTGCTATGGATAAATATATGTATATACAAATATAAATACACTCGTTTGTATACCTATATCTTCCAAACAAAAGGAATGAAATGTGTGCCTTATTAGGCGGAATGCAATAATCTTAAACTTGTGATGTTTCCTTTCTTTCTCCATTTGCTGGAACGGGTTTTATTTCAGTGAACAGATGACAGTGTGCTTTCATTTTCACAGTTTTAAGCTGTTCATCTTGACGAGAATTGTGTGAGAGAAGAACTTGTGATGTTTTTGCTCTAATTTTGTGTGTTTGCATTTTGTAGATTGTATCACTTTTACTCACACACCACAGTGAAATATATTAAACGAAAAAGGATTTGTTTGTGTCGCATAACTGACATTTACTACACAGTGAGATAGAAGAAGAGTATCCTTCGTAAAATTAAAAAGACTGTAGACAATAAGAACAAAAACAACAAAAACAAGAGTTTACTCTTGTGAAATTTGAATCCTTGTCAAATAAAAATGTTATTTCATCGTATGATGAAGTTAGTGAAATGTTTTATTTAATCATGGCTTGGTGTTGTGCATGTAGTTAAGATTATTTGGTTTAATTATTAACGTAGATTAGATTTCTGATAGTACTTATATATGTAGGTACATATATACATATATACATATATTTAAGATGAAATTAGCTCTGAGCGACTGGATATAATTAGATAATTACAGTTTTACGAGTTTTTGCTAGGGCTGGTAATGAATATTATAAAATAAATACTACGAAAACTAATGATACATATACAAAGGAAGACGTGACACGATCTATTAAATAAACATGAAGACTGCAATTTTTTTTATGTTGCATTTTTACAGTATCCACCAAACTCAAGTTCTAAACTTCCAATCCAATCCAAAGGAATAATATTCATAACTATTTCAACATATACATATGTACCTACATAAATAGCAATCCAACCTAATCCAATTTCACAGCACTAAGACTGTTCAGTTACTTTGATTTAATAGCAAATGATTTCACCTCAGATATTTATTAAAACTAACAAATTAAATTTTTCATTTTGTTCAAAAATTACGTTTATTTCATTATTTTTAATTGGAGTAAGTAGAATAAAATTACGAAGAAAAAATTAAACTTTAACGGTTTTGGTACCATGATAATGTCAATGAACTCAAGCTACACATACATATATATTCTCACCACATTTCTAGATGGATTGCCGGCATGACACCAAAACAGAAAAATTACCATGGTTTCCATTAAAAAACATTAATAAACACTAAAATTTCTGCTATATTTCTTTAAAGAGAAACTCAGTCGAAATGCACAAAAAGATAAATGAAAGTCGCGGTTAAATTAAAATACTGTTAATATTGCATCTAGTTTAAGCATTAGCCATCAATAATTATTTTATTCTTACCAAATTTGTTGCCAGAAAAATGAGAAACAGGAGAATTCGGATTATTAATTAAAATGAACGCATATCATCATTAAACAAAAACAAATATTATTTTATTACTACACTCACAGTCTTTACGTCTGTCAAAGGCAAGCACTACTAGTAGGATGAAGATCACCAAGATTGGATTGTGGAACAGTATGAAATATGAATGCAATGAAAAACAAATGAAACAGAAAGAAATCAGTGCTGCCAATTCAACATTTGCTTAACGAAAAAAAAAAAAGAATACAAAATATTAAAAAATTTAAATTCTGTAGCAATTATACGAGTAGTATTTTAAATCCAAAGCAAACAGTTCAAACATTATATTTTCGTTTTAAAAACACTGGCGGAATACAGACATTACATAACGTGTATTTTCCTATCCAAAATAATGGCATCAGTTTTGAAATGGAACATTTTTATGAAAATACGAAAAATAGATCTACAAACTTTGTACCCCATGAAATAACAAAACGTGCTATCCATATTATACAAATTTGTGGTTGGAAATGATTGTTAGCCAACTTTAAAGTATAAAAAAAAGGCATCGTCAAATTATATCTATGTGTTCATCTTCATTCTAATAACTTTTGTAATGTTTGCACTTTTGATTCTATCTTATAGGGGTAAAATAGGGTCATTCCACAGAAAATCTCCAAATTTTTATAAAATTTCATAGGTTGGTTGGATTTATTATTAATAGTATTTTGCAGAAATATTTGTTCATTCTTTGTCCATTTTTAACAGAGATTTTGAAATGTGAAAAATCAAGACAAGTTTTACTCGGTAGGGGTAGGGTGTAACTTTAAAAATATATATATCAGAATGTATATATCGCAAGCTCATGAAACAAACGTTATTTATTTAAGGAAGCCTTGACGTTCCTGAAAAATATTAATTGAGGTTCTTCTTATAATGGATAATGGATATATCCATTATTCTTAATTATCTCAAAAAGCCCACTCTCGATTTTTTTTTTATTTTTAGTTCAGAAAACTTTGAACGAAAATTGATCACATTTGTCACATTATAGGCGCTTTTGGCAAGCACATTCTCAGTGAGACAAGATATTCGCAGTTGGCTTACTGAGACTGCACTTTCGGGGAACTGTCGCAGTTCCATATTGAGCTACCAATTTCGAACGCAACCACTGAGCAACTGAGACAAGTGAAACTGAATTTTCTTGTCTCAGTTGACTCAGTTTCGTTATTTTGCGATTTTAATTACAAATAAAAGTTTAGTGAGCTGTTTGAATAAACTAACAACACTTTCCTCCACTTATTACTATCCAATTCTGTGTTCAAAATTATTTAAATGTCAAAATTGGCAAATCAGCTGATTAATTTTAACTGAGACAACTGAGACGATTTCTCAAAGTTTTGTCTTAGTTGTCTCTTTGAGACAGTGCTTGCCGAAAGCCCTTTATAAAGGGTTTTCCAATAAGAGGTGTTATTTTGATATTTAAAGAAAAATGCCATTTTTTGAGATAAATGATCGGATCTTTATTTCATTATAAAAAGGAAGGTATGCCGTTAATAATGGAAAATAACATCAGCCAAATGACCACCACGACCACGCCTACAGGACAATATCCTTTTCATGAAATTTTCCATAACCAAATCGCAAAGTGGCTGCCCTATGTCCTCGATAGCCTCACGAATTCCATCTTTGAGGTCTTGAATCGACGCTGGGCTAGACCTTCTCTTTCACGTGGCCCCAAAGCAAGAAGTCGCAAGGTGTTAGGTCACAAGATCTCGGTGGCCAATTGTGATCACCTCTTCGAGAGATAACACGGTCCGGAAACCTTTCCCGTAAAAGATCAATGGTTTTGTTGCTTGTATAGCACGTAGCGCGGTCTTGTTGAAAGTAAACGTTGTCCAGATCAATACCATCCAATTCCGGCCATAAAAAATCATTAATCATCTGTCGATAGCGCAATCCATTCACCGTAACTGTTGCTCCAGCCTCGTTTTCGAAGTAGTAAGGTCCAATGACCCCGCGGGACCATAAACCGCACCAAACAGTCACACGTTGAGGATAGAGAGGCTTTTCAACAATAACTCTTGGGTTTTCCGAGCCCCAGATGCGACAATTTTGCTTGTTGACGAAGACATCGAGGTGGAAATGGGCCTCATCACTCAAGATGAGTTTTCGATGGAATTCCGGATCATTTTCATGCATTTCAAGGACCCAATCAGCAAAGACTCGACGTTGTTGATGATCGGCCGGCTTGAGTTCTTGTGTTAACTGAACTTTATAAGCCTTAAGACCCAAATCTTTATGCAAAATACGGTGTAATGACGTTTGTGGAATGCCTAATTCCAAAGAAGGCCGAGGAATGGACAAGCCTGGGTTTTCTTCAACACTTTCGGCTACAGCAGCAATATTCTCGACTGTTCTTGAGCGACGTGCACGGGTTTTATTCTTCACATCACTAACTTGTCCCGACAGCTCGAATTTTTCTACCAATTTCTGTATTGCGGTCTGACAAGGTGCTTCACGACGACCCAAAAATGTTCGAGTTTTGCGAATCGTCTCTGCCACATTTTCACCATTTTTATAGTGAATTTTAATAATTTCAATGCGTTGTTGAATCGTGTATCGTTCCATTTTTATTAATGGCGTAGTTTCTACTTGTCAAATGTCAAAAAATGACAGCTCCACATCTACCGAAATAGCGGGCTAATTAAAATAACACCTCTTATTGGAAAAACCTTTATGTAATGTGTGAACATACGTTGCAACATCGAATGATAAATAAAAAGGATGGGGTATTCCAATGGATTCTTTGGAGTGTCCTGATCACTCCTTCCTCCTCAAATTTACGTTTGAAAATTTTTCGCTTTTCTAAGGAAATGTAGTCACTTTAAATGGTCATAAGTTTTTTCACTGATATCGCTGGATCAAAGTTGTGCACTGGTTCCAAATAGAACCATTCCTTCTTTATAACAATATCCAATATGTTATCCTGTCAGTTTTTTACAATAAAAGAAGAATTACCCCAAAATAAGTTTCTGTTCAAAAGTTATAAATATTTTTATGTAATGCGAAAGTGACAAAGTTTAATTTCGAGAATACATAAGTGTTATACTTTTTCACACTTCGCATAACAAAAAACTGTTAGTAAATTTTGAACGGAAGCTTATTTTGGAGCAATTCTTTTATTGCTGTAAAGAGGACTAACAATAAGTAATACTTTAGAAGAGATGAAATATATGCTTGGCTCAGAATCATCAGAGCTTCCTTAAACAAATACCTAGCGTTTGTTTCATGGGCTTGCGATATGCACATTCTGAGATATAAATTTTTGAAGTTACACCTATCGAGCAAAAAAAAATTTTTTTTTTTTTTCAAATTATTAACAATAAACACAACCAACTTGTGAAATTTTATCAAAATTGGAGATGGTCGATGCACAAATTTACACAATATTTGTCGATTTTTTGTGCAATAACCCAATAGATGATTTCAAATCAAATTTTATGCTATAGGAAGATTCCAGGTATGTACACTGAAAATAAGATCGTTCGTAATTTCAATGAACGACGTTCATTGAGTATGAATTCATTATAATTATGTAAAATTCATTGACACAATGAAAGTTTCATTATTCAATTTTTGTGATTTTATGAACTGTTCATAAATACCATAAACACAAGTTCATTAAAGTTTCCATATTATGAATTTGCTGATTTAAACGATTTTCATGATCTTTCAAAATCATTTAATGAATCTTTTCATAACTTCAATCACTTTATGTCAAATAACAGCTTTATAAGTGTCAATAAACATTTTTTAGATAGAATGAACGATTTTCAGAGAATTGGATATAATAGAATGCATTTAATTTTTTTCATTCTTTTATCAACAATTTCTAGAATATATAACCTTTAGGCCATTTATTTAAAATTCACAAAATCCATTAGAAAAGAACAGTTTGTAGTATTAATGAATGATGTTCATAGTATCAATGAACGATATTCATAACATTAATGAACCATTCATAATTTCAATGAACCGTTCATAATTACAGTGAACAGTTCATAGCGTCAATGAAAAAGTTCATAGTGGCAGTGAAAAGGTTCATACATCTCCATAAATTAGTCTAACGCAATCAGTATCACAGAATATTTCTTCGTCACTCTTGCATTAGAAGTATAGAAAGAAGGATTGATAGTGCGAACGTTTATATTGTGATCCGAAAGTTCTAAACTGTTTATTTAAAATCGAAAAAAATTGAAATATACAACATATTTTAGTGTGTTACGTGAAAAAGTAATTCCAATTCCAGTTTATTAGTCGGTACTATTTATTATTTTTTATATGTGTACATACATAAGTGCATCCAGTGAACTGTTTGTTTTTAAATCAATAATACAATATTTCAGATACTAAAAGATAGTAAAGAGTTCCAATTTTTTGTGTGCATAAAAGAAGACTTTTTAATATTTGGATTTTTAACTAAAAGCAGTATGATATATTTTATGTGTCGACAAATTTTTGCTTCAATTGATCTTTTAATTATTCATCTGAAACGTGTTCATCTTTTAACCACTAATAGTACATTTCGATGTGTTGAAAATTCAAAGTTTTTCGAAGCTTAATTGCTATAAAAGGCATTTAGTACGGAAGCATTCTCCTCCGACAGAACATTCTGATAATATTCCTAACATTACATTAACAAAAGACTCCTTTGAAAAAATCACGTCTCATGAAACATCAGACAATTCTCAAAATAGAGAATTTATTAAAGATATTTTCCGAGATAAAGGAAATATGCAAATTCCTCAAAATAGTGTTGTATCTGAACTAGATCTCATAACTGAATTTCTGATATTAACAGCAAAATTCGTCGTGTCTCTTCACAATTATAACAATTTTACTAGAAAAGATGTATCTGAAATTCAAGAGAAAGTAAAGCTACTGATATTGCACCCAGTGTTAAATATATTTAAAAGATTTTCTGATTTAAAACTGAGAGAGTACATGCAGATTTATAATCACGATGGCAGATGTAAATCTTGGAATACAGCAACAGCTCTCGTATGCTAGTTTCGAAGAACCTTCCAGTTCTACATCGGAAGAATGTACATACACAGAATTTGATGGGCTGCCACATAACGAGAGCAGAAGTGTTTTTGAAAAAAATCAATGTGATCTATTGTCCTTGCTGAAAGACTGGAATGTTGAGGAGCTTTATGAACATTTTCAATGTAAGATAAAATGGTAAAAATAGAGCAATAAATTAAATAAATTTACATTTTAGCACAAAATATAACGACAAAAGTATTAAAAATTATTAAAATACATCATATCGAACGATTATTGTGAAATTTCGATTTGGGAACGCAAATTATGTTTGAACGTGAGTTGAAAAAATGGAGAGAAGAAATCGGATGTCCTCTTAAAAGTTTCAACTCAGAGAAGCAATTGTTGCGCTCGTCACAAAATCAAAGATGTAAATCATTTTCCAGATCGCCTACTTCTTCTCCCCGCTCATCGCCATATCCACAAGTTTCAACTCCAGAGTCTCCACCAAATAAAACTAAAAGTTTGGCCGACATTTTAAATGAAACGAAAAAAAGCAGACAGTTATCAGACTATTATAATGAACACAAACAATTTAAAGAAGAACAAAGAATAATTTTAATTAATACAATTGCCCAATACTTTGACGAGAATGATTTGAATCTTCCACTGTCCACTACGTATATATTAGAACAGGAAATTCTTGACAGATTTGCTTCTGAGAAATTGGTAAGAAATATGTTAAACATTTACGTCAATGTATAATAAAATAATTTTAATTGCACAGGAATTTTATCGTACATCGAAGAGAGGCAGAATATATAACAAGCTCTCCAATTTGAAATCTTCGGCAAGAATTCTCACAAAGGTCAAACAAAATTCTGAAAGCAAGTCTGAACAGAATAGTGAGAAGGAAACTTTCGGTAACAAACCATTAATTAAGTTTTTCTAACTACATAATATTAAAAATACTTTTTGAAGTTCCAGAAGATGACGCTGACGTCATGAAGAGATCTTTAAAACACGATAAACTCTCAACCGAAGAATTCGACCATTTATGGAAGGCTTGTAGCTGGTCCAGGCTAAAGGATATAAGCGAGTCTGTAACAAATGCTGAGATCTTTAGAAATGGCCCGAATATAAGCAACCTCAGGGTTTTCGTTTGGTATGTGGATATTTAGAATTAAAATTTATTTTGGGAAGTCACCTAATTTCATTTATTTCAGATTGATATCGACTTCAATGTCCGGTTTAAAGACAGCCCATCAATCTTAGTTATATGGGACGGCGTTCATCTACACCTTCTGGAGGTTTTAAGCACGAAAGGAGTTATAAGTAGCAAACCAATCAAGGTTGAGCCTGGAATTTTAATGCAAAATGACCTAAACGAAAGTAAGACAATTATTTAAAAGTATAATTACTATGCTTTTAAAATAAAATAACTATTCACATATAGTCGAAATACAGTTTTTCTGTGGGCGGTCCATGGATTTCTAGTACCTTGGAAAAGAGTCGTAAACAAGAGCAGTGATGGAAGCAATACGGTAACAAGTTCACTACTACAGATTCACAGGAATCTTTTATCGTTAATTGTAAGTCACATGAAGAGCTAGAAGATCTGCTTAGATTCAAGAAATCAAAATGTGAGCATATTCAGCCTTTTGTTTTAATAATTGGCAAAGATATAAGGTTCATAAAGGATATTTTTGTTTATTTCGATGATTTTAAATTTCCTTTCAAAAGTGTAATAAGAGCGGTGGACATATGCTTTAAAATATGTTTTCTATTATCTTCTTCCCCTTTTTGGAACTTCATCCAACTTTTTTTTTATAATATCAAATCCAAGGAAACTTATGCCAAAGTTAATATTATTATAAATGAATTAAAAAAAAGACAAAAGGCAATCAAGTAAGCTATATATCAGTTAATTCTTTATTATAAAAATGAAATAAATGCATCTGCTATATCTATGTAAAATTTTATATCCAATATTTTCTTTAGTATTAATATATATATATATATACATTAGGTTTTATATGAATTCTGTAATAAACATTAATTAACAAGAACGAAAATATTTTAATCTATATATCCTTTTTCTTCTTAATAAAATAATAAAATAAAATTTAAAAGGAAATAAAGAAAGAGAAAAAGTAGTGGTTTTAAAAAAGGATCTTGAAGGGGGAGAGGAGAGTGCAAGGATTATTCGCACTGTGCGTACCGGTTTATAAAAGTTCATAGTTGCAATGAAGGGTGTACATTGTATAAATGAAAGTATTTATTTCTATAATGAACAACATTCATTGAAATTTATGAATATTTTATAAGTACAATGAAGGTGTACATATATATAATGAACACGTTTATTAAAATCTATAAATTTTTCATAAATGCAATGAAAGAGTTCCATTGTGACAATTAAAGGATTCATATATGTAAAAAAAATGTTTATGGAAACTATGTACGACATTCATAAATACTAACAACCACGTTCATTCTATCAATGAACTTTTCATAGAGAATTAAATTTCACAATTTCTATGAATAGAAGTTCATTGTAGTAATGAACAAATTTATTGGTTGAAAAATAATGAATTTTTCATAAACACAATGAATTTTTTTATTGTTTCCATGTACCTTTTTCGTTCAGTGTAAAAGACTCAAATTTTGACTCAATTTATCGTTCAACTCAAGCAGTGAGTCCGCTCAACATTTGACCGGTTGTTCATCGCTCGAAATTTGAGCGGTCTCACTGGTTGAGCGGAAACATATACAGTAAGACGATGATTCTATGGAAAAATATAAGTACACTTTCATTGAATTGAATTATAGCATTTTCTTACAGGTTTTACACGTTGTTGAATTTGTTCATAATATTGAGAGGAAGAAAATATATTAACTACGAAAATAAATAAAAGGTAAATCAATATAATATAATGAATTACTTTTTTGTGAGCTTTTCTTATTTGATTGAAATTTCAAGCTAATTAAATCAGATTCTCTTTATGTTAATTAAAACATGATTTGAGTCCGCTCAACTCAAATGATGAGTTCGCACAGGCAGTGAGTCCGTTCAAGTCTGCTCAAGACTTGAGTTCGCTCAAATTGATGATGAACAACCACAGCGGACTCAAGTCTTGAGTTGATTCTGACAAATGAGTCCGGTCATTTACAAGCCTGGGAAATTCCATGTTATACCTATAGATATACGTATTATGTGAGTGGAAGTAGGTACTTCAGTAGATATGGAAATAATAGTGGTAAAATATGTATAATGTTACATGTCTAGCTTCAAGGGGGAAACGTTGCGCTGGTTACGAACGGTTCGGAAAATTGAAAATTGTTTTTATTTTATGAAGTTTTATATCTTTACTTGTGAAAGATTTACCAATTTACCAAGGACTTTAATTTAGTGAGATGTTAATAAACTCGCTACAATTTGTATTGGTTTATTATCAGTAATTTATTCGAATCAGCCTCTGTCAAACGTGTCAGATTATATCTCGCTACTCAAAATTTACCCATAATAAGAACAAAAAAAAAATTGGAGCCTCTAAAACCACCCCCCCCCCCCCCCCACGACGCCGATTATAGACAAAAAATAACGGATCATTTGTAGCTTTTTGTTATAGGTATATAATAATAAAAATTTCACATCAAGTTAATCAATCACTCTATATATAAATCTCCTTGTTATACATATAATTAAGAAGAATCATCTAAGAAGCTCACTATTCATTGCGGGTTATCATGTTCGAGAACCTTTTTTTTTCCAAAGTGTCCTCTTATCACACCATCGTCACCCACACAAGGATACACAGAGAGAAAATGATCTAATTTAAATGAGTGCTTAACCCGTCTTTATTAGCATTTGCACTCAAAGTAAGATACTATTACACGCGAAGCACGGAGAGCTTGACTATAGCTGGACTGGAATGGGAATCCCGTCCTTCTTCAAAGGAATTCCTTCTCAATTTCAGTTTTCATTTTCATCCTCCGATTTTAATTATTTTTTAGAGGATCAAAACAGCTTTCATCACGACCTAAAAATTCGACCTTTATTCAAAACTGTGCTCCTTCCCATTTGATAAGTATAGGTTAGGTATATGCATGTAATTTTGGTATGTATAAGGTGCCGGAACCCAGCATCCTTTCTTCTAAACCACTTTTTACCTAGATCCTAAAATTATGTACAGGAAAATTCTCATTTAACTAGTATCAAAGTTTCCTATGTAGGGAACGTCTTAAATTACTGCTGCTGCTGTTTTTCCCCATCTATACAACGTTTTATATGCCCATGCTGTTTCTGTTCCCCTTTCCATCCATCCATCCATCTAACCATTCACAGTAAGGTTACCGCCACCAAGGCATCCCTTTTAACCCTTTTCTGGGTTAACAATATTTCGGTGAAAGTTTTCATTAATTCCGACTTTATATTCGTTTACTCATCCACGCGGCAAGTATACCGACACCGTTGCGTCATCGTCGCCTCTCTTCCATATAAAGGTAGTCAAGAACATTAGCATCTCTCTTTAACATTTACGTGCAATTAACATAAAACTCGTGTAATTTCGACGATAATTTATGAGGCTATCGCAGACTTCAACTTGGCCTCGTCGTGCACAACGGTAGACGTCTTTTTCAAAAAAAAAAAAAAAACAAAAATCGATCCGTGATGGGAAATGGAAATACTAAAAAAATTTTATGTCACTGTTAACATTAGGGAAGTCTAGTTTTGAGGGCAATCCTGTAAATATACTAGTTTTATGCAGGTTACCTACCTAAATATAATTCTACCCTGTCCCGTTGCCCCGAACACTTCTTCTAAATACTCGTATACCATAAAATGGGGAAAATTTGAATATTCCTTTCTTGAGGTTCACCTTAAATTTGTTGAAAGTTTCCATCGCTGTCGTTAAATTAGTTTAATGAGCACCCCTGCATCCCCCCATCTCAGCCGCTCCCTACAACTAACTATTTTCTGC